>CANTUZ010000018.1:6774785-7497285 GCA_947846985.1 Fratercula arctica
TGAGAATCTACCTGATTCAGAAGAGCTTTTATCTAATGAATATCACAGGTTCTATTTCCCTACATATTGTTTCATTGTGTTATGCTATTAAATGCCACTTCGTTTTCCTAGACGCAAATCAAGGTCTCCTTCCCCTCGAAGGAGGTCGTCGCCTGTCAGAAGAGAGCGGAAACGCAGCCACTCTCGCTCCCCTCATCACAGAACCAAGAGCCGTAGCGCTACTCCTGCACCAGAAAAGAAAGAGGCGACTCCTGAGCCAGAACCCTCTGTGAAACCAAAGGAGACTGTTGTTCAAGAGGCTACTTCAAACAGGTAAGTGTGATAACTTTGTGTGTAGAACTATGTATTACCTTTTAAAAAATGGAAATTATCTCAATACCTGTTTGGAGATTGGGTTGGGGGAATGCCTGCTTCTCCCTGTCCCCCTGCAGCAGCAAAAGAATTTAATAACCTTCAGTAAGATTTCTTTTTTCCTATGTAGAATTCTAAAGGTAAAACGCTTAGCTGCCACTGTGGTTTCATTGTCCTGGTCATCTTTTCCACCTCTGACAATGTCATCTTGTTTTCTAGCAAGTTGATACATAGCCTGTGTATTACTTTTTCTTCTCTTTGACTCGTTGTACCACGTTCTAATTCTTTTCATGGTTTTGGAGAGGGATGTGTATCATTTTGTCAGAGGATGGGCAGTAGAATGTTCATTGTAGGGAATAGATTGTCAGCTTCTAAAATGTTACTCCAGGGGCTACAGTTTGTATGTGCTTATAAATTAAGTCTTTATTTTTCACAGTGATATCCCAAAAGCTCCTAAACCTGAACCTCCTGTACCAGAGACTAAGGAAACTTCACCAGAACGTAATTCAAAAAAGGAGAGAGAGAAGGAAAAAGAGAAGACTCGTCAAAGATCCCCAACTCGGTCCAAGTCAAGGTCAAGATCTCGATCACGTTCTCCATCTCATTCTCGACCAAGAAGGCGTCATAGATCACGGTCAAGGTAGGACTTCAATTTATCTTGATTGCGAAGGTTGAGAAGTGAATGTTTTCTCCTGACGGTGACACTTAATGTAATGTTCTCAGTTAAAGTAGTGATGTTTTTAGAGATGTTGAGCTATGGATGTTTTATGCCAAATAAGAAAAATGCATTCAGTGGATAAATGTGTTCAGGAGTTGTTTTCTTCCTGTCAGTTAGTGAGAAGATGCTCACAGAGACTAACACTTGCCTGGAGAAGGAACGGGGTACTTAATGCTGAGTATAGCACTTCTTAGTTAGTGAGAACTGTGTAGTCTTTTAGGAGATAGGTTCGGTGCTGCAGATGATGTAAATGATGATTTTTTTTCCCTTTTTTTGAATTAATTTGCTTCTTAGTAGAGAGGTGTTGATAAATTTTAAAGCATTGATCGTGTCTGAATGTTTCACTTTGCATTATAATCTAAATGCTCTAATGTGATGCATTTGGAGAAAAGCAACTTTACACTCAGTGCCCTGAGGCTAAATTTCCTCAAATCTGAAAATTAGATAGTTGCTTTTCATTTGAATTTTTGATTGTGACAGGTCTTACTCCCCTAGAAGGCGACCAAGCCCAAGACGACGGCCGTCTCCAAGGAGAAGGAGCCCTCCGAGGCGAATGCCTCCCCCACCCAGACACAGAAGAAGCAGATCCCCTGTGAGGCGGTAAGATTCCCTTTTATGAGATAACTGAAAGCATTAAACTTTGAAAGTTGAAGGGAACATTAGTTGTGAGGAATAAGAGTTATGAAAAATACCTTGTTCATCTTACCTTAGTACTGTCAGGTATACGATTTGAGTGATGCATAAACTGCAGTGTCATATTCATAAGTGTGTTGTGGGGGAACATAATAGTAGCTGGGAAATTATTTCTTTTGAGTTGAAATGGTGATGAGAATTCCACCTTTTCAAAAAGCGGCAATTTCAGAACAGCAGTTTCTTCAATTGGCTCTGTCTAGCTCCTAGCATAGATTTACATGACACCTCTTACTACTTTTTTGTTAAAGTCTTATTACTTTTTTTCCTGCCTGGGAAAAAATTCCAAGAAGTAACTGGATTTTACTTGTTGGAAGTTTTTGAATTATGACTTACATTTCCATCACAATAAATTAAAATCAAAATTAAATTTTGACTTGAAATGTGTTTCTTCTTCACATTCTTTTACTTAAAAATCTTCAGGGTTTGCTCTCTAGTGGTGGATGTTACGTTTTTGATGACATGAGCAGTTGTTCTAGTAGCAAAGCTCTGAGTTGCCTTGCAAAGAAAATTATGTACTTATGGCACTGTCAAAATAGACACTTGTCTTCATAGGAAGAGAATAGATTCCTGTCCTCTTCGTAGGAAGAGAATTAAAGTGGTGCTTCCTGTGTACAGCAGTTGTTCTTTTTTTAGGAAGGAGAAGTTCCTCCTTTTTATGACAAGGTGATGACTATTCTTTCTTTTTTTTTTTTTTTTTTATCTGAGTTTGTAAAGACGTTCATTTCACACAGTTACTGGGAAAACTGTGAAAAGTATCAAACATGTATGTTGCAAGATGTACAAGAGCTCCCTTTCAGCAAATGTTTATCTCACTCAAGGTAGGGTTTCTTTTTTCCAGGTTCTCAGGAATTCTGCAGCCAAAGGTGGATTCTGCAGGTACACAATTGCAACAGAACTTGCCACAAATTTTGCCGCAGAATTCTAGAGGCCCTACCTTTTTAAAATTGCAAAGTAAAGATGAAAGACTAAAACATAAGAATGGGTCGATTGATTCTGAATTGTTGTTAAGTTGTCTGAAATTTTTACCTCCTGGTATAAAAACTTTTCAGTGTACTTGCACACTAAACTCTTAAACAGATCTGTTCTGAAGATCGTTAAATCACACGTGCTAACACGGACAATTCTCTTAACCGTCCAAAAGTTAAGAGAGCCCAAACAAAACTAATTTCTCCCAGGAGAAAAGCTTAGTTGTAGTCTGTAGATTGACAGAAAGCAAGCAAAGGTAACACTAACAATTTTTTGCTCACTATGTAGTTTAAAAATAACTGTGAAAGATTGGTTGTTACTCTCCTCTTCTACAAACCAAGTGTTGAAGGCTGTCCACCATGTTTTGGAAGTGCTGTTGTATGTGGCTCTATATAATGTGCTTGCAAACAAATGCAATTCTGTGTTCATGCTCAAACATTTCTTAAGCTGGCTAGTCAGAATCTAATGTAATATTTGATTTACAGGAGAAGACGGTCATCAGCATCCTTATCTGGCAGTAGCTCTTCCTCCTCCTCCTCACGTTCCCGATCACCACCAAAGAAACCACCTAAAAGAACTGTATCCAGTCCTCCTCGTAAAACGCGTAGGCTCTCTCCTTCGGCAAGCCCTCCTAGGCGGAGGCACAGACCATCCCCACCAGCAAGTCCACCTCCAAAACCACGTAGGTCTCCAACACCCCAGCAGTCGAATCGTGCAAGAAAAAGCCGTGGCTCTGTTTCGCCTAGCAGATCATCAGGTAATCAATTAAAAATTTGTGTTCTAGCAGCTTTATCATTTTGTGCTTTTGTTTTCTCAAAGATGGTGTGTACAGTTTGTATGAGCAGAAAAGCATGCAAGAATGCAACGAATTGCAGCTGAGTTATTTGACTTTGTCTTTTAGCACCCAAACATAAGAGTACTGAAAAAAGAGAATCTCCTTCGCCAGCACCAAAACCAAGGAAAGCAGAACTGTCTGAATCAGGTATGGCTCTCACTTTTGAACACTGGGTTTGAGTGGGGTTTTTAATCAAAGATACATGACAATAAAAGGCAGTGGTAAAGTGCTGAACCATCTTGATAGGCTGGCATTTAAAGCAAGAGTTTTCCAAAGTATAAAGATGGTCACTCATACTGCCTCAAATACTTCCGTCCAAGCTTTCTTGGGAAAAGCTCAGGCAAAGTGTATTCCAGCCTCAGCGTTACGTTAAGATTTGGCGGGGGGAAGCATGCTTGATCATATACTGCAATATGACTTTGCTTCTGCCTGAAGAAGGCAGATTTGTATCTTCAGTTTAAATATTCTGTCTGTGTGTGTACCTTTTCAGAAGAAGATAAAGGCAGTAAAATGGCTGCAGCAGACTCTGTTCAACAGAGGCGTCAGTACAGGAGGCAAAATCAACAATCTTCATCTGGTATGGATGACATAGGTTTCCTAAAACAGGATTGTAGTTGACTTCTGCAGGAAGTAGTTAACGTTAAGTTCAAATACTGATTAAAATCATTTGCTCTGTGCACTGCAGTGCTATTGTAAACTTGTAGATTTACCACTCATAACGAAGTCGCTTTAATTATCGCTCATGAAGAATAAACTATAACTTTTAAAGGTTATGATATATCTCTTGGTAATGGGTTCTCATCTTCAAAAGTGTCACTTCTAAAATCTTAACGCCACATGCACAAATATTGTTTGCTATGGATTACTTAATCTGTTGTTGCAGTAGGTTATTTCCTAATATTTTGGACTCCTGTATGCTTGAGATGAGTAAATTAACCTGGGCATAGTATAAGTTTTTGTCCACTTAATGTTTCTATAAGTAACTGCAGTTCACCTTTTAAATTACCTGGCTAGTGAAATTTTATGTGGACAGTTAGGTTGCTGCAAATACTTTTACCCAGCTCTGATGGATTTATTTATCACTTCAACTGATATTTTTAACTGAACTGCTTTTAAATGGAGGCTTCTTATTTTGTGGGAGAGGAGGTTCGTAGTTTAAAGTGCAGTATAAACCTATCAGTAAATGTGTTAACGCTGTCGTGAGAATAATTTTCTAGAGAGTGATTCTTCTACATTTATAGATTCTGGTTCTTCATCTTCATCTGAAGAAGAAAGACCTAAAAGATCCAATGTGAAGAACGGGGAAGTTGGTAGACGCCGACGCCATTCACATTCACGCAGTCCCTCACCATCTCCACGAAAACGACAGAAGGAATCCTCCCCTCGGTAATTTCTGCTTAAATTGAATGTAACTGATGTCTTTTTTCCTGTTCAATGTTGTTTATGTGCTATGCAACTGTCAGCAAATACACGACAGAATTAAGTCATGTCCAGCTTGCCCAATCTTGTTATGCTCATTTGGTAAGAATTACTCTGAACTTTATCTGAATATGTTCATTTTTGCCTCAAACACATGGCAGATAGATTTGTTTTGTTTTGTTTTTCCTCCACTGCTATCAGGATGCAGATGGAAAAGAGGTGGCAATCGCCAGTGATGAAAAGGTTGGTTAGAAATTAATCTGTTAAATAGGATTTACGTGTTGAACTCATTTAGTCAGGCTCTCATTTATTTTGTCGTGGATAAGTACTTGCCATCCTTTGGACTTGCACACTCAAAGTAGGTGAGGGAAATTCAGACTGATGTGTTCCTTAACGTGTTGGATCTGGGACTCTTTCATTGGAAAGAAAAAAGAAAAAGAGGAACACCTGCTCTGTCTCCTTCATTGTTCGCTATTTGTTAATTCACATAAGCCTGTAACAGCTAATAACATAAACGTTATTAGCATCTTGCTGACACCTGAAAACAACTGAATGCTTGTATTCTTCAGGGGTTTTCTTACTCCATATACACAGATTTGAAAGCTGGGAGAGCATTAACTTGTATTTTTGCTGCCATTGATGTTCTGGCTAAAACCCTCCCGTAGACTTGCAACAGGTGATAAAGATGTTCTGGGTCATAGATAATTAGATTTTTTTAAAAAGTTACATTCCTCAATTTATTAGGGATTTGGAAATACTTGTAGTAGACAAGTAGCAGACTAGTAGTGAACACTATTTTATTTTCTCTTTTCTTGTGTAGGCAGTATTGTTAACACTTTTATTTGTGAAGTCGTTTGCTCTATGTTGATATCAGAATATAGGAAGGTGCAGGAAGCTGGGCGCTTGATGGGTTTACTGATCTGATATAATGACCCTTGTGAGCAATCTGTAATTAAGACCTCGCTAGAATAGAGTCACAGCACACGTAATGATGTATGAGATTAAGTATGACTACTTCAACTGTAGACCATCGTAACTATGGATCTTCTCAAACAACTGTATGTAAAGCAGATTGGAATTCGAAGATCTTAATCTGTTTTGCAACGTACTAAATTCACCTGCTGCCTGTTGTGTAAATACACATTTAATTAGGACAGCCATGACATTTGAAAGCTGGCATTCTTTCAGATCATAAAAGTACACTGTCTTTTGGCACAAACTCTTATTTATAAAAAGTGTAACTCATTTGCCTTGGAGAACAACAGCCAGCGTATATGAAATCAAATCTCAGTTTATGTACATGAGCTTTGCTTTTTCATTACTCTTAGTTTTTTCCTTTATGCTGTCAGTTTATCTTAGTTGCTTTTTTAAAAAAGTAATGGTTTACTTTACAAAATATACCAATATTCCTCTCCTTTAAAACTCTAGGAAAGTATGTGTTTGATTAAAATTTCCCATCCCAGAAGTCTGTTGTAAACCTTGCAGAGCAGAAAATGGCTCATTTTGTGAATAATTTTAATCCAGATAGCTGCAGTTTAGCAACAACTCTGATTTTTCTCTGCATTTCAAGAAATAAGTCATTTTTGGATTTCAGATCCATAGATAAAAGCTGTTTTCAAGAGTGGAGTTTCACACTGTTTAATGTGATCTTAATCTGAGCCAACTTCAGCCTGCTGCTCAACGGAGTTTTGTTCTGCCTGACACAGCTGGGCATTCCCAGTTCCTGCCTGTGCTGGATCGAGCAATCGTGTCACTGCATGCCAACAAAGAGGTGGTTTTGTTAGATTAGTTTCCTGGCGGATCAATAAATTGGTCCAACTCCTTAGATGATCACTAGATCCAGTGCAAGGGAAATAGCAGAAATGAGCTTTCAGAGAAGAAAATGTGAGAGTTGAGCTGCTGTTTTGGCTGCAAGATGTGAATAGACCAGGTTAAGCAGAATGTGAAGTTGTCTCCTGACTGCTATACTGGGCGCCGAGAATTACAGTAAAATACGTCTTGTCTCACACTCTCTAGAAAGACTTGAGTGTGTCTTTTTCCATTAGTGGCTCTAACAGAATTTCATTTTGAGGTGTGTGAACAAGATGATTTTGTATAGTGAAAGCAGAAGAACAAAAAATGATTTCATGGCTTAATTGCAACTTTTCTGAGAAATCCCTTTATCTCTTTAGTAGGAGGAGGAGAAGTCCATCGCCCCCACCAGCCAGGCGGCGACGCTCTCCATCACCCGCCCCTCCTCCTAGGCGGCGGCGGTCGCCTTCATTACCTCGTCGAAGGTAGCGTATTGCATTTCTGTCGTGAAGTGGTTGCTCTTCGTTTGTTGACTTCCAACTATGACACGTAAAAAGAAATGCCGTGATTGAGGAAACCAGTTCCTTGGTTGACGGTTACTGAGGCGAGTGTAGTTTTGCTAGTGAGATTTTGTGTGGTAGGTGCATGGCCTGGATATCATCTGATTGCTGTATCAAATACTGAATAACACCCATTAAGGTGATTTTGAAAAAGTTTGGTATTAAGTAAGTTTTAAAGAATTCTTAGAAGTATTCTTTTTCCCCTCTTTGGGGGAATTGCGAAACGCTCGTAAGGTGGCACCTGAACATTTGTTTTCTTCGTAGGTCTCCATCACCACCGCCACGCAGACGCTCACCTTCTCCACGGAGATACTCTCCACCGATACAGAGACGATACTCTCCTTCTCCACCACCTAAGAGAAGAACGGCCTCTCCTCCCCCTCCGCCTAAACGAAGGGCATCACCTTCTCCGCAGTCAAAACGCAGAGTCTCCCATTCGCCACCGCCAAAACAAAGGAGCTCGCCAGCCACTAAAAGGCGTTCACCTTCGATATCTTCCAAGCACAGGAAGGGATCTCCTCCCAGTAGGTCCAATCGGGAAACACGTTCTCCACCGCAAAACAAAAGGCATTCACCTTCACCACGGCCTAGAGCTTCTCATACCTCTGCAAGCCCACCACCACCACGAAGGGGAGCTTCAGCCTCACCCCAGAGAAGACAGTCTCCATCTCCAAGCACTAGACCCATCAGGAGGGTGTCAAGAACGCCAGAACCTAAAAAGACAAAGTAAAAAATCCAATTTTGTTGGTGGTGGTTTTGTGAGGGTGGTTTGGTTTTTGGGTTTTGGTTTTTTTTGTTTTAGTGCAGTGGGTATACATAGGGAATCACATTAAAATGGCTCTTGTATCTTGGTATTGCTCAAGTGTTGGTGAGTCCGTTCAGCTTCCACCAGCATAACGTGGATTTTCAGGAGTTTGTTAGATTGGAAGCATCTGTTACAATGAAGTGCAACATGGGGTGAAGCATTAAAGAGGGTTTATGTAGAGTTTGAGGGGTCTTCTAATAGCACAACAAAATGCTGGGACTGAGCAGGTGAAAAGAAGTTTGAGAGAAGTTTTGTTGCAACTTTTGTTGCTAGCTGTGTTTAAAGAAAAATGAACTTTCTCTTATTTTAAAGATAACTGCAGAAGGGAACCAACACTTTTCATTAGCTCACAAGTCATTTCATAAGCGGCTATCCAAGAGGAGGAAAAAAAAATCGTTTAGAATTTTAGCATTTTTCTTTAGTGTGATGCTGCTTTTGTGAGCAGATAGTCAAAAGTATGATGCTGGCTTATTAATTCTTTCAGAAAGAAAATGTAGCTGAATGTAATGTCTTGTACTCTTTCTTCATTGGCTGATAAAATAGCATTGGTATTCTCTTGACTTTTAATGTGGTTATAAATTAGTCATATCGGAAGAAAGGGAGCAATCATTCCTGAACAACAATAGTATTATTGTTTAACAAGCTATTAAGTTGCAATATCCTTTTGCATTACAGATGCACAGTGGTATTAGATTGCTTTGCCTTTTGTAACATACGCCAGCAAAATAACTAATAATTCTTTAAGTGGCAGCTTAGCCAAGTTCTAAGCATATATGTTCATTTAGCTTTTTTGTTAATTTTTACATTCTTGTTTTGTCTCTTTTATCTCTAATTATGGGCCTTTTTTTTTTTTTTTAAGGGCTTCCACACCAAGTCCACGATCTGCGAGACGGGTGTCTTCATCACGGTCTGCATCAGGATCACCTGAGCCAGCACCGAAAAAACATCAAGGACCTCCATCTCCTGCTCGGTCTCGTTCCCCTTCTGCCAACTGGTCACCTGCAAAAAAGGCTAAAAGCCCAACTCAGAGCCCATCGCCTGCAAGGGTATTTGTTTGCTAATAAAAGCAGTACTGTTTTGGGTTATATGGGTAGTTATTTTCATGAAGTCTTAGCTGCTGAAAAGCTCTAAGCTTATTCACAGGGGAAGAAAAATCCTTGGAGTGATTTTTCATAGTTAAAAACTTAAAAACAATTTGCCACACCTGCAGTATTAATTTTTATGAAGAGCCTTGCCTGTCATTTCTATGACCAGCATATCAAGTTTGCATGGTGTTATGTTCTGTTTGAAACAGACACAGCCTGACCATGCGTTACGATACCTGTGTTCTAGGATTGCTTCTATCAGTTGATTGGGAATGGGACTTTCCCCCAGTTCTGAAGATGGTGTTGTTTACTGAGTTTCAGATGTTGCTGAATCCATTCAAAGTTCTCCGGGGTGGTTGTGGGCTTTGTTTTAACAATGTTTGAAGCCTTAGGAATGAGTTGTAATATCTGTTGAATTGTTTTACAGAATTCAGATCAAGAAGGGGGTGGAAAGAAGAAGAAGAAAAAGAAGGATAAGAAGCATAAAAAGGATAAAAAGCACAAGAAACACAAAAAACATAAGAAGGAGAAGGCTGCAGCGGCTGCAGCAACTGCTGCTGTGGCTGCAGCTGATACCACCTCAGCACAGGAAGACCAGGAAGCAGAGACAGAACCCAAAAAGGTAGGAATATGCTTTACTTTTTCAGAGTCCAATATAAGAAAACAGATGGAGGTGAATGTGCATAGTGCTCTTGATGGTCGAAAGAGCATTCTTACTTCAGAAATGCTTCTTAGTGTCTCATGATTTGATGATTTGCAATACGGGGAGGGCTGCAGCCTGGCTTAGCTTTCAGTGTTTGAAGAAATGCTTTTATCTTTGTTTGAAGGAGACAGAAAGTGAACCAGAAGACAACCTTGATGATCTAGAAAAACACCTGCGGGAGAAGGCACTGAGGTCGATGAGGAAGGCGCAAGTGTCACCGCCATCCTAGGCCGAATCCTTTGATATAATGTACATTTTATTTGGTTTGTACTCAGAATTCAATTTCAAATTGCTAAATGTGTTTGAGCTTTAGAATATAACATTTGTTGTAATAATTGCTAGGTTGAGGTTCACCATGTACAAAGGGCATGGATTTACATTACAAAAGGTGTCCACAGTGTACTAGTGACATTCTTTCATTGACAGTCAGCATAATTTCATTTAGAGTGAGACTTTTTAGAAGCAGTAGGAATTTGTTTTGAAGGTTTTAAACATGACCGTCAATTCCCTCGTTTCTTTGAAATTCAACAAAGCCTTTAGCATAATTTGTGAGGGTCTCATTTGACTTCTTTTGTATCCACTTAATTATGCTACTAACCTTTGTGGTTTGTAAGCTTGCCCAGAAGTAAAACCACTGCAGAATTACCGAGGAAGTACATATATTTTAATGCTTTCTACTGTTGCCTGTATAGTCTCCATCAAAGCGAATCAAGAATAGCAATTTAGAATGGTACATAAATGAAAGCATGTTGTTTACCAGGACACTGTGGGTTTATATTGATGTAACATGTTGATTTGGAACACTGGAATTTCATTTGTATTTTTATGTTCTTTTTTTAAAGGGCAGTTTCCATGATCAGCAGTCCCAGAAAAAAAAAAAAAAAAAATTCCTTCAGTTACATAAATTTCGTTTGTGAGATGTCGTTGCCCCATTCATAAATCTTGTCTCGTTACGGTTCTTCTGAATGGTATAAGCAACTTTCAGAGCTGTCGTCTTTGAAAGTTTGAGGAACCTGAACTTTGGATATTGTCATGTTTTCACTGTTTTTTGTTTTTGTTTTTTTAACTAAAGCTATATAAAGCTTGTGGATTAAACAAAATAAATTTCTAAATTTAAACAGATGTTGGCTATTTTTATATGAGCATTTACATTTGCTAATCAGCTTTCTTTTGTACAGGGTTAATGAATACACAGATATGAAAAAGTATTTGATCCAATATGCTGGCTTCTGAAAAACTGGGGCTTTTGTTTTTAACTGTCCTGGGGTAGCAGAAATAGCCCTTTGTTAATTCAGTGACGCTGCTGTTGTGTCTGGGTCGGTGTTCTTGCAAAGCAAGAGTAAATCAGTCTACCTGGTCAGCGCTCTGGTAGGATGGATAAGCTTGACACAAACAAAATACTGGCTGGTGAAAATCGCTGGTCATAGCAAGTCAAATGTTTCAAGGTCCTGCCAAAAATCGGTGGCAGGTTTGCATTCATTAAGTTACAGGCTTTTAGTCACGTAAACACTGGTTTCAACGCTCTTCTGAAGAATCCCGGTGGCTCGCTGCCTTTTTCATAATCATATTTGAAACTTGCTGGATTGCTACTGTCGGAATTTTTTTAAAAATTCAAGCTGTTTCTGAAATCAAGCCAATTCTGAAGTCTGAGGTTCCTCTGGAAGGAGGAATGGAACGTGCTTTTGAGATTTATTTTTTTTTTTAATCCTGCATCTGAAGTAGATGTGATGTGCACAATTAGGTGTAGATATTTGATTAGTCTTTTTACTTGACATCGTGTAGGGTTTTAAAATAAAACAGGTATTAATGTAGATACTGGATTGAAGGGGATATCTTTAAAGTAGCTTCCTTCTGCACTTCCTGATATGCTGAATCTTTTGTTTCTTAGCATAAGTATACATTGTATGCTAAAGTGCTTGTAAACTTAGTTCAACAACACTTGAATGTTGAGTATCATCTGTTATTAAATGTGTATAATAAATTCCAAGAGCTTTCTGGACAAACAGATTTTAAAAAGTACATCTGAGTGAATTTGGTGCTTGTGCAACTGTAGAACCCGACACCGTATTGTGCCGATCTCTTTGCCTCCTTCATGTGTTTTGTTTTCCTGTGACGTTCACAAACGATTCTGAAACGCAGTCTTAAAAGACCGTCCGTGTGTAGCCTTCAAGGAGTTAATGCTTCGTTCTTTAGAATCTGAATCTCACTTTCCTCTGAATTTTGTGACCTCTGGGTGCCTTTTAATCTCAGGACTAGTAGAAGTTCTTTAAATGTATTCCGTACCTGAGTCACTGACCGCTTATCTTCCCTTACGCCTATTTTTCATCTCCTGCCCGCAGGACTGTGCTCTGATAAAGGACCTGGCTGTTGATTTTGGAGAGGTCGCGAAGGCAGCCCAGACCTTCCCAAGACTCAGGTGTCCCCCACCTTTTTTTCCTTCTCTGGAGTTTCTATTATTAGGCGCTCCCTCCTCCCCTTTTTTTAACATCTATCCATAAAGAATGATTTAAGTTTAAAAAGAGCAATTAAATATGCTCTTTAAGAAGAATATAACTTCAAAACTGTGTTTAGTTTAATATTTTCATTACAATTTAGCCGTTCGTTTCCATACTGATGTCTTCTCAGAGCCGTGAGGCTGATCCTGCTGCTCTGAGCACTGCTGCACAGAGACTTTGCAGCGCGGAATCCCCCGGCTGGGGTGACAGCCAGCCTTTGGCGGCGGACTCGGTTCTGTCACGCGTTGTCTGAGGGCACTGCTGACTTCCATCCTTGGGTTTCTCTCCTGATCCTCTGTAATTGCCATCTCCTCATCCAAACCCAAACTGTTCGCCGCTCGATCTTCTTGGCTGACCTCTTGTCTTTGTTTCTCAACCCTTGTATTTGTCGTCGCGCTGCTGCAGTTCGGAGAGAGCCGTGTGCGATGCCCTGAGCCTCTGCTGCGTGAATCTCGCTTGCTCTTTGTGTTCCGAAACTGCCGGTGCCGTATGTTTGCTCGTTAATCAAGGCTCCCTTCCTGAAATGACAGATACCCGGGTTTAGATAAGTGGTGTG
Organism: Fratercula arctica; assembly: GCA_947846985.1. Lineage (NCBI taxonomy): Eukaryota > Metazoa > Chordata > Aves > Charadriiformes > Alcidae > Fratercula > Fratercula arctica. The sequence goes on from CANTUZ010000018.1 coordinate 6,787,763, forward strand.
CTGAAATAACTGTATCTAACTATGCACAAAATATTAAAAATTTGTGTTTAATTGGGCTGTGTAATTCAGATGACAGTGAGTCCACAGAAGTGGACGTAAGGATGAAATGAGTCACTGGCAGGTCAAGATCTGTAGTTCATAACAAAGATGTATTTGTCATGTCAACAGATGGACAATGGCAGGTGCGTGTGCAATAGTTCGGAGTTTGTAGAAGCTCAGGGTTGGATTATTAAATTTTTCCACTGTGTGACTTTGGGAGTTTGCCTCGGGAGTTCTGTGTGGATCAGCTTCCTGAGCTTCACCACCGCGGGTTTACACTCTGAAACTAATTTAGGAATCGCCTTAAAGTTCAGGACAAAAACTGTTCTGCTGCTGCTTTGGAAAATGTCTATCACTGCCTGAAAGCTGATGTAATCTGAATGATAAATAACAGCAGAAAGGCAGAGCCTTTTACAGTTTTACTGTAGAACTTTGCATGTTAAAGCTCAAGACTTGCTCAGCTCCACGTTGTCTGACGCAAATTAATCTTCCCGGCAGAGGCCAGGTCTGGCTCGTGCAGGCCGTGGTGGGGCTGCCCTCACCGGGAGGAGCAGCTTAAGCATCACGCGCGTTTTTGCGCTCTCTTCCTCAAACATCAAACCTAGGGACACGTGTGTTTGGATATAGGGTAGTGCTGTTGGGAGAGGGGCTTTTGGGAGGGCGTTGAACCGTATTTTGGTTGAGTTTCGTTTCAGCTGTCGCGCGTGATAACGTTTTAGTATGGGATCATCTGCTCATAAAATTGTTCCGTGTCACATAAGCACCCGGCAGGGCAGTCGCAGCACCCGCGACACCCGACTCGCTGCTCGGCCGGCTCCAAAACGGTAGGAGGGGCTTTGGCAGGGGAGGGAGAGCGGCTGCTCCGAGGCGTTCCCTTCCCACCTGGCTTTCCAGCTCCCTTCACTTCCTGAGCAGCGACTCGGTTTCCCTCTTGTGCAATTTCTTTCATTCTCCCCTGTCCGTCACAGAACTTTCCAGTGGAATTACTTGTTTCTCTTGATCAGGTCTCACTCGTAATAAATTACCGTGGAGGTACTACATCTGTTTAAGGATAATAAAAAGATTTATTAAATCTGAGAACAATGGCGGAGGCGGTTGTGTATTTCCAGACTTTACTCAAGAGTTTGACTTTGGAACTTCCCTGCAGCTCTCTCAGAACGAGCTCAGGGGGGTGGAAACTGCTCCAGTCACCTGCGGCAGGAAGCAAGAAGGGAGCGATGACTCCGCACCCCGCTGGCCGGAGGTAGATGGTGTCCTCTCACGCTCTTACCTGCGCTCTTTCTGTCTCAGAAATCATAATCGGTGGCTTAAAGCACAGCAAGAACGTTGCCTCTTCCCCGCCGTGTGACGCTCTTGAATGCAGAACAGACAGAAACTGTCTCTTGTGACCCCGACTTTGTTCCAAGCTCGGTTTTAGTCGAAAGAGACGGTTTGATTTGCGCTTTCTCTGGTTCGGGTTTCATTCTGGCTTGACTCAGTACCGTTTCCTTCTGGTAAGAGTGAAGCTCAGCTGCCATCCACCAGGCTTAAGAACAACCTCACAGCCCGCTTGTGATAGTCTCTGTTTGCTGCCTTGGTTGCCTGGAGGCCAACCAGCCTGCAAATACGGGGGCAAGTTCTTTGCGTGCCCGAATTAAACCTTGGCAAGGTGGCTGGGAAGGGTGGGATGTCATTTAATTGGCCTTAAAATAGTAGAACCACCGATGCCCAGCTGGAGCTGGAGGTGATCTGATTTTGTTCGGAGGGGTGTCCTCGATTAACCACGGTAAATTTATTAACGCGTTTGGCTGTTTCACAGGACCTGGTGAGGGCAGAGTGCTGTAGGTAGCTGGGATGCTGCGTGTGCTGTACGGATTTAGCAGCTGAAGGTGCTTAACGAGAAGAGGGATTCGGTTTAGGGGATCCCTGTGTTTTTACCTTTAAAGGAGGGTATTTTGGGGTTTTGCCTTAGATGCAGGCTGCGGTTAGTGCGGGGCTGCGTCTTTTGGGCTGCCCTTGAAGAAGCGGAGACGGGAGCCGCGCTCGGCCGGGACGGGATGCGCTTCCAGTGCCCTTCCCCGGTGGGGCTGGGAGCAGGAGGGCAGGAGCGCCTCCGGAGCGGGATTCTGCCATTTCAATCAACATTAGATTCAAGCCCGTTTCAGGAAGAACGACTGCTTAAAATTACAGCTGTTAAAGTCTCATTCAGCGTCACCTATTGCAAAGTTACTCCGTGTAGAAACTTTCAGAAAAGGACGCTAGGGGATGGGCACGAAGACTTATTTTTTAAGAATGTCGGTGCAGAACTTGAGTCTGTGGCCCAAAGATTTGGGTGTTTTGGTGGGAGAAGAGTGTTATTAAGGTTGTAAAATAGTTTTTAAGTAGGAGTGGGAAGGAACTGGTGCTGCACTCATGGCCCTGTTCGTTAAAGCCTCAGCTGCTGACTGTTAACGAAGAACAGACGCGTGGCCTGGCAGAGCCGTAAACATTTTTCCAACGAAAAAAAATACAGAAAATACACCAAACTTTACCAAAACTGTTCTAAGCTCTGTCTGGGCTGTCTGGAACTTGGAAGGAAGAGCAAGAAAGTGCAAAAAAGCGGAATTCCTCAACGGGATTCAGTTGCGGGCGGCGCAGAAGCTGCTGGGCTGGGCTTGTCCACAAACCTCCCGAAATGGGCTGGGAATTGTTCAATTGTTCAGCTTCTGAAGAGGAAAATGGCTGTTAAAATCATCAGTCACTGCAAAACAACTTGGGGGGGGGGGGGGAATTGTTCTCATGTTTTGTTGTAATTAACTTTCACCCGAATGCAGCTTGGGAAAATAACGAGTAAAAATTGTAGTCACCGGAAAAAAAAAAAAGAAAAGGATGTATTTAACAAAATCTGAACACACGTGTGTTAACTACGCGTGGGAACAGCTTAAAAGTGTACGGGGTGGTGTATCGAGTTCACAAAAAATAGCCTTAAACTTAGAGTTAAGAGACTGTGGAAGTGTAAATCCCACCCTTAACGGCTGTAGCAATTACCTTCCTTCAGAAAAATGGAGCTACAGATGCAAAACAGGATAAAAACTGGACGAGTTGAAAAGATGCTACTTTAAACCAGGATGAAAATTAGTGATGTAAATGAATTCCAGCAGGTTGGCAGGACACTGGGGTTCCCCCCCCCCCCTCCCTCCCTTCTGGAGCCCGGGCGAAGGCGGGAGCTCTCGGCCCCTCGGGAGCGGAGCCCGGTGGCTCCTGGTGGCTCTTTGGCCAACGCTGGCGGTCAGAGAGCGGCCGAGACGGGGACGGCCCCGTGCGTCGGGGGAATTTCTGCGGCTGGAGCAGCAAACTGGGCCCATTAATTAGATTTTTGTGCATTCCCTTCTCATCGGCGGGCGGGTTTGCCCGTATTTCACCAGCCTGGGGGTGAACCGAAAGCCGTTCCTTAAGGAAGAAGGGTCGCAGCCCGTCCGTCGCGGAGCTCGAAGTGCTGCTGGAAAGGAGGTGGGTTTTTTTTCCTTTCTTCACCCCCCCCCCCCCCCCCTCCCCAAATCTTTCATTTAAAAACACGAGCCGCAGCCCGCTTCCCGTGAGGTTGGAGCAGCAAAGAGGAATTGTGCGGAGCCAGCCCCAGCGTCCCGGGGAGGGGAAATGCTGCGAAACCCCTTCCTTAGCTGGGAGCGTCGGATTTTATAATGGGACGTGGCCCGCTCCCGGGGAGGCGAGTCAGGGTCTGACGCCTTGATCCGCCCGGGCGAAACCAGGGTTAGAGCACACAGTGGCTCACGGGGACAGCAGCCACCCCGGGCCACACGCACCGGCTTCTTCGGCCACGTTTTGCTTTTGTTTTCTGCTGAGATTGATTTGGAAAAATCTGAAAAATCCAAAAAATCAGCCCTGCGGTAAATTGCTCCCAAACCAGGACCGGTGTCGGTGCTGGGAGCACAGCTCCGGGACAGGGTTTGCCGCAGACTCTGAGCCTTTAGTGCCAGGTGTTTTAATCACGAAGTAATTAACTTTGGAGTTCGTATTGTGGCAGATTCCTCAAGAATGGTGTGTTTTTCTCATCCGGGATCACACCGGCTTCGCACGGTGGAGCGGGATCTGACCTCGGGGCCATGAGCAGGGACGGGGGGGGGGGGGACAGGAGTCGTTTTTGACTCCCCACATCTGTTTTAACTCCCCACATCTGTTTTAACTCCCCACATCTGTTTCCCAGCCTGGGCACGGCGCAAGGCCTCAAAGAGCAGAAGGGATGTGGGGTCCGGCTGCCTCCTTCCTCCTACACAAAGGCAGGATGCCGTTGCCCCTCGGTGGCCATTGCTCATGAGACCTTCGTGCACGGCGCTGAGCACGGCGGCGTGCGTCGGGAAGAGCGGTCGTCCCGCCGGAGAAGGGAGACGAGACGGGAGCGAGCAGGAGCTGGAGCCACCGAGGGCCGCAGCACCCGACAGTGACAAGGGAGCGTGACGAGGACCCTTGGGAGACAGCTCTTGTCACTGCATTAAGGTCATAAATCCAGCATTTATTACCTTATTTAATTAAAATCAGCATTTCCCCTGCCCGGGACACGTGGGCTGGCGCCACGCAATGCCTGTTCGCTGCTGGAACCTCATGGGAAGCACGTTGTGGCTCGTGTTTTTAAATGAAGCGGAGAAGGATGTTGTCCGACAGGTGCTCGGGCGCTCGGGTCGCTCTTTCCAGCCGCGGGAGAGGGGCTGGTCCCTGGACAGGAGCCACCTCTGCTGGTCCCGCGCTGGGCTGGGCCACGCTCCCGGTCCCCAGCCTGGGAAGCTCTGAATCCTTCTGTTTTACTTAAAAGAAAACACGGAAAAGGGCTATCTTGGGAAAGCAACTCCAGAGGGGGAAAAGAATTGTTCAATTCCTCCGCAAAAGCTTTGTGTTACACCCAGGGGCAGAGCCGCAGCTTGTGTAAATTGTTGTGGCTAAACTAAAATAAACGGCGTTTTGGCTGCCGAGGTCAGTCCGGGGATGGCCCCCGGGGACGCGCTTCAGCTCCTGCCACCAGCCTCCCCCCGGCACCTGCATCGCTCATCGGCTCGCCCACATCTTCCTGTGAGTTTTCTCCCCACCCTGGACCTCTGCTGCCGCCGTGTCCCGCGCGGGGCCGGCCCCGGGAGCACAAACCTCCGCCGCCGTCGTGGTGCCTGCGCCCTGACCCGGCACCGGGCGGTGGGAGAAGGGAACGATCCCGGTGGGACGGGCTGTGCCGGGCTCCCGGCGCTGCTTGGAAAGCTCATGCCAGGGGGAAGCAGCGGCCTTTTGTAATTCCTCATTCATTCAGGTTTTAAAAATAATTGGCTCCGTTCTTCGCGTGAAACTGAAGCCAGCGGAGCCGTGGCGAAAAATGTCAGTCCCTTTTGTGAATAACCCCCCCCAATGCCTCCTCTCTCCTGGAGGGGGGAAGCTCCCATTAAAAACTGATAGTCTCTCTGTCAGCTGGATTTTTCATTCCGCAAGTGGATTTGACCACTGAGGTGAAAAAAATCACCTCTGTCGGTGCGATGATATTTTTTTAATGAGACGGAAACGGTTTGGCGCCTTTCCAGCTCATTAAAATCTTTGGGAGTCCACAACGCACGGGCGCAAGGGGACGAGGAGGGGAAATGGCGTGAGGTGCACGATTGGCGAAAGAAAATTGAGCTCGCTCTTATTTATTTATTTCTAATCTATTACAAGCCTGTGGATGAATCCTTCTATTATTGATGCGGGAGGATAAAGGCAGCGGCTCTCACAGCTTCGGGAGGAGACAGACTCCGCTTCCAGCTCCGACTCTTCTTTCCAGACGAGGAAAGGGGACACCTCGCCGTTATCTGGGACACAGATAAGTGAAGGTACCTGGGAGAAAAGAGTAATTCGCATGTTTTGTGGGAAAACAGGGCATTTTCCAGGAGGAGGCCATCTCCAGCAGCGTCCATGTCAGTGGTCTCTGGGTTCCCTGGGCCACCCCACGGTAAATCTCACCGCTGAAAAAAAAAAAAGCCTTTCACCCTCCCGAGGGCGATGAGACTATTTCAGCCGGAGCATCCCATGCGCTAAGTCACCCCGGCGTCTCCTTACAGCTCGGGATGGGGCTGACGGGGTCGCTCCAGGCATCAGCCCCAGCTGAAAGCGCTGCTCTCCGTCTCCAGGGCTCTGCTCCATCACTCGCCCGACGGCTGCTGCGTGCCCGGAGCACCTTGTCTCAAGGTCGCCACGTTGCCATGGGGGACTTGGCCTTTCTCCAGCTGCTGCTTCCTTCCTCCCGGCCCTCAGCGCCTTCCACTGCCTGCGCCACAGTGAGGAGAAACCGCAGCAAATGTTGATCTAATTTACTGCTCGGTGTCCTTTGCTGGGTGTCTTTTGCTGGGGGAGGAGGAGGGAGATGAGGCGGGTGCAGAGCTGGGGATGCTGGCACCGTGTAAAGCCGGGCAGCTCATGGGATCCCTCCCTCCTGCCTCAGTTTCCCCAGCAGCACAGTGGGTTCAGCATTCCCTGGTGGCGTAATGAAGATTCGTGTTGATAAAATGCTGGGGGATGCTCATGCGATTAACATCATTTTCTGACAACTGAGACTTTTGGCAGTTAAAGAGGCAACTTTGCTGCGGGGAGGCCAAGGAGCAGAACCCGTGAGTGCTGTGGCAGGGATACCCCACGGCTTCGGGATGCGCTCACTCCTGTAACACTCTTCCTAAAGCCCCCTGGGGCACACGGTGCTGGGGTCCCCCACGGCCGGATCCCAAACCCGGATAAAGTTCAGAGTGGGGGGAAAACAGAGGAAAGGAATGAAGATTTACAGTTGCAGGGATAAGAGCAAGCGGCAAAAGAAACGCCCTCCTCTCTGTGCCATTCTCCCCCCCAAAAAGCGTGCGGGACGGGCTCGGGCTGGAGTGGCTGCAGCTCCCGGCCATCGCCGCGGTCCTTCACCGCTCCCTTTGCCTGGCTTGGCCTTGCTTTGGCACCGGCACGGTGCCGGCTCCATCGGGACCTTCCCCATGTCACTGCGGCAGGACGGTGGCTCTGAATGCCACTATTGTGAGCCCCGCGGCCGCCGGGTTCGTGCTCGGAAGGGGCCCCGGCTCCCCCCGGCTCCCCAGCTCCTGGGTGAGCTGTAACGATGCTGCAGGCCGAACGGCTGCGGTGGGAGATTCCCAGGACAAGACACGGATGCCGAGTCCTGCCGCCTCTGAGCCCCGGTGCTCCAGCCACAAGCCCCACCGCGTTCTCCCGCCCCAAAGGTAAAGGTCTGATCTCCAGGTTATAAAAGGTCCAGGTCCCCCCCGGCTCCTTCCCGCGCCCGCTGCCATCCCCAGGGCTCTGCTTTGCCGTGGAAGTGTTACACCACCTGGTATCAACCACAAACCTTTTGATTTTTGTCAAAAAAAATTAGCATCTATTGCTGGAAGTGAGGCCCCTGCAGGAAGGAAAAAAATGCCCTGAAGCCCCTGTCCGCATCAGCCCGGTTTTTTTCCGGAGCAATTTTCCCCCTGTGCTTTGCCATCATGCCCGAGAGGTTTTCCAGTGATGCAGCGCGAGTCCTCGGGGGGGCTCGGAGCTCTGGGACCCCACTTCTGCCTCTGCTGGACACCAGTTTTCCAGTTGGGAGAGCGGTTGGGTGGATCCTGGCATGGTGCCGTGTGGGTCTCCTCCGTACCAAGGAGGAACCGAGGTGGGGTTTGGATGCGCCCAGCAGCGCTGGTTTATCTTGGCCGATTGCAGGTGGGGATGTGCCTGAGGAGCCCAGGTGGCACCAGCACCTTCTCCAGCTCCTCCCGTGGTGGCCTCTGGGCTGTGTGTTGCCACCGTGGCCCATCAGTGTCCCCGTGGCGGCCACCCTCGGCTCCCTGCCTGTGTGGTCCCCGGAGATGGAGACGTCAAGGATACAAAAAGCAAGGAGCAGAGTTCGCCAGCGCCAGCCGTGGTGGCCCCCACAGTGACGTGCCACATGTTGGACCTTGGGTGATGGGCCTGAAGATGGGTGAGCCACCACTGCCCTGCCTTGGGGTGGGCTCGATGCTCCGGCTTTCCGTGGTGTGCAGGAGCTGAGATGGAGCTCACAAGGAAATAACCCCTCGGAACCTTGTCCTGGGTGGGATGGGGCCCCTTTGGGAGTGCCGAGAGGGGGGATTTACGTGGGTCTGGACGTAACCAAGCCTCGCGTGGGTTTGTTGTGCTAGAAACAGGGACTCGCCCTGCTGGGCTGACGCCCGAGCAGTTGTGCACGTTGAGTTTTCCCCCAGATCGTGCCCATCGATGCGAAGCAAGGCGTCTTCCGACGTGATGAGCGGGTTAGTGGTACAATGCCCAGGCAGATGGTGTGGCACAGGGCGGAGGCAGCGGGGACCTTCCCGTACAAAGCACAGGGCGGGGGGGGGGCTGCCAAGATGTTCAGGGAGTCCGAAATCTGTCTGTCTGCCCCGGGGGTGAGTCCCCTGAAGCCAGCCCGGTGTGGGGCTGCACGCCTGGCCCTGTCCTCCCGGCACACGGGGTGTGCGGAGAGGGGGATTTCTGCCCGCTGCCAGCAGAGGATTTGGGTTTATTGTCTTGAACTGCACATTCCCGCGATTAATGAGCAGCCAGGGGGTCATTTGAATTTACATGGCATCACAGATGCAGCCCTGCTAATTGCTCGTTTGCTTTCCCGGGGCAAGTAAAAGAAACCTGAATCCCAGGAACCCCGTGTGCGTCTCCTTAGGAGAGCTGGAGAAAAGCAGCTCGTGTTTTACCCACCCCGGAGCCAACGTTCACCTGCTGCCGGCTCCGGCTCCATCCCGTTGCTCACCTCGCTGCAGCCAGGGAAGCGATGCAGGTTGCCTAGAAATCCTGCGATTCATGGCTGGGACAGATGAGAAGGATTTAAAAGGGGAAAATCTCGGCAGCGCTGGCGCCCGGAGAGATGCCGTGCGGGGCCTGGGTGGGCTCGGGCGGCCCTTGGGCTGCGGGCAGAGGGATGGCTCCAGCCCTCAAATATCTGTCCCCGTTTTGTGCCCAAACTTTTGGCTCTAAATGGCTCTTATTGTAACTTAGTCAGAGCCTGAAGAGTGTCTTATAGCGATCGTTACACAGAAAAACCACTGGCCTAAAGAGGTGATTATTAAAATTGCAAAATCAAATACCCGGTGTTCAGAAATACCAGAATTTCAGCCTGAGCAGGTAGAGCGCGTGCTGCAGATAACCGGCTCTGGAATGGGAAGATTTGGGACATCTTTGCTCTGGTTCTGCCCTGCAGGATTGTTCTTCTCCCCGTCTGCAGGGCCAACGTGGCTTCGACGAGGACCGCAGCCGCTTCTGTGAGTTTTTAAGCCGTGACTCAGGAGGTTTCCGTTCAGGTCTCCGTCCTGCCCTCGGCACATCGGGGCGTTGGGACGTCATTCCCTTGGCACCGCTGTGCCACCGCAGGCTGCAAGGTTTAAAGAAGGTGGAGGAGTTTCTGTCACTGTATTTAGAGAGCTGCTAGCATTCTACGTGCTGCTGCAATACAAATAAATTCATCAAAAAAAAGATTATTCCTAAGTCCTGGTAGAACTGCGAGATCTTGGCTTCTTGTCTCGACCGCGTTTCCTTTTCTTTCTCGAGCCCTTTGAAAGAAATCTGGCTCCTTCCACCGTGACTCAGATAGGAGGAAATAAAATCCACATTCGTCATGTCACCGCTTGAGTCAGATCGGCACTTACGCCATCTATCTGGAGCAGGTTGGCTCCGTGATGGGTGTTTGCTTTGTTCCTTGTTATGAATGTAATTAATCTTAGATGTGGACTTTGCCCAGAGAACCGCCTGGAAGGCTCGGGGGAATTCGGATGCCTCCTCCGCAGCGCACGGCTTCACCCCAGCGCCAGGAGGTCCCGGCGTGGAGGTGTGGGGCTGAGCCGGGAGAGCAGCAGCCTGCAAGGGACTCGTGTTTCTGGGGGCGTAACGTCACGTACCCGCTTGGCGACCACATCTGGTGCTCCCTGCGAGTCCCCAGCCCATAGGCAGCACCGTCCCTGTCACCGCGGGCTTGGGCTGTGATTTACAGCCCCCAAGCAGCCCTTTGCTGGGCTCCGGTAATCCCGCTGTCCTTCTGTGATAAAAAACCAAAACAATTAAACAGTCTCATCAGCCTCTTGCTGCCTGCCAGGCCTGGAGGGGCAAATGAAGCCAGGGAGACTATTTGGGTTCCTCGCTCCTTCCGATAGCTGCCTGATCCGCTGAGGGATTTGGATGGCGCTTGTCTGATGTTCAGGGCTTAGCGCTGCGGGAACAGCCCGAGTCTGCTGCCCAGGGAAAAGATGGGGAGAGGCGGCTGCCAAAGCGGCATCGCACCACGAAGGGCTTTTGTGGCTACGGCGTGAGGGCGGGTACCCCAGCGCCACGTTTTGAGGCTGAGAGCAGGGGCAAGAGGAGGGCACTGACGTTTTCCTTACCTGGGGCAGGACACGAGTGATGGGGACACATCTCCACCCAGGCTGGAGCAGGACACGAGCGATGGGGACACATCTCCACCTGGCACTGGAGCTGGACATAAGTGATGGGGACACATCTCCACCCAGGCTGGAGCAGGACACGAGCGATGGGGACACATCTCCACCCGGCACTGGAGCTGGACATAAGTGATGGGGACACATCTCCACCCAGGCTGGAGCAGGACACGAGCGATGGGGACACATCTCCACCCGGCGCTGGAGCTGGACATAAGTGATGGGGACACATCTCCACCCAGGCTGGAGCAGGACACGAGCGATGGGGACACATCTCCACCTGGCACTGGAGCTGGACATAAGTGATGGGGACACATCTCCACCCAGGCTGGAGCAGGACACAAGCGATGGGGACACATCTCCACCCAGGCTGGAGCAGGACACGAGCCTATGGGGACACATCTCCACCCAGGCTGGAGCAGGACACGAGCGATGGGGACACATCTCCACCCGGGCTGGAGCAGGACACGAGCGATGGGGACACATCTCCACCCAGGCTGGAGCAAGGACCCACCTCCCTCTTGCATGTTATGGGGGAACAGGTAAGTGCTTGGGGCAGCGAGGGGGAGGTGGAAAATCCTCCCTCATGTGCGAGGGTCTGGCAGTGACCATATCTCCTGGCCACCCACCCCAGGGCTACACCAAGCCCAGCCCCGACTTCTTGGTGTAGCTCCATTTGGACCATCTTAAACTCCAGAAGAACAAATGGCTGAGGTCAGCGGGGCTGTGCTGAGGATGGGCTGGGGCTGGTGTTCATGGGGAGCAAAATGGGGCTGGACATCGGCACCCGGGAAGGAAAGAGACTGAGCCTGGAGGGACGATGCTCGTTGTCATGGGTGGAAGCGGAACGGCCCGGGGAGCTAGCAGAGATGTAGAACTGCCGATGCTGCCTGGTTTCTACCTGCCCTGCTGAATGATCTGCTGCCCTGCAGGCGATCCTCGGGCAAATCACTTAACCTCATCCAGCCGTTCCCCGAGGAGGAGGAGGGATTAATTGCATTGTTTTGTTTTGATGGCCCCTCTGAAGCAAGCTGACTGCGATGGCTGCTGACACACCAGCCAGGTCAGTAGAAGACTCTGCCAGGTCGGGGCAGGGCCCATTTCATTCCAAATGTGCAGATGTGGAAATAAAGAGATTTCAGACCCTGGGTGCGAGTTGAGTCTTAGCATATATCCCAGTGAAATGAGCCGGGGTCCTTGCTGAGGCCTTGGAGGAGCCATTTGCTTTGTCCTCTCCCTCCCTTGCTGGCTCCGAGCCCTGGCGGGGGATCGCACCGCGCACCTTCATCTGCTCACGAGCAGAATTTAGCCCCCTGCTCTCCTTCAAGGGTTTCTCCCACGCTTGAAGCTTTGCTGAGGAACAAAGAACATCAGCAGCACCTTTGCTGAGAAGAAAACACATGGAGTGGTTTGTATTTTTAAAGGCCTGCAATAAATTGGGATGGATTATCATAGAATGGTTTCCAATCTCACAGAACGGGACGGATTATCGCAGAATCATTATCGGGTGCCTACATTAATAGCACGGGTTTGGATCAAGCAAGCCTGCGGATAAAGAGGTTTTGGTGTTGGATTTATTATTTTTTTCCCTCTGATGTTAGCCTGCACCCCAGAGAGAAAATGCCCTGGCACGGTGTCATTACTTTAATTGGACTGATCCTCTGCAGATGCCATTTGGGGGCTGATGAAAGCTGGGGAAGGGGCGGGTGCTTCTGCTCCGCTCACACACAATGGCACACGCGGGACACGAGAGGCTGCCGCTGCCGCGCTGCCTTTCGACACCACGTCTTCCCCCGGGGTCTTTTACAGAACTTGCAGACCATTAAAAAGCCACATCAAACAGCGTTTCTTCCATTTAAGCTTCGTGACAGAAGTCAGTCCGCGGTGTTGGAACCCAGCTGGGAGCTGCTGGGCTATAACGGGGAGAGTTCATTAGGGGAGTCCCCAGCTACCAGCAACTTTCAGGCTTTTCAGCTGATGGAAACGCGGGAGGAAGACCTAGGTGGTGGCGTTGGATTGTTGTCTTCAGGGTAGTGTGGCTGATTTAACCCCCTAATCAACCAAAGCCAGGCAAACTCAGTATTTTTATTTTGAAAGAAGCAGGTTGCTTAGTGTTTTTTTTTCTTTAACCAAACCACCTATCAGTCCAGCTCGTTGAATCACCCGGAGACTAACCTTAAAAGAAAACAGCAATGACCTTAATTTATTTACTCTTAGGTGACTTGTGTACATAAGGGTGGGGAAATATAGATGTTATTTAAGCATGCATAGGAAACAGTGTCCTTTTTTTCCCCGAATGACTTTTAAAACCAGAAATGCAATAGATTTGGGGATTTTCTTGAAGAAACCCCAGGTGCCCTGGTGCGTGTGCGTCTGCGCTGTGCCACTGCAGGGATGTGTCCCGGGAGGTTTCCCAGCGCCTGGACTCAGCTCCCAGTTCCCTTCACGCTTAACTGAGGCTCGAACTCTGCCGCTCGGTCCTTTCCAGGTCCCTTTCTACAAAAGGGCAAAGTTGAAATCTTTGTTTCTTGATGCTCACGGTAGAGAAAAGGCCAATATCTGAATTTTAAAAGTAGGGCAGTGAGAAATACACGGAGAGGAGACAAGAGGCATGGCAACAGCCTCCCGCTGAAAGAGGAGAGTCGGGCATTCAGTTACTCCTGTTGTACGTGCGGTCCTGAGAGCCAGCTTTCCTTTCCCCCTCCTTGGATATCACCTCCAAACACGGGGAGATGCCAAGCAGTTTAACTTTCCCAGTGTTTTGGTGGCACTAAAAGCAGCGAGGTGAAAACTCTGCCTGTGTCAGCGCTCCCCTAAACCTGCCCCCACTGTGCCCCAATGTAGGGGACCTACGGCAGCCCAGGGAGACCTGCAGACAATGCCTGCTTTGTTTACCTCCCTTCTCCTCGGGCGCCGTGAGATGCTGAGTCCAAACATTTAACCACAAAATGCATTAATTACCGTCCAGCTCCCCGGGGTAAGGACCATATGCCAGTAACCAGAAAAAAAGCGCATGCTATTGCATGGAAAGTACATCGATTGTTAAATGGCTCCAAGCTGCAATTACTGCCACTAAAAGTTCTTGATTAACATTTCCTAGAAACATTTAGTCCTCCAACCTCTCTGCTTGGAGCAGTGTTAACTTGGACCATGCAAAAAAGAGGAGTGACCCAGAAATTGTGGGATGAAGTCACCTTCCCACATAATGATACGGGATGTGTCCTCAGCTCCTGTAATTCTGCCTCAACCCGCAGCAGAGAGCTGTTTTCCACTGTATTTTTCACCAGTGGCAGACGTTAACCCTGGGTCCGGTTCCACGCAGCGCTGCGGCTCCTCAGCTGCTCGCTTCAGCGCCTTGTGGGACCAGCTCCGTCAGCCTGCAGTTAATGCTAAAATTTGGCATCCGCTCCGAACGAAAATGAGCTATCGAGGGACAGCTGGTTGGGAGCTACAGCAAACTGCAAACAGTCTGACACAAGCAGAAGTTTGATTTCCCCCGCACTCCCTGTGAATCTGGCGGGCTAACAGCCTCCCGACAGCTTCAAAAACAAACGCTGCTCAACACAGGGGTAATAAAATACGAATGAGCAATAGCGGCGGAACAAAATACTCGGTCCTAGGTGGCAGGTGATGGATGGAGCCCAAAAAATCTCGCTTGGTGTCTGGATGGGAGGCTGAAGGAAGTTGGAGAGTATGGGGTTACTCTGCTAAAGGGGTACCATTGCGGTGGAGCATGTGGGACACGTGGTCTCCGGGCCTGCGGTCACTGCTCTTCTGCTTCAAGTCTCCAGGGAAGGACTTTGTAGCATCCCAGCCTGCAGACAAGCCCAGGAACCCGAATTAGCATTGGAATGAGAACGCTGGTATTTTTAACCAGGGCGTGTCGTTTCTGCCTTTCTTTTAATAGGTGTCCGTGGGCAGGTTCTTCTCGCAGCTTCATCCAGCATTGCTTTAAAGAGCTCTAAAGGGCTCTCGCTTCCAGCCGCAGCTGGCAATGGATGGTCCATTCTGCCGTCCAACCCTTCCTCAGCACCCTTCCTCCTCAAAGCAGTTTAATTAAAAGCTGGGATGTTCATACGGCATGGGGTCCTGCTCAGCGGCACCATGACTGGCGTGCTGAGCTCCTCCAGCGCCCGAAAAACTCTGTGTAGAAATAAAGAGCCGTTTCTGAACCTCAGGGTCACGGCAGCAGTGAATTCCACCGGCTGAATGTGCACAGCGAGGGCCGGGGCAGGAGAGCGCTTGGCTTTGATATCTTTAACATCTGATGCCTCCAGTTTCAAAAGCACTTGGAAAGTTTGAGATGGAAAATCGCTGCATAAAGGCCAAAAGTGCTAGAGAAGTGAAACAATAATATGCTGTTTTGCTGCTCTGCCAAATCGAAATGAGCCTTCTCAATACGGCATAAAATAATATAGAGGGAGTGACCTACTGATCTAAGCATAAGTGGGGGGGCCAGAATCGCTTTGTTCTGACTCCTTGACTCGGTGCAAATTTAGCTTTGAATAAGTCACTTAACTTTTCTGACTCGTTCCTCACAGCTGTAAAAGGTGGGTAATGCTCCCTTCCCTATGGATTGTTAGGAGGACTGGTTATTTATTTCGTAAAGCTGGGGCAAATTAATTCTAACTATTATTGCAAAAAAAAAAAAAAAAAAAAAAATCTTCCAGAATAACATAAGCAGCAATTACAGAACTAGGAAAGAATCGAGAGCTTTTAACGTTCGAAACCGTTCTGAGCATCATTCGAGAAAGAGGTTTCATTTGAATGGGGAGGATGAGGGGTTTAGTAGGTGCCAGCTGGAAACCAGGAAAATGTCATCTAAAAGTAAAATAACTGAAAAGATATTAAGCAACAGACGGGACTAGTGCAGCTGGATATAAATGAAATAAGCTAGCTATTAGCTGCTCTGCAAGGTAACAGCATGCGAGCTCTTTTGTTGGAGAAGAAATTCAGTGGTAGTGAGGAAAAAACACGGCCCTGGCAGTTCCTTTGTATGGCTGGTAAAACATAAAAAAGTACAAAAAGTGCTTCGCAGACCTCAAATTTGTTGCTCTGCACGTACCTTTAGTGGTGTCGTGGGAGAGCTATTGTACTAAAAACACTGCCTTTTCAAAAGTAGGTGGTTCTTTGCTTTGGGGAGGCTTATAAAGTATTTCAAATTTTACAAAACCCTGTGGTTTTGAAACTTTTTTGTGGAGGAGGATGGTGAAGCCCGGAGAGGAAGGCTTGCTCCTCGGCTGGGCGGGGAGTATCTGTCTCAGCGTTCCTTATCCTGGCACTGCTCAGCCCCGGTTCAGAGGACTGAGCTCTTGTCTTTCCCAGCAGACAGAGGATAACAACTTTCCCCTGCCAACACGCTACAATGGCAAATTTGCAATAAAAGCCCCTCCGTTACCAGTTCCTGAATCTACTGGGGACATTGGGCCCAACTGGTGCAAATTTCTTACTCTGCCATGTGGAAAAAATGCATGTAAAGCCCCAAACCTGATGCTTGTGGAAGGCCTCTGTGACTTTCCCATTTAAGGGAAATGCTTTTCCCTCCCATCTATCCCACCCACGCTCTAACGACGATGTCCTTTGTGGTACAGGCTGCAATTAATTTAAGGGCGATTATTCAGGGAGGTTCCTGGACAGGGCTGGACTGCACGGTCCTGCCTTGCTCCCAGATCGGTTTGGTTACAGTGACACACCGATTTCCAATTTAAGACTGTCCCACCCCATGAATCAGCGAGATTCCTTGGACTTTCTGTAAAAACAGAAACGAATCTTCCACCCAGGGGGCTGAGCTGAGGAGGGCTGTGCAGAAGCTGTAGGAAAGAGAATGAAAAGGACTTTGTCACATTAATTGCCCAGCCCTATCAGCACCGGGAGAAGGGCTGACAGCCGTTTTTCCTGCTCTAGATGAACAATTCAAGGGCATTCAAAGATGAAATTTGCTTAAAGATATCCGGTTATGCAGAACTGAGGGTAGTAAAATGCCTGGAGAGATATGAGGCTTTGTTATTACCAGTGAAGGCTCTGTCGGTAACCATTTCATCCGGAGCCATTTCTGGCTGCACGGATGCATTTGAGTACAAATTACAGGGAGGCTCGTCCCAGCGCCGGGTCACAGACAGCATAAAAGCAGTAAGAGCTGCGTCTGCAAGTCGTTCAATGCCACCTCGGGGTATCCCACAGCCCCAGCGCATCCTACCCTGGGAACGGCTCTGCCGAGACATTGAGGTGCAGCTGAACTCAAGACTATTTAAAAATAGAGTCTGAGCTCCTGAAAAAACGGCAGGACTGGGAGCCAGGGCGGGTGCTGCCGAGGCATAAAAGCCGCTCTGTTCGCAGCGGCTTGGGCTCCGCGGGCCTGAAGTCGCATGGGGAAAATGTGATCGCAGGCTGTGTGCTGCCTTGTGCTATTTTGGTGAGAAGACTGGAAAAAAGGGCAAACGGTTTCATTTCGTTCTGACGTTTCGCCCAATTCTGTCCAGCTCCTCAGTCCCTGACCTTAATAGTGAGGGAGAAACTAGGCTGGAAACACTCCTCCTTACCACTCCAAATAGATTTTTCCCCCAGCCAGGAAAGAAGCTATTTCTGGTGCTCCGACCTACGGTGCGGCGGGTCTGTGAGAGGGAAGTTTTAAGTTTTGAAGCTTTTCCCCGCATGCGATGCGGGCTGCAGCCCCGCGGCTGAGGCGATGGCGGCGGGGGGGGACGGGGGGACGACGACACACGACACCCCCTCCCTGGGCCTGGCGGCGCCCACAGGGCCGCGGCCTGCGCCAAGGCCCGGCCCAAGCAGGCCGCTCCCAGACGTTAGGTCATCGGGCACCGCACCAGCAGCCCGCCTCACCCCGGGGGTGTCCGCCGTCGCCGCGGGGGTGTCCCCCCGCCACCCGGGGGGCCGTCCCTCCGCCACCCCGGGCCCTGCCCGCCGGAGTCCCCCCCCTTTTCCCCTCAGCGGGCCCGCCATGGAAACCGTTGCCCCTCCGCGCGGGCCACGCCCCCTCCGACGAGGCTCCGCCCTCTCGGTGTTGGCCCCGCCCCCTCGGCGGCCCCGGTGGGGCGGGGCGGGGCGGGGCGCAGTCGCGCGCAGGGCGGGTGGGGCGCGCGGCGAGGCGAGGCGCGGAGCGGAGCGGGGTCGCTGTCCCGGCTGGGAGCCGTGAGAAGGCGGGTGGGAAGCATGGCGCTGTCGGTGCCGGTCAACGGGCTGAAGGACGGCGACAAGGAGCCCGTCATTGAGCTCTTTGTCAAGGTAAAGGGCGGAGGGGTGTGTGTGGGGGGGTGTGTGTGTGGAGGGGGGGTCCCGTCCCGTCTCGGCGCCGCCCGCGCGCACCGACCGTTGGGCGCCCCCTCCCCCAGCCGCCGTTTTCCCGCCCCTGGGGTGTGCGGGGGCTCCAAGTTTCCCTCAGCGAGTTGCTGAGGATTGAGGCGGTGGGAACGGGACCGCCGCCTCCGGGACCCCCTGTGTCCCCTCGCCTACTGGCCGGGCCTCTCCCCACCGTGCTGGGCCCGGGGAGCCCCGTCCTGCCCCGGGAGTGGCGGGGTTCTCCTCAGGGCGGCCCCGGCCCGGGCTGGCGGCGACGCCCCGCGGGTGGCGGCGGTGCGGGGCCGCCGCGTACAAAAGGGCCCTTTGGGCGGGGAGAGAGGGAAGGAGGGAGGAGGAGTGCGGGGAGCCGGGGCTGAGTCAGTGTGTGCAGATGGAGCCGGGCGATAACGCGGACCCGCGGAGAAGTCCCTCGGGAAAAGGGCGACCGCCTGCGGCTGCTGGAAAATTCTCTCCCGGGAGCAAACGGGGCGGCGGGGGCCCGGCGGGGCAGGGGGCGGAGGGGGGTGACTCGCTCCCTGCACCGCAGTACACGGCCCTCGCCCTTCGCTCCGCATTGTGCGCCCACCGAGGCTGTACAAACGCGAGTTACTTCTCACTCAGTCCCCTGCCCGAGAAGTTCTGCTTTTGTGTCACAAACCGAACGTCTAAACGCATCGCCTGTTTTTCTTCCAAACTAGAAGAAGGAGCCCGTGTTGCGCTGCCCTTATCTGGCAAAGATCCACCATATGGTATCTCCACATGTTTTGCATTCACGTATCGCAGTATGATGCAATATTTTCATCTTCTGGGGCTCTGGTGATGCAGCATCTTCCTTTTACTTCAGAGTAAATGGTGCTGATCTTTCCTTTCTGTGCTTAAGCTTACTTTGAAGAAAGCCTCGCTGGAAACAAAGTATTTTAATTTTTTTTCAGGTGAGGTTTCTTTAAGTTGCAGTGAGAAAATAATGGAAAGCCTTCATCTGAAATCTTGCGAATTGCTTAGTATAAAAGCCATGATGGCAAACGTGAAAATTTCCAGCAGGCTAGGTAGAGCTTTGCAAATAAGTTATTAAATATAGATTTTAGTTATTAAACGATCCTCTAAAAATATTGAATTTTCCCTGTTTTGGACTTTTTAGTAGTCTCAAGAGGCAATAATGGGACCCAGAGAGAGCATTGCAGCGGAGGATTCCAGACGTGATTTTAGTCAGAATTTAGGTTCTTAGTGTAGAGGTTAGAACTTTACCAGTACAGCAATTAAGTTACAGATTACTTTGAATTATTTATAGCAGTACTTCTTTAATACAACATGCTAACTTATCTTCATCCGTCCTGAAGTTCGTTGGCCGGTTTTTCTTATTTCTAAACAAATTAGAACAGTGATTGATGGCAGAAGGATTTGGGGGCAGGGGGAATTGGCTTTGTGGGTTGGTTTAAAGAGGATGTTTCGCACATGAGATATAACATGCAAGAAAGTGTAAAATTAGTTGTGAGAAAGATGTATTGCTTCTGATTAAATCAGTGTTGCGCCTGTAAAGATGTCAGACTATGTGAAAGGGAAAAAGGGCTACATGACTAAGAAAAGACTAAGAAAAAGACTATATGAAAAGGAATTTTCTGTCCGTTTCAATTGAAACTTCCTTATTAGCATGGATTTAAGAAGGCTATATTCAGGATTATCAGTGAGTAGTATCTCCCTCAAGGAAGCCTTTTCCCAGTGTTATGAATGACTGCTGCAAGCTGTATACTGTCTGCCTTTAGGATAGAGTTCATGTTAAAAAAGGCGTTATTCTTCTCTGCCTTCATGCTCTTCAGGTAAAGGTTATTTCCCTGTAAAATCCTGCAGAGGAAGAACAGCCCCCAACCCAGCAGACAGACCAAAACGGTTCTTTCATTGGGTGTTGCTGCCTGTCCCACACTTTATTGAAACTGTTAAGTATTATCGGAACAGTGTTTTTGTAAAGCTAATGTAAAGCTTTGTAAAGTCTTGTTTGCTACTTGTCTCATTAAGATGGTCACTTCATAAAATGCAAGCAGAATATTTATTTAATAAAACTAATAGTGCCTGTGTAGAAGAGCGCTACGTTTTGGTTTAGTCTTCTTTTGCCCCCCCTGCAAATGGGAAGCTTGGTGTCTGCTTTTGTCTGTTGCACGGTTTTCACCTGGTTACGGGTGCAATCTGGAAAAAGTCTAAAGTTACAGAGTGGATGTTAGAACAAGACTTCGCAATGTAGATAATTGCTTTTCAAACAGTATACAGGGTCTTGGTTCTACCTGTGCACTGTTAGCTAGTGAAGCTCTTAAGATAGAGGTAGTGGAAAGACTTCTTGACCAAAAAAGAAATCTCTGCCAAATGCCTGCGGCTGAAGGGCGGTAACTGTATGACCTGTGTACAAAGGATTGTAGCAGCCAGACTAAGATGAAACAAAGGTAGGGATTAAAGCTTGAGAAACAAACCTGTGAAGCAGGAGAAACTGTTTGGCTTCATGCCCCAAAATGTTGGGTTTAAATCTTATTAAATTGTGATCAGTAACAAAATAAGATGGGCACAACATGGGGAGGAGTGCACACATGGTTAGGTTTCAGTTATGAATAACTATATAAGGCTGTTTGTCACCAGCAAATTGCTTTGATTTATTCAAGGAGACAGTGTATCAGTCTGCGGTAACTTGTATTTTCATAGTCTGTGATAACGTATGTGCAGAATTAGGATACTTCGGTAAGAAAATGAGTTACAGTTCTGAAACTGAGGTGAATAATCTGTTTCTTGGTCTCATATAATAAGTCGCTTTAGCAGCTTTTTCATTACAGTGCTGGTGGGCTGCCTGTGGTCTCTTTTAAACGAAGTGTAAATATTTTTCAAGTCTTTCCTCTGAGAGCTGATTAGGAGAAACTAGTGATGTATCTGATTTCGTTTGGTTTCCTCATATGTTCACGTTTTATTAATGAGGGAGGCCCGCTTCCATTGTCTAACAAGAATATTTTTATGTGCCCTAGTGGCAATTTAGAGTAGTGAAGGCTGTATTGTAATGAATGTGCACGCAGAAACTCCAGCGTTGTGATCTGAATACAACTCATATAGGCCACTTGCAATAACTCCAATTTAGTTGATTGTGTGTGGATTTTTATTGTAAATAAACAGTGTGGTGGACTGACTTGGTCAAATAGATCCACTCATCTGTGGAAACCACAGGGCAGAGTTTACAAAACTACTTGTGCAGTTTCTTTATGACAGTGTACGAAGGAGATGGGGATGGAAGCTGCTCAAAGATCAGCCCTTGGTGTTCTAGAGGGCACTGAGTGATTGCATTCCTCTTGTAATAGCAAGGTAAAGACGCAGGTGATCAACAAGTTTGGTGTTAAAGAAAAAACCCAACAAACTCAACAAACAAGAATTTCATAGTCGTATATCTGTTGTCATGAGATGGGTTATAGTAGATGTAGGTAACTATTAAGGAAGGTGCTCTCTTCTTCAACTGTGTAACGTGTGTATACTTGCAAATTAATTAGACCTTGGATTTCTGGAAGCTTTCAAATAAGATGTCATTGCGAAATTGGGCACCTGTTTTGAAAATCAGATAGTGTCTGCTGTCTGTTTACCTGTGAATTGTACTGTCAGTAGAAAAAAAGCTGTGATTTCACATTTAATAAATACCCTACTCTAAAACACTCCCAATGATTGTAACAGAAGCTTGTCTACATTTTTGTATATCTGAATTAAAACAGCAGTTTGGCAGGTGAACCATTTGTCTTCCGGGATCTAGGTCTGTTTTGTTCAGTTATATGTTGGAGCCCATGGCAGGAAGGGGATGTGTGTGCATCTGCATCTCCAGCAGCAGACTTGATATTAGCTCAGGGCTGGGTGAGAGGAGGAGGAGGAGTGTGATTTGTCTGAATTGCACACGTTCAGGTCTGCCTTTGTCTTGCAGTTTTTGTTGCCTGTGAGTATCCTTACGTAAGCTCTGATGTGTCATTCTGGAGTAGTGTAGCTGCTGCATATTGGTTTATAACAAACCATCACATGGTCTTGCTTGTCATCGTTGGGGGGTGGGGTTGGCAACTGCAATATATCTATAAAATTAAAAGGAACATCAATATAAGGAAATAACAAGACTAGAGACATGCAGTGTGGCTCTCGGAGATGGTCTTGTCAGGGGCAGGCTTGTCACTTGATAGTCGTATTAGATAAGTCTTCTCCTTACGTACAAGATCATCCTTTGGAGGTTTTGATGTAATAACCTCAGCAGCCAAGAACTTTCTCAGTCTGCCTTTGATACGTGTTTGATATAGCTAGCAAAATTTCATAGGTGGCTTATTTCTTGTGAGCAAATACTGGAATATTGTAAAGGACCCCTTTATAAACTGAGGCATAACCATCTTTGTTATATCTTGTGCTTAGTTGTTATAAATCAGGCCTTTTCCTCCTTTGGCCGGCAAACTATATTCCTTTAAGTTCTGCTTGGGAAAGTTATTGTTGCCAGAAACCTCCTTGGCTTTTTGATTTGAATCTGATTGCTAATACAGAAACTGGTGCACTTGGTACAGTATTGCTTACAAATACAGAGCTGGTCTCAAGTGTAAATGTTACTTTTTTTGCAAAACACTGGAAAGTAAGTTTAACTCCTAGCAATCATTTTCAAAGGGATTACACAGATGAGTTACCTTTTCTTCAGTCAGAAAATGCTCCTGAATACACTTTGGCAGTAATGGTTTTATTCACTGGCATCTGTCCTCCCCTTTCCAATGATTAACATCTAGACAGCACACTTAGAGTGTCAAGAAAACTTGAGTTTTACTTTGCAGTTGAAAGATGTCTGACACTTGTGCACTTTTCCTCCCTTCGCCACAAAGTGGTCTGAGAACTGGCCGAGTTCCTGAATTTCAACTCATTGCCCTTTGCAGCCTGCTCTTCTGCTGGTGGGGATTGGACCGTCATCTGCCACGGAGCTTCTGAATCATTTGCTCCATGGTGTGGACAAATGCTGTATGTCATGGATGCGTTCTTTCAGCATGGATGCTGCTGTAAAAGACAGATCTGTCCTCGGTTTTCCTGGATGGAAAATGTCTCAGGCTGTGTATTGAAGGGGAAAGAGAAGCCTGTGTATCAGAGCACGTATTGTGGGGCAAGCTTGAGGGCCTGGAACCTACCAAAAGTCAGGGGTAAATGCACATCAAGCATGTGAGCACTCTGAGTCTTGTTCTTGATGCTTTTGTATGTCAGTCTGTGAGTGTGCGTAAGGAATTCACAGAAGCCGGGGAGAATATACTTGACACAACACCACAGTTCACATGAAAATATTTGAAGAGAATGAAAATCCTCTTAAAAGAGATGTCTTGTCTGTAGGTAGCGATAGTGGAATGTTTAGAAGTAACATGTAGATACGAGCAATGTTTGTGTAAACTCAGTTTCACTGTTAGGAAGTGAGTGGGAGGGTCTGATAATCTTTGAGTGGGCAGCACCATGACAGTATTGGCATCCTAAGAAATTAGTAATCATTACTCTCACGGCCTGAGTGACTCAGTGTCACTGTCTAGTCTCGCACTGGTTATCCTGACCTAATCTTGTGGAAGGAAACAGTGAGGAAAGAGAGAGTTCTTTGTTTGAAGAGTATTACTGTCTGTCTTAATGTGAACAGGGTGAGCAGAGAAGCAGTTGGTTCTATACCTGAACTTGCGGGTTTTTGAAGCCTGTGTTGTCTCTTACAAAAATCTATGTTTGGAAGAGTCTAGTTGGGGAATTCATTGAACTTCTGGCTAAATAGTAATCTATGTACTTTGGAAAATGACTTTTGTACTCTGAAATTGCAAGTTTGATTTTTAAAAGTGTACATTAGTTAAAAGGGACAAAAAGAGCCTTGGGCTGTTGTTATTTTCTCACTACTGTGAGCATGTTCAGATTCTCTTTTAAATTTATCATGATGAGACTAATACAAGGCCTACACATTTTTATAACAGTGTCTGCATCAGTTCCAAGTTTTGTCTGGACTGGACATACCACTTACAAATCCACAAGAACTACCTTTAAGACTGGATAACTGTACTTGTCAGTAATTGGATTTGTTGTCTTTTTTTTTTTTTTTTTGGTAGATGTTCTCTTTTGCCCTGCAACTGATAATCGACTGAGCAGTGCAATTCTATAAAACCTTAACTGAACAGCATGGGAGGTAGTAAGGTGGTTTTGTCTGCCAGCGTAGACACTTAGTTTGTCTAAGACAACAAACTTTAGTTAATATGGTGCTGTGTTGCAAGTTGACTGTCCATGGAAAAATAGTTTACATCTGTACCTGTTATCCGTCTAATTTGATTTTTATCTTCAAAGTTCTTTGTAAGTAACCTGTAACAAACCACTTATTGTCCTAATCAAGGGGTTTGTTTTTTTTCCTTGCATATTCTTCACTTCAGAATGATGTAGTTTCACTCTTAAAATAGATGCTAGGTACTCACTCTGTGCTCATTTTTGTATTAAGAGTTTGTGACCATTTTAACAGTTAAAACCCCCAAGCCCCAAATCATTATGCTGCCTAGATATGAGTTTAAGTAGAGCTTTAACTTCAGGAGCTTGAAATCCTGTATTTAGAATATTTTTTCCTAAAAAAGATAATAGTTAATTTTTTAAAAAAACTTCTTTTGAGTTGTTTGGTTTCTTTAAATTCAGGTCAAACATACATTTCTGGCACGATCTGATTTTTAGGGCTCTGAATGCCATGTTTGTTTATGTTGAAGTGAAAAACATAAGCTAAAGTGCTCCTAATTACAAATGTCTTTGTGTGCAAGTTCTCTGAGAGTTCAAACTTATTCCTTGTATTGTTGGCTAGACAAAAGGCAAGGAACTTTGCACGAGGAAAGGAAATGACTTACTTCTGTACACTGCATATCCATATTAGGTATAAACTAAATATAGTGTGTAATCCAGGAGTGAAGTCATATCTGTATATTTTCATGAGAAGAGCTAATGAGATCAGTCAGTGCTACTGGATCAGCTTCAGAGTTTTCTGGCTCTGTTAAAGCATTACTATTTTGGCTAGAGCTTGGTGCTCTGTACTTTGGAGAGCTGCTTTTCTTAAATAAAGGAAATAGCTTTTTACGTGGTTTTGTCTAAAAATAAAATCAAAGCAAGCAGAAATGTATTTCTTTAGTCTTTCAAAGTGATGTATTAGCCTCCCTAGTGAGACATGCTGTACTGGAACTTAATGAGATAAGGCAAAATGTCCTGAAGGAGGAAGTTCTACTCTGCAACTGAAGAACTTGGATACCATCTCCCGAGGGATGTAGAACACATTCATAGAGGTGCCTTTTAGTAACCGAGTTGCACGCTGCTTGCCTTGGAACCTGAAATAACAGAGGGCAAGCCTTCCTCGAAACCTCTGTGCTTTAGCTGCTGTAAAATAAAAATTCCAACGCCATTTTCAGTCTAAGATAATGTTTTTCATTGCTAGAACTTTTGAATATGCTGTTAGCAGGGGGTACAGGTTCAAAACTGCAGCTGTCTTTCAGTGAGTTTTGAGAGTTTGAGCAATGTTCTGTTCATTGGCACATTCTTCTGTGGACATCACTGTTTGCGTTTTGATTTGGAGGCAGTTGTAGTTTTAGCTGTATTCCTTATTTTATCAGAATTTTGACGCTCTCAGGTGATTGCTGTTGGGGTAGCTTTTTGATGTGAAACTCGTTTGGGCATTTGCCTTGGGCTCTTTTCCTGGGAGGGTTCAGTCGATGCCATCCTGGGGACTTAGTGACCTGGCTGTTGGTAGAGAAGGAGCAGTATGTGGGGGGAAGTTCCTCTCTGCTCATCTGTCCAACTCACTGCTTATCTTTGCTCTGTAAAGTAGGTTATGAAATACCATAAATAGGTCTTTGTTTTTCTGTCCTGCAGCAGTGATGCATGTTCAGGGGTTTGTTTGAAGAACACTTAAACGCCAAAGATAAAAATTTTACTTGGCTGTCTGAGCCCCAGTGACAAGGTTTGCAGTTCTTTCCTATAATTTTTATAGATTTTATAGATGGGTAAATATATATAGTTCTGGAAATGGGTCTCTTGGGCTGTAGCCAAAGCACACACTGTACTTTGTTAACAAATTTATTAAGAAGGGGGGGAGAGAATCATTGTCATATACAATGCCTATTCCAAGTTTATATGCTAGGTACCCAAAGGCAAGTTTCAAGCACTGTAAAAGAAACCCTTAATACTGTATAGTTAATTGCTTTCTTACAGTTTCCTACCGGAATATTACAAGAATGTGTCAAGCTGTTACACAGCAAATTTTAGTCAGTTTGTTGCTGTTTATCTTCTCGAGGTTTGTTACGACTGGATCGCTTTGTTAAAGGTACTGCCACTGGAGTAAGAGGGACAGAAGAGAAGGGATGCCAGGCTTCTGTCATTAATGAATAATTTAATTTTCCTGTCTCAGGCTAGGAGGTGGTCATGTGCGTGGCTGTGCACAATAATACCAAATTTATGTATTCATAACATTATGCTAATTTCTTCACTGAAGAAAATGGTAGTAAGTATTTAATGCAGATTTTCATTCTGCCTCTTCAGCTGATTCTCCCAAAGGATGAACATGGGATAATTTCTTTTCTCCAAAGAACCAGAAGTGCTTAATTAATTTCCACTGAATTGTGAAGTTACTTTAATACATCATGAAGATCCCATAGCTTTTTTCCAAAAGCTTTACAGTGAGAATTGGGTAGCAGTGTACACAAGGTGCGTGGGAAGGTGTACAAGACAAGTCTGCTAATTATTTTGTTCGGAATAGCATCACAGGGCTCAAAATAGCATCATCCTAAAATGGTCAGTCAAATGTGGAACACAACGGTGGCTTATCGGAAAGGTAATGACTTAAGAGGCTGCTTGAATGGGCTGATAAACATTCCTTTCTCTGGTTTAATAGTCAGATCTCAAGTAAATACAGGGAGTTCAGTTCATTTTTTGTTTGTTTGTTTGTTTTTAGCTTTTTGAGTTTACAGGAATTTCAGCTGATGTGGAAGATGGATTGATTACAAATTAAGCAAAGATGATACAGCTTGTCAAGAGGCAGTGGTAACTAAGGTTGCTTTTTCCCTGGGAGGGGTAGATGTCGATCAGCATATAGAAAATACAGACTAATCATCTTGGGCTTTCTGTATTTGCAGTTAATTCCAGGTATGAGCACTGGCCTTATAGGTTTTTGTTTTCTATTGTTCCTGTGTTTTTCTTAAAGAACTGTCTGTTTAAGAGAGCAGTAAGTGATTACCCAAATTGTTCTGCAGAACTAAAATTGGGGTGCGTGTGGTGGTTGTGATTTGAGCATTTAAGTCCAACTCGATACAGTGTTACCAAGCTTTTTAAAATTCACCTATAAAGGTCAAATAAAGGGGTTACACTAGTCAGTTTTGTTCATATGAAGATAAGACTGTGTTATAGATGCTGTAAGCTTAATTTGGTGCTTTCTGAGGTCAGCTGTCTTCAGTTTGGAAATGAATGTACATTTGTTTCCTGGAAGATAATTTCTTATTTTTAGGTGGCCCATGATGAGATATGTGCTTATCTTGTCACTTCCTTTGTGGAAAAAAAAGTTACCTTCGGAGTTCAAAAGCAGTTGAAAGGTATTGGGAAAACTTATGATGGAGGTTAATTAATAATGGCGTTAAGAGAACAAGATGACATAGAAAAGACGCGATGCAGTGGTAGTGCCCTTCTTGCAGTGTATGCGATGCTGTGGGCTCAGCTACTGACAGCACACAACATGATGAACAAAGGGGAACAAAGTAATAGTAAGGGAAGTTATGAGGTGCCAAACTGCTGACCTTTGAGGTGATGAGAATGATGCTGGATGTTTTATTTAGAATCTCCTTAGCATTGTGAAAGAATTGCAGGAGTTAGCTTGCTTGTTAGAGACATTTAATAGCGTGAATAAATCATCTTAAGGGTTGCTACAAGCTCATTTTGGTCTTAGACTGAATCTTCAGTGACTTTTTAACTTATGTTAGCAGTAAGTAAGTGGGACAAGTTTCAAAATACATTAGACAGGTTTGTTAAGAAGCTGTTCTGTGGTGTGAGCTGGAATACACAGGACCTGTGCCTTGGTACTTAAGATACCAGCAGCCTGAAGCTCTCTTGAGACTTGCCTTTGCTCCTGTCTCTTTTGAAGAGGTTGACATGGATCTTTAAACATGCAACAGTTTTTTATCCATTAAGAAAAGGACACCACACAGAGACAAAAGCTCTCACAGGTAAGTTGGGGCACCAGCTATCCGCTGTGCTAGAGAGGCAAGATAAAAGGTGAACTGACAGGCGGAAGCTTCCCTTTCGTCTTGTCATCCCTTGGATTAAATCTGGTTGAACCAGATTTAGTTAGCATCAGAGTTCAGGGCTTGACTGGAGTTTGCTCCCTGACCTGTTCCTCCCATAAAAACACAAAATAACTCCCTGCTCAAACTCACCAGCCTGAAAGCGTGAGAAGGAATTGAACGTTGTGTATTGTAGACAACACTTTTTCAGTCTTGATCTCTGCAACATCCTACCTTGTCACCTGCTTTCTTCTTTTGAATGATGCTTCATTAATATTTGAGACATTGGGAGCCTTTAAGATGTGTTTTGGCTTGCAGGGTGAGTGCTTACATATAACATCCTCGAAGCTCATCCATCTACTGCCTGAGCAGAACCACAAAGCAATCGGTGTAGTGGCACCACACGGAGGAGGCGTTTGATTGGTGTTACATCAAATATGGTTATAGTCCTTTCATGGACATAATTCTTTACATCTTATCTGAAAACACTGCCCAATAAACAGCATGGAATTCTGTTTATCCAGCTTGGCAAGATAAAGGTCTGAGTAGATGCTGCAAGGATTTAGACCGATATTACCAGACCACTTTCAGTACCACTCCTTTCCGTCTTCTTTCATCTCAGGAGTTTTGAATTGCTGCACGTTTTTCACTTGAATCACTTCGTTAGTTTACCTTAAACCATTTCCTCTCAAAACAGTAGTCCATATAGGATGATTATTATTAATTGACGCATTTTTTGAATGAGCTTACTGTGCATGAAACATGCAAGAGTGATTGTTATCTGCTGCTTTAAGGTAGTGGGCATGCATCATGTTGTTCTTCTCATGTAGTTCTCCCAACAGATTTTTTTTTTTTTTTTGTTAGAACTCAACATTGCTGAGTTCAAAATTTGAACATACCCTCTATTTTTCCCCCCCCCAGTCTGTTTATTTGTTGGAACATTAATCTTCTAGACTTTGCAGATTTCTTATTCAAGGGAGGGTGGACTTCCTTGATGATATAGTCAAATGGCTCCAGTAGTTGTCTTCGGTGAAAGGTCTTCTGTGAGATATTTCTAAAATGCATTTTTCCCCTCTTCATCCAGACTTTATCTTTTCCTGCTCCTGGTATGTCAAATCTGGGAGAGATTCCCTTCATAGTTTTGGATAAATTAGGAAATGGTCTTCTAGTGTTCTGCCCTTTTCTTTTGTTGTATTTATGTAGGCAGACACTGAACTGTATTATGTTTCTCATCAGATGCACTTTGACTTTACTGTTATTTCTGCAGGCATTTGAGTTTGGGAAACTTGTAGTGTGCTCCTTTTAACTGGTTGCTGTTTGAAACAATTTTGCAGGCCTCTGGGACCAAAGATTTCTAGAATTGTGTTTTACTCCTGAGTCTTTCAGATCTGTGCTATATAATAAGGGCTTTGTGTCCTTTTAAGTGTTTCTTTGCTTGTCTGTTTTTCTTCTTAGTCTTTCAATAAACTTCAGCACTACCTTGGTAAATACATGCAGGTTCTTGTGTTAGGAGTCAAGTTAATTTTTATGCAGCTATAAAGACAAATATCTCACAATTAAAATGTGGGTTTTTTTTTCTTCCCGTAGCTTGTTTAGCCGCTTAAACAGATGTATGATTACTTATACTCTGAGGTTTTTTTTGGGGAAAAATAATCTCATTTGAATGAAATCACTGCTTCAGGGGAAGAGAAAGGGAGGAGGTGGCTTCCGCACTGGCTGGATCAGCAAAGCTCAATCTTCCAGACAGCGGGATGAGTAGATTTTTTTTTTTTTTTTTCTTCCCCAAGTAGCTGGCAGTCTTGCATGGGCTGAGCTACTTGGCATTGGGAGTTGCCAGCAGTTTTACTGTGGCTATGATAAACCAGGTTGACTTCTCAGCATACTGATTTGTTTTACTGCCTTGTAACTCTTCCATTCTTATTTGCACTTACCTTCTTATTTAGGTTTCTTTAAAAAGCAGCCCTGTTTGTTTTTCATATAATACCGTAGGGTGAGTGCTATGGTGTGTGTACGCCCAGCTCTTTCTCCATGTCACATCTTACAATTAACAAGGTCTATTTTGCCACCTTTTCAGAATTTTTTTTAATTACAGTCAGTTTGTGGAGGTTAACACAACTTTGTTCAAGGCAACTGGATATCTGTAGTTTTTTCTTACTGCGATAAACCCTCTATGGTAGCTGTTAGCTATTCAGACTGTGTGGTGGCATCTCTAGCATGGTGGGAGTCGGCCATGGATCATGGTCAAGTTAAACACTGTGTTTGGCAGGGTAAATAAAAGCCAGGCTCTTCAGAGATAGTTCTCAATTGGTATAATCATTAAGCAAAATATTTACAAGTGAAAAATATCATGTTTCCTTGCTGTGTGTGGTGTTGCCCTTTCTTTCTGTCTGGTCCTAATCCATAAAAGTGAAAATCTGTCATTCAGTGAAACACAGATGTATGATGATGTCCTTGAGTACATGCCCTTCAGTGGATAATGGTAGCTTGATGTTTTAGTGATAACTGGAAATTAGCCCTAATTGTGGGAAGGTTGGCATTATTTAGTAATAAAGATTTTTAGACTGGTTTTAGAAAGAATTTGAAATAAAGACTCAAAGCTTCTTGGTATACAGTGAGTATAATCTTGTTGAATAAACAAATAATCTAGGCTGATATTAGTATAGAGAAGTCAACATTTAGCATTTTCTTTACTGTGATGCTGATGAGGATTAGACACCGAAGATATCCTGGAATATTACAGCCTGAATTCAAAGACAAGACAATGACAAGTTTCTGGCTTCTGCTAGTGGGCTTAAGCAACAATTGTTGTATCATTAACCCCCTGCATGATAATTATGTAAAATTTCAGAATATTCTTGCAATATTTAAGGGTTTACAGTTACTGCCAGCACAGCTCTATTCAAGTAGAGAAAATCAGAGTCAGAACTGACTATCACAGAAACATTTACCAAACTTGTCTCCATCTGGAAAAAAAAAACCCTTATGTGATTGAAGAAGAATAATGTGTTGCATCGCCAGCGTGGTGCTGCTCCTGGTGACTGGGTGTAACAGAGCTGGGCTGTAGCACTCGGTGCATCAAATACGAGAAGATAGAAAACGGGCCTCTCGGGCAAACAGTTACATAGCAGAATTCCTTGGCTCAAGAGCACTGAAGCCAAAAGTTTATTGGCATTCTGACCGCATTCCTTTTCCAGTATGTGCTCAGAATAACTTGGGACTTTTTGGAGCAGAAGTGGGACAAACGTTTGAATGTAGACATAAAAGTCTATGCTCAGTTTAGCTGTTCAGCTGCAGCTTTGAAAATGCATTAGGTTTTGTTCAAAGCAGTGTATGTTAGCGGGCTATAATTCTTTTTTCCAATTCAAATAATCCAAAAAGCCTGTCTTGCTTAAACAAAAGCAGATATTATTCGTTGTTTGTTCATTTTGAACATTATGCTTGTGTTGGGAGAGAAGAAAAGTTTTGGTAGAAGTTGGTATTACAGCATAAATTCATTTGACCTTTTTTTGGTCCTCATTTGTCGCTTTGGTTTTGGTATTGGTTTTGGCTTAGGAAAATGGAAGGCACAGTTCAGTGCTATGCCTTAAATTTTAAACCATTTTTTGTTCAGTTCTATGAGTTAAAAGTAGCTTTGCTCTGGGTTCCAGATGGGCCAAAATTTCTTTTCTTTTCTTAGTACAATAAACAAAACTGCCTTCTGAATTTGAGTTTCGTTTATTTCAGTTGCAATTTTTAGATCTTCCACTAGAAATAATAAAGCTAATAATAAAGCTCCATGGTGGAGTTATATCACATGAAAGAGGGCATAGGGCTTAATCCAATACCCTAGATTTTTTTCAAACTGTTTTGCTGTTGTAGCTGATAAACATTTTTATAGTAGCCAGACTTTGGAGTTTAACATCTCTGTCATTAACTTTCTTCCCCCCCCGCCCGTGCCCTTGGAACTTTAATTTGCTAATGGAGCATCACTGCTTTTCCCTATCACATTGACAGGCAGCAAAACCTGGGCAGCCAAAGACTTGGTTGATGGTATAACTAACTCCTGAGCTCAGGAGAAGCCCTGAAGTTTTGTAATAACAAATCTTCATATTTGGCTCTGTCTGCAAAAAGAGTCTATTTCATGCATAGGGGAACCATTTTGCTTTTTTGTATGAATCTTTTGCCAAAAGGTTTTTTTTCTTGACTTCTGAGTAACTTCTTATTTTCTGCATCTGGTGATGGATCATAAATCTTTAAAGCTCTTAATCAGACCTCTGCAATGAGATTTTTTAAAGTCGTGTTTTGCAATTCACAAATTAACAAAGTGACTTGGAAAAACTACTTGGCTTCTAGGTGCTTGCCCGTTGTCCATTAGGACGCTAGTCATGCATTTCAAATATTGGTTTGAAATTAGGGGAGCTGACTAGTGCTTATTTAATATTCTCCTCAGGACATGCCTCAATTGCATTTTGTTGATGTCGCGGTACTGAAGCCAAGCCTCTGCACTTCATTTGGTGCTGAGCATCATCTGTACGTTGGTGGCAGGCAGTTACATCTCAGTGATTCCTCCTTTGGTTACATGCCTGTATTTTTTCTATTCAAAGGTTTCCTTAGTCCACATCAGATGAGTTCTCAGGCAACGTATGTCATACTGCATCAGCTCTGGTCTCTGGTTTTGAGGTCAGAAGTGCTAAATAAAAGATGAGGAGTGAGGAGAGCTCGTCTCAACTAGGTGAGAGCGCTCGGGTGGGCTAAACAGGCTGAGGACCCTCTGAGCGTGGCAGAGGGTGGCAGATCCAGAGTCACTTGAGAGCAGCAGAGTGAACAGTTCCTCGAGGTATGGCTTGATGCTGGTAAATGCCCACATTCCTCCTTTCACTTTCTAGTAAATGTATGGTAGCATTTCCATCAGAGGAAGTGAGGTAAAGCTTAATTGGATGGGGGCATGCAGGCCTGTGCTGTTACTGCAGCGTAACTCAGGTGCTTTGGTTTAAACAGCGTTGTTAAGTTGCCATAAAACTTGAAGACTGAGCTCAGTCTACTTCAAAGTGTGAATTAGCGTGGGCAGTACGAACAGTATTTTCCCTAGGCGGGATGAAGTGTAGTCTTTTTCTATATTGTTTTTCAAAGGTAGGTAAGATCTTGCATGTGGGGGGGAGAGAGAAAAAAAAAAGGTAGATGAGTATAAATCTACATTGATGTAATTTACCTGCAGGAAATGTCTGTTACAGTGTAAACACGGTATTGTAACAATGGTGGAAAATGCTGAAATATACGCTGCTATCTGGAGGGATGGCATTGCGGTTAAATATTAACATCCATAAAACCATATAGCTGTTGTAAATAGAGTGCAGGGTGAAGTCTTTCCTCATGTAAGCATCCCGGGAGGTAGGAACCTTCTTCCGTACAGTAGCTGGAATCCTCACAGCAGGTACCTGTACAGCAGAAAACTGTGGATTGAGCTAGTATGAAGCAGAATGCCCAGAGTAACCAAACTGACTGTTTTATCCTTTTTGTATCCTTTAGAATTTAGTCTCCTGAACACTGGGAAGCCACATGCCAACTTTTAAGACAATGTAGGTTTGTTAACCTGCTGCAAGTTTTTCTTCACTTTCCAAAGATAAAGGAGAGAATTTGTGATTTATGGCAGAAAGACAACTTTTTTTCTTTCAAATCTTCATGAATGACACTAATAAAAGTTTGAAGAAAAATGGCTCTACGTATTCTCCACAACAAAGTATTCAGAAGGATAGTCAGCTCTGACAGGAGGGATACTTGTAGAAATGAGAACCTAAGTTTATGAGTCCTCGTGTCCTGGTATTTGTCGACAACTATTAAAGGAGTCTCAGCCTTATCTGCAAAGGCACCATGAGTTTTTAAAAAAGGAAATAGCTTTCTGAATTTAAGACAGTTGCACTGAAAAGATTTTTATTTTCCCGATCTTTGAAAATCCTGCTGTTAGAAAATCCTACTGTTAACTCTTCTTAACTTGCAAAGTCTTTCTTCATTCTCCCCCCTGTGGCCCCCACTCAGTGCATGGCTGGGAACTGGCAGAGAATTGAAGAAAAAGCAGTTCCTTTGCCTGAGTGTCTAAACCTTTCTGTAGTCAGTTCTGGTCCTAAAGCTTAGTTCTCTTGTGATGATACTTTTTGTTGGCTTTTCTTCTCTTCCCGAGCCCCTCTCACCCCTCCTTTTTTTAAAACGCTGGATCTCCACCAGTCAATACTCAGGCCTTGTGTTCAGCCCATCCACTTGTGCAGCTCTGCTTCTAAATAGCCTGGGCTTAGTGAATGTAATTGTTTTCTGTCATTTCTCTGAGGGATACAGCCAACATATCCTACAGTATGTTTTAAAATGCCTCAGGGAACGGTAATAGCAATGATGAAAGAACTAGCGAGGTTTTGAGAATTGTACTGATTAAAATTATTCTTGGAAGTACACTAATAATAATAAGCAAAATCCTTTGAAACTTGTCTGACGTAAAGTACATGTCAAGATAATCTGACATACATGGCTTTTTAAACTACTGAACCAGTTTTCTTGTCAGAGGATTGGATTTTATAACAAGATTCAAGGTTTTGTGTGTCTAATTCTAACCCACTAAAAACTAAAATTTTCCAACTCAGCAGTACATAACTTCATTGTCAGAGCAATCATGAGATGCATGCCATCACTGACTGCCCTGGAGTGGCTTACTGTTGCTATGTGATGGACCTTTGTTGTGGTAGGACAAAGAGTTATTGATAAATTGCCTATAAAAAATGGCTTTGGAATATTACTTTGTCAGTGAAGTCTCTATGTACTTACAGTTATGTCTTTCCCTGCAACACCTGCAATATGATAGATTCATAATTCCTGGTTGCAGTTGGCTTGCTGTAGCACTACGCAGTGAGAGAGATAAGCAATAAACTGGGAGATGACTACAGTTAATTAGCTATGCTTGTAGAAGAAGGAAAAAGAATAATAAAGAACAGAGAACAATATTGACATTGGAATACTGCCATCAAAAGGTGCGGCTGCTCAGACGAATATGATTAGCTGCCTTTTCTTCACTGCTAAGAGCAGTTGGATCACCTTAAGTGTGAAAGATGACTTACTTGGTTGTCTGAAATCTTGTTTTGATAGATTTTGTGAGCAATTGTTAGAGGACATGACGAGTAAATAGGTTAGCTGACTTCGTGAACGCGCAAATCTCACTGTAATAAAATCCTGGTTATGTCTGCAGCAGAAAAATCATTGGAAGGTGCATTAAAAAAAAAAAAAAATTAACCAACAAAATGATGCAGAAGTCCATGCATGCCTTCCCAGTATCTAAATGCCCAGTATTTAGACTATCTAAATATTCTGCGGGTGCTCGTCTTTGTGCATTATATAGAGATGCCTTCAGGATATCTGTTCCAGATGTGTCAGCTGGACTTTGAAAGAAAAGGAGAGTTCCTGCAAGATGATACCGGGTTTGACTGTGAGCTTGTTAGGGCTTTGGAAGAGTTGGTGATGTGAAGACTGTACAGGCAACAAAACCCGTGAACTGTTACTGAGTCTGTCTTTATTTAAAGATCTTAGGTTAATTGTGTAGGTGACATAGTCCTACCTTCTGACTAATGATCTGTTCTCTTCTGCAGGCTGGCAGTGATGGTGAAAGCATAGGAAACTGTCCTTTTTCGCAGAGGCTGTTCATGATTCTTTGGCTGAAGGGAGTGGTGTTTAGCGTCACAACGGTTGACCTGAAGAGGTAAGAAATACTTGGTTTATCTGATAAGCGAGAGTACAGTACACTTGGTGTAACAAATGTTTGTTTGGGGCTTCTAGATCTTGCATGGCTTATCTTCTGAAATTTAAAAGGAAATCTGTCCTCATAAATACTAAGAGCTACCCTTGATGTAAATGGTGCATTCGTTGATGGTTATTTATAAGTATCTGTAATCAGGAAGAATTGGTTTGATAAATTCTCTTGAATTTGTTAAATGATGTACTTCTGGAAAACTAATAGCTGACATGAAGTCTCTTACAATGGAATACCGAATCTTACTAGCTTCATATCGAGACCCTGCAAGTGAAGACTGCTGGATGGGTATTTTGTATCAACCAATCTTTGATCAAATCGCCAATGATTATTGGATAACTGTCACAAATAATGTGCAACCTACTCTTCTTTTTAAAGATTTCAAGATAATACTGCTTATTATGCAATAAGAATTAAAAAAATCGTAAAAATAACTGTCCATGAGGTAAATATGAGTGAAATAGAAATGAAATGGGTAGGAATAAAATGTAAAACATTCTGCCTTTGTATGGTGTTAGCCAAAGATGTCATGATGGTGCGTGTCACCTAAATTGCAGCTTCTCCATCTAGGAAATGAATAGCTTAGTGGGTAAGAAGGGTGAGATGTGAATCCAGGAGTCTTAATTTCCTAAGGTTGGGTGTACTTTAGAAATGGTAATGCTACATTCAGCAGAGGCCTTGTGTGTGTTTTTGGTGTGAAGTAATGTTTTCACAGCAGTAATGTAATGTGATGTTAGTCACTGAGCTCTCTGGAGAGAGGAGAGACTGCCAGTGCTTACAAACCTTATTTTCAGAAATAAAGCCAATAGAAATATACAGCGTTCTCCAATGAGAAAAGTGTAAAATGTGTAAGAAAGAAATCACCCTGCTAGCCTTAACCTCTTCTTGTAATTGTTTTTTGAAGGAGGTGACTTGTTTTGATTTTTAAAAAAATTACAGAAGTTGCTGCTTCAGCGCTGGCAACTCATGTTAAATATTTCCATGTGTAGTAAGGCTGAGGCAGACCTTACACTCAAACACTCAAACAGAGGGGGAGAAAGCAACTTTTGTCAACTGGGTGTGCGTTTGTAGCAGGTCAAAGTTTTTCTCTGCCCAATTTGGGATTTTACTGCAAATGTAATTGTTGCTGCCAGCACACAGGAACCAAATATGTCATACCTTCCCTTTAGCACTGCGTGTGGTTCGTGGAAACCTCAGGAGCTGTTCTTGCGTACCATTTGTAGGTTTGGACTTGATGGTGTTATTTAACCTATTGCAGTTAATTGGAATGGAGGGGGGTGTGTGTGAGAAGAAGTTTGAAAGATATTTTATACTTGGAAGCATTTTTACTGCCAAACCAGTCTGAGAGATACCATTAAAATGCCAAAGATGCCTGATGAATTGGCTTTATTTGTGTCCCCTTGGCAACTTTGAGTTAATTGGATGGAGGAATGGGATGTAAGACTTAACTTTTAGAATATAAATTGTTTGCAGATGTTTAAAATTGTCCTTTCTTACACAAGGAAAGCTTTCTTTCAGTTGACTTGGTTTTTTGGGTGTTTTTTTTTTTGTTTGGTTTTTTTTTTTTTTTTTTAATATTGGGAAGGACAAAACATAAAATAAGTGCAAGTTAAAAATGCATGGGAGTAGGTCAAGTGAACTCTACTGTTTTTGTTGTACACTGAATGTATTTTCTGGTAAAGGAAAAGAAGGACCACTGAAGCAAACTCAGATTTGAATAGGTGTTGGTAGCAACTTAATTCCTTTTATACTTTATATAAAGCTTCATAAATACAGATTTCACATTCTGGATTGTCTAATACCTAGTTGTAGAGTAGTGTAGCTGCGGAATGTCACATTCGGCTAACTGCTCAAGTGGAAATATTTTGTACCAGATGGTGTTTTTTCCCCTGTTAGCATTGCCAGAATGATAGTAGGTGCTAGATGTTGCCTCAGTACTTCTAATACTGTCACAAGAAACTGCTTTTATAAGTACAATATTCAAGCCAAATTCTTTTTGTTCATGTTAAAGGCACAGACTTGAAGAGCTGGGTAGTAATGGTTTTAAGCACCTGAATTTATTTTGCTAGCCAAGGAAAGAAAAAGGGTTTGCTTGCAAACCATGCTTCTGCCTCACAGTGTAATTTCTGCCCAACAGAAAGGCGAGCTCGCTCTGTTTGTCAGGCTTAAAAGGTCATGGTTGGGTACAGAAGTTCACAAGTAACTTGGGACACAGGAAAAACTGAGTCTGATTTGTCTGACTCTGCTGTGGCGTGTATTTTTTTTTTTTTTCCCTTCCCTAATTGCATTGGACATCATACTGTGCTAACAAAAGAACATTTTGCAGTTCTCAGTTCTATTCTTAAGACACAAAAATATGCACATAGGCAAACGAAGTGGGACGTACCGCCCTTTCAAAGGAATCGTGCACTTCTCGCTTCTGTTTAGTCAGACAGAGGCTTTATTCTTTCCCATTTCAGAAGCGGCATTTCAGTGCTCAGAGATTGGACGTGTTCTGGTGACTGGAGCAGAGTTGCAGTACATAAACCATTTGTTGGGCTTGTAACAACATTCAGGGCCAGCTTGCATTCAGTTAAGTTTTGAAATCCTATTTTAAACATCTTTATTGTGTGGTTTTACAATTATGTTGACAGACAAAGATTAAATAAAGATATTAGTAAATATTAAAAGACTGCCCAGAGGTGAATGCAACTTCAGCAGTGTGAAATACTGCTCAGGAACTGGAGACAGGGGTGTTTTTATTGCTGGCATTTTTTTTTTCACAGTACTCTTCAGACACTCATTGCAGTACTTGCATAATTTATAAATCACTGTAGAGCATACTGCATTTGGGGGCTGACTTTTGTCTGATCTTCAAGAAACTGTTTAAGTGCTAATTGCTATTCTGCTTTGTGGCAAAGCCATGAAATGTTTATACCTTAACTCTGGTATTAAAGAGTCTGCCCACTTCATTAACTAGTGATAGCCAGGTAGTTAAGGATGTGGTCCTACCTCCAAATACACCGGTAAACTTTGGGGCAGGTACTAGCTATCATGGAATTGTTTTGAGCGGTTGTAGAAGTTTTTGTTTTGTTTTTTTTTTTTTTTATTTAAAGAAAAAGTTATGCAGTTTTATCTCCAAAGTAAACTTCACTATAATATTTTTAATTGCCGCCTTGTTTGACTATTAAGGGAAGTTGTACTCTTAGACTTTTAAGGATATTCCTGTGTACTTGTGCTCTGAAGGCTGTGGCTTGTATGTGGTAAACCAGGGTTTGTTTATCATCTGCTGGCAAGAGTAGCAAACTGGAAGTATAACCCTGTATTATGTTTGGGCTTTGGCTGTGGGATGTTAATCTGTGCTTTCTTTTTCCTTGGAAGATACAGGTTGTCTGGCTGGAGTGGCAAGAGGGGTTAATAAAATGCTCTAGGATCCTTGAGATGCACTCTGATTCTTTGGAAAACTTTTTTGGTTGGTTCATTGGAGTGGTCTGTTTCTGAAATAAATCTTTCCTTTGATAGTATTACTGCAAATCCGGTGGTCTTGCCTGTTTGTTTTTAAAGTGACATTCCTTTTGAGGAATTTTATCTAGCCAACATGTGAAATTGGAAGTGAGCCACAATGACTTCCTGTAATTGTTGTGGGTTACAAAGCTGTATTTAAATGAAGTGTTAAGCTACTTAAAGCATTAACCGATGACAGACTTTAAATCCTGAGAGTAAGAGGACAATGGCAACTATTAGTGAGAAGTAACTTCTTGGAAGCTTAAAAACTGAAAATGGTTAAATTCTTGTATTAATAAGTGTTCTGTCACCTGGCTAAAAGCAGAGTGTTTAATGTTCTTAAGTATGAAAATCGGTTTTCTCATTCATTTTTACATATAGCGCCAAGTGCTTGTATCTGCCTTAATTGTGCTTTGGCACTATATGCTGTTGCTGTTTGCCCTGCTTAAAAGGCTCAGCAGGGGGCAGGACGTGAAATTCTGGCAGTTCTTCTTCATTTGAAAAGCAACATTTCTAGAGGATAAACATGTAGACTGTGCTTAGTTTGCAGAGTCTGAGTGCTATCCCTGAAAACGCTGGTTCCTCGTGCTGCCCTTAGTGACCATGGCTGTGTATATTACTAACATAGTTTCCCTCTCCGGTGCTGTCAGGAGGCTTTCTTGAACCAGAATCCAGTAAATCCAGTTGCTGGATGCCTGGTGCCGGCTCAGAAACGCGGCCGCATCGTACAAAGTACAAACCCAGTTCAAGGGTTAGGGTCCGGTTTGGATTTGTTCAAACAGTAACAAAGGGGCAACTTTATCTTGGCAAACTTTCTGCTGGCCGAGGTGCGGTTTGTTGTTCCTCACCTGGCACAATGGTAGCAGAAGGCGGTGGGCATCCTGTAGCCTGTGCTCTGTTCAACTTGACCGTAATTTTACGGTCATGGCTCATCCGGACTGTGTGTGCTGTCGGATGTTGGTACACAGGGATGGTCTGAGGAACTAGGAATTGCAGACTGTCCTCTCAAACGTGGAGAGGTTCCTAGAGAAGTTAGACTGTGTCCTTCTGAGCAGTCATCCTGGACGGTAGTCAATAGTTTCATCAGAGGGAAGTTTTAAGTGCTGCTACTGAAGAAGTGCCAAGTAGTACAGTAATTTTATTTCTGCTTGCACTGAGATGGTTGCGCTAGCCTGGGACTAACTAATACCGTGATGATTTACTGGGAAAAAATTGGCTGCAGCTTTTTAGATGACGCTTTGGAATTTATAGCTTGTAATGAATCCACACCTCATTATTGACTTCAACGTTGCACCTGAATCTGCTGACAAGGCAGATGTGCGAGCTTTACGTTAGGCATTTTGGGGTGAATGTATATGTGCAGCTGACATATAGGCTTCTAAATAAATGCCTGCAGAGCTGTTCCTTGTCACTACAGCATCAAGGCACAGCTAGAGGAGAGAGAGAAGCCAATTGCTTATAAACTAAACTGGCTTAGCTTGATATAAGGGTTAGTATGAAAGGAGCTGGAGCGAATAGTGAGAGGTATTGCCAAAACTGGCTTAAGATTTAGAAGTGTCTGAGTATTTTAGCTTCATTCTGTTTCTCTTGTGTCTAGTCATACTAACGGGGGTGGGGGATTCTTCTCCCTTTGCCCAAGTGTGCTGCTTTTATTTGTGAATAGTTTTTTCACTGGAGGAAACTTTAAGCATCATTGTTAAATGGGATGTTTAAGCATCCGTCAGCTTGTCTAGAACCAGTTTCTGTGTGCACATAATGAGTGGTTTATACATACTGCTCTATCTCAGACTTGCTTATTTCCAGAGAAGCTCTGTGTAAAAGGGGAGGATTATCGCTGATCGCAGATTATGCTATATATAAACTCTGTACTGCAGGTCTTGGGAAAGAGAGAGTGAGTGTGTGTGGTGTACATATATATGCCCCCCACCCCCCAACATTATATTGACTTGAGAAAACCAAAGCCAGAGGTAGGAGGAAGGAGTTGTTTTTAAGCATTTGAAATTAATTGTTATCAAGTATATATTCAAAATGCTAATCAAGCTGTAAACTCGCTTTTTAAAAAGAAAACTGGTGATATCTTTTTAAAAAACGGCAAGGATGTGAAAACCTCAGGCAGTGCTTTTGTAATTGCAGCAATGAAAGCTAGAGTCATGGATGTCCCGTGCTTACTTTTGTATTGGTTTGTATTTCATCCTAGAAAACCAGCAGACCTTCAAAATTTGGCTCCAGGCACTCATCCGCCCTTCATAACTTACAACGGTGAAGTGAAAACAGACGTGAATAAGATTGAAGAGTTCCTGGAAGATGTTTTGGCTCCACCCAAGTAAGCGTTAAAATGATAATTTCTCACTGTAGATTAGATGGAGTGTTCTCACAGGGGCTTTCTGCACCAATTAAGATGTTCTTCGGCATCAATAAGCTGAAGATTAGACATTGAAAATAGTTTGGAGTTCTTGCTTGTCTCTCCAGCTCCCTCATCTGTATGTTAAAAGTGCTTTGGTATTCCTCTGAAAAGTGATTAAAAAGTGTTGGGTTTAAATATCTTAACTTAAATGGAAGTGTGTGGTATTACACTTAAGCAAGTCCTTCATGTTAATGTGAAAATGGATAAATTGGTAAATGTACATATGTATAATTTTTTTTTTTTTATAAGGGCCATTTTGTGCTAGTTAATATACGATGAGCATCATTCTGATAAATGTGCTGTCGATCTACTCCTTTCTGCTTTTTAGGTACCTAAAACTTTCACCAAAGCATCCAGAATCAAACACTGCTGGAATGGATATATTTGCCAAATTTTCTGCATTTATCAAAAATTCTAGACCAGAAGCTAATGAAGGTGGGTTATGTGGGGGCCGGTAGCTGTGCACGTGTCATTTTATGGTCTTGTGTTTTTCAGAGCAGCTTGACGGTGAAGTGTCTCTCTGACAAATTTTGCTGCATGTCGATTGACACTTGAGGGATTATCATTAATTAAACCTGTGGTTAATTAAAGTTAATGGTCTGAGACAAAGATTTCAGCACTTCCAAAGGGAACTGCAATTGAACAGTGTTCAGTCAGACTTTGAGTAGGGTATGCATGGTTTGTAAATATCCCTGCCATCGAAACTTCTCCATGCAACACTTGAACTCCACTTCTTGAACTAAGTTGAGATTATTTTAACATCCAGAAGGAAATTCCATGCAGAGTGTGCGTCCTGCCCCAGTGGTTGACATTCCACGCGTTTGCTGCGAGGCCGTTCTGCACACTTGATTATTTGACCTTTCTGGGATTGAGGGCTCCCATTCGGAGTTCTGAGTTAAGCTCAGTTCATGTCACTTTCTTTACAGGGTTAAGACCTTTCTATGAAGAGCGAACGTAGTGGATGGAAGGAGAGAGATCAATAAGAGATAAAGAATGCACAATTAGACCTTTTTAGTACAAATCTTTTGTCCTCGGTGTACTTGGAGGCAAAACTGAAGCCAGGGAATCAGAATGCCTTTCTGCTGTATTTCAAATGGAGATAGGCAAAATATTTGTAAACAGTGGGAAATACTTTTCAGTTTTGTGGGGTGTGCTGCCCTCTGCTGCTGTGTTCCAGAAAGCTCCTTGGTACTCTCTGGGTTTAGTCGTGGCTGTTAGCCAAGCATGTGACTTTAAACAGATTATGTTTAAATGAATATAAACTCTAGCATAGCTTAATTCTAATTAGTTTAAGCCAGTTAGGAATAGTCTTAAGAAACTGACATAAGCCACTTTTTAAACCAAAAATAAACACTTGTGGACAGTCTTAGATATTTTAAAATAGTGCAAACTAATGTATAAGCCAGCCTTTAAATAATCTGCATCTGTGTGATATTTAAAGGGATTGTAGTTTGGTTTCAGCGACCACGAAGGCAGCTCCAGCAGTAGTGTTGCCACAGAAATTGTACAAGGCTTAAAAATCCTTCAGTATATGGTCTGTTCTGGGTAGTAGAGTATGTGGATTTTGTTTTTCAGAACTGCTACTAATATCAATATTCTAAACAGTAGCGTGCTTTGAAATTCGTGTGCTGTGGTTTGGTTTGGCTTTCTTTTTTGTTCTTAAAAGTGTTCCTTCCTCCGTAGCCTTAGAA
This sequence comes from Fratercula arctica, assembly GCA_947846985.1. Classification (NCBI taxonomy): domain Eukaryota; kingdom Metazoa; phylum Chordata; class Aves; order Charadriiformes; family Alcidae; genus Fratercula; species Fratercula arctica. Next base: position 6,831,124 of record CANTUZ010000018.1, read on the forward strand.
CGCGGCCTCTTGAAAACCCTCCAGAAGCTGGATGAGTATCTGAACTCTCCTCTTCCTGATGAAATAGATGAAAATAGCATGGAGGATATTACAGTTTCTACCCGCAAGTTTTTGGATGGCAATGAGATGACGTTAGCAGACTGCAACCTGCTACCCAAACTGCACATTGTCAAGGTAAGTGCCTTGTGTGTTGTTACTTGATAATGAAGGACAAAATGCTTATGGTTTATGACATTCTGGGGTCCAACTAATTTCCACCGTTTTTAAGCTCCCATGCAAGTTTAACTATAGTATTAACAATACATGAAATTGTGTAAGATTTGGATAATTCACAAGGGTTTTAAGGATAGAGCAGTTGAATTCAGAGAAGGTGCAAACCATTAAACAAATTGGGTGGCAGATGATAAAATGGCACAAGCCCAAACCCATTTTATTGCACTGACCAATGTGGTCACAGGAAGAAGTTGCAACACTTAAAAGAATGAGGTAGAAGAAGGAAGATGAGCATCATGAGACCAGTTAATGTGTGAAGTGGATGTCTTCTCACATCTGTAGAGAAAACTGCTCTATTAGCAGCGAAGTAAATGGCACAATGTGAAATACAAGGATTGCATTAAAAAAAAAAAAAAAAGTCTAGAAAGAGGTTGCTTAGGCTAACTATAGGAGTGAAGATGTGCCTACATAATCGTGGTTTGATTTCTTTGCACTGTCTCCTATGATCTTTGTCAATTTTGTACTGCAGATGGAGCCACAGATTAATTTTCTGCCTGGGTGCAGAAGTGTTTCCTTTGGTGAGGACAGTAACCCAGCTGGAGCCAGGCAGCCCGAGGGGCAGGCTCTGCTGACTTTAGCAGTGACTCTGAGCGTACGTGTAGGAAGAAAAGCTTAACAAGAGAGCGACAAGGGATGGAAAAGTGGTTTAAGCTGAAGGATGTAAATTCATAATCTAATTCTTTTGTTCTAGGTGGTGGCCAAAAAATACCGCAACTTTGAGATTCCCAAGGAAATGACAGGGATTTGGAGATACCTGACGAATGCTTATAGCAGGGATGAATTCACCAATACCTGTCCTGGAGACAAAGAAATTGAAATAGCTTACAGCGATGTAGCCAAGAGACTCACTAAGTAACCAGCACTTGCAAAAGAGATGACTTCTTGCGTATTCCGTAACAATGCTTCTAACAGACTGCTCTTTTCATATAAGATAGCAATTTTTTTTGCATGAACTTGCAGTTATTCAAAGTTATGGTGGATAGACCAGGTACAGTAATTACCTAAAGTTTGCAGACTTAATTATAGGCTTGTTTTTCCTTACCTCCTTTCACAGCAAGTTTGAATATCATTAATGCAGTTATGTTAATGTTGCACTGGGGTTACTCTGGATTCTTCAGTATGAAGAGTTATCTTGCCCCTACCACTTTTCTTTGCAAATGTTCGGTCCCTGTCTACAAATTGGTTTAGGATACTGTCTTGCTATATGGTACAAGGAATATTTATGTATTTTGGAATTTACTGCTTTTCCAGAAGATCTATACACAATTGTCATATCTGTGACACGTTGAACTGTACCTGCCTGTCTATCCTATTTACATATAGAAGGGAACTTATTATCCAAAAGAGCCATTTGCAGAATATTTGGAAATGTTTTTAAAAATAGTTTCTCTTGTATTTGAAATCACAGTAATGGTTGAGAATGGACTCAGATGTGAAACTTGGATTTGAATGACCTCAGAACATCAGGGAAGTTTGAATCTAGGCTTGAGCGCTGTAGCAGGAAGCTCACAGTTCCCAGTTAGTATTTAGTTGTGTCTTCAAGAGCTTGATGAGATTAAAAAAATACTCTTTTTTTTTTTTTTTTTTTTTTAAAAATTGGCAACCTACGTTGGTGCCGAATTCTGAATTGCAGCAAACGAATAATTGTCAGGATGCTCTTTAACATCATGAAACCAGAAGAACTGGATGCTTGCCATCTGTTCACCTTAAAAATTGCAAGTGGCTTTCTTTTTGGTAGTTAAGAGCCTTTGTTTTGTATAGGTCTTTCTGGTGATACTTACTTACAAAATCTGTGCTGTCATAAACAAAGTACATGTAAACATTAGTGTCCTAGTTGATAAATAGCTACTGTATATGGTGAATAGCAGTGCAATGATTAGTGATGCAAGACCGAACGCTGATAGCTGTTAATGTGGGAGTCTTTGTGGGAACTTTTTAAAGCTATTTCTTTCCTGAAGAAAGCTAAAGTGACCTTTAAAGATAACATTTGCCTTAAATCATAGTATGCATTTTTTTTCCCGAAAGGGAATCTATTAATTACTCTTGTAAAGAAATGGTGAGTGAAATCCAGTCCTTTACATTGAATTTGTCCTGATTGCTTGTCTGTGCACCTGGACTGCAATTTTGCATAATCATAATCATTGCACTACTATACATGATCTTTTTACAGCAACACTGAGGAATAGCACTACAATTTTTTTAAAAGCAATTTTCAAATATTTCTAAACCAGGGAATAGTTTTCTTGCTTAAAATTAATGACTTTGATGCATGAAATAAACTGATAGGTTATTTTTAAAAGACCATCATAAACAACTCCAAAGAATGCTAGACTTATATGCCTATTTTTTTGTAAAGATACTTTTATATTTAACTGATTTTAGAAGCTGGAAAGTGCTATTCCTGGTAGGTTGTTCTTGGAATATTTAACGTTCTGTAATAACATGGAAATGCTCACATAAACACTTTTATACACTAATTTTTTTGGTAAGCACTGGCTTTATGAAAACCAGCCTGACTTTTCTAAGCATCCTGCTTTTGCTACTTTATATACCCATGAAGTTAGTTTGACATAGAAGAGGTAGAGTACAAGATCCATATTTGTATACATGGCTTGTGGTGCCTTGTCTTGCCTTTCTAGAGCTAGAATTCCAATATAAAGGCAGTTAGCAATCCTGTTACATGTCTTTCGAAGACAACCATAGATACACTTAAACCCTATTACGATTTTTTTACAGGGGTGTTTAGGCACAGAAAGAAAATTCTGCAGAGCGACCTGGTTAGGAAAAACATAACTGTAGCCTTTTAATAAATTACTGTATTCTAATGTCACGTTCTCATCCTGAATAAAGTTTCTCAGCCATAATAATCCTCTGCAGGGGTTGAGTCTTTGCTACAACGTGACATCTAGAAAAAGGACTGACTTCCTTTCTTGTTAGGTAACAGCACTTTTAATGACACATAGGATAAAAAAACCCCCAACACTCATTGGTGTGGTGCTCTTTGCCATCGTATAGTTAGTTAACCTTTAAAAACAAAAATACGGGAAGCAATGCGATTGTGGGCATAGCTTTGTTAAGTTTTTAACTCTACTTTAAAACCCAGATCGGGATGGCCCTTGGAAGTTGTCTGAGGTTGTAGTAATCAGGCCTGACTCCTTTTAAAAGCAAATTAGCCGTTGCGTGCACACTTCAGCAGGCAATTATGTGCGTATGAGCATGAAAGCACTTTGGTGCTGTTCTCTAGCGTGCACGCTGCCTGCATATCAATGCACACAAACACCCAACTTGTTAAAATACCAGGCTTGTTGTCTTTTATAGATAATGTATTCTCTCCCCTTTGTAGGCAATCTTCAAAAATTGTAATATGTTGTATTCAGCATTAAGTATTATAATGATTGTGTCTGAAAGCTTGTAAACAGAGTTAAAGCTTTTGCTCTAACTAATGTATTTCTTATCTCAGTACAATGGAGTATTGAGCGTCGGAGCCTTTCCCTTATAGGTGTAATTCAAATGAGGACCAGGTTAGCAATTCTAAAGGCGGTTACTCTATGAGAGCTCTCAACTGTCCTGTGTGAAAGGAGTCGGTATCTTTTTAGGCTTCCTATTGCAGAGTTGTGTTGTGGCAGAAGCTGGCCAGCCTCTCGCTGCCTTCAGCAGAGGAGTCTCGTGGCAAGCGAGCAGCTTCCACCTCCGTCGGTGATCCCTGCAGAGCAGCAGAGTTAGAGCCGGGCCGGTGTGTAAAAGGCTTAGCGTCTGGTGTGGGTAGAGCACTTTCATCTGGCCCCAATCACCAGCGCTACATTAATTAAAAAAGCCCTTTCATAACTATGTAAATTCTTGACTTCTGTCAACTTGTTTACAATCTGATCTTTAAATGCATTTTTAATTTCATCAAACAGCAATTAATCTACCCCCTGTTTAAATTTAAAATGATGCTTCTAGCCCCTTCTACAATTTAAAAACAGCAGTTACCCTTTCAAGTAGGTATTCCAGTTTGCAAGCTGGTTGCATGTATTAGCATGCTGAATAACTTACTTTATTCTCAAGCTGAAATATGCTTAAATTCCCATTAAAACAGGTGACTTGCGCGTTTCCTGAACATAAAGGGAAAATCCATCATCTTCACCCTGGTTTTGTGTGGGAGAACAGATCATACTATATGCATGATTTTATTTTTATTTTTTTCCCTTAACAAAGCTCTCCTTCTTGAAGAGATTCCCTCTGTGTAAGAGCTGCCTGTTGAACAAGAGGCATGTGAATTCTGAAACAATTTCATGCACTCCGGAGCTTTCCTGTCCGTCTACTGTTCCCTGCCGGTCTGTGTAAGTGTCCCCCACGGACAGTCACAGCCATGCAGCTTGTACGTTTGCATTTTCCCATAAAATTCGTGTTTTTTCCGCAATGGGCATGTCTAAACTGATTGAGAGTTGCGTGCAGTTCCATGATAAGAAGAGAGATGTAATCAAGTTTTTATGCTAAAGTAGCAAATTAGCATTTCGTATCAAAGGAGCACAGACATGAATAAATTGAAGATGCTTGAGCCAAACCCACTGATGCCTATCTCCATGTAGAACAAAAAGTGGCTAAGTACAGTCAACTTTTTCTTTTTTTTTTTACTCTTTGCCACTCACAGTACTATCTGAACGCATCCAATTAATATTTTCAGAAGAAAGCTTTATCCCAAGTGAAAAATATTTGATCTGCCTCAGAACCTGTGCCACCAACTATTACATTTTGTTCCTGGAGGGAGTGGGAGGGATGGGAGAATAGTGGAGCAGAATTGGATATCGAGACTCCCCAGACAGGACATGAAGAATCGGAGCATTGTTTGCAGAAATACTTGAAGAGTTGATACAATTTATTGTAGTTTGCTTATGTCTTTCACTCTCTGGAACATCTTTTACAGATATACCAGTATACTGCTGGCAGCTATTGTTAAAAATAAAATTATATTTTCACTACCAAGCAGATCTTTCTCTTATTTCTGAAGGCTAGAGTTGTCGCCTGTGTAAGCTGTGACTTGAATGTGGTGTGCTAAACTATAGAACAAAACTTTGTAATAATTATAATCTCGATTTTTTGGCCTGCTGTTTGGTTTTTTTTCAGTGGTGGTGTGATTTAAGGCAGGATAGCTGTTGTTTCTTACTCTGTAACTCGCTGTTGTGCCCCTTAACAAAGTTCAGAACTTTCTTAAAATTACGAACAGGTTGAGAAATAATGACTTGTCCTATGGAAATTATGAAAAGTGGGGTTGGGTTTTTTGTTTTCTGGGGTTTTTTTTTGGGGGGGGGGGTGATGGTGTTTTGTTGTTTTTTTTTTTTGTTAGATTTTGAGTGGAAACTCTTCAGAACAATTTTGATAGCTTGTTTTTCTGTGGAATTACTAGGTTTTCAGAGTTAAACTGTGAAAATTGATTAAAAAGACATAAGAAAAATTCTCATGTTTGGTTCAGCTTGTTTCCACCCAGCTAATCCGCTAAATAGCCACTTCAAGAGTTGAGACTGAATTGATCCCATCTACAGAATTCATGGATTTCAGCCTCAGTCCTCTTATTCTGAGTTTCAGCCGTGTTTCCCGACTGTCTTTTGCTTTCAAATGTGTCTCGACTAGTTGTGGGAAACCCCATGCACCCTTTATTTCATTATGAGCACGTTAACTAGGTACTAGGTCTTCAGAGCAAAGACCACCAGCCACTAGTGGAAGTTCTCTTCAAAACTTCCTAAGCCTTATCATGTCAATCTCTTGTCTGTCTTGTGAGTGTTTGAGGTGCATCTGGGGTCTGATTTGTGTTTTTGAAAGGAAATTTGTGGAATCCAGAAGACATTCCTGGAGCCTGTAATCTGGGATGCCATCATCTGAGTTTAAGCATGTGCAGGAAAGTAACAGGCGTGCTTGTAGTAGTAGCAAATCCAGCAATTAAACCCGTGGTATAGGATTACATACTTGCATTGTGATATTCTTCTACTGACTGTGATCGGTTTTGCAATAAGATTTGCAGTCACCTTGTTTGAGTTTGGTCACATCCTTGCAGCCCAGAGAGCCAACCGCAGCCTGGGCTGCATCAAAAGGAGTGTGGCCAGCAGGGCGAGGGGGGCGATTCTGCCCCTCTGCTCCGCTCTGGGGAGACCCCACCTGGAGTGCCGTGTCCAGCTCTGGAGCCCTCAGCACAAGAAGGACATGGAGCTGTTGGAGCGGGGCCAGAGGAGGCCCCGGAGATGCTGGGAGGGCTGGAGCCCCTCTGCTGGGAGGACAGGCTGAGAGAGCTGGGGGGGTTCAGCCTGGAGAAGAGAAGGCTCCGGGGAGACCTTCCAGCCCCTGCCAGTCCCTAAAGGGGCTCCAGGAAAGCTGGGGAGGGACTCTGGAGCAGGGAGGGGAGCCATGGGACGAGGGGGAACGGTTTTAAACTGAAAGAGGGGAGATTTAGATTAGATATTAGGAATAAATTCTTTGCTGTGAGGGGGGTGAGCCCCTGGCCCAGGTTGCCCAGAGAAGCTGTGGCTGCCCCATCCCTGGAGGGGTTCAAGGCCAGGTTGGACGGGGCTTGGAGCAACCTGGGCTGGTGGGAGGTGTCCCTGCCCAGGGCAGGGGGTGGCACTGGGTGGGCTTTAAAAGGTCCCTTCCAACCCAAACCGTTCTATGATTCCATGGACCAGAAGGTAGCGCAACACCCTCAGGTGAAGAGCAGGCTGAAAGGCTGTTGAGCTGTGAAGATGGTGCTCATCTTGCATGGCAAAGGCAATCGTCTTAGGATATTTTCTATAATTATTATTTGCTTCAAGAGCTGTTTTTAACTAGCTAATAACCTGTATATTTTTTTGCTAGATTTTGTTTTTAAGACAGCTCAGATGACTGCCCGGGCTGGTGTGGAAGGTGCCTCCTGGATGTCCTAGCAAGAAAGAGCTGGATTTTTGGCTTCAGCGAAAGCTGTGGAGCCCACTCCCAAACTGTTCTGTGTAGCTGCTGCCTGTGAGCGATGGAAGGAATTTAAGAGCTTGAGGGGAGCTCGGTGAGGCTGAATGTTTCGTACTTGGTTCTGCCCACTGCGTTCTCCCTGTTCTCAGGGACGGCTCTGATCCAAACAATGCTTGGCTCGACTCCAGGTTTCACAGCTCTGGTTTCCCTCCCCCAAAACGCTCCCACCTTCCCAAGGAAAACTAGTCTGGAGATCTGTAATGAGCTCCAGTGGTTTAGGATCTGGGGTGCCAAGACTGTGATAAGTAGCAGTTGTGAAAGCAGTCGGTGTCTGTTCACCTCGGCTCTAAGGACAGAGCAGGGCAGGCCGAGAGCTGCAGTGACTGCTGGGAAGCGTGTCACCCGTGCCCTGTCCGCCCCCCGACATCAACCTGCATTAGCTAGACCCCGGTTATATTTAATCGATGGCTTTCTTTCCGTTTGTACTCTGCCCTATTCTGAGTGAGCCTAAGGATGGGCTGGCAATTGCTGTCAGCCCCTGGTACCAAGCCAGGGGAGACATCTTGAGCCCCGGTTCACCTTGAGATGTGTTTCTAATGGCACTGGCCTGGAAGTGTTGGCGCCTTGTTTGGAGATACTATTTCAGATACTCATCAACTGATTTTCGTGACGTTTCACTAAGAAGTTCCCAGAAATAAACTTAGCATTTTGTTAGCCCTGTGTAAAAAATGGAACGCCGCTGTCGCACACATTTCAGAAGATTGATTTGTCTTTAGCAATTAACGTGCTTTATAGGAGCTCCAGTTTTCTTACTCCAAAGAGGCTAAAACGTACTATTTGCCAAAAGCTTCAGTAATATTAATTGTGCTGTGGAAATTCCAGAAACAATTTTCTAATTACTTCCTCAACTCAGTTTTCCTACAAACAGCAAAACGGAGTAGCTAAAAGGCCGAGGAGACCCTGTGAGTATTTCTTTCGAGTACTTGCTGGTGTTAAGGAATAAACCAATTTGTCAGAGGGTAGTCGAGATTTTTATGGAAGGAAGAAGAAACCTGGACAAACCTTTGTATTCAGTGGGATGGAAAAGGAACTCATTTGACGTGGTTGCCTGAGGGCTTTTGGACGCTCGTTACAATGAAAGCTGAGTACGAGCTGAATGTCTAAACAGTTTTGCTGTCTCTGAAAGTCTCCAGGAGAAAGGGTGGATGTAGTGACTCATTGGTCAAGAATATGTTTAACTCTAGTTCCCAAACTCCTCTCGGTGGATCGCAGCTGGTCCAGGAGGCCAAGGAGAGCCTTTGGTGGGCTTGTATGAAGCAGGGGATAGCGGTAACAGAGGGTGAATGGTCCATGAGAAGTTTGACCTTTTAATCACAAACGTTCAGGAGCCGCTGCTCCCGGGCTTTACCTTCTTCGCTGAATTCATCCTGCAAAAGCCAGATTCACCTGGAACTGGGGATTCGTTCACACCCGAATGCTTGGGTTTGCGGTGGCCTGCTGAAGTCAGCAGGTGTAGTGGCGAGACTTAAAGCAGTTTCATCTCGAATGGGGCGAAAAAAAGAAAAAAAAAAAAAAAAAAAAGGCAGGAAACACTGGCAATAACAAAGCGCTTTAGTCTGGGTGAGTATTTTTCCAAGACTGCCAAAAGCAGTGCTGGTGGCTGAGCAGCTTGGGGTCGTGATCGCAGCGTTCAAAAGTAACCAGAGACTGGGGGAGGTAAAGCAGTCGAGCGGCAGGAGGTAACTTCTGAGAAGTATTAAAGAAGCCTAGCTTTTCACCGTGCGTCAGGAATGAGAAGTCTGGAGGTAAGCAACCCTTCTCCCGGCACATCCTACCCCGCTCCGTCTTGCTCAGTTCCTGATGAGCTCTCGAAGCTGATGCTGGATGCTTTCCAGAGCTGGAAAAAGAGAACTCATGATTCTTTGACTCAAGAGAAGAACTGCTGTGTTCTTACCACTGGACAGAGAGATGAAAACAGTTGCTAAACAAAGATCAAATGTGAACTTTATAAATAAACAAACAAAATTGATGCTAAGGGACGTCTCAACTCCTTTGCCTACGGCAAAGGGCTTGGCAGGACCTAGGAGAATGACTTTGTCAGTTTGCACATGGAATTCTTATTTTAAAGAGTCTGATTAAAGTGATACCGCTCCTCTTAATGGGTTTGAAGGTTTTGCTTGTTAAAATGGCCTTTGCTGTCCATGAATGCAGGGTTGAGTGCAGGGTAGAGGAGAAAGCGTTTACGGTGCTGAGCTCTAGATGTGCAACGTGGCAAGATTTTAAATTATGTACGATTTAAAAAGCTGGTTGTGAGAAGCTACTGCAAACAGTGAAACACGCGGAGGCAGCAGGTTTGATAGTGTGCCGAAGAGGGAGCTCGGCCAGCTGCGAGGCAGAGCTCGGCAGCGGAGGGGCTTCTCTCATCCCATGTGCATTCCAAACCTCCGGTTCCAGTCCTTCCCATGAGGAAGATGGGACTGTGGGTCGCAGAGAAGGGTTTGCTCAGTATCTTATGAGAAGTTGGCGGCTGGGGTGGGAGCAGAAAGCCATTATTTTAACCTTTTTTTCCCTTTTCCTATCAAGTTTGAAGAGCTGGGAATGGGAAGCTCGTCAATCAGACTCTTGCCTGGCAGATGGACCTTACAGTCTTGACTTCCCATTCCCCTTCCCAGCGTGAAGTATCTCCCGTCCTTGACAGCTTCTGCTCCTCTTTCTCCCTTGGTTCAATACCTGCTGCCGCTTTTGCTGTGCAATGCTTTAACCCGGATGTGTTTTCCGTGCCCGGCAGCCAGCTGCGGACAGCCCAGTGCCGGTACCTACCAACGCAGCCTTCTCCCAGAGCACGTCGTGCCGCCTGTGCACCGCTTTGCGCGGAGAGATTAAACTCCTGGATACTCCCGCAGTCGTCGTGGGGTGCCAGGCAAAAGATGAAGGCCCCGGTCGCCTTCCTGAACAATTTACTGTCTGAGGCTCAAGTCTCAGTAGAGACTTACTGCCTTTAAACCTAAAGCAGTAGAGCTGGGCCCTCTGACCAGCCTACAGAGCTGCTCCTCTGTAGCTTCGTGATCTTTGGATCTTGTTTCTGGGGTGATGCTCTTGTCGGGAAGAGTCTAGCAAGGAAGAAGGATGGTCTAGACGAGAGTTCCCTGGACTTGACTCTAGGGGCCGTGAGTTCGTTTCTTGTCGGTATTGGGCAAGCTGTTTCCATGTGTAGTGTCTCGGTTTTGCTTTCTTAAAAGCTCTTTGGACATTGTTCCCGGGGTGACATCCTTCTTGGGAAGAGTAAAAAGGAAGGATGGCCTAGACAATAGTTCCCTGGACTTGACTCTAGGGGCCGTGAGTTCATTTCTTGCCTGTGTTTCCATTTGTTAGTGTCTCAGTTTTGCTTTCTTAAAAGGGGAGTCGTTTCCTCTTAAAGATTTTGGTAGTGTTTTCCATCCGTACCTACCAAAGAGGAAACTTAAAGACGAAAGCGTCATGGGCAATCCGTCTCCCTTTGAGATCTAAATGAAGACCCTTTGGAAGGCAGGGCTCAGCCCATGCACTTGCTGTCTGGCAGCAAGATGGATGAAGGACGCGCGTGGCTCCAGACGAGTCCCTGCTGCTCCTTGCCTGGTGTCAGGAGGCTCCTGGGGTGAAGAGGGGAGCTGAGGCTGCTGCAGTGGAGAAAGGGGTGCTTGAGGACAAGGGCATGTGCCCTTAAGGAATTTGGCTTTTATTAGCTCCGCTGGTCGCAATGACTTCTCTTTATCTGCTTTGCTGGCTCGCTGGGAATGAAGTTACACGAGGGTAACAAAGCTGCGTTAGCGTTCGTACCTGTCCTGTGGCTTGTAGCTGAATTTTTTTCACTTGATCTGCATGCGTTGATCTGTATCCACGGGCTCCGGCTGTGGATACGCTTGAAACAAACCCGAATGATGAAGCTCGTGCTTTTCTTCTTGTCACTCGGGGCGCTCACTCGGGCAACTTAAACTGCTGTTTGGGTGCCGGGTGACGTTCACCTGTGACAAACCGGCGTGTGAAGCCAGGGTGCACCACGCAAGGACACGGTGTAGGAAAATGCTGAGAGTTTTTGCGTCTCCTGCTTGTGTATGCGGGTTTAAGGTGTAGGCAGGCATGTGCTGCTTCAGCTACTTCTTAGTTTTAATTTCCTCCGGCAATAGTTCTTATAGGGACTGGGAGTTCCTGTAGTTTGTGTTTTTTAATTTTTGAAGGCAGCGGTTGGCTCTTTGTCTCGCTGCACCCACTCGCTAAGGATCAGATCTGCAGCAGCACAGGCGCCTTCGCCGCAGGCACCGCGCGAGGGGTTGGGGGGTTTGAAGTGTTCGGTGTGAGATCTCTTCACCGGGGGTCGAACTAATTTCAGGGCCTTTTGTGGACTTTGAGAGCCCGCCTCAGCCATGCAGTAAAACCTGCCGTGGGAAGGAGCGTGAAATAATGCCGCTCTCGCCACTGGGTGGATTCTTCTCCACTAGATTCTGCGAGGAGCGAAATTTTGCACACTTGCCGGCACCGCCCAGGATGGCGATTGTCCCCGTGTCCCGGCTGCCCCTCCGGGCACAGAGTGACAGACCAGTTCAGTTACTCTGAGATCCCTTTGTACTAGTGGCTGGTGAAGGATGCACGTGAGCAAACTTTCTCACAGCGTGACTAACCCACAGGGCACCGCGATCCATAGATATTAGTGTGCAAAATCCCTTCTCAGGCTGGCTCCATCCTTCCCCTCCAGCCGAGACTTTCCTTCTTGGGCAGTTGACTCGTTGCAGCAGAACTGGCTCAGCTTTCCCATGAAACTGCCCGCTGCAGATTGGGTTTTGCAGTGGCTACTGCGTTGGTCCCAGCCAGTTGGCATTTCGTGGCGTCTTTGGGAGCGAAGGATTCGGGGGGGAGGGTCTGGGGGAAGGGGAAGGGGATTGCTGTGTTATGTGCTGTAGGCGATGAGGAACTTGCTGGGAGCAACTGAAGGGTGGCTCCTGGGGGCAGAATGGTGAGCCTGGAGAGCTGAGACGCAGGTGCTTGACGCTGGGTCCAAACGGTTAAGCCTGTGCTTAAGCAGGGAGAGGCTCCCGAAAGCGTTGGATGGTTGTAAGAGAAGGATCCCGAGTATCATAACGCGACTCAATGTATTGGAAGTCTTTGAAGTCTTCTCCTGACATCCATCCCGTACCAGCATCTTTCATCCTTCGCCAGCGCTTCCCCAGCTGAAGCTATTAAAGGGAAACTACAGAAGCCGTAAATCCTGGCTGTTAACATCTCCAGCGGTAAGATTTCACAATGAGCCCAAGTTGCTGCAAAAGATAAGAGAAGGCCTTGAAACTGAGGCAAGTTGGGACTTGGTTCCCCAGAATAGCTGAGCTTCACAGCTTCGTTGGGGGTCCCTCCAGGTTACTCGCTTTCGGGCACCGAAGCTGGTTCTGCTGCCGACTCTCCGGGTGCCCTGGCGTGAGTCGCCCGGCGCGTCTCCACACCGGGCAGCGCAGCCCCGGGAGGGATCCCCCGGCTCCGACCTGACCCCAAGGGGTGAAACACTATCTGGGGGGCTGGGTGTGGGCTCAAACCCCCCCAGCTGCAGCGCTGTCCTGCTGCGGTTACGCTGCTGCCAAGGGTTGATCTTATCGCATCCGCGGGGAGCTGAGTTTATAAATGCACCCGTTCCAGTGCAGCGCGGGCACATGTGGAGGCCCCCTCCCCTTTTGCATGTGCCTCCCCCAGAGTCTGCGGAAGGGCCAGGAAGGAATCCAGGAGTCCCGATTCCTCAGGATCCCTGCTTTGGCCACGTGGTCTGGTTGGAAGAGGCGATGAAAGGCGAGGTGGCTTTGTATCTTCCCGTTGAGGTGGTAGCCGGAAGGCTCCCTGCTTTATCGGCAGCGTTGGTTCAACAGAGGAGAAAAACGCAGCCCGAATTGCCAGACAGCAAATAGGAGCCATTCCTGGGAATGTTTCCTTGAGTGAATGGGAACGTTGTTAGTGGGCAAACTGGAATCAATGTTACACTCATAATTTTATTTACACCCTTGCTGTGATCCTCATCTCTGCCCAGCCTGGAGTGCGTATCTGTACAGAGTTCACTTCAGTGTAAACACTTGGCTCTGCAGCATGTGTCGGTACATCAAATTGTCCGCCAGGCGCCTTCCTGAATGATTCTTTTCATGGGAGGCTTTTTTTTTTTTTCTCACGTCTTCTTCACAGCACTAGTCTAGCAAGTCTCCTTGTTCCAGCAGCAGGCCAGGAAGAAGTGACGGATGTCCGCAGGGCGAAAAGTCCAGTTACCCACATGAGAGGGCCGGTGGCCGTGTGGCGCAACGGTCAGAAGGTTTTTGCCCTCTGTTTTCCCATCGGTATCGCTTGTTCCCGCAGTTCCCACCCATAGCGGCAAGAGGAAACCTGCCTCTCGGTGTGCTGGAGGTTGTGCTGGGGACGCGGCTGCTCCTGAGCCCTCCGAAGGGTGTTGCCATCTCGGTGAAACGACTTTGGGTCGTTGTGATGGGACACAACGTCACAGCGTCAGTGCGGGGTGACGGGGCTCAGCGAGACCCCCCCGGGGTTGGGCAGGGCGTGGGGTGGGCTCGGAGGGAAAGCAGTGGTGGGGGGGTGAAGGGACACGGAGCAGCTCACATCACATCTGGCCAACATCCTCGTACAAACGTCTCAGACCTGTGAACCACTCCATCCTGCAATTTCGTTGGCTTTGCTCTGCCCGCTCTCCTCCTCCAGGCATTACAATGAGTCCCTCTGAAGTCCTCCCCAGCATCGCCAGCTTACAACTGCCCTGCTGGGGGGAGGTTGCCCACCGCTCCGGCCACGCACGGCTCCTCGGGGCTGCGCTTTTCCATTCCCGTCACATGCTGTGCCCTGGGGAAGCTGGTGGCCGCCTGTGGGGCAAAGCAGATGCGCTTGGACGCCGGCGAGCTCTTGGATTTGGTGCTAACGCCCAGACAAACCCCAGGCTTTGAGGAGGCAAACGCTGCGTCTAGGAATTCGGATCAGCAGCTGTTAGTGAAAACCTCAGCAAGGCAGGAGGCTTCGGCGCTGCCGTTGCCCTCCAGGGATGACTTTGCTCTTTGTCAGGGCGTACGCGGTGCTTGCTCAGACCGTCTTGGAAAAAGAAACCTCAATATCAGCTACACCGATGAGATCTCTCTTTTTTTTTTTTTTTTTTTTTCCCCCCCTTTTTTAGCTGAAACCCAAATCCTCGGTGTTTGCTGCCTGACTGATTAACTGGAGGCAGGATAAACCCTCCCGGGCACTGCGTTAGTGCAAGGGTGCAAACGGCCCTTGTCTATCGTCGTGTTTTCTGAGCAGATGAGGTGGATCGTGGGGAATCGGGACCCCTGGCCCTGCTCCTGGCCCTGAAGCTTTATCTTCTGGGTGCAAAAGGGGGTCCTCAGGTCCCTGGAAAAGGCCCCATTAGACCAAAAGCTTAATGAATTGCCCTGAACCTTCGATTTCTGCAGCATCCGTGTCTCTTTGTCTCTTATAACCTTTTAATTTCTGGAACAAGAGAAGACAGCTGTAGGGAAGATGCACAGGGAGAAATCCGTGACGAATCGGGAAGATGGAGAGGAGAAACAAGCTCAGGAGCTCCCGTGTCCTGAGCTGGCAGCTCCCTTACGGAGCCCTCCTTGCTGGGATACGGGCGGGTGGTCCCACGTCCCAGAGGTGCCCACTGTTTTGGGTTGGTTTTGGTGGGGAAGGGGCCCTGTTTGCACAGTTTGGAAATATTTCCCTGGTGCTCCTGGTCCGGTGGAGCAGCGCAGGGCTGTTATGATCCAGCTGGCCTGTGGAGGTCAGCCTCGGCTCAGGGAATCTCCCCGGAGCAGAAGGGTGGCCCAGCTCCTGCCGCTCTACACCCTGCCCAGGTGTGGGACCATCAATGGGGCTGCACCTTTCCCCCCACCCAGGATTTGGTGGGTCTCTCCACCCTCCCGTGACATCCCGCCGCTCCTTCTTCATGGTCCAGAGGGGAATGTTTGACTTCTTGTGGGGTAGAGAACGGAGGAAACGAAACAGCCTGAACGCTCGGTTCTGACCCCATTTTAACAGTGTGGGCGCGTTTGGGCTTGCTTAGAGAAACGTTCGTCCCCATGTCCTAAGATCTGTGCCACATCTCCAATGTGCTGACCCGTGTCTCGCGTTTCTGAGCGTGCAGGTTGGAGACAACCACAGATGGACGTCAGGACTCTTCTTGGTGTTTTTCTGTGCTTTTGGTGTTTGGTTTTTTTTTTTCAGATCCCACCTCATCCAATGAGTGAAGGACACTGGAAATCGATGGGCATTTGTTTGCTATTGTAGGAATCCCCACTCTTGGAATGCCACAAACCCCTCGGACAGCTCTGCAGCATGGACAAAGCACAGCTCTAGAGGTGGGATAGTTTTTGAAGGACCCGGGGAGCTGCGTGATGCCTCTCTCCGAAGCCTACCAAGCAGGCCAGTGGGACAAGCACCTCTTATTACGGCATTTTAAGACCATGTCTTTCCCACAAGGCATTTCCTTGGTCCATCCTTGACGGATCCCCACTGAGGATCCCGAAGCATGGTTGGATACTTGGGTGGTTCCTCTTGCTGCGTGCTGTCTGCACAGTGCCCAGTGCTAATTAGCAGAGCTGAGTTTAGGCTCCTGAAATGACTTCTGCTGCTGGGCTCCTGTCCTGCCCACGGGATGTGGATTTTATGCCGCTTTAGTCACTAATGACAGTGATTGTGGTCATTATGGGCAATTGGGTTGCTGGAGCTCTGAAGCAAAGAAGGTCCCCGTTGCAGGTGCGCAGTGAGGCTTCAGGGTCGATGGAGAACTGATGGAGAAGAAAAGTACATCTCACTCCTTGATGTCTCCCATAGCACTTGTCAACCCCTTTCAGGAAGACTGGAACTGGGAGATCTGAAGGTCTCATGTCCCTGTTTTTCTGGTAATAGATGGGACAGGTATTAAACCCAGCTCTCCAGAGTTGGTGCCTGGTGTTGCACCACAAGCCCTTGCTGCCTCCTCCACCAGACAAGGGCCGTGTGGGAGCCTCTGCCATGCAGAAATACGTTTTTCTTTTTCTTTTTTTTTTTTCTTTTTAATGCTGAATGAGCCTTGCCTATGGCAATATGGAATTATCTGACATGGTGAGTTTGGTAAAAACCAAGGCCAAGGAGTCTGTCGGGCCTTCCTGCAGAGCTGTTCAATGCTGGGCGTTGATGATGCCCTCTGGTGCCATATCATGGGGGATAAGAGCTCGGTTTAGGACAGTGTTGAAGGTTCTCGCCTTGCTGGTCCATGTGGCAGAGGTTGCTGTCAATGCCTTTCGTTCCAAGCCCGGTGATGATTTGGGTTACTGGGTTTTCCTCTGGGCTGTGTAGGAAATTCCCCTGGTGAAGGTCCAGGAGTTTCCCTGGAGCTGGGTGCTTTGGGTGTTATCAAATTCTTCCCATTTCCCACCTGATCGAGTAAGGAGAGCTTAAGCGATGTGGACGCTGTTGGTAACCCCAGCAGATGCTCCAAGACTCGCTGCTGCTCCCCGGCTGCGTAACTGTCCTCGCTTTGTGCTCCCCTGGCTCCGTCACAGCCATTAATGTGCAGAGAAGTTGGATTCACGTTTTAGACGAGCTCAGGTTCTTTGCTATTAGCAGGTTTCTATAGATGCCACAGAAAGTGTGTTATTAAGGCAGATGAAAGACCAAGGAACGAGTTTGCTGTGCTTGTGCATGCCCATGGGGCAAGCTTTCTGCCCCTCCCCCAGTTTTTTTTTGGGTTTGGGTTTTTTTTTTTTTTTAATTTTATTGGATCCATCCTGCATCAAAGTGGCTTCAAGAAGCGAGCGAGCTCCCCAGAAGGGCCCTGCCACGGTGGTGATGGAGCAAAACCACAAAGTGTTTCACCGCTTGTGAAGTCCCGGGCTGATGGCTGGGCTGAGCCAAGCTGGCAGGTTCATCTTGGGCTTCCTGCAGCCTGTTCTTCTACCAAAAAAAAAGAAGAAAAAGGCAGCACACCCCCCCCCCCCCCCCCCCCCCCCCCCCCTTCCTTCTCCTCCCTGGAGCCTCCTCCACCTGCCCCGTGCGCTTGCTGACTTGTGCATTCCTCCTTCCACATGTTATAAAGATTAATCGCTCCAGTTGGAGCTCGGTGTGACTGGGCAAGGCGAGACATTCCTCTGTTGACATATTGCTGCTTTTGACTAAGGGAAGCCAGAGGTTTTGGGCTCGCCCCGGCCATCCATGTGTGGGCAAGCTCCTCGGGGTGTTTGGCCACCTCTTGTCTCAGGCAGGAAGGAGGATGAGCCCCCCCTGGGCACGACGCGGTCCCTGGCAGGAGGGATTTCTCTTTGCAGGATGCACGGCTGCCTCTTGCTGTTGCAGATCCCATGGTTTTGCTCTGGAGACCAAAGGGACAGCCAGGTCCTTTGGTGGCAGTGGTCTGGGCAGGTTTGGAGATCACAGAACAATGGAATAGTTTGGGTTGGAAGGGACCTTAAAGGTCATCTAGTCTAACCCCAGATAAACATGACTCTTTGCTTTCTGCCTCAGGAATGGGAAAGGGTTGCTGTGCCGTGGGGCAGGAGTGGCTGCGTTTGGGCAGCGGAGAAAGCAACATCTCTGTAGGACAGTGGGGAGCCTTGGTGGAACCATGGTCAAGGGTCTTGGGTCTGCTGCCGCCATGGTGGCCTGTCCTCTGGGCTGGTTTCTGCTGGCTTTGCCAGTGCTGGAGGCAGCTCTGCCTTTGTCCATGCTTAGCATCATGGAATCATAGACTGTGTTGGGTTGGAAGGGACCTCCAAAGGCCATCTAGTCCAACCCCCTGCAGTCAGCAGGGACATCTGTAACTAGACCAGGTTGCTCAGAGCCTCATCCAGCCTGGCCTTGAATGTCTCCAGGGAAGGGGCCTCCACCCCCTCTCTGGGCAACCTGGGCCAGTGTCTCACCACCCTCAGTGCACAGAACTTCTTCCTAATGTCTCATCTAAACCTGCCCTGCTCTAGTTTAAACCATTGCCCCTCGTCCTGTCGCTACGTGCCCTTGCAAACAGCCCCTCCCCAGCTTTCCTGGAGCCCCTTCAGGGACTGGCAGGGGCTGGAAGGTCTCCCCGGAGCCTTCTCTTCTCCAGGCTGAACCCCCCCAGCTCTCTCAGCCTGTCCTCACAGCAGAGGGGCTCCAGCCCTTTGATCATCTTTGTGGCCTCCTCTGGACCCAGTGTCGCTGCTGGAGCTCTCAAGCAGCTCCAACCCTGGGGAGCTCTTGGCTGACCGCACGTACCCTCTCCCCAGACCCAAATCAATCTCACAACCATACCAGATCTTCCTTCAGATCCATCCCTTACCATCTCCAGCCCTAAAGAGAGCAAAGTGGCTCCTGCCTTGCCCAGCTCCAACCGGGCACGGGGAGAGACGGGAGAGGCTCCAGCAGAGCTTCGGGAGAGACCAGGCTTTCCTCGGGGCTTCCTCTGGGCGTTTCTGCACCACCTCGTGCCGTCCTCTCCTCTGCACGTCTGCCCCGAGCCGGGAAGGCAGGGCTGGAGGCTGCGAGGTCAAACCTCAGAGGTAAGTGGCTATTTCTGGAATTTCACAGGAGAGAGGAGAGAGCGGGAGCAGGATGCACGAAGGGAAAGGGTCCATCATCTAGAGGAACGAGGATGGGGAAGAGGCGGAGGTCTCCCCGTGCAGATGGGAGCGGCGGAGGGGAATTGCTGTCGGGGTCGGGGGGAGAGGAAGCAAAAGCTGCAGATTCAGGTTAGATTTTAGGAAAAATAGAACCTCCCGTCGCCTGGGCAGGCTGGGGAACCACCGCCACGGGGGGTGAAGGACGTGTTGAAGCGCTGCAGACAGATGTTTGTGTAAACACCCACCTGCCCTGGGCGAGGGAACAGGTTCGGCGGCTCCTTGGGCTCCGGTCCTGTTTCTGTCTCTCAGCGATCTGTGTGCGCAGCTCGCTCACCGAAGCGCTCGTCCCACCGTAAACACGCGTTTTGGATATGGAACAAAAGTTCAAATACATATTGCTTTTGTTGCGTTTTGTCATCTATTTCTAGTCTCCTTGAGCGCTGCAAAACAGCTCCTGGGTATGAGCAGGATTATACAAATGAAGCTGTTGTAGGACTGTAATTTCAGAGATTTTTTTTTTTTTCTTACCATTAGTTTTTTCTTTTCTTTCCTTTTTCCTTTACTAAAAAAAAAAAAACCAACACCCTTCTTTTGTGCACTTTGGACCAAGCTTGCCATATTTCTTAGAGTCTCCAGTGACTCCTTCATACTACAGACTTTCTGGAGTCCTCCTTGTTAGACCAAGAACTGCATGATTCATTGTGTGCTGGAGATTTAATACTGCACATAAAACATTCCCGGTTCAAATTTGTTTTCTTTCTTTCCCCACCTCCCCTCTTTTTTTTTTTTTTCTTTTTTTTTTTTTCTTTCTTGGCTTCTCACTTACATCCCGGAATTTTTTCACGCGATATAAAATAAATACATTCCCAAATATGTCCAGTAGGAAACGATCCACTTGGATTTTTTTGGCTGCCGTTTTAAAGACCTTAAAACAATTTGGTGCTGTTTGGCTTTCTCCAGGGACGGCTGTGTGTTGGGAAGACCATCATGTCCCACCTCTCAGACCATCTCCCGCCTCTCGTGACCTTCTGAAGATGCACATCACTTTGTGAAGAGCTCGGCCTCTGCGTGCCGCCGGGCGCCTGCGTTTGGAGGCAGATATTGCTCACTGAAGACTCCTGGGATTTCTTTTCCAGTGGTGAGATGTCGATTTTTTTAGTGCCTAAATGGACCTTTTTGATTATTCAACCTGGCTGAACCCCATCCTCTAAGGTCACCGGTGGTGGCATGTCCCATCCTGGAGTTAATCAGTAGGTGGTTTGTGTCCGATGTCACCTGTGACTGGAGAGCCATCCCAGTGGCCGGGGTCAGCTTCTTCTGAGGACAAGGTCCTCTGACGGGCAGTTAAATTAATGAAAGGATGAGGGGGAATGGTTTTAAACTGGAAGATGGTAAATTTAGGTTAGATTTTAGGAGGAAATTCTTGGCTGTGAGGGCGGTGAGCCCCTGGCCCAGGTTGCCCAGAGAAGCTGTGGCTGCCCCATCCCTGGAGGGGTTCAAGGCCAGGTTGGACGGGGCTTGGAGCAACCTGGGCTGGTGGGAGGTGTCCCTGCCCAGGGCAGGGGGTGGCACTGGGTGGGCTTTAAGGTCCCTTCCATCTATAGCCATTCTAAGTGATGACCTGAACCCGAGAAGGATTAGTTGAATCCTTTAATTACAGGTTACCTTATGCTTGCCTGTAGCGAGGTCTATCTGTCCTGCCCAGGCTCCTCTTCATCTGCATTTTTTAAATATATGGTAATGAAATCAAGTCCCTCTTAGCCGTGTCCTGAGAATCAATTTTTCAAAGGAGCCCAAGGCTGCGTTTCCCAGGACTTGGGAAACGGGCGCTTAGAGCCGCTCTGGGCCCTTCATAAAGCCCTTGAGGAGTTTGATTTCCAAAGGGACCTCAGCACCCCGGCGGTTTCCATCAGCCTTGCTCTCCAAGGAGCCCGTCCCCAGGGTGCAGGGTGCTTGGACCAAGGCGGTCCTGTCCGAGGACGTGCTGCCTGAAGCAGCGCTCACGGCAGCGATGGAGTCACGTCACCTACAGTTAAGGGTGGGTTAGCTTGGGTGTAGCAGCACATGAAAACTCCTCAACTTCTTGAAGGCCAAGAGCACCTCCTGGTTCTGCACCGTGCCCTGGGGACACGTTACACTGCTGGGTGCTAACGATCTTCTGCCGTTTCCTGGTAGGCACTTGCCTCCATCCCGCTCGTTTCCCGATGGAGCACTAGTTTGCATCGCAACTTGGGCTCAGGATGCAAATCCCATGACTCCTCTCGTTAACGTGGCGATTTGGGCCCATGGTGGAGCTGGTACCTCTGTGCTCGAGTGACTTGAGCAGCTCCTGTGTGTGTGTGTGTGAAGATATTTACAGGGCCAGGCAGCATTCCTGCTTCCGTGCCTTGTGTAAACACCTCGGGGGTCTAATGCAATTCCTGGCTGCCATCACTCCTCTGCTCCACTCGAGGAACTGCCTGGAAAGACGGCGATAATCGTACGGGTTTTGCTGGACTGATGTGTGCTGGGACAGGCTCAGCTTGGAAACGGGGACTGTCGGAGCCAGCGGTAGCAGGATGACGGGAGATGCTGCCATCGGCCCCGCACCAGCCACCGTCCCGGGGGACTCCTCCAGCTGTCACCAAAAACCGCCTCCACAGAGGTGGGGGTATTTCACAAGGTCCACTCCTGGCTCTCCTTCTCCAGGTGACCCCAAATGAGACCTTTGCAGCAACTCAACCTTGGAGAAGAGGGTTTGCTGTCACCCTCTGAAGAGCTTTCAGCCACCATCATACCTCCACGCTGGAAGGCCCCAGCTCCTGCTCCCACACCAGGCTACAGACCCCCAGGGATGGGGGCTCCTGCCCCACGGTGCCATCCAAACCTGCAAAACCTGGGGAAAGGAAGGGAAGGTGGTGAGTGATGGACCAGAGGCTGTAGGGTAAGTCTTGTGGCTTTTTCCTTTAGTTTTGTATAGGGTCTCGGCTTCTTGTTGGCCAAGGAAAAATTGATCCCAGGGCTGTGACCACCCTTTGTACATTCAAGAGGGTTTTTCCAGGAGCGGTTCTTCTGCAGGTGCGTCGGCTGCATCCCCACCAGCCGCGCCGGTGGTACCCGGGGGCTGCAAACCCCGCCGGCCGCCGGCGCAATCAGCCAGCCATCGCGCCGTGGAGCCTGTGGATCCCGCGGTTCCCGGGCTGGCTCGGCGGAGGAACCCAGCGCCGCTTTCATTCACCAGCCTGTAAACACCCGGTGGTTCAGGCGTTGCTTCATGTGTGGTTCAGCCATGGCCGCTGTGGGGGCTGCAGCTTCCCGGCCGGGGTGGGGCAGGCAGCTGGGGGCTGTAATTGCTTCAGCCACCCCACTTTAATCCACCTCTGTTGGTGAGTCAGTGCCTCGAGGGGCTTAAGTTAAGAGCTTGGGCTCACTATATATAGTCAGCGGGGCTGCGAGGAGGCAATTCAGGAACCTGCCCCTCCCCGTTGGCTCCCCGGGTACCGGAGTCGGGAGAAATACCCCGAGATGGGGAGTTAAGGGAACCTGTTTTACTTAATGCTGGGCCCAGACAAGGAGCCCATCTGCGGTCAGTCGTTGCAGTTCAGCCGTGGCTGAGGCAACTTCTCAAACCACTTGAATTTGCTCTTAAGACGGCGTCTGACGGGGCTGTCTTGTGGGGCAGAGCTCGGGGGTGGATGGGCCCCGGGAGCCAGGGTTTGTCCTCCCACCCCACAGCTTCACGCTCTGCGGCTAATTTGGGGGGCGGGGGGGGGGGAAACTGCTCGTGTGTCCCCTGTCCTGCAGCCCTGCGGGCTGTTCCCGTGCCGGTGGGGGGGACCGGGTGTCCCCATCACCCCACGGCATCTCCCCCAGCATCGCAGTTGCTCTTCATCGACTTTTGTTTCCACTTGTGGAGGGCAAATACTGAGCTCATCCGCAGCCGTGTCTCCTGCAGAGCCGTCGCCGCACCAGACGCAGCTGCCCCGGGGGGCTGAAGCTCCTGAGGACCCAAACCTCCACCCCGCCAAGGTGATGGAGAAGGGTGGCTTTACACCGGGGCTTTCTCTGTGCCCGGCTTGGGTGCGTTGGCTACCACAGTTGGCTGAGCGCAGGGATGTAGCAACTCCCCAGCACACATGTTAGTGGTTTTGAGGGCTAAATTGGACCTTGAGAATTAGCAGCCTTGTAAGTCAATAACAACATGTCCTAATGAATGCAAGATGTCCCTAGGAAATGAAGGCTCCTTCCCTCGACTGGGATCCTGTGACTGGGAGAGGACCAGTAAACAAGAAGGAATGCTTCAACTGGAGATGAGCAGGAGATACAAAGTCGACATCTAGATCTCTCAAACACACCCCAAATGTGGGTGGCGGTGAGGGGGGGGGGGAGCGCGAGCCATTTGCAGTTGTGAAACACGGCGGCGTCTGCCGCCTGCTCGTCCCCAGCATCTCCCCTGGGCGGGGTGGGTTCCCAAACCCGCCTGTTCCCGGCGGGATGGTGCCTCCCGCCCCTCGCCGTCACCGCCTGGGGTGGGACGGGTCCCGCAGCCATTCCACCAGCAGCCCCCTGCAAGGGCTGTGTTTCCCTCTGCCCCTCTCCAGAGCCTGCCCTCGGAACCGCCCACGGGCTCCGCACGCATCCCCCGTGCCCGTGGGAGCCCCGGTGCATCCCGCGGCTGTGCCGTACGGGAAGGCCGCGAGCAGTTGCGAAGGGGTTTGGGGGATGGAGCGGCCAGGGGCTGGGTGCGCTGGGAGGAGGTGGAAGGGACCGGTTTGCAGGTGCTGCCATCTCCCCTTGGCTGCCCCCACGGCGGAGGCAGGAGCTGTGGGTGAGCTGTGCCGGGGGGACAGGCTGCGGTGGGGCTTGGGGGCTGCTCCTGTGCCACCTCCCCTGCGGGCAGGGGCCAGAGCAGGCCATCAGGGCCGAGCAGGAGAGGCAGCGGGTCTAGCTCAGCCCTCCCCTTGCCACAGCGTCCCCCACCAGTGGGGACAAGAAGCTGCCAGCCCCTGCCTGCAGCCCGGTCACCGCCAGCGTCCCCAGGAGCTTTCCTGGCCGTGCTCTGAACCTTCCCACCCCCAGCTCCGGCGCTGGTTTTCACCATTTAACTGCCCCCCCATGGCAAAGCTCCCCATCCAGGGGGTTGCAGACTCGCTGCCGGAGCCTCTGGAGCGTTAGCGCTGCTCTCCATCAGGAGTTCCATCCTCCTGATTCCTCCGTTCCCCTAATCGCACAGGACTCGTCCGCGGGGCTCTGCCGTGTCCAGAAGCAGCAGGAATGTCTGTCCGCGGCTCTGGGCCCCGAAGCGTTCCTCGCCGTGCTGCCTGTCGCTGCCGCCCCCGCCATGACGCACCCCGAATGTGTCCGCCACAAGGGACACACACGATGACGTCCTTGTGGCGCGGTGACTGCTCGCGGCACGCCAGCTAGCTGGGATTAACACCCTGCTTGCAAGCGTGGGCGATGCTCAGGGGCGACCTTGAAGGAACGGGAGTCTGCACCCCCCCGGGGCAGCGGGATTTTGGGGTGTGGGTGGCCCCGAGCGGCTCAGCATCGCTGGGAGCCACCAGGGTTCGTGCTCTGCACGTGTGGCCGGGGCGAGCAGGCTGCGACGTCCCGGGTTGTGCTGTCTCTCCGTGTCTTCTCCAGCTCGACCACACCGTCCTGCCCATCTAGTCTGGGGCTCCGTGGGTAAAACCACTCCAGGAGAAGATCTAGGAAAAGGCCAGCCTGGTTTCGCCGCCATCTCCTCCTCCTCCTCGCTCTGAAGTCGCCGTAGTTTCAGGTGAGTTTGACAGGTGTTTTATATTCACCACCCATTAAGGGCAGTGCTCGCCGCTCCGTCCTGCCGGCTGGCTGCCTCCCGCTGGCACACCGCAGGGAATTGCTCCTTGACCCTAAGCTTTCCTCTGCCAAATTATCCCGGTTTGCTCACAGGCGGCCTCGGGTGCGGAGCACGGAGGGGCTGGGCCACGTGCTGGGAGCAGGGTGCTGGGGCTGGGTCCGGCTCCTGGCCGGCAGCAGCTCCTGGCAGCCCTGAAGTCAGTTGGGAAGAAAAAAGCTCCGATCTCCTAACGCTCCTCCACCACTTGCCGTGGTGTGCGGCAAACACCGACCGGGTCAGTGTAGAGTGATCCCCAGAGTCTGGCTCGTGGAGCATCACCGGTGACGTGTCCTCACGCCAGCAGATGGGTTTCTCCTACGGCCGTTGGCGCGAGCACTGTGGTACCTGTGCCAACCAGCTGGCCAGAGGCTGGTCCTTGGTGTCCCCTCCGGGAGATGGCACCTCTTGGGTCTCTCCCTTCAAACCAGCTGTTTTCCCCAAACCTGCAGGAACCTGCCACCTTCAAGACCTCACTCAGCTCCACCAAAACCTGGAAATGGGCTGAAATTGTCCCGTTGCTCTGCGTTTCCCACCCTGAGATGGCCGTGGGGATGAAACCTGGGAGACCCAAGGGCCGGTGACGGGTCGGGGCGCTGCCACCGCGCAGCCCGGGAGCACGTGCGGCCGTGGCGGGAGCAGGGAAGGGGACGCGGGAACGGTGCCATTGCCCAATCCACGCGCATGGAAATGAACTGCTTTGTGCGCACAAAAAAAAAAAAAAAAAAAAAAAAGAAGAAAAAAGCCATCATCATTTTGCAGAGGTGCTGGGTGTGTGCGCGTGTGGGTGTTCAGACTCTGCCGAAGCAACCTTGGATGCCTGGAAAAATCTTCTTTGTGCATTTTAATTAGCGGTAAATCCCATTTACATGCGAGATGCCTCTTGGTCTGAAGCTGCTCGTTGATTAGCAATTGCAGCCAATTTATATTGTGTACTTTGTTTGCCTTAGACCACAAGGGCACTACCTGAACGTAACAGAGCTTTCTGCCTTTGCATTTCAAAGCTGGGCTGGTACCGGGCTGTTATTGCACAACCCGCTGCCCCGGGACGGGGAGTTTGGCCCATGCTCCCCCGCTGCCGGCCACGGCTCTCGCCTCCTGCTTTCCCTGCGATTTGGGGATGGTGCAGCCGCTCGGTGACTCGCATCGGCTCCCCTCTCCCATGGGCGGTGGGTCCGGCTGAGGAGAACTGGATTGTAGGGCTGAGCTGGGCCCTGCGGCTGATGGCAGTGAGGGGGGATGGCTGGGGACCACGCTGCTCCCCGGCCGCTGGCGATGTTTCTGCCCACGCCAGAGGTGATGCTGCACCGTGGGTCTCAAACCACCACCGTGGGTCTCAAACCATGATGGGTCTCAAACCCCGCTGGCTTTGCTGGGAAAGAGCCGTGCTGGGAGTGGGTAGGGGCTTCCCCAGGTCGAAAAAGCCTTGCTGAATTTTGGTGCGCGCGGAGGGGGATGCCAAAGCACCTCGGCAGCTCCGCCGTCGTGTTTTCGGAGCGGGGAACGGGGATGCTCCCGTAGGGCACCCCCGAAGCGGTGGGTTTGGGCTCAGCGCATCCCTCCCGCCTTCCCCCTGCGTCTTTCCTCGCCGGTGCCGCGTCCTTGGCCGCGGGCTGGGCTGTGACCCCCGTGGCTTCTGCCCATCTTGCCCACCCCAGCGCCGCTGCCCCATGTCATGGCCCCGCAGAGGCTGCAGGGCAGCGCTGCCCGGGCGCGTGTGTTGTTTCCTGTGGTCAATGCAAACCATTCCCGTAAACCAGCAGCATGTGGGTTTGGTTCAAGTTCCTTTTTTTCTTTTTATCTCCTTCCTCCAGTGCCTGGGCTAATAAGCCGGGTCCCCTGCCCAGGCTGCGGGGGGGTGCGTGTGGGGTGTGAGGGGCTGCGCTTTCCCCCTGTCCTGGCAAAGCCCCGCGGGGTGTTGGGGAGAGCCGGGTCCAGCCTGGCCGCTCTCCGCCCACCCCATCCACATCTGGGGGGTGGGATGGGTCCCTGCGCCTGGAGACGGGGATGGGTGAAGCATGGCCGGTGCAGAGCGGGGAGTGAGCGTGACGCCCCCCGAGGTGCCAGCCCCGGGGGTTTGGGGCCCAAAGGGAACCACTCCTGCCCGCAGCTCCCTGTCCTGCTCCCTGATGTGCCTGGGGGGGACTCTGCAACTGCTGCTCCATCCCCTGGCGATGGAGCGAGGAGCGGGCTGATGGTTAGCAAAGGAGACAAGGAGCTCCGCTTTCATGCCACAATTTCCTCCCGCTGCTGAAAAGCCAGGGTGAGAACCAATTCTGTATTTCTACCCTTTTTTAGAGGAAACCGGGGTTTTTTTTGGGCTGTTCCCAGCGCTGTGGAGTGAGTGGATGTGGTGTGTTGGGATGCCCGAGCCTGGTGGCTATCAGGGCAAACGGGACCTGGAGCAGCTCAGCCTTGGCACTGGCCCTACGAGGACCTGGGCGACAGCCCGTGCTCCAGCCCTTTTACCATCTAAACAAACGAGGGAAGAGGGGAGCGTTTAACCCAGTTTTGCAGAGACGGAGCGAGATGAAAGCAGTTGCCTGAGGTCATTCCATAAATCTGGGGCAGAGCTCGGCTCCGAGCGTGCACCTTCCCCGTCCTCACCCCGGCACCGGGGCAGGTTTGTGTCTGCTCATCCGCTCCTTTTGTCTTCTCCATCACTCCGAAACGCTCTTGGGTGCTTTCATCTGCGCTGTGCCGGCTCTCGACGCTCGGGGCCAGCATCTCCTCCGCTCCTGGGAGCTGGGCTGGTGGGTACGAGCCCTGCGCATCCCGGGAAGGTGCCACCGGGAAGGTCCCACCAGCTTTTTCCAGCCATGGAAAGGGTCAGGCAAGGGCTGATTGAATCCCATGATGCTCTTTTGGAGTGGGTGGGAAAGCCGCGTCCTTGTCACCTCAATTGAAGAGGTGCCCGAGGTGGGTGGGATGCAGTCGAGGTCCTTTTGCCGAGCTGCGGGGCAACAGGGCTTTCTCTGGCCCCCGCGTCCAAGTGCTTTAGGCCCTTCTTGGGAAATAGGGGTGAGTCAGGCGCCTCATTTGTCTCCCGTTAATTGCCCCTGCTGGGCTGGAGCGGGGCGAGGGGTGCTCCCTCTCTGCCCCGTGTCCTTGTCCCTTGCAGGGAGGGGGTGGGTGGGCACCGACGGGGACACGTCGGGCTCCCTGCAGCACCCCGAGGACGGTGATGCTCAGGGTGAGCTCCACATCCCCAGCATCAGCACCGTGCCTGCAACTGAGCGCCTTGTCCTGCCTTCCATCGCCGTCAGGATTCCCACTTAGACGTGGATATTCCCATCAGCCTGGAGCCGCCAATGGCTCAGTGAAGCTGGTGCTGCCTCGCTGGGAAAGACCCAGCGTGGGCTCGTGGCAAGCCCTTGCCCTCTGCAGTGAAGCTCTGTTCGACAGCGATGCTCCGCTGGCTCCCTCCGTCCCAAAGCCACGGGAACCACCCGTGTTCCCCCCCCGGCCCCCGCCTGACGCAGTCAGGTCCCAGCTGGGCTCAGCGAGGCAAAAATCCATCCCTGGTGGGAGGGGAGGCTGGGGCCAGGGAGGGAAACCAGCCTTCCTCCCCCGGGAGCCCCAAACCCTGCAGAGATGAGTAATCCCCTCCCGCGCCAGCTGTCCCGGGTCTCTGTGCGCTGGGAAACGCCTTCTCCGTGAGGCTGGTGGCCCTGGAGTCAAGGGGACCCCAGCAAAGCCACCGTGGTCCAGAGAGGGTCCCTGCTCCCGACTCTGCATCCCTGCTGGCTTTGCTCATGCTCCCATGGGAGATTTGGATGCTCCTCCTCCTGCTGGAAGGTCGTTTGGGCCTCCAGGAGGCACATCCATCCCTCAGCAACGTCCCAGCTGACAGACGCAGATGTCCAGGTCCTGTCAGTGTTCATTCACGTGTTCCAGTGAGGCCAAGGCTGCCGTCTGGGCAGCCTTGGGGAGAAAAAAATGGGCAAAAAGGTTGGAGCGATCCCTGCCATCCTGGCGCGGATGCATCCGTCCTGCTCAGCCAAGCCTCTGCATGGCACATTCTTTACCAACATCTGTCCAGGCACCTTCAGCATCTCCCTGCAGAGGCAAATAGATGGAGGGGGCTGGAATTTCCTCCTCCTGCTTGGTCCAGACCTGAGGTGGATTTCCAGCACAGGGATGACACTGGCTGGGAGTTGGTCCCCACCAAAGGAACAGTGCCGTGACTTTTTTTTTTGGTTTGTTGGTTTGTTTCCCCTCCTTTTTCTTTTTTTAAACAGCTGTTTGTTTCCCTTGTGGTTTTGGCAACCGGAGCGTTATTGTACCGAGCTCGCCGGAGCCCAGCCGAGCCGGGAGGGAGAGGCAGAGCCGAGAGGAACGGTATCTCACGCACATCGGATGGTGGGTTTTTGGGGCAGGGGCTGTGCTGGTGTCTGGGTCTGTGCCCCGATCACCGTGGATGTGTGGTCCTTGAGCATGGCTTGTAGCTGAACACATCCCGACGTGGAACATGGGAAGCAAACACAGCTCTCAAAGAGAGACCTTGAATTGAGTGAAAAGACACTGATTTCAGGCTGACAGCAGCGGGATGGGAATGGGGAGCGAGTTTTGACTCTTGCAAAGCTCTTTGTGCTTATGTGAGGTTCAAAAGGACCTTCCTTAGGTGTGCTGGAGCCGGGCTGCGGGACAGCAAAAAGCTCGTCCTAAAAACCTGCAGCCGAAGCAGGCGGGAAGGATAGGGCTGTGCTGCTGCCCTGGCACAGCCGGGAGGAAGGGAGGGAGGGAGGGATGGATGGATGGAGGGAGGGAGAGATGGAGGCAGGGATGGAGGGATGGAGGGAGGGATGGATGGAGGGAGAGATGGAGGGAGGGATGGAGGGAGGCAGGGATGGAGGGATGGATGGAGGGAGGGAGGCAGGGATGGAGGGATGGAGGGAGGCAGGGATGGAGGGAGGCAGGGATGGAGGGAGGGATGAAGGGATGGAGGGAGGGATGAAGGGATGGATGGAGGGAGGGAGAGATGGAGGCAGGGATGGAGGGAGGGAGAGATGGAGGCAGGGATGGAGGGATGGAGGGAGGGAGAGATGGAGGCAGGGATGGAGGGAGGGAGAGATGGAGGCAGGGATGGAGGGATGGATGGAGGGAGGGAGGCAGGGATGGAGGGATGGAGGGAGGGAGAGATGGAGGGAGGAATGGAGGGAGGCAGGGATGGAGGGATGGATGGAGGGATGGAGGGAAGCAGGGAGGGAGGGAGGGAGAGCTGTGGCCAAGCCCTGTGGGGAGCTGGTGGCCAAGCCCTATCCAGCTGCTGCCTTTGCTGAGGAGCTGGAGCGTGTCCATCCCCTGCCTGTGCCGTGGGACCCGGGCAGCCACGCGCCCAAATTGCCGGGTTGTGGTGCAGAATTAAACAGAGACCCCTCGTATTTGCAGCTCCCAGGGACCCCTTTAAGTGAAAGGCTTAGCTGGCATTTTTAATTTTTTTTTTTTTTAATTATTAT
This sequence comes from Fratercula arctica, assembly GCA_947846985.1. Lineage (NCBI taxonomy): Eukaryota > Metazoa > Chordata > Aves > Charadriiformes > Alcidae > Fratercula > Fratercula arctica. The sequence continues at coordinate 6,861,201 of CANTUZ010000018.1, forward strand.
GATTTTATTTGTGTTTATTTTACTTTGCAGGCAAACTTCTGCCATCAGGGTCGCTGGCGTTTATAGGCCACTCCGGTGGAAATTAAACTGGACTTCCAGTGCCCGGCTTTTCCTCGCCAAAGTGCTGGCCCCGGGCAGCACCGATCCCCCCCGACACCTCACCTGGGGCTTGGGGCTGCGTTTCCTTCCAGCTGTTCATTTTTCATCTCCAGAGCTGAACCTCTTAGTACTTTTGTTGGCAAATGCAAAGGCAAAAAAAAAAAAAAATCAATCCTCTGCTGTAAAAACAGCTGATTCAGGTCCGTAGTATCTTGATGTGGCAGAAAGAAATTAGTGCTTGCATGTGGGCTGAGAAAGGCTGTTTGTCCAGGAGAATGGGGGCGGGGAACGGCTTCCTTGATTCCCTTCTTTTTTCTTTTTTTTTTTTTTTTATTTTATTTAAATGATTGAAATCTCCGTGCTCGCTGTACGGGCAGGGGTTGGTTCCTTCAGCAGCGAGACGATGCTGGGGAAATGTGCCGGGACAACCCCGCCGGCGGTGCCTGCTTCCACCTGAACCCCCCCTGCTCCCTCCCCGGGCACCCTGGGGTGGGCTGGGGACCCCCCAGCCCCTTCGGTCCAAGAGATGAGAGGAGCCAATTCCAACAGTCCTGGTGGTTTTGGAAGAGCCCCAGCAGCATCAGAGTAGTGGATGGAGAGGAAATAACTAGGAAAAATAGGATTATTTATAATATATATAATAATATAATATAATATAATATAATATAATATAATATAATATAATATAATATGCCCAAGCCTTGCTCTCCCCCGGGGATGCTGATGGTGGCAGAAGGGGAGAAGGTTCCTGGCACCTCCCTGGGCACAACCCGGCTGGGCACAAGCCCACTGGGCCACTTGTCACAGCCAAAGTGGGGGGGGGCCAAGCACCTCAAATATGAGCATCTTCCTGAGAGCAAAGCTCTGCCCCCAGCTCCCCCCCCCCCCCGGGGAAAGGGGTCGGATGGTTCCCAGGGGAGTTATTCCCAAAGTTGGACCCAGTTTGGTGCATCTCCGTGGACGGGCTGGTCCCACCGTGGGGCTCGGTGGGGATGGGACGGGATGGAGCTCTGCCCATGGAGGACCACCGGCCCTGGCGGATGCCTCCCCATCCCTGGGCTTGGGAGAGGTTCAAGCCTGGCATCCCATACATTTTTTTTTTTTTTTTTAAATACCAAGAGTAAAAATTCCTTTGCAATTGTGAAGCGAGCGCCTGGCAGGGCGTCCACAAATGTGCTTTAAACTGACTCCGGCTGCCGGCAGCGGCGAGAGCCCATTCCATGGACAGACAAACCAAGGCACCCAGGGAAGCGGGGAGTCTCCGTCCACCCCCGTCCCCTTGTCCTCAGGTTTCTGGCAGTGGGAAGCTGGGTTGAGCCTGATTTCCAGCCTTTTGCTTTGACCCAGATTCCTCTTTTTCTCTAAGCCTGTCCTGAGCATCCCCCCGTGCTGCCGGAGCGGAGATTTGGTCCCCAGCCGGGAACATCAGTCCCTCCCGCAGCAGCCTGAGCTCTGTGTTAGACCAGCAGCTTTTCGACTCGCAGGGGGAGGTTGGGGAGCAAAGAGTTAAAATTTATTCCATCCACCTGTATATTTTCACAAGCCTTCAGATAGCAATCAAGAATGCAGGAAACGGTGTATTTAAGGGGTCTGAATTTGCCAAAACTGTGCCACAAGTCAAACTTTTAAAGCAAAGTTTATTTGTAAAGTTACAGAAGGCCGAAGTATCTCCTGTGAAGGGGTAAGTCTCTTTAAAGCTATCCTATTTTTTTATTTTTTCCCCACCTCTGCCTTTTAAAATGATTGGGCTCGGGAAGAGGGAGAGGATTCATGAAGAGGGACTTGGTTTTAATCTAATAAGCGGGTTTTTTTTTTTTTCCCCCATAGGCAAGTGCTAAGGCTCATCAAGGCACAGATCAACCCTGCGCCAGGTTATAGAGGGGCCTTTGACGTTTGCCTTGAATAATTTCGGCTTGTTTGGAGCCACGCGAGAGACCCGATGGGGCTCAGCGATGCCCCAGCCGTGGCCCCCCCAGCGCCGGAGGCAGCTCAAGGCCGCCCAAATTAGCATCCGCCGGTGGGATGCTGCGACGGTGCACGGCCAGGACACGTGCGAGGGCTTTGGTGATTATCCCTGCCCACCCCTGCGTGCTAATTAACGGGCATCCTCGGATCCGTAAAGGCTCCACGAGGGTGTTTTATAACCTCTTTGCGCACAGCGTTGAAGTGACAGCCGCAGCGGCGGTAACTGGACCCCTAGCGCGAGGGTAGCACATTAAGAGTTTGTTTATATATAAAAAAAAAAAAAATTAATCACGTTTTTATTTCTTGTGGTAGGTAGGCGCTGGCTTTTAGTTGGTTGTTGCTGCTCGGGGGGGTCTCGGGGGGCGGCGAGGGGGCTGTGGGCATGCACAGCTTAACCCGAGGACCGACCACGTCTCCTGGTGACGATGCCTTTGGCTCCCGGTGCCGGGGAATAGGCTGGAGCGGAGGCAGCCGAGGTCGGCGGCAGCTCCTGCCTACGTGAGCGGTGGCAGGCAGCACGCCGCAGCCTCCCCCACCTCCCGCACCCGGGGCAGGGCGCTGGGGTGGCCACGGGCCACCAGCCCCCTGGCCAGGGGCTGGGGGAGCGCGGGGACATCCCAGGGCGGGGGGGGGTGGCAGCAAAGCCTTAACTCCATGATGCTTCCCAGCCCTGTGATACCCTGCAGTCTGGCAATGGGCTTGTCCCTGCCTGCGGAAGAGCCCGCAGGCAAAGCCCCGTGGCCATACCCCGAGGTATGGAGGACACGTCGCCAGCCCCCTCCACCCCCCCCACCCTGGTGACATGTCGCCAGACCCCGATGTCGTGTGGGGACACCGACTCAGGGAGCAGCTACAAAACCATCCGTCGGCGGCTTTTCCGAGGGCGTCGGGTCAGTGCGGCAGGGCTGGAGCGCCGGCATCCCAGGGGTTTGGCAGCCATCGCCACCGCAGCGGCGTGGCGCAGGGCTCCCGTGGGTTTATCCCAATCCCTCGGCTGCCTCTAATCCCTTGGGAAGGAATCACTGATAAATACGGGGCTGGGAGCGCTGCAGGTGATCCCTCGGCCGGGCAGCGGTGGTGGCACCCTGCCACCGCAGACTGGGTGGCCCTTTCTTGGGTGGTGACTAATGACTCTTGTAATTGAGATGAGGCTTTAATATACCCCAGCAGGTGAGCTGACATAAGGGAGGAGAGGGAGGGAGGAAGAAAAGAAGCAGAGATAGGGGTGAACGCGGCGTGTCTGGGTGAAACGGGCGCTGCTCAGCCAGCCTGACCGGTCCAACCAGCCCGTGCCGGGGATGCTGCATTTCGGCACAAGCCACCCAGGGCTGGGCTCGCACCTCCTACCCGCCGCCGCGTGCCCTAACGCGGCACCCAGATGCCAAGGTGCATGAAAGGGTTGGGTTTGGGTGTTTGGTTTTTTTTTTTTATTTTTTTCTTTGTAAAAGAAAGCACGAAGTCACCCCAAATGCCAGCTCTGGGTCAGGGTTTGCGTGGGGACGGCGAGCGCCGAGGGCTGGAGGGCGATGCTGGGGTTGCGACATGGCCTGGCCATGGAAAAAAAAAAAAAAATAAAAATAGCTCTTTGCGGAGAACAATGTGGGCGTCCGGGCCCGGGGGACGCCCGGCACAATGGGGCTGTGCTCGGTGGGACGAGCCCTGGCTCCGGAGGGGACATGCGGCCGTGACAGCCCGGCACCGGGGCATCGCGGGTACCAGCCGGGAGCGGAGGTGGGTGCGATGGGAAAGGGGCATTTTCCCCCAGATCTCTCCGAGTCCAGCCCTTTAAGCTTCACCTTCAAAACTGGCCAGAAACCTACTTTACAGTCACTGAAAAAAAATAAACTAAGTGACCGATGCCATGTGAAGGGGCGTTTAGGAAAGCCACCGGCTGGTGCACCCGGGCGCAGGGGCGTAACAGCCATAAATCTCTTCAGACAATGATCTCCACGAAGCCGGCGATGACTTCGAGGGCTGGAAACGCCTCTCTGCTCCCCGACGATGGGTCTCAGGGAGGTAGGCAGGTGCTGCCAGCGCCGCGTGACCCCACTTTCTCTCAATGAAAGAAAAAAAAAATTTTTTAAAAAATTAAAAAAAAAAAAAAAATCCCCCTTTAAGAAAATCCCTGCAGTATTTTCCACAGGCTTCTTTTCCCTGCACGCGGATTATCCCCTCTGGTTCCAAAGCCACAAGAAAATATCATCGTATTTTTAAAACGAAACCTCAAGGTAAATAAAGGCAAAGGTTTGCATCTGCATTCGGCGCTCGCCACTTCTATCGCCTGGGCTGGGGCCGGGGGGGGGATAGAAAAAAACGCCAGCGCAGTTTTCTGCCGATAGAAGATAGGAAGGTGGAGAACATTTTTTAAATGTTCTGAAAACATTCCATCATCTATAGGAATCAAAGCCCCATTGAAAGCTACAGAACCCCTCACATTGGAGGTTTTTAATGAAAACCAAATTTTTTTGCATGCCCCGTGTTTTTCTTTTGCGAGGATTTCCAGGGGAATACAACTGGAGCGGGGGGCGGACGTGGGGAACTTGGCTGGAGTTTCTCCTGGCCCAATAGGGCTTTCACTGTGGGTTTTTTTTTTTTTTTTTTTTTTTAAATGGTTTAAAGATAATATGGCCCTCGTATTTTTGGACTTGTCAAAGTGCTCTCTCTTGCCCTGGATCAACGTGGGGTTATTTTTCACTGGAAAATAAATGATGGAGCCGGGGAGGAGGGGTGATGGGGGTCCCGGTCGCTCATGGGGAGAAGAGGGCTCCTGAGACTGCGGGCAGGAAAGCAAAGACCAAATTTTGGGCTTAATATTTAAGGGTGTCAAGTTGGGTGAATCCTGCTTATGGTGAGAGGGGCTGGACATTTGGGGCCTTCCGTACCCAGGAAAACATCCCACATGCTGCAAACTACCTGGGAGCGCAAACTTCGGTGGGGTTTTATGTCCGTGTCCCACCCCCCCACCCCACCCCCCCCCACCACCGGAAAGAAATCTGGGTAGAAAACCAGTTGCTTTGGGTGAGCTGAAAGGCTATTGTTGAGAACCACCTTTGGGGTTTTTTTTTTAATTTTTTAATTTTTCCCATTTGCTTTTAGTCTGACTCCACGTGGAAGCCACCCATCGCCGTGATGAGGATGCTGGTGGACGCTGGTGCAGGCGGGGGCATCGCAATGGTCCCGTCCCACAGTGAGTGCCTTCTCCCAGCTCTCCCTTGGCCACCAGCACCCCAAAACCCCCCTGGTGCCGCTCTGTGCCGGGGGGGGTCCCCGGCGGGGCGCGGGGAAGGCAAGTGGGTGATCACGGCCACCCACCCAGGCGGGGACGGCGGTGGCTTGGCCGGGGGCCGCGGGCGCTGGACCACACAGCTCCGAGGCAGCGCAAGGGAAGGGTGAGGGGAGCCCTAAAAGCAGCCGGCGGGCAACGAGGGGGCGGTCGGGGACCCCCGGGTTTCGCAGGAACATTTAATCCCCTCGTTAACGTCCCCCATTAGAACAATCCATTCTTTCACTCTGGCTTAAACACCCAACTTTACTTTACAGCTCATTTCATTTATGACTGAGAAATGAAATTACTGTATCGATTTCATGGCAGACAGTGAAAAAAACCTGGGTGTTCCCGGCCGTAATAAACCCGCCGGCTGCAAAGACAAACAGCAAAACCTGCCAAGGGGGGGGGATGGGGCCGGGGCTGCAGCCACCCCGGGGGACAGCAACAGGGACGGCACCTCCAGGTCCCCTCTCTGCAGCCAAACCCAGCTCTGCTATGGGGTGATTTGTTTGTTTTTTTTTTTTTTTCTCCTCCGCATCTTAAAAAATTAGCTGTATACGTTTGCAGGGACCCGGGGGGCTTTGCAAGTCGCTGGGATGGAAAGGAAATACGCCGCCTGGTAGCACCGGTGTGAAATATCCCTCCTGGAGCTGAGCCAGAGCCCAGGCGGGGGCTGGAGAAGGGGTTCAGCGGAGGGGGATCACCAGGGCCCTGCGGTGATGGAGAGCTCGACCTCGTCCTTGGCCCTGTCAACCCAAGCGTGCACCACAGTGCGGACAGAGCCAGGATTCAGGTAATCCAGCCCAAAAAGGTGGTTTCTTGTCGTAGAATCACAGAATGGTTCGGGTTGGAAGGGACCTTTTAAAGCCCACCCAGTGCCACCCCCTGCCCTGGGCAGGGACACCTCCCACCAGCCCAGGTTGCTCCAAGCCCCGTCCAACCTGGCCTTGAACCCCTCCAGGGATGGGGCAGCCACAGCTTCTCTGGGCAACCTGGGCCAGGGGCTCACCACCCTCACAGCAAACAATTTCTTCCTCAGATCTCATCTAAATCTCCCCTCTTTCAGTTTAAAACCATTCCCCCTCATCCCATGGCTCCCCTCCCTGATCCAGAGTCCCTCCCCAGCTTTCCTGGAGCCCCTTCAGGGACTGAAAGGGGCTCTAAGGTCTCCCCAGAGCCTTCTCTTCTCCAGGCTGAACCCCCCCCCAGCTCTCTCAGCCTGTCCCCACAGCAGAGGGGCTCCAGCCCTCCCAGCATCTCCGTGACCCTCCCGCTTTCTGCGTGGTGGGGCTGCGGACACCCCGCCGCTCCCACCGCTCCCCACCTGTCCCTGGTGCCGTCCCTTTGGTTGCCCACCGGCGGGATTTCCAGCATCCCCGGGGCAGCAGGCCATCCCGGAGGGGATGCGAGGGGCGGGAGGTGGCGGGGGCCGCCGGGCGCGCGTCCCCCTCCGCCACGCGGACATGCCCCGTCACGCGTGTGCGCTCTGCCCACGCGGGCAGGTGCACGCCCCGGGGGTGCTCACCTGGGGGGTGCGTCGAAACGGCACCTCGCGCGCACACACTCACACACAGACACACACACGCCGGGATGCAGCCTCCTCTCCCCTGCCTGGCCTAATTAAAGCCCGCTATCGCCCCATCTAACGCGATTCCAAGGGTAATGAGTCCTCGCTCTCCATCCTCCCCTGCCCCGGCTCTTTGAAGTCGAGCTCCTTTCATTGCCCGGTGTCTGGTGGCGGTGGGAGGTGCTCGGTGGAGCGCGCCGGGATCCCGGCACCGTGTCGCTAACATCATTTTTAGCCTCTGTGGGTTAAGCCAAGAATAAAGACTCACAGGGCATGAGCCTGTTTTAATTTAGGCTCGTCTGATCTCCCGGCCCAGCCCAACCTCTGTGCGAGAAAACACCTTCCCCGCGCCCCAGCCCGCTGCTGGCGGGGAATTCACAGTTATCCAGGCGGCTGGGGTTGCAGGGCTTCAATAAAAAAATAGCATATGTTATTAAATTACAGCCCTCGTGCGGGATGGCACGTAAGGTGTTTCGGGGAGGGGAGGGGGGGAGATTTCGAGACGTGGCTGCAGTTCTCGGCGCAGCTGCCACTGGGTGCCGGTGCCATCGGGATGCGCGTCCCAGTGACATCCCTGCAGGGCGGGAGGGATTCGAGGAGGCTGATGGGCATCCAGGGAACTGGGTTTAAATCTGGCACTGGGAAAGACTCCTGAGCTGTGCAAAACTATTAGTGTGCTTAATTCCCATGGATTTTTTTGCCTGTTTTAACCCCAAGTGCAGCCTTGATCCCAAACTGGCTTTAGGGAGAGATTTCCAAGGTGGGTACCTGGGACGGTGGCATAGAAGTGCCCCAGACACACTAAAACTTAACCCAAACTCTTCCAACTGGTCCATTCCCCACTGGGAGAGCCACGGTGCGCCCTGGGGGGGATTAGCCCTTGGATCCCCAGCTCTCCCAGCATCCCTGGCCTTGGCTGTCCCCTCCTCCCTGCGATCCGGCGTCCGAGGCGCCATGGGGACAGCTGTGACACAGAGCCATGGCTCAGCCGCGTTCCCGGCTGGGAGCGAGCAGGCGCCGGGGAAAACAGGCGTCCTGGCACAAGCCGAGCAGCCGGGATTTGTTGTTGGAGCCCTATTTATGGGAAAACACAACCTGCCTTTTCTTTTTTTTTCCAAATCGGCGAGTCTCCTCTGCAATATGTGGAGAGATTTGGGGTTGATTTTAGCCGTGGGTCGGGACTGGCCGAAGCTGGGGACAAACTGCTCGGCAGAGGAGCCATCGTGGACCCGAGAATCGAAACGTCCTGGCTGCAGCTGAGCAAAACCGCTCTTGCCACCCTGGAACGATGTTTTTATTGGGTTGTTTTCGTATCGCACCAAACTTGAGACATTCTGAGCGATCAGGAATGAAGGATTCGGGTTGGTTTTTTGGGGCTTTTTTTTTGGGGTTTTATTGTTCGGGCGTTGAACCAGCCTTCCACCCGCCCTGCTCTTCTCCTGGCTCCCATCCTCGCCAAGCCTCTCGCCAGCTGACCCCCCGAGAAATGGCCAGCCGGGGCCGGGGGCCAGCAGGTCCTGCCGTGGCTACCTGTTTGCCCTTTACGGGCCTTGGTTCAACAGCTCTTTGCCTTTTCCAGGCGGGTGGGAACGGCACCGGTCACCCCGCAGAGACGCTGAGCACCGGGGCTGGTGCTCTGGGACGGGGACAGGGCCCGGCGAGGGGGGGGCAGCTCCGCTTCACGGGGGGGTGAGCTTTGAAGAGTCTGTAAGAAGCGAAAGGGCTCGCTTTTTTGTGCCTGTCTGGGAATGGAAAGGAGAGAAAAAAAACCCCACCAACCCATCTATTTAAAATATATATATATAAAAATATATCTTTCCCCCAAGGCGCGAGGTCCCGCTGAGTAAGTAAATGTGAATGACGCGTAACCCAACGCTTTCCCAGACACCCTAATGAATTTTCCATGTTTTCCACCATTTAGTTTCTAAATAGGCAGGATTAAAAAAAAAAAAAAAACCCAACCCCAAAACCCAACACACAACCCAACCCCAACAACCCCCCCCCCAGTCCTTTCCAGCAGGACGGTCCCTGCAGTGGGATTAACCCCCCCCATGGATGCTCATGGAGATGATGCCGAAGCTGGTGCCGGTGGCTCCAGTTCACAGTGGTCCAGGGGATGGGTGTCCACAGGGGGGTGACATCAATGGGTTCAGGGGGGTCCCCAGGGGTGCAGGAATCACCTCACATTTGGCCCCGCTGTTTCAGAGCAACAGGAGTGTGCCCTAACGACGCTGATTGCTCATTTGTGCCAGGTTCGTTAAGGGCTTGAGGAGGGAAAGGGACGGTGTGGGCAAGGCGAGCCCCCGCGGCACAAGGCAGGCTCCTTCCCCTTGGTCCTGCCGAGCCTAGAAACTTTTTGCAAGTTAAAAAGCTATTTACTAAGACAGTTTGGAGACAACACAGCCATTAAAATAGAGGCTGGGGTTTAGAGTTTGGTCTGGAAAGAGAATATAATAAGATTTTTTGCTGAGACTTTGTTAGCTTTGTCCTCAAAGGAAATATTAATTTTTCCTAGGAGATTTTTTAGCCTAAACTCCACTCAATTTAATATCTGAATGCTCAAAAAAAAGTCATCCAAGCTCCAGTGATTCCTCCCCCCCCCCCCCCCCCCCGGCCCCTTTCAGTTTTCATTTGCAAAAGAAAAAAAAAAAAAAAAACCAAACATTTCTGCTCTGGCTGCCCCACACTATGGCTTTCTGCCCTGTTTTTCAGAGCCCCCCACCCCACCCCGGGACAGCAGGGGCGGGGGGGTGCCGAGCTCTGCTCTCTGGCTGCCTGGACCCAAATCTGCAGCCGCTCTTGGCTCTCAAAGGGCTTTTGGGGGCGGAGGCTGATGCGCCCCCACGTCCCGCGCTGGCCTCCAGCTTCCCCATTAAAATTCATTAAATTAGTGCAAAACCTGCCCAGAAGCAAGACGCAGCAGGCGCAGCGGGCTGGGTGCTGCGCTCGGTAGGTGGCCGCTATAAAAATAACGCCTATATAAAAATGATGCCTACATAAAAATAATGCCTATAGAAAAGTAACGCCCCTCCGGCCCCCAGGTGCCGGGTATGTTTCACGCCATGGGCTCCCCGGGCCTCCCAGCTCTGTTTCAGCTGCTGCCGTGTCCTCGCGGCGCTGGCTCGGTCCCGCATCACCTCCACCGGCAGCGCCTGATGCGGCCACAGTGTCACACCCCCCCCCAGCCAGGCATCACCCCCAGCCCCAAAACCACTCGCAGAGGGGCTGCACCCCTCAAAACCCCCTTTTCCACGGGTGACCCAGTGCACGTCGGTGCCAAAAACCCCCTTTTTCTTTGGCCTCTTTTTTCCTTTTCCCCTTTCCGCCTCCTTCTCTCTTTTCGTGGCAGCTTTAACCGAGGCTGCGAGTAAAGCGGGGATCAATTTGGAGCGGAAAGTTCCCGTAAATAATAGCTACACCTCGGGGGTGTTTCTCTCCCAGTAGCTGCGAAGAAAAGGCGGGGACATCGAGGGCTTGACTTGAAACATATTTCTGCTGGCCAGGGCGGCGGAGCCGGGTTCTCACCCGTATTAGCATTTATTGTGGTTTTGTTCGGGCTTTTCCTATTTTATTTTATTTTTTTAATTGTTTCCCCCCCTTCTCCCCCCCCCCGGTTCTTTCTGAGAAGGGCTACGCTGCGAAGGAGAGGCAGAGCATCGCCTCCAAGCCCTGCTCGACGGGCTGGCATCGCCTCGGCACGTCGCCGATGAATAACGCTGGCGTTGAGTGGCTCAGCTCCTCGGGAGCCGCCAGCCTCCAGCGCGTTGGCACCAGACGCTATTGTAGGCTGGGAACGGCTTTTTTTTTTTATTATTTTATTTATTTTTATTTCCACTTTTCAGCTGTCACTTGGGTTCTGGAGGCGAGTGGTGAGTGCTAAGGGGTTTGGGCTTGGACCGCCTGGGAATGCGGGTCCTGGTTAGGATTTGTGCGGAGGTTTTGTGTCTGGGGAAGCGGCGCGGCGATGACAGGCAGCGGCCGGGATGCGGGATGCTTGGCCGGGGATGCAGGGATCACCTGCCAGGTCTAGCTTGGCACAGCGCGAGTGGTCCAGATCCACCTCGGAGAAGCCTTACAGGGGTTTGCTGAGAGCTCAGAGCCCGGGGTGGGGGGGGGGTCTCCCCGCCTTGCACCCCTGTGAAGGGTCCTCCCTCCTCCCCGCACACCCCTGTAACGCCTGCTTGGGCCAAACTGTGGGTGAGAGCAGCCATGACCCCCTCCCGACACTGGCTCCGGGCACCAGGATGCTTGGAGAGATGCCCAAAAAAGACCCTGGAGAACGTGCAGCGTGACGAACCTTCCTCCGCACGGGGGCACAGATCTGCTCCCCCCGGCGAGAAGTGAGCAGGCGGAAGGCAGCGGGGAGACTTGTAACCGTACGTTTATTATTTCCACATGGAAAGTCATTAAAATGATTACAGGAGGCCTGACGATATAATCACGTACATTGGATAAGAACGTCGACACCGATAATAGAAAAGCAGAACTGACCACTTTGCTATGGCTTCGTACCAAGGCGATTTCCGCGGAGGAGCCCGGCTCTGGTCTCATTGAAGCCAGCGCAGCAGAGACGGCTCCAGCGAGAGCTTCTTCCAATGACTTCAACGGGAGCAGACCCTCCTCTTCCTCCCCCTCCCTCCCCGCCTCCCCCCTCCCCAGTGACAAGTGCTACAGGTTAAAAAGATGGGCTACATATTAAATATAGGGCATTACCTTCAAGTAGGGCTGGTATTTTACACAAATAACCACATTATTTGGTATCACTAGCATTTTTTTTTTTAATGTCCATCATAAGACACCATTAAAAAAACCAACAACTTTAGCCTTCTTTATCTACAAAGATCTTTGTGCTCATCTCCTTAGTCGTTTGTTGTTATTTTACCCTGAACATACAAGTATTAGAAGCATTATTAAGAATCGGATCCTTCAACACATTTAAGAATTATATTATTATAACAAATAAGACCAAAAATTAGATTTTATAGTTAAATATTCTGTGAGCCAGACAAAGGGGTTTTACTGTACAAGCGATTGTGCATTTTTTTTAAAAAAAGCAAATTATAGTGCAAAGCAAAAAACGTTGGCCTGTCTTGGGACCATTTGCATACAATAGAGGTGCATATACTTACACCTTCACATGACAATATGTCATAAAAATAACATCGTTGCCATTCTTTTTATTATTTTTTTTTTTAAATTCACTACGAACAGTCTTAAATTAACCTAAGTACTACGAATGCCTTGTTCTCTTTGTGCTTTCAATCAGTGGCGCGATCGGATGATAAACGTAAATGCATCAAAACACAGGCTGCCGTGGTCCAGTTTCTACAGCTGGCGAGCACCGGCGAGGCGCTCGCTGTCGCTAAGGCAAGTGAAGGTTGCAGTTTTGCTGGGGTAGGGCTTTTTATTTTATTTTATTTTATTTTTTTAATTATTATTATTATTTAAAAGAGTTGTTCCTGTTGCTTATTTAACTCGTGAGTGGTCATCGCAGCTTTCCAACGAAGGCAGGATGTCTTGCTCCAGTCTTTGACGTGGTAGTGCAATTACAACGCTCTGTACCTCAACCGAGTGCTGACAAGCGGCCAGCTGAGATTTGGCGATAGGCGGCGTGGCTGCAATGGTGTCGCTTGGGCGGAGGGGCCAGGGGAGCAAGGTGGGCTTTCAATTTGCCTATGCCCATGCGAAAATAGCAATAAAAAAAAAAAAAAAGGCTTGGTTACTGGTGGCGCTGGGATGTGGGACTGTCCCTGTCGCCTTTCTGCAGGGTGGGCTCTGGAGGGCAGTGGGTACCGCGGTTACAGCTCCTCGGGAACCTGCCCGCACACCCTCAGCCCTGCCAGTGTGAGGAATCCCAAATCCAGCCCAAATTCCCACGCCAGCAGCAAGCACAGCTGGCTCACGGGAGGCGATGTAACCCTGCGGCACCCCTCGGAGCCAGGCCACTAGCCAGGCCTTGGGGGAGCCCCTGTCGCCCCTCTGGCTGCCTCCCGTCACGGTCACACTTGGATTGCAACCTCTTTGGTGTCAGCTGTGAGGGTGTGTGGTGCCCAGGAGACCTGGTTCCTCCGAATGCCATGTGAGGCAACCAGCTACCGACGGTACCTTTAGTGCCCCTTCTTCAGCTTATTCATCTCCAGCGAGATACCCCTGCTCTGGGTCACTCGGGGGAAAGGGAAGGAGGGTGAGGGGTTGGAAAATGCTAGATAACGTCGCTTCGCAGTATTCCCACCACCAAGGGACTGAGTAGAAATTGCTCCTTTTTCCAAATCTCAGTTAGAGCTTTCAGTATGAACTAAGTCGTTTCTTAATTAAGAAAAAAAAAGTCATCACATGTCAATCCACTCTGGGTGAAAACATGGGAAAGAATCGTAAGAGAAATATGATGCTGCATGTGTCGCCACTCAGAGAGGATGAAAGGAAGACCCAGAGACCGATGGCAGGGTCATGCCAAAGGCTCCCGAGTCCCTTTTGCAGCTAACGCACTTGGAAGTGCATCTCATACATCTGGGATTGTCCTGAATGCCGCCTTCGCTTCAGCCACCATCACTGAGATTTGCTAAGAGGAGCAAAGAACTGAATGGTGAGGTCAGGACAAAAGAGCAAAAAAACCAAAACAAAACACATCTCGTAAAAAGTACATCTCATATGTAAACATACAGGAAAGGGGGGTCTGTCAGGCACGGGATCAGCCACGTTACTGTTTTAAAAATGACGACAATGACAGAAATGAACAATACAACCTCTGTCGCCAACAACAAATAATAATAATCACATCACAGCTCTTGTTCACGTGGCTGATGCCGGCCGACCCGCGAGGAGCGCGCAGCCCCCACGCGTGCCCGAGTCCCCGCAGTTGTGCTGTAAACCGGACTCTCACGTGCCGCGCATGGCTTTGGCGTCGTCCCAGAGCTCTTTGGTGGTCAGGGGCCCTACGCTGGCGAGGAGGGAAGGAAAGGAGACAATGGGGTTTTTTTTCTTTGTTTTTTTTTCTTTGGTTTTTTTTTTTTTTTTCAGTTCGATCTTCCTGCACTGGCAGAGAGATGGCTTGGATGACTCCCTGGTCTTTTCTCTTCTCGGAAACATTTTGCAGAAGAAGGGTGAGCTTTTCGTAACTTTTGAATGCTTTGTAGGGGAAGAGGTGTGAGTGAGATGACTGAGAAGTGTTCTGCAAGAAACAAACATCTGATTCCACACTTCCTTTTTTTTTTTCCCCTATGTACAATCCACATACTTAAAACATATGAAAGGAACCACATCAAGCAACAAATTCAAGCCTTGTGGACGTTCATCTTGAAATGTAACGTTGGTCTTGGTCTGTCTTCGCTTGATGTTTGCCCATGTTTGCATGCAGAAGATCCTGGTTTGCTTTTGGTTTGGGAGACTTTGGTTTACCCTTTCCCTAGGCATCGTTTTGCTCTATTCACTACCCAAAGGAGTAACGTAACGGTGGCTGATTAAGTTAAAGCTATCGGTGCCCAGCTGAGTTCCTCCTAGTAGGGTCTCCAGACCGACTCATCCATCCTCCCAGTAGTCGTCATGGTCGTCGGCGAGTTACTGTGGCTCCCGTCTGCATCCACCCCGTCGTTCTGATTACCCAGGTTGGGATTCATTAAGTTGTTCCCCGCTGAGGCACTTGTACAAGAAGAGAGCATCCGGGTGGGGGAGCGCTCGCCGCCCGCCACCATGGAGAACTGGTAGGAGCCCGAAGACGTGCCGTAGTACAAATGGTAGGGAGAGGGGTTGGCCTGGAAGGGTCCACTTTGGTTTTGCGTGGAGCCGGGGTAAGGGGGCGGCAGGTAAGTGTGGTGGAAACGTGTCGTGGTGGGCATGCTGGTCATGCTGATGCCCCCGATGCCGGTGGCAGAGGGTGTCGCAGTGTAAGGGAAGGCAGCGGACATGGCGCCGGGGTAATGCATCCGTGGGTCGGAGAACCTGGTCTCGGTGAGAGCCGGCAGCGTCGGGAAGGAGCGATCAAACTGCCGGGGGTCAGAGAAGGGGCTCAGATCTGACGTGCCTGTTGGGGTAGAGGAAGAAAATGTGTGGTTAGAGCGCTAAACTCAAGGCTTGTAGAGTTTGGCCTATAGCCTGGGCCATGCCCTGCCCAAGGAATTAAAGTCAGAGGGAAAAGCATTTCCTGGATCTGCCAGGGAAGAGAGCAGGGGAACTTAAATATAAAAATCCTAAACCCGTTTGTTTAAGTTGTTCCCATTTCCTGTCCTAAAATTTGTTGTTTCCTATCCAAGAAGGGACACGACTAAGCTAACTTCTCTAGGGGTCAATTCATCTCCGGCAGATTAAAAAAAACACACCCCATAAACACAGAAAAAAAATGTTTAGCCATTACATCAGCTGTGTAGTAAATAAATGGATGCAGGCCCCAGACGGCCGGTCCCTGAGATAGTCGGTGGTGTATATACACACACACGGAGACAGAGAGGAAAAGCTGGAGTCCAGACCAGCCTGCTAAGCCTTCTTGTGGGTGGCCTGTTCATGCTGATACCATCAGGGGATGGAGCTGATAAACACACAGCTGAAAACTCCCAAGCTAGGAGCCACAATATCCCTCTGCTTGATTTCTCTGTGTATTTTTCTCCTTCCAAGAGGATAAAGAGAGTGAGAAATTCAGGCTTTCTTCTGCTGGGGGAAGGGAGACTCGGGTCAGCATGGTGGGGATGTTACCCAGCTCCCTCGGATGCTGGAGCCCCCCATGCCTTTTCCTGGCGGATCTGAACCCTAAGGCGGTCGCAGACAGGTTGTAACCGGAGAGGGACCTCTGCCCAGTGCTGCTGGGTCCCGTCCTGTTGTGGGAAGCCTGGGTTAGAGGTGGGAATCCAGACCAGCAGATCCTTTGAGGACCTTGAGGCTTTTCTGTGGCTCCCGAGGCTGATGCCATTTCCTTACAGAGCCCAGCACACCCCTGGCCTTGGCGCACCTGAGATGATAGAGAGAAATGAGTTTTGCTCTCCAAGGAGAGATGCGAAACCCCCGTCCTCGAGACCTCAGGAGCCCACGTCAAGCTCTGGCACTAGTTATACAGGAGATGGCTAGAAATGCTGTGACTGCGCCTTTCTCAGCCTTTTTAGCACCCCTCATGAGATGACAGTCTCCAGAAACAGCAGTTCTAGCCCAAAGTGCTTGGCTGGGGCACCGAGCCCAAAGCCACCAGCTGGAGGTGGCTTTTCATCCTTTCTATTTACTCCCAAGACCCCTGTTTTTCCTTTGTTAAAAGCAGGGGCATCACACCTTTCTACTTCAGTAGTGGGATATCTCCTGGCCTCAGTGACTTTTTTTTTGTCACTGCTGGATTTTGCATCAACTCAGAGCAAGAAAAGGTGTGAGATGAGTAGGATAAACATGCTTGTTGGTTTTAGATATGCATATGTATATAGACACACATCCATATGATTGTATATTTGCTATGCATGCATAGCGATGTGTGTTTTATATATATTTATTATGATGAAGCATTTTTTAACTTCTCAGGGCTGGTGTTCCCGGCCCTGCAGCATTCCCCTAGGAAAAAATACTCGAGCTAATCCCTTCCAGCTAACTAGTGGCAAGAGCATGCTCCGGAGGGGCAGAAAGGGAGGGGATTTGATCTGAACCTTCTTTCTCATCCCAGGTGAGTCCTTCAGCCATCGGCTGCAGGAAGGAGAAGGGGAAGGGAGGTTCCTCCCTCGCCTCCGGCCGTTTTGCGGGCAATCGGCAGCGCCTGCCTTCCCACGCAGGCTCCATGGAGGAGAAAGGCGGGGGAGCACCTGGTTTGTGAACGTGGCTGCGGCTTTGGTGCAAGATAAGAGAGGAGCAGCTCAAAGCTGTCACGAACCGCACCGCTCTGCACACACCCGGGGCTGGATGCAGCCGAGCCCGGCATGGAAGCGGCGGTCCCTCTTGCATGCCATGTGGAGGGGTAGCGTGCTTGGGCTGGCTGCAAAAGCACGACGCTGCGAAAAACGCTCCCAACTGACCAAACCAACCTGATTTCACATCTCAGCCTGCCAGCGGGACGCTCTGCCCCATCCCAAAGCCGTGCTACTGCCAAAGCAGCACCAAAACTGCTGCCAGGCGCGCTGAGCTGAGGTTTGGAGACCAGCTCTGCAAGAAGCAGCTTGACCAGAGCCTGTAGCTTTAGCAATCATAGGATAAAAGGACAAAAATCCTGGCTGAACTTGGACTGGAGAGAAAAAGTGCTATTTTCTGAATGGTTCCTCCTTACACGCACGCAGCCAGGCCACTGCAGTCCAAGTAGCTGGACCTTTTTGCCATACACTGAGAGAAACCAGCCTCGAAATGTCCCCCAGGCCCCCAGAAAACCCAGACTGCTGCTTGCTACCTTCCCGAGAGCAGATGACAATCTCCAGCAACCAGACCATGCTCCTTCGTTAGCTTTCACATGCCCATAAATAATATTCCATAAAATGCAAATCAAAATAAAACCTAAGTGCTCAGGGCACATTTCCCTTTTCCTCTATAACACACTCAAAGGGTGGTGTTTTGTTTGTTGTTTTTTTTTTTTTTTTTTCAAAGGCTACATTTTATTGGCCTGAACTTGCAGCGTTTGGCATTGGGTCCTTGCTACTAATTTAGACGCAAGCGTGTCAGAGTGTTAATTGCAGGCACTGTGTGTGACGGGTGAAGCACAGCGAGACCCTCGGATCTGGGGACACTCCGGCCATTGCCGGCAGAACACCGGCGGCAGTGGGTGAGCTCTGCGGATGCCGG
The DNA here is from genome assembly GCA_947846985.1 of Fratercula arctica. Lineage (NCBI taxonomy): Eukaryota > Metazoa > Chordata > Aves > Charadriiformes > Alcidae > Fratercula > Fratercula arctica. The sequence goes on from CANTUZ010000018.1 coordinate 6,878,825, forward strand.
GCTTTGAACCCCCCCGGTCTCTGACAGATAGGACTCAGTAAATCTGATGGTGTGTGTGGGCGAATCCTTTGGAAAACAAATTCCTTGGAAAGCAAATCCCTCCGAAAGCAAATCCTCCATCTCTGCCTGCCCTGGCCAGGGAAACCCACGGCCCCACGGAGCGAGCCGGGCACCCAAGTGGCCATGACCAACTCGCTTTCATCTTCGCTGGGCCTTGGGCTTCAAGTCTGGCCCAGAATAAAGCTCCAGCTTTCCCCGACCAGTCTGAGGCTAAAAAAACCCACACAAATAACCCCAAAAAGCAAAAACCACTTGCGTATTTTGTCTCTGTGTTATCTTGGGGGGGGGGGGGGGGGGGGGCTGTGGCAACCAGATACCGGGCTGCTCGGCCGTATAATGTCGGTCTGTGTTTTCCCGTGGAGCCCCCGGGGAGGGGAAGCCCGTCCATCCCCGGTCCCCACCGCGACGCCCCGGCGGCACGGGGCTGAGGCGGCTATCGCCGGGCCGAGGCACGGAGCTGCCTGGCGGAGCGCGGCCTCCCCGTTAACCACTGCCATGGCGCCCCCGGCCCGGCCCGCCGCGGGGCTCAGCGGCGACACCGGCTCCCCGCAGGGTCCGGGGCGGGGGCAGGCGGCCGCCGGCTCAGGGGAAGCTCCGGTCGGGGCACGTCCCGCCGCCAGCAGGGGGGAACGGCCGCCTGGCCCGCGGCGACAGGCGGCCGCTAGAGGGGGCCGCGGCCGCGCCGGCCTCGCCGCCGCCCGGGCTCGGCGGGGGGAGCCGCCAGGCGGGGGCCGGCACCCGGCGGGGAGGGAGCGGGCCCGGGCCGCCAGCGCGGCGGGGAGCCCTGCGGCCTCCCTACGCTCTCCCGGCGGGGTCCCTCCGCCACCTCAGCGCCATCGCCTCAGGGCTGCCCTTCCATCCCGTCTCCTTCACCTCAGGGCTGCACCTCCATCCCGTCTCCTTCACCTCAGGGCTGCGCCTCCATCCCGTCTCCTTCACCTCAGGGCCGCCCCTCCACCTCAGTCCTTCCTTCAGGGCTGCCCCTCCATCCCATCTCCTTCACCTTAGGGCTGCGCCTCCATCTCAGCGCCCTCGCCCCAGGGCTGCCACTCCATCTCAGTCCTCACCTCGTGGCTGCCCCTCCATCCCTTCTCCTCCACTTTAGGGCAGCCCCTCCATCTCAGTGCCCTCGTCTCAGGGCTGCCCCATGCCTCTCCATCTCAGTGCCCTTGCCTCACGGCTGCCCTTCCGTCTTGGCTTCTTCACCTCAGTGCTGCCTCTCCACCTCAAGTTCCTTCACCTCAGGGCTGCCCCTTCATTCCTTCTTCAGCTGCCCCTCCATCTTGGCTCCCTCAGCTCAGGGCTGCTCGTCTGCCTCACGGATCTGCACAGGTCAGAGCCACACGGCCCCATGCCCGCCATCCCGGCTGGGGGCATCATCCCTGCTGCCCTACATCCAAGGAGATTCCTGCTGAAACAGCCCCAGCAAGGTCCAAATAAAACATCGCCATTAATACCCTCCATAACCACCTAACTCAGCAGCAAAGCAACCCTCTGTCATGCTCAGCCAGCCATCAAATGGCAACCCGGCGCAAGCACCGTGCTAAGCAAACGCCAGGGAAATAGGAGGGGGGCGAAGCTGTACCCTCGGGCCCCGCGCTCCCTTGGAAATCACAGCCGACAACGGGCTTTAACATCTCGCTGTCCCCGTCAGAGCCGGGCGCATCTCACACACACACACACACACGTCTGCGTGGAAGCCCTGCCCCGGAGGATTTACTACGGCTTCCTCGCTCGCTCGCCGGCCAGCCCCCATTTGCTTTTTTGGACCCTGGCAATCCGAGCTTGAGTATTTCAGTTGTCCAGTTGCCAATCAAAATATTTGAAGGAAATGTTTATTTTCTTCTCGAAATCGCACCAGCTGCTGCACTAACTGAATAAGCCCATTTAGCTGTAAGAATTTAACCATTGTAAGAGTGAATTGAGTCCCCCAACTACTCCAAAATCTGACCCAATCTATCAGCGGAAATGTCAATGTTTTGGATGGGAGTTTGGGGAAGTGTGGAATGTGTATTAAATAAAAGCCATGTAAAGGTCAAAGCCCTGATTAGTAATGCCACTGTCTCCTCGTTAGGGCCGTGCTGCCCAGGGGACCGCAGAGGCCGGGACACACCCCAGTATTTAATTGTGCAGCTGCAATTTGCACCTTTTGAGGACCCCCAAGTCCCCCCGCACGCGGAGCCGGATAGAAACAGGCTTTCAAAGCTGCTCAGCCCCTTTCCAGATAAAACAACCGCGCTCAAGTGACACAGCAGCTTTCTTTTCGCCCTTGGAGACAATACGGTCTTTTCTTGGGTGGCTGGCAAGTAGATAACGTGCAAAGGGCTGCCTGTGATGGGAGCTGAACCTCGGCGGGTTGGCGGCAGAGCCGGGCAGGGCAGCCAGGGCCGGTGGTGAGCACGGAGGTGGGGAGGCTGGTTCGGGAGGCTGCCGACCACAGAGGTTTCTCTGGGTGTGTTCAGCCGCCTCCCTTAAGACCACACCGGGTTTGGGAGCTGCCTTGGATGGACTGAAACTGGTCCCCGCGCCCGTGCTGGGTCAGGACTGGTGGAGCTGCTCAGAGTTCCCTGGAAGCCTTCGTGGAGCCGAGGCAATGGACCCTGCAAGAGGTTTTAGGGATTAATGGCACTGACGTGCATCCATCCCAGCAAAGCGCTGGGGGCTTGCACTGCCTCCTAACCCAGGAAAATACCTATTCTGCCTGGGGAGAAGAAAGGGCAGCGAACATCAGGACCTCTTCAGTGATGCAGGGCTCGATGGAGCAGTAGGAGGAGATTATCTGTCATGTGGGGCTGTGGAGTGATGCATGGAAGCTGACCCGAGACATCACTCTCTGGTCCCCATTTTAGAGATGTGGGGAACGTGCAGTGGCTCATTGAATAAAGTCAGCAATAAACCTAAGTGCGTGTGTACATTACACAACACACACAAATACTCATAGTGTGTGGTACACACAGAGAGAATAAAGGAAATTTAAAGGGAACTTGGTAGTGTGGCACTCTCCAAGTGTATAGAATATATAAATACCTTCAGCCTGGCCATATATCACCGTTTTATTTATGTGCATATACATGCCTTGCAAAATTGTCATGAAAAATATAGCCCGGGGAAAAAAAAAAAACCCCTCCTTTCCTGTCTTATGCCACGATGATTGACGACAATGTAAACACTAATGATACTTTATGCTTATGTATACAATATGCATGCATGTGTGAGACGGAGAGGGGACAGAAACTCCTTCTCTGTATATATACCTTTGGCTATTTTTTTCTCCACTAGTTTCTGTGATGCTCGGACCTCCACGTTGTCTTTCAGCATTTTTCTGACCTCTCTTCCTCTCTGCTTCCTTCCCTTGATCGTAACGGCTCCATCTGGGAGCACGGAGAGGCAGGTTGCCAAAGATGGAGAGAATCTGCTCTGTACGGGGAAGGTGCACGAGATGCATTTGATCTCTTGAAGACCCAGCTCATCTCTAGAGAAGGCGCCGCTCTCCTCCCCACCCACGCATGCAGGCACGCTCTCACGCCTCTGTCACATATGTGAACAAGTTCATTCGTTTCCAAGTCAGAGCCAACTAAAAAAGAAAACAGCCCCTTCCTCCCACCCCACGAAAAACAGAGCAAAATTTATTTTGGGGGAGGAGGGGAGGTGTTGAAAAAAAATGAGGGTGTGAACAGCATCCGTTGTTACACGCCCATGGAGCAATTGTTCTGTATCTGATATAACCAGCTCACGAACTGGGTGCAAGTACTTCCTCTGCAGAGTTTGTTAAAAAAAAAACCAAAAAAAACACAACACCCAACCAACCCCAAACCAAAACACAACAACACACATGTCGCTTATCACAGCATCGCCAAGGCACCACCTCGAGATTGCCGAGCACGTTTGCTGCTCAGTTTTCTAATTCTCTCCACGTACGGCGTGCTGTCGCGCAGACACACGCTCAGCCCCCAAACCTACCCCGGTGAGCAGCGCAAACCCTAACGCCGCTCTCCTGGCTCCTCTCCCAGCATTTTCAATCAGACCCCAGATATGCTGGGCAACGGCCTCCCGGTCTATACAGGCGGGCAGGGCAGTGAGGCAGGGAAATTCCGAGCTGTTCCCGGCTCAGTGAATCACACACCGCATCTCAACCTCCTCTGGGTCCGCTGGGATGCTCCCAGCCGTTCGTTGGACCCATCTGGGGAGGACCCTGCTCCTAACATCCAGTCTGGATTTATTCAGGGCCAGTTCAGCCCCATCTCCTGTGCCAGCACTGTCCTTCATAGCTTACATTAGCTCCTGTCCCTCCCTGATGTTTACCCCCTGGATATATTTATACAGAAGCAATCAGCGCTGCTCCCAGCCTGCCTTTTGCTAGACTAAACAAGCCAGGCTCTCCCAGCTTCCTCTCCCACCACAGCCTCTCTCTTCTCCTCGCCATCCCTCTGCCCGCATCCCCCTGCCCGGCACGCACCGCATCGGGCTCAATCCCCGCTGCTCCATCCCGCAAAGCTAATGAATAAACTAACGGTGCTAATTGGAGCGGGTGGGTGGGCTGAACGGGAAGCGCTCCCCTTGATTGCAGGCACTCCCTCTGGCCTGCCTGCGCTTTGCTCTTTACCTGTATTCAAAGGGTATTAAAAAAAATTAACAAGCCCTGACTACATAAAAGGAAGTTGCTGGATTTACAACCCTGCCTGCAGCTAGACCACCTTGCCTGCTGAGCAGGTTTGGACCAGGCCAAGTCTGCCATGGGAAACCCACTGCGGAGCGGCAGGGTGATAGGGGAGGCTGATGGGGTGAGAGGAGACGGGGCTCCAGCCCTGCTCTGCACCGCAGCCCGGCAAGGCGGGCAGTGCCTTCCCGCAGCGGGACCCCAGGCTGCGGGCTCCCCATCGGCACTCAGAACCCGGCAGCGTGGATCCCAGCACATTGGAGAATCCCACGGCAAAGGCAGGATGGCATCCCTGGAGCCTGAGGCAAATTCAGCCGGGCTCGTTGCACGCTCGTCCGTTATTTCTCTCGCCTGCTGCTGTTTCGTAGGAACTGCAGCACCTCGGTGCCCTGAGCTGCGGCTGGGGGACGGAGGCGGCTGCATGTCAGTGGCAAAAGCAGCGGTGGCGGGTGCCTGGACTCCCTCCCGGGGGATGCTCCCATCCAGCACTGGCGTGTGGTTCATCTTTGACCGTTACATGCCAAATTCATTTAAGGGACATCCACCATGCAGCGGGCAAATGTAATTGAGAGGAGCAGAAAAGCAGTTTAAAGATAGGCACAGAAGCCTGCGGAGCCTGAAAGCAGGCAGGAAACCCATCTTAAGCGTGTTCCTTCCTTTGAGGCTGAAGCTGAATCCCACAATACGTTTTCTCCCCACTAATGCTTGCCTAGCTTCCTTTGGAAACAATTTAGTCTCTGCCCATGGTAGAATGTTTTTATCCATTAAGAAACGGATATTTTAAAGAAACCATAAGTCAATCTGGACAGGGATTAGGAAGCAGCAATTCAGTGTATTTGCTGGGCCCATAATTCAGGACTTAACCTCAGAGCAGCCACGTTGCATTTCGGAAACAATAGGGCACTCGCTGCTTATGCCAAGAGGCTTCTTAAAAGTAACGTAATACTTTAAAAATGTATATTTAAAAAGAAAAAGAGAGAGAGAGATTTCACTTTAAACGCATATGGTGAGGCATTCTGCTGATGACTGGCCTACGTTAAAAACGTTGCGCTGGCTTTAAGTAATGGATTGGCAATCGAGCTGGTTAAAGCTGAGCGGTTTCCAGATCAGGAGATCTGAAAGCCCTTCGCCAGCAAAGACAATGTCTCCCAAACCATTCAGCAGACGCTAAGGCAGGGAGAGGCAGGATGGAGTTTGCAAAAGGATCCAGCGTTTACTGCTCTCCCTGTGAAGTCAGGGGAATTTGGTTTCGCTGGAGCACTATGAAGAGTGTGCGAGGGGATGTTAAGTGCATTAATCAAAACAGCTTGCTCTGTAACTGAGTAGATTAAATTTAAAATCACTTTGCAATTGTCCTCGTGTATGCAAGGCTCCTACATGTTGCCGGACAATGCACACAATTGCTTTTGAGTGGTTGAAGATGTTTCCACCACAAAGCTAGAACACAGGGGCCGGCTGCGTGGGCGGTCCTCCGCTGTTGCAATGGGAATAAAACGGTTCAGCATGAACCACGGCTGCAAGACGGGCAAGGGCAAAGCGGCGTGCGGAGAACTGGGGGCTGCTAGGACCATCCCGGTCCTCCCCGTGTGTCTGTCACCATCCCACTTCCCCAGAGCAAGGGGGCCCGGAGAAGTAGCCGAAGGCGGGCAGAAGCAAGTTCCTTTAACATCTTGCTTCACTTTTGAGAGCTACTTGATTTTTTTTTTTTTTTTTTTTTTTTTTTTTTAAGAAGACAAAGCTCGAAATGAAGCAAGCACGCAAGGCTCTGGCTTCGCGTGCCCCGTAATAAGGAACCGTTTCGAGCCATCCTAATGACAGCTTGCTGTCTCGCTGTGGAGACGGGAGAGCCGGGATTTCAAAACCTCAGATTTTCCAGACCTCACTGGAGAAGTATTGGGCCAAATCCTCAACGGGGGCAAATTGCTCTGCTCTGCTGAAGCCAGGGAAGCAGCACCAGCTGATGAGGGTCTGCCTGCCCTACCTGCCTGGCTGCTGGGCCAGATTCGCATCGCAGATATACCGGGGTGAACCCAGAATTACCCTATTTTCCCCCCACAGCAGTGGAAATGGGAATGAAATCTGGTTTGTGGAGGGATGCAAATATCTGTCCCGTTTGCAGGCAGGCATGGGAAGGGATTGATTCTCTGCCCCTCTGCACGGGGTAAAGTAAGATTGAAGCCACTGAGATTCCCTGACACTGGGCAGTGGGAAACCAGCGCAAGAGCAGGATCTGACCCCTCGGCCACGGCGCTGAGCGCGCTCTCCTCCCATGTTTCCTGGCATGCCCTTCAGAAACGATCGGTTTTCTCTTACCGGGAGGTTTTTGGTTTGAGACCATTTAACCTCAGGATGATCGTTTTACATGGGGGCTATTTATAACCTCCAGGGGCTGCTTTACTGAAAGTCTTCTGCAAATGGCCGAGGGCCAGATTCTTCTCCCATTTACACCAGCGTCCTTGCCGTGATCTCCACTGCGGCCACAGCCTTCGCTCCAAGGGAGGAAAGATTGGACTGGGCCAGAGCAAACACATCTCCAAAGGACCCCAATTCCTCCCAAAGATCAACGCTGTCTCCTACGTGTCTGTCTGCTTCACAGCCCAAACCCCACGCGCTGCGTTCCCTGCGTTCAGGGATTTGAGGTGCCCAAACCAAACCCCTCCTCGGTGGCCGAGGCTCTTTCTGAGCATCTCGCCTCCCCAGCCGGGTTTTGCCAGAAGCGGATTAGGAAACGATGGCTCAAACTGCTCGGTCAGCAGAACCGGGAGGCCAACCACCTCCGGCACACGAGCGGAGGGCTGCTGGGCGTAGGTGCTCGCAGAGGGAAAACCTGCCCCTCCACCCTCCCCGGCCCCCTTTTAATCCCTGCGCAGGGACGCAAAGATGCTAAAACTGATAAAATTGGGAAGCACCCAGGTAAAAGGTAGGGGGGGCCGGATGAACTCCAGCCTGCCCTTTTCGTCCCTCCTAACCAATACCTCATTAGGCTTTTTTGCTAATCGGCTTCTCATGTGTGTGTTACCTAAGAACGCGCCAAGTCGTGAGAATTACAGGCCTGTTAACTCCTGTGTTATTCTTGGCACGGGCCGGGCTCCACTTGCTGGGGTAAAAATTATGATCTTTGTGAATAAGCTGTGTGTGTGAGAGAGAAAGAGGGTTTTTTTTTTAATTATTATTATTATGATTGGTTATAGCCAGTGCTGTGTCAAAAGGACAGGGCTGAGATTAAAATTACTGAGCTGCTTCTGCTCCCGGTTACGCTGGTAAGAGCCCACAGTAATTTTCAGGCAGTTCTTCCAACTTGGGAACGAGGGAGCCAAGAGCCGAGCGTGCACGAACTGCCTTTTGCAGCATTCCTGGTACTCTGGATTCACTCCGCAGGAATGATTTTAGATGGCTAATTTTGTGTGTCTCCACTCCTGCTGTCACTTGACATTTGGGAATTTGGCACGGACGGTAGCTTGTGGCCAGTTTCATTTTTTTTTCTTGTTGAATTTGTGTCATCACCTGATTCTTTGCTCCAAACGACGCTCTTTGGGTTTCTGGCACTACAGGGGACTGGGCTAATTTAAAATACGCGTCTTTTTTTTTTCTTCCCCCAAGAATCTCTTTCTTTATTATGCAGCCAATGGGACGAGCCTGTAATATTCTTTTTCTCTCTTTCCCTCTTGCTTTTTTTAACAAAAAATCAAATGATAATCCTCCACAAAATGCCCGGGTTCTTCTCATAAACCGCGCTAATATCAATGAAAATTCCAAGCATAAAGATTTGCATTTCAATGAGAAAGAAATTAAATTTTCACTGTAATTTTGGGTTGGGAGGAGCGGGGCAGCTTTTACAGTTCAGGTAACGTTTTCGAACATGTTTTTGCGCCGGAGACACCCTCTTTGCCAATGACACTGAGGGTTTTTTTCAAACATCTGCGTCACTTCTGAAAAAGCAGCGCTAAGGCGTTTGAAACTTTTCAGTTTGAACCCTTCCAGTCACTAAAAACTCGAAAATGAAAACAGCTTAAATACTATCCCTTAAATCCCGTTAGTATTTCTGCCCGATTTTCAAAGGAAAACAACTCCAAGAGGAAAAACGCATGGCAAAGGAGCACGTCTCACGTGCGGACAGGAGAACGCTCTCTCTCTTCGTACATCGTGGTGGCGCCTGGCTGTGCTGAGACGCGCAGCAAGCCGGGGGCAGCGGGGCAGCGGGATTATTTTCAAGCGCAAGGCTTAATTTGGTGGGGGGGGGGGCTGAAATTCAAATGCATGGGAATGAGCAGCCCGACCTCTCTCCCGGGTAACTCTGGTGGCAATTCCTCCCTCTTTCCTGGCGCCAAGCCGCGATGCAGATTCACGGGGAAGGCCCAAGGGCTTGGCTACGCCGATGGCAAATATGGGAAGAGCAAAGCCTCCATGTGTGTGTGTGTGTGTGTGTGTGTGCGCACGCGTGCGGCCGTGCAGGTGTGCATACGTGTGGGGAATTATGCTGGAGTCGGGTGATGGATCACCAGACTTGGCATAAACACAATGCAACAAGATAAGAAACCATTTGGATTACCATGTAAAGTATAATACGCCCTTTCTAGTTGACGCTTAACCGTCTACGCCTTCATGTCAAAGAAGCTACTGGATTCAAAGTATGTTTGGATTCAAAGTTCCCTCGCTGAAACTTCTCGTTTTTTCCTACATCTAATGGTGCACAGAGCAAAATCGCCCGGGTTTATGATTCAGAAGCCGTCTGCTGATTTAACAGGTGCAAAAAGGCTTCCAGGGTCAAGAAACCCAACCAAACCTGGCCTGTCCCTGAAGCCGGGCTCCTTACCCGGCGAAGAGCTGGATTCCAGCCCTACAACACCATCCGGAGGGAAGCTTGCTCAGCCGGGATGGCTCCGCTCCCTGCCCGCCTGCGTCGGGAGCACGAAGGTTCGGGGTGCGACGCCAGGCTGGGGCACCCAGCCAGTTACCTTGTATTGGAGTTTGAGCCTGGGACCCAAAGTGGCTCGGGGTGCTGAGGGATCCGCGGGGGTTGGGTGTTGTTGGGGTGACTCTCATGGACTGGCGCAGCCGTTCCAGATCCCCGTAGCGGTCGGTGAAGGGTTTGGCTTGGTCTTCTAGCTTTTGTCTGTGCCCTGGAACATGATAAGAGAGTCTGATATCTAATCAGTTACCCTTTGGCTAGAGCGCCCTGGTTAAACACAAAGTCAGCGCAGTCTCTGTCTTCGTGGTTTGCTATTATTGGCATGGGGGTAACGCATGGCAGCCCCGGCAGAGATTGGCTCTCCGGGGGCTTTGCACGGCATGCACCCACGGGAAGACCTCGCGGTTCAGACAGACGAAGCCTGCTGAAGAAGGGACACAGCCTGGAGGTCCCAGATCATCCGACAAGTCAGTGTCGGATCAAGGAGCAGGATGCGTGCGCCGGGGTCAGGGTGCCCTGCGCCGTGCCCAAGCGACCAGCCTACACCAGCTCTCACTTGCTCCGAACAGGGAGGGGAGACACGTGCAAGGCAGGAGGAACCCCATCTCCTGGCAAGGTGGTGACTGGGGAACCAGCAAACGAAATGTTGAATTTTAAACATTTTCTATAATGTTTGCTCCGTGCACAAAGAACAAACTCTCGTCTCGCTCCAGCCCCCTCCCCAGCTCTGCCCACCCAACGGGGCCAGAGCCAAGCAGGGCTGGGGAAGGTGCGGGAGGAGGGATGGGAGCCCCGGTACCACACCTTGCCCATCTCACTGCGCTTCTTTCTGTTCCTCTTCTCCTACCCGTAAAACGGGGAGACTATTCACCTACCTCCCCCAGGCAGGGCAGCAACTAACGAGCATTTGTAAAGCACTCCCAGCTCCTTAGGTAGCAGCTGCTGGAACAGGGCAATAATTATTAAATTTATGCTAATTGTCCCGAGGCAAGAGGCGCATGAAATACACTTGATACATAACTTTCGCATTTTACTATATTAATCATCGCCGAATGGCTTCACTCTCTCTGGGCCGGATTCCAGTCTCAGTTACACCCGCACAAAGCTGGAGGGACTCCAGAGAAGCCGGAGCTGCTTCAGTTTTCACATCAGTGCCGGGTTCAGGCCTTGGATTCTCCTTGTTCTTTACCTGCTGCAGCCAGACGGCCGTGAAACACCCCCCAGCTCATTGCACCTGCCATGAAAGGACCTTCCCAAGGTGGCAAACGCCTTATCCCGGCATAATCGGGAGCAGAGCTCGGGGGCATTGGAGGTGTGTAGGCACGCCGGGGAGGTAGGAGAGGAGCTGGGAAGAAACCCTTCTGCAGCTCTTCTGAGAGCTGAGCCTTATCAGATCCAGCCCTCCAGCCCGACATCCACCGAGTCAAGCTCAGTTCTCAGTGGCTTTTAAGAAGAAAAGCGACGCTTTAGAAAGGCGCAAAACGCAGCCACCTCTTGCTCGCACCCCTCTTTCCCTCCCCCCCTCACATCTGCCGTAGCGTGAGCTCGGTGTCAATTTATAGCAAAGTCACAGAAAGTCCCCAGACTTCCCCCTCTTTAAATCTGATGTCTGATATCTTCTGATCTCGCATTTGCTTGGCTCCTCACGCTCAGGCTGCCCTTTCCCGGCTGGCCACGGAGACGCCGGATGGCTCGGATGGGAGGGGAGAACATCGACTCCAGAGGGGATCTCCCGCTCCCAGCTGAGCTCCCTGCCCCGGCATTGCTCCAGGGGTGTCCCAACAGCAAACCACCGCCAGCCACAGTTTTTGAGGGGCTGTGACCCTCCCCTGGGAGCTCCACATCCAGGTGAACCCCACCATCCCCCCCAAACTCCATAACCCCCAGGCTCCCGGGTGTGTAAAACTCCGAACCAAAACGCGCTGACGCCAGCGAGCAAAACTCGGTCAGGATGAACTCCCAGCAGAAAGCAAAACCCAGCGGTATTTTCAAAATAGATTTTCTCTGCTGTGTGAAGGGAACCTCAAATCAACACCCTAAACTATCTCTTCCAATCTCTGCGCATCCCTAGACCTCGGACATCTCTGCGTTATCCAAGGGCCTTCGGAGACGTGCGCAGCATCTGCCACACGGTGTTTGCGCTTTCCCCAGGGGGGAACCCGTGTGCAGTGAGGTGTCTTGTTTTGGTCCACATTTTATTATTTCAGTATGCATTTGAGCCCAAAAGAAGAAAGATAGGTTTACGTTTTACCTTCGACCAGTTTTCTCAGACAGAGCTTGGCGGAGAAGCCAAAAGGACTTCAAAGGCCAAGTTCCACAGAAATTTAAGGGAAATTAAATTCTCTGCCTCTATCTCAGCTGAAACCCTACCCTGCAGTAGTATCTGGCATGTGACGGAGAAAATCCTGAAAAATAAATCAAATGATCTCTATGCTGATAGTGCTTTTAAAGATTATTCAGCCGTACGACTTAACCCAGGGCTTCATGTGGCTGCATCATGCTGCAGTGTGGTTGCTCCGGTCCCCGTGCTGTCTGAACGCAAACGCAGCCCCGTGGGGGTTTTTAAGCCTCAAGTAAATAGCAGGGCTGTGCTTATGCCCTCCAAAAGGGGCTGGTTTGCGGGGAGACCCAGCAATTACCAGCAAAAACCCCAAAACCCTGAAACTGTCCTTGATAAAAAGAAAGTAGAAAACTTGACGCGAAGATAAGTCAAGGCAAACACAGGGGCTCATTTAGGAGTGACAACCCAGAGGGGAGCTGCGGTGGGGTCAGGACCCTTCCCGGCACTCCTAGACCCTCTCCAGCTCGTATCCCACCCCGACTCCACTGGTGGGACCTGGCAGCGCTAAACCATAAGAAACAAGGCAGCGAACGAGTTAAAAAACCACCAGCGTGGACTGCCAACCCGCTTTGGTACAGGCTGTCTCCCCAGGACTTCCTGCCGCTTGTCACTTAGAGCTGGGGACGTCAGACTTTGTCACGCAAGAGAGAATCGCTATTAATGGGTTTCTTTCATCAGAACAACCTGAGCTTTTTAATTTCTGCAGCGGTTGGCTTCATTAAAAGCCCTTCCCCATCTACCCACAGCTGTCACGGAGAGGAAACCGATGCCGTCAAGTGAACAATAGCTCATACCTTAGAGAAGAGGAAGGTGGTTTCTAGCTTAACCCAAGGACTGACTCAAAGCCTCCCGAAGCCAGTGGGCAGATTTTCAATCGACTTCAAACCGCTCCAGACCTCATCCCGAGAAATCTGTCGGAGGAGTCTTAATCACCCCGACCATGCGAATTTTTGGGGCACGAAAGCTGCCATTGGGTTGGAGCTTTTGCGGTGCGTTTCCAGCTGTGCTAGCACTGGCTTGTAGGTCAATATTTATGGAAACAACAGTCCTCAGCGCTATGAAATGATGGCAGCTGCTGACCTTGGGCACTTCGTGTCAACAGCGCAAGGGTTTTAACGCTGGATTGGGTTTCCGAATCAGTTAACTCTGATATTGAGTATGACATGATGTAAACATTGACAGATCACCTACGATCCTGATGTAATAACAAGATCTGTATCAGCATATCAAACAAACGATCCCATTGAACACTTCCCAGCTGGAAGAGCCGATGTGAATTTGACACTTTAGGCCAGTAATAAGAAGCATACTGGAAGTTTTGGGTGTTTCCTTGGAATGCAGACAGCGAAACAGTGTGCGCCGCACTGGAGCTCAGGCCCTCAAAGCTATGATTTAAAGACATGCTTTCTGCATTAAAACATTTCAAAGACCAAACAGTTCCTGCTCTTCCTTCTGCGAGTGTGCAACCTGACGTGGCTTCTGAAGCTGGCACCTGGGTGGGGTTTCCAGGCAGTGGGGAGGCTGCCCATGGTCTTCACCAAAAGCAGCTTATTTCCCCAGATTACGGAGATGCAGAATTTAAAGTCTATCAAAGGTAGAAAGGGGTTCGAGGAACTTCATGGCCTGAGTGATACCAAAATCTCAGAGCTGGCAGATTTGATTTGAAAAAACACCCTCTGGGGTGTCCTGATTTTCTGTGTTTAGGTGTAGACGGGGTTACAGTCGGGAGAGACAAGGAACTACAGCCTGCTCTCTGCCCTCACCCGGTTCAGATTCGGGTGTCACATTCGTCCCCGTCCCTGCCGTAGCTCCGTGCTACCAAAGGACGGGGGAGCAGATGGTGGGAAGTGGCTTGGCCCTCCCCAGGCGTCTTGCTGCGACACGCTGGCGGCAAGCTGGAGCGAAGGAAACGCGGAGCGTTTCAGCTCGGGGGGGGATGTTCATTAACACACACATTTGCAGATCATTTCCTCAGCTCCGCTGAGGAGGAGACAAGAACCAGGAGACGGTAGCGTGGGCTGGGGCAGCAGCTTGAGCCGAGCCACCATCCACCTTCAAAGCAAGGCTCCATCATCCCACCAACAAGCGCCCGCCATCCTCCCCCCAAGGCTCTGCTCAAACGCGAACAGCCAAACTCCATGGCTTAGCCGAGAAGGAGCTCACCAGGACCAGCCCGTGCAGCGACGCTGCACACAACCCGGTGGCTTCGTCTCTACACGTCCATGAGAACGGACCACAAGAAAGCAATCAGCAGTGGATAAAACTCTGTCTCAATGCGCAAAACGCCTTTCAAATCCCTCCTGTAGCCCTCAAAATAGGTACTTCAGAGAGACACGCCAATCCTCTACAGAGGGTTGAATTTTTTCCCAGTCTGAGTCTCGGCTAGACTATCAAGTCCCAGCATGTGCTCCAGAAACAAGCCACATGTGAAACGCCTGTGTTATGGGAACAGCAGGCCTGTCCCTTACAGCAGATGTTGGGGTGGTTTCATCTTTGCACACCTATAACGCAAGATGTTAACATCCCCCAGGTTTTCCCTGGAAACCCACCTCCGGCTCGAGACTCGCCATGGGAGATTCCCAGCCAAGAAGAATTTGGTAGAGCCCCATGGCCAGCGAAAGAGGGAGGGGAGGACACCCTGGAGGGGAGGACAGTGTGGAGGGGAGGACAGCGTGGAGATGGGAACCGGGCTGCCCGGCAGCTGGAAGGGACTCCAACATGACATCTCCATGGAGGATGATGGAGATGGACATGGGTGATGGAGATCTCCACCAAGCTCCGTTGAGTGGCAGCAGCCGGCAAGCGCCAACGCTACTTCAGCCCAGCTTCTAAAAGTCGAAGCCCAGAAGTTCACAGGAGGGAGCAGGAGGAAAATGTTAGAAGGAACCGTCTCTTCTGCTGCCGAACAAAGTCAAGCACAGATAACTCATTATTCACATGTTTGAAGTTGGCCTGCTTACGCCATTTGGAAAGAGAATCAGTCACGGCGAGGCTTTGCTTTGGTTTCCTCTGGCTTTCGTGAGACACTACCGCTACTGTCTTTCTCCAGCTTGGAGAGAAAGGGGAGTGTGTCGCAATGCGCCTCGGCTCGCATGTCCTGGCAGAGGATTTACACCGACTTGAACAACGAAAGGAAAATAATATTTAAGGGGGTGGGGGAGAGAGTGAAAATAATTTTTTTTTTTTTTAATAAAATAAAATAAAATAAATTTTAAAAAAGGGCTGCTAATTTATAAAGCTTTTTTAGCTGGTGGTGGTCTGAGATGAATTGGCTGCCTCTAAAAGGAGGAAAATAAATATCCCTCTTTTTGAAGGAAATAGGCTGGCTCCCAGCCAGCTGGCAGGAAGCAGAGAGATATGTTGCATTTACAGTAGGGTTTTTTTTACTGTCTGAAGCTCCAGCAGCGGGAGAGATGTTCGTTCGAGGCAGCCTGGTATTGATTAGCTGCCTTTGCAAGCCCCTCATCTCCTCTCGCTTCTGGGTCGGTCCCTTGACTTCGCCCCGGCCCCTCTCCCTGCCCACCCTGCGATGGGAGGCCTGGCAAGCGGGGGCAGCTTCTGATACGTCCTCTTATTCCCCTGGGAGACCCCAAAACTAAGCCCTGCAGAAGGAAAACAAAGCAGGGCATTAATTCTGACATTTAAAAAGAAATCAAGGGGAGCATTTCCAATACCTCCTGGGCTGCGAGAGCCGTGGCCCGTGTTCAGATCAAAAGGAACATCGCGCCCAAATTTCCACGCAACTTCAGCACAAATCCCCAAAGGACGCAGGCTCCCCATTCCCAAGGTTTCAGCGGGGAGACTCAGGCTTTCTGGATTTGCAAAAGTATTTAAAGCACTTCCCAGCACAGGTAAAGCTGGGGGCATTCTCAGCAGCAGGCCGGGTAAAATCCATCAGGTTTTAGCATTCAGCCCGCTCTGCCTCCCTGAAATCCCCGCAAGTGCTTTCCTGCACCTTTCCGTCCTCAAAGACCCCTGAAAACCTGACTCTGAGCCTGCAGAGGGAATTAGGGGGGTTTTTAAAAGTTTCGATTTGCAGATCTGAAAATTTCACCCGGTGCGTCGCAAACCAGCAGATCGGTGCGCGTCTGCGGGAAACACAGCAGCTTTCATACCAGGGTGCAAAAACCACCAGCCTCGCTGACTTCTCTGCAGTGGCTCCCCTTTTCCAGGAAGGCCAAGTTCATTTAGGGGCCGTGATCCAGTTCTCATGGAATCGGGCAAAACCCCGGATTCAAAGGTCCCAAAGCTGGGTGCTTGGGGGGGAGCAGCCAGATCTCAAGCACCTCCAGCTGGTATTGCCTCAGCCACGTCTGGGATCAGATTTTCAGCTGTCACTACGCAGATCAGCGGAGTGATGCCAATTTACAGGCAGTTAATGCCTGCTATCTAACAACCTGAGATGGGACCTGCGCGGCACCGGCAGAGCTGGTTTTTCCCAGTTAACAACCTGTTCCATTCGGGCAAGCGCATCAAATTCCTGTGGATGACACTGGTTAAGGATACTCTGCCCAGGATGGGGAGGACCATCTGCTGGGTTCCGACCTGTGCGAGGAATGTGCCGGGGTTCAGCTAATGGATACGAGACGCATCTGGCACCGCGGGGCCACGCAGCAGCCCGCTGGGTCCAGCAGCATTTCGCCAGCCGGTCCCGCGCCCTCGGTAACGCCGTGCAACCCGCATCAGATGCAGACTTTCCCAAGGTTTCGAGGATGCTGAGCGCTGGGTTTCCCCTTTGCCCCAGGACAGAGCTGGAGCCAAGCCCTGACATTTGAATGTTAATATCCCCCGATCCCAGGACTGAGCTCCAAGCTCCATCTCCAGAGGCTGCCTGGTATGTCGGGTAATTACAGCTCCTGATGAGCTTTGCCAGTGCACACAACGCAACAGCTATAAGCGAGAGCCCCAGAGCAACGCTACCTGCGCGGCACCCTTAATCCTCTCTGCAACGCCGCTCCTCCAAAGCCAAAAAAGCGGAGCTGTGCACGGGGTAACCGCAGGACGGGGGTCTGTGCCGGGCTCCATGGCTGCGGGCGGCACGGGGGATGCGCTCGGCCGGGAAGCTCCGTGGCACAGGGCTCGGCTGCTTGGCACCTTCCCGCTGCCATCGGCCTCGGTGCGAGGGCTCGGAGGCTGGGACGGGGACCAGGGATGCTCTTTGCTTGTTGGGTCCCTCTTCTTCCCTCCCCTCGCTCCCCCTCTCCCACCACACTGCGTAGATTCACTGGAAAGAGCAAGATAAAATAATGCAAAATCATGTCTGAGCACCTTCCGCTGCAGGATATGATTTATCTCTGGCTGATTGCAGAACAGGTGACTGGTCTCCGGCAGCGGAAGAGAAGGGTCTTAGGAACTAAATTTCATCTCACTCTGAGTCAAATCCTCTTCCTCCCTCCGCCACATCATTAAAGTGATTGGTTGCGCTGATAAGCGCTTTTGAGAGGGAGAAACGAGATGTGTCCTGCCCTGACATCTGATGTGATCTTGTGGTTTTGTTTGATAGTTCTGGTCCTTCAGCTGTTGTCTTCCCTGAAATGAAACTTGCCTTTTAGCATCGACTTTTTTTTTTTTTTCTTTCTCTTTTTTTTTTTCTCTTTTCCAATCCGTGACCCTTCGCACCGTCCTCCCGAGCCTGCAAATCCTGCCTGAGGGAAGCGGGGCCGCCTTGGGTTAATAACCCAGCAACATGCAGTCCCATCAGCATGATAACTGCCCACCGACGGCAGCCTCCCCGTACCTGCAACGCTCCCACGTCACCCGCGGGTTCTTAAATCCACTTTACAAATGGGGAAACTGAGGCACGGGGCAAAACATGCCCCTTTGCAAAGGCGCAAAGCTCACCAAGACCCTCGCCGCAATGCTCCCAAATTCTCCTTTTTAGTGTCGCCATATCCCGACACCTGCATCCCAGCCCAGGACCTGGATTCCTGGGCCACGCAGGAATTCCTTTCGCTATTTATCCGTACAGCACCCGGCACAACTTGCCCCCGGCATCAAAACGCTGCCAACATCCTTCTGGAAGGAGCCTTCGATGCAACTTAATTCCCCAAACGTCCCCCATCCACCAGAGGACCCTTTTGCTCCAGTTTAATCTCTTCCAAAGACACTATCAATGCCCGCTTCTCTGATCCGGATTTAATGTCGAAGCCGGAGCGGGTATGCCTCTTCCACCCCAGCTGAGAATCGTGCCCTGGGGTTTTCCCTGAAGCTTTCAAAAGCAGGAGGTGTTGCAACCAGTTTCAACAAAGATTTCTTTGTACAACGCGAGCAAAAATCTTTTCCCCGGTCTGACTCCCACTACTGCGCCGCTTAGAAAATATCGGTCATTTTTAAGCGAAATGATTTTGAAGTTATTATGCGCCAGGTGATTATAAAAGGAGAAGTGGAACCTACTATATGTGGCGAATAAAACAATGAGAGGAGTGAATTTACTGGAGCACGTATCATTTTGGTCGCTCTATTAATACTCTTTTAGAGGCCGGGATTACAGCCTGGGCAATGCAAACCCATGGCTTTGAGCGCGGTCGGGACGCCTTTGTCCCTGCTCTGCTCTCCCGGGGAATGCCCTGCAAGACCCGGGCACCGGGTGTCCCCCAGGGCTTCCCCGTGCCCTGCCGAGGTGGGGGGCAGGGTGACCCCACATGGGGCTGAGGGGTCTCGCACAGCCCGACCCGTGGAAAACCAGTGCCGGGCTGGTTTCCTCCCCGAGGGATTTTTATCCACCCCCCGCAGCGCTGAGCCCCGACCTCCCCCTCGCCTCGTCTTTGCAGGATTGGGCCCCGAAGGGGTTAAGTGGATAGAGGTGAATAGAAATTAGAGGAGGAGGTAGTTTAACATAATTGCTTGCGATGCATGTATCAACAGCGGTCCTGAACTGCCTCTGCAAGAAAACAATGCCCTGGACGGTCTCGGCAGATACCAAAGGGTGCAAATTTCCCCGCTGGGATCAAAACACATTTAGCGATGGGAATACAAACAGAGAAACCCTCCTTTTGCAGCAAGTACCGATTTGCAAGGGCTCCTGCATGAACTCGGGAGCCCCGAGCATCGCACCGGCGTCTCCTCATCCCTCCCCACCCCGGGGCCGGCCGCTGCCCCATCGCCCACGGGACGACTCCGTGCTCCCAGAGATGTGGCTTCAGCCTCGTCCTTTGCCTTCCCCCGGCTGCTTGCTGCAAAGGCCACGGTGAACGGGGCGTTCGGGAGGTTTTTGAGGGATCTGGTGGACGGAGGGTGAGAGTGGGCGGTGGGTCGTGCCCCGCTGGAGCTGCCTGGTGGGGCATGCAGCGATGGCAGCGATGCCGTGCCGTCCTCCCAACCCCTCGCCCCGGCCGGTGTTTGCTTTTCATTTGTCTCCATCCAAAGAACAAATGGGACAGGGAAGGGTGGGACGGAGCTGGATGGTTGGGGTGGCCGGGGCTCTGGGATTCAACTCATGCCGGGTCCATGCAAGTGCCCCATCCCAGGCACCAACAACCCCGATGGCAGCTGGACGGACAGCAGAGAAAACACCAATAAAACTAAAGTATTAAAATACCTTGCATTCCCCCTGAGGATTTCCCAAACCTGCCTTGTTTCAGGACACCCCCAAAAATCCTACACCCCATCCCAAATCCTTTCGCTCCTCCAGGTAGGACCCTCCGTGGGGCTGGATCGAAGCGGGGAGAAGTGGAGACCCAAGAGCTCTGCACAGGCTCTGTCCGGCAAAACCGGAGGCTGGAGCACAGCTGGGAACAGCCTGGTGTCCCCGGGCCGTGTCATCCCCCTGTGGCCCAAGGGCCACGGCGAGGAAGCACCGTGGCAGGTCCCTCACCAGCGAGAGCAATGCCGG
This sequence comes from Fratercula arctica, assembly GCA_947846985.1. NCBI lineage: Eukaryota > Metazoa > Chordata > Aves > Charadriiformes > Alcidae > Fratercula > Fratercula arctica. Next base: position 6,898,623 of record CANTUZ010000018.1, read on the forward strand.
AGCTCCCGGGTGGCCGCACGGAGCCCGAGGGATTTCCCTGAACATCCATCTCAAACAGCTGCAGTGCATCCAGAGCAGAGAGTTAATAGGGAAGCGAGAAAGTGTCACTCAGGATTTCCTCCTCTTCCTCCCCAGGGAAGGAGACGGGTCTCAAAAAGTGGGAAATCAGCGTATTGTAGGCACCGCATTTTAAATTAGAACAAATTATAGCAATTTTGCATTGACAAATGACTGTCCAGGAAGCGGTGAGGTCATTTATTTATTTAAATGATCCTGTTGGTTTGATTTACTTAGTTTTCTTTTTCTTTCCCACCTTCCTTCCTTATTTTTCCCTTCTTTTTTTATTTTTTTTTCCCCTAATTCCCGGACAAACCGGGAAACGTCTGTGTATTTATATCTAGGCTAAGGACAAGCAGGGGAATAAAACAAAAGACCCAAATAATACCCAAAACTATCACCCCACGGGAGCACTTCAGCACCGAGCCTGCTTTTAATTACAGAAACATCTCAAGTTCAAGTTTTAGGCGTCCCCACGAGGAAGCCTTTTTGCCAAGATAAAGATCTGGAATCGTACAATACTGGCACGGCGCAGCCCCCGTCCTGGGTCTCCCTTCGAGCTTCTGAGAAGCGCAAGACCCTCTAATAATTTATTATCTCTTCGCCGAGCGCTTGCCAAAGCCGTAGCAAATCTCCCGGGGTGGCAGCGCCCGGGGCACGCTGCAGACCGCGGGGTTCCAAAATTGCCCGTAGGAATACGGCAATAGGGAATTATTTTGTTCTTGCTCCTCTTTGGCTCCCATCCCATCCCTTCTTCCTCATCCTCGCCTATTTTAGGCTGTCCCTCGCTGACCCGCACCCATATCTGCCACTCTGTAGATCCCAATTTCCCCATGCGCCAGGAACGGGAGAGCTACACATTTTATTTCCCCATCCGTGACATCCCGAAGGGCCACGACGCATCGCCCCGAGCCTCCCCGCCGCACGCCCGAGCCCCGCACAGCTCCTCCTGCTCCCTGTCCCCTCTCCAAATTGCTTCCAATCGGAACAAAACCACAAGAAAGCCTTTTTCCCCAACCTGTGGATTTACGCGATTCCTCCCCGCACCCAGCACAGGTCCATGCGACGAAGCATCCCGAGACCGGCCGGCCAAACTCCCCGCCGGGCTGGGGGGCACACGGCAGCGCTGCCGTGGGATTCCTGGGATCACCTCCATTCCTGAGTGGGGGCACACGGCAGCGCTGCCGTGGGATTCCTGGGATCACCTCCATTCCTGAGTGGGGGCACACGGCAGCACTGCCGTGGGATTCCTGGGATCACCTCCATTCCTGAGTGGGGGCACACGGCAGCGCTGCTGTGGGATTGCCGGGATCACCCCCATTCCCAGCTCGGGGGCACACGGCAGCGCTGCCGTGGGATTCCTGGGATCACCTCCATCCGGGCTGGGGGGCACACGGCAGCGCTGCCGTGGGATTCCTGGGATCACCCCCATTCCCAGCTCGGGGGCACATGGCAGCGCTTGCCGTGGGATTCCCGGGATCACCCCCATTCCCAGCTCAGGGGCACACTGCCATGCTGCCGTGGGATTCCCGGGATCACCCCCATTCCCAGCTCGGGGGCACACGGCAGCGCTGCCGTGGGATTCCTGGGATCACCCCTGCTCCCCAGGAGCAGCTCTGCCTTTCCCAAAGGTGCTGGCAATTCCCCTTCCATGAAACTCAGTGTCCGACGGGGCCGGGATGCGATAGGCGAATTCATGGATCAGCCACTTTTCTCAAAGGTAACGGGAACGTTCCCACTTTGCCTTTCTCTCTTTTTCCACCCCCAAAACGGTGCAAATGAGGGAAGCCCTGAAGAGCTGCTCTTCCTTACAAGCAATTACCAAGGAGTCGGAAATCTCTCCAGGAGCCACCGGTGACAAAAGCCATCACAACCCAAGAGTTAGCACGGAAATCACCGACCCCGCAATATATTACACACATCGTTTTGTACTTTTGATGGCGTTTAAGCCATTAAGGCATGAAAACATGGCATGGCACGGCCTTGGCCCTGGGCAAGCTGCCTTCAAATAACTGCTCAGGGGCCACGGGGGCACGGAGATGGTCAGGGGGGTCGAGCCCGGTGTCGAGCCGAGAGGGTGGCGGGGAAGGACATCGCTGCGGGGACACGCACGGAGCGACTCCACGCCTGTCACCGTCCCGGTTAAAGCACCGCAGCTTCCCAATGCGGGAAATGTAAATCCCATGTGCTCGGCCTCCCGCCACCCCCCCCTCCCCCCAGCCCAAAATCTGCGGGTCAAATTGGGCGGGATGGGAGGCTCGAATCAGCGCAGGACCAGTTTATAGGGGCTTCCAGTTGTTAGCATCATGCTGGGGGCTCTGCTGAGCTTATTCTGATTAACGGGGGGGGGGGGAACACTGGAATATTGCACCTCTTCACTCTTCCCTGAATTAAATGGGGTTTAAGTTTTGCTATTTCTGGGCGTAAATCTCAGACTCGTCTACAGCCACGAGGGGAAGTAGCTGGGGGGGGGGTGTCTTGCCTCGCTAGCACAGTCCCGCGCATCCTTTTTCTCTCTAGTCTCAAACTGGAGCATCCACCAGGAGGAAAAAAAGACAACCCACAGCACAGACTCCTCTGAACTCAAGAAAAATGGACTCAGGTGAACCTTAAATGAATTAAAATTAAAAAAAAAAAAAAAAAAAAAAAGTGAGAAAGGCTTTTACAGGGTGGTTTGCAGACGTGCCGGGGTTTTGGGGAACTGGGGCGGCACTGGGCGTGGGACCAGAGCCGAGATGGGGGTGAGATAAGGGGGTGTGGGCAGCGGGGCCGAGGTGTGCCCGGGCAAGGACGGGGTGGTTCGGGGCGCTGCTTCTATCAGCAGGGCTTCGAGGTGGCTGGAGAAGCCGCAGCGAGGTGTGTCATCCCCGGTAAGCGCTGGTACAACCCTCCCTCCTCCCCGGCTGCCACCGGGGCAGCACGAGTGACGCTGGAAGAAATGCCCTTACAGCGGGGCTGGGGGCACCCAGGGCCACGGGCACCCTCCTTCTGCAGCCACCTCAGTGACAAAGTCCTCTTCCAGCTGGATTTACAGACAGGATTTTCCCCTTTACAATCAATCTTTCTCCCAGTTTCTCACTTTTTTACCCCATATTGAAGCCAAAACCCGCAGCACGGGGTGCTCAAGGGCAGCCAGCACCCAAGCCGCAGCCTTGCACCCACCAACTGCCACCGCCCTGGGGACACAGATGCCACTGACACCTTGCACAGGCACCGACGAGGGGGTTTCCACCCTCCGTAGATCCCAAACTCTTCATTTCCTAGCCGGGCCGCGGCTGGGGCTGACGTCGCGCGTCGGGGGCAGGCGGGGAGGGAAACCCTCACCCAGCTGAGGCGCTCGAAAATACGAAAGCAAAAAGCGGCGGTTCTTGGAAGCGACTCAGAGCCGTGGGAGGTGAGAAGCCTTTCCACCCGCCGGCTACATGCCGCACGAGGTGGGAGCCGGAGCCACGGACACCCGGCTGTCCCCTCCGGGGTGGCACCGCTCCCAGCACGGCCTCATCGCTCCCTCCCCAGGGTCATGGCGAGAAGGAGCCTTTTGGGGAGGAAAAGTGGCCAGAGAGGGGATTTGTGCCTGTGCAGGATGGGGCCCAGCCAGAAAAACCCTGCAGGGACAGGATGGAGAGGGCATATGAAATGTTCTTGCATGGCTGGGGGGAGCCCAGCCATGAGCCCCCTCCTCGTCCCAGCCCAAGCCCAGCAGACGCTGCAGCGTGGGGACACGCTCCTGCTACTTACTGTGGTCACACCGAGCGGGGACACGACCGAAAGCACCGAATCTCTGACGCACACACCCAAAACGAGCAGGGGAAGAGACACCAACAACCACCGCTGACACCTTCGCGAACATTCCCACCCCCCAGCCCCGGCACCGGCGCGCGGGGCTCTGGGCACGCTCTGGGCACCGAGGGATGGTTTGTACCCCAGGGGAGCAGGGCTGGGTCTGGCTGTGCTTCCCCACAAGGGTTATGGTGGGTCACCAAGTCCTCTTGGTCTCCTCTTCCTCCTCGACAGGGTGGCCAGGACAGCAGGGGTGGGGTGGGAATCAGAAACACGGGGTTAAGGGCAAAGGGGATTTATAAAGGTTAAGGAAGACTGAATGGCAGCAGAAAAAAAAAAAAAAAAGTCAAAGAGGAGGGGAAAAAAAAGGGCATTTAAAGGAAAAAAAAAAAAAAAATCGACTTTACACAAGAGTTCCCAGGAGATGGGGATGAAGGGGCTGGTGCTGGCAGGGGGAGCTGGGAGGAGGCGGGAGCGATGGAAGGGAAGGGGAAAGGGAAGGCAGCCAGCAGGTGGGTGTGATGGGGGAGGCCCTGGTGATGCTCCCGTTTTCCCAGGAACAGCCTAAACATCCCCGTATAGCTTCCAGCTATTCATTTTTCCACGTTTCTGCCTCTCGTGGATTATTTTGTGAGCAGCCGGGGATACGAGAGGGCTTTGCACCAGGGCTCGGCCGAGTCGGGCTCTGGCTCAATAAAGAGCTGCAGAGAAGGTCGGGGGGGGGGGAGAAGGAAATTCCACAGGAAGTTCAAATATTTTATTACTTCCTGTTTGTACAAAGTATGTCAACACTTGGCACCCGCCGCGCCATTTGTTTAGTGCTAAGGTGTCAAGTTGAAAAAAAAACCACACAAAACCAAAAACACGTCCTTTTTCTTTCCAGATCTGACCCAGAAAGAGCCTGAGCACGAGGAGGGGAGGGGGGGGAAAAAAAAAAAGAAAAAAACAAAACAAAACAAAAATCTCTCGGAGCGAGCGGGGCACATGGAAGGAGCCTGGCGGGGGATTCCCAGGGACCACGGCGGAGCCGCCGAGATGGTGGCTCGTTATCAGCCCCCAGCGCGGCTCCTGGCTTGGCTGCGGGTCCTTCAAACAGGGCGCTTGGGGGCCTTCAGCCCCACGGTCCAGCTCTCCTGGTCCATCCAGGCTCCATCCCCCAGCCCCCGCGAGGGGCTCTGGCCATCGCCCCCCCGCCCCTTTTCCCTGGGCTTTCTCACCCGACTCCACTCGATTTCAGACTCCTCAGAAGTTTTTCTGGGCGCAGCTTTAGTTGAAAAGACTTGCTCAAGGGCTGAGATGAAGCGATGGGACAGGGGTGGGAAATTAATGGGATGCTCAGAGGTGGGGCACGGAGCCCAGCCGCGTTTCTGACCCAAAAAACCCCACGAGAACGGTTGCTGGAGGAATTTCGCCGCATCTGAGAAGACGATGCCCAGGGCTTTCCCAGGATACCAAGACAAATGGCCGATTCTTTCCACATTTAAGGGTGCTTTTCTGCCCGCTCACCCCAGCCCCACATCCAGCCTCCAGCTCCGGCCGACGCCGATCCTGCACAACAGCAGCCAACACGCACCGTGTCCCGCTCATTTGCAACACTATGGCCAAGAAGGGGGGGAAAAAAACCATATATTTTTCCGCACACACATATATATGCATTTACATATATACATATATATATATATATGTAAAAAAGTATATATAATATACGCACACACACACAAAAATTGCAATTCCTGCTGGCAGCTCTCACCGACCAAAGCCAAGCAGGGGATGGCAGCGCGAGCCATCGTGTTTGGCCAAAGTTAGTGATTATCGAGGCTTTCCCGGCTCCGGCTGCCGGCCGGTGAGCCCATGGGTGCCGGAGCACCGAGGGGTGCTATGCCGGAGAGCCACCCAGTGGCAGGATAACCGGGAAAAACCACGTTGGGTTTCCACGAGCGAGCCCGGATCATTTCGCAGCCGGTATTTCCACATCAAGAGTTTTTGTAAGAAGACTGCAGGGAGGGAAGGGCAAAGGGCATGATTTCTTTATTATTTCTTTTTTTAATTTCAGGCTCATTAGAAAACGTAAACTAACACGGTGTGGCAAAGATGGGGTTTTAATTATTTTTTTTTTTTTTTTTTTCCCTTCCGATGCAAGACGCTGGGTTTTCACCAAACATGAATTTAGGCCCCAGGGTCAAACTGGGCATCGAAATATGACCTTTTACTGCCAACAAATCTAGGATCACGTGAAAAAAAAACCTCCAAAAAACCACAACTTGGGTCTTAAACTCCTTCGATCAGCAGTTTATGGGCTGTGGGGCTGCGGGGATGGGGGAAAAGACGGACCTTTGGGGTCCATGCAAGGCAGGGGCAGGAGTGAAGAGACATCACACAGACCTCCCTAAGGAGCCTACACCTCCGGCACAAACGTTTTGAGGCCCATAAATCAGAAAAAAAAAAAAAAAAAAAATTAAAAAAAAGAGGAAACTGCTGACCTTGCAGCCTGGGACGGCGTCCCAGGGAGGGCATCCCTCGGGCACACCAAGCCAGAGCCAGGACAAGCCGCTCCATCCTCCGGTTTTGCCTAATTACGCCAAACGAAGGCACGGCCCCAACCCAAACGGCGCAGGGCGAGCGTGCCCAGGGCTCGGCCCCCTCCAGCTCCCCGGCCTGGCTACAAAGCCTTCGCCTCCCTATCGGAAAAATTAAATTAAAGATGGGGAGCGATGGGCCGAGGTGTTGAAATTCCGGAGGGGCGGGTGTGATTCAGCGGGGTTTGGCGAGCGCCGGCTATCGCTGGAGTCAGAGCAAACCAAACGCTAAGAGTAGTAACTATCTCGCCTTGTATTATTATTTATGTATTCCTGATGATTATTATTATTAGAAAGGCGATCCGATGCGGCAGATAAAGAGCTGAGCCAGGAGTCAGGAGACCTGGTTTCTATTCCTGACCTGGAAAAGTTGTGAAATTCCCTGCCCAAACCCTGCCTGCTTCCCAATCCCTGCCTGAGCCCCATCCCACCACGACCCACGCCTGGGACCTGCCTTGGGTTTCTGGCTTTAAAGAAGGGGAAAAAAACCCAACCCAACAGCGTTGCATCGCCTGGATGCCGGCTTGGCAAATCCAGCCCGGCAGCTCGACAGGCTGTAAAGCCTCTCACGCTCCAAAATTTAAAAAAAAAAAAAAAAACACAAACCAAAACACCAAAAAAACCAAAAACAAACAAAAAAAACCCCAAACCCCAAAACTCAAGAGGGAAGAAAACCCAACGAGCCCCGACGCAAACCAAAGCCCTTCGCGGAGGGAGCGGCCTCCGCCTGGCCCGACATCAAGGGGCGCCGATGGCCCAACGACAGCATCAACAGAAAATATTTTCTAAAGCGTGTTTAGAAGGATCAAACCGTTTCCCTTCAATTTGGGCACTGACAGCTTTACACGCAAAGGGAACAAACTCCGCATTATAGTCCCCCCCGGGGTGGTGCTGAGGGAGTGGGAAGGTGAAGCCGGAGCAAAAAGCCGGAGACGGAGGCCCTGGGGATGAGGTCCCGCCACACAGGGGGTCCTGCAGAGCAAATAACCCTGATGGGAAGAGGAAACTCCTCCAGCCGAGAGCACCGGAGCATTTCCCCCGCGCTCCTCGGATCGCGGGAAGTGCCAAGGTGAGCTCAAACCAGCTGAAAAACAACCCGGCGAGGCCCGTTGGCAGCAAAGAGCCACCCTCAAGCCAAGAGGCACCGTCCTGCACCCAGCGGGGCCGACTCGGTCAAAACAAAACGATATTTCTTGCGGTTGAATCGTCTCTCTGGTTTTTCTCAAGCCCCGCAGCCCCTGCCCGCCGGCGCTGCCAGCCGGGGCCTTCCGCCACCCGAAAGCGAAACCTCCGCCAACAAAAAGGGGAAGGTGCTCCCCCAGCAATCCCGACAGGCAGGCAGAGAAAAGCACGGCGCGGAGGAAACCTGCAAACATTTTTCAGTTTAATAATCGGCCAGTCAGCCTCCGAAGCCGGGCACGGCATCTCTGGCTTTGTGACCCCCCCAGCAATGCCCTGCGCGCCGCCGGATTTGAATCCTCTGTATTTTTGCTGTCGGAACCCAAAGCATCTTCCCCACATCCCAACCATCCTGGGGATCGGAGCTATAAAACCATCCCTCCGCAATAGGATATGGAGCGCGGTGAGAGCCGGGACATGCTTTTATTTAATCCGTGCGGAGAAAATAAAAGCAGCCGAGCCATGGCCACTGCAGCACGTGTCCTCGGGGCTCGTTTGGCCACGCCGGCTCGTTAGCCCTGGGCCCTGCAAATGATGCCGGCCCCGGCTGGCTTTGCCCGGCCACGGGGGCATCCTGCGTCCTTTGGCCACAGAGATCTCAGCCCCCTGCACCTTCCCCCCCCCCCAGGCACTTCTCAACACCAGCCAAATAAAATACATCACTTACTTCGTGGCTCCCGGGGTCCATCCACGGTCACTTTAATGGCTCGGTGATAGGTGGCGACTTGGGTGGGGTTGGTGAACACGGTGATGGTCAGGGTGAAGCTTTTTCCTAAGGATGGTGGGGGTGAAAAAAAAAAAAAAAAAAAAGAGAAATGAGGATATTCAGATATTCACGTGGGCTCAGCTCCTGTGGGAGCGAAAGGCTCCTGGCTGGAGCAAGCTCAGACACAAATATCCACATCCACCGAACTCCAACACACACATCATTTAATTTTATGAGCCATTATTGCCGAGACACAAAGCTCGGCCGGCTCCCGCTGGGGTTCAGCCAGCTGCAGCGGAGAAAGGCTTGGACCCAGTTCAGGGCAGGAGTCAGGACCTTCTTGGATGCAAAAGTCACTTGTCCCCCCCCCTCCCCTGCCCTGTCCCCATATCAACCCCTCCATGCACAGCGGTTTCCTGGTGCCATCCCACTTGGATGCTTCCCATCTCCCCATGGGAATCCAGCCCCGAAACACGGTGCTGGACGCTGGACCCCCTCTGCGAGAGATGGGTTTGGGTCCTGGTGCCCATGGGATGCTCCTGCGGGAGGAGGCTGGGGAGAGATGGCACCAGTCCGCAGGCCATGGGCGCTGCCGTTTGCTGGGGAAACCTGGTGGCTTTGGCCCTGCGGATGCACCCACACAGGGACGGTTGGAGGGGAGCTGCACCGGGCTCTCGGCTGTACGGGCACCCATAGCCCACCTACGGGGGGGCCAGGGCCAGAAATTGGAAATTGCAAAATGGCAACTGAATCCAGCCAGCTTCGGCCACCAGAAGTGGCCACCACACAGGTGGCCCTGCCAGCTGTGGGGACCGTCCCCCTCTCCCAGCCCTGACCAGGCAGCAGGAACCCACTGCAGGGAAAGGGCTTGGATACCACCATGGGGGCCTTCAGGGGTGCTTTTGTAGCACTGAGCTTGTCACTTTTCTTTAAAAAAAAATAAAATAAAATTAAAAAAAGAGGGTAAAGCAGTGAAAAAAATCTCTCGGGAGGCCAATTTGGCAAGAAGACAACAGTGACCCCTCGCTCCAGCAATACGGCGTCCCATCCGCGGCCCGAAAACGCTTTCGGCATCGCACCAGGGTGTTACCACCCCCACACCCATGTGCCACCCCGTGCCCACCCCGACCCCAAACCCACTCCCCTCCTGCAGCCTCGGCATCCTCATCCCGGACCCTCTGCCCTCTCCTTGCCCGATCTTGGCTGCCACCGGCCACTCGATGGCCAGCCCATGGGAACGCTGCGGGAGAAAACCACTCTAACCAACCCCCCCAAGAGCAACCGCTGTGGGATTTCAAAGGTATCGTGTATTTCCGAGGTGTAAACCCCAGCAGGAATTGGGCTGGAAACGCCCGTGCAATAGCTCTTCGCTCCTCCAGCCTTTATTTCACAAATAAATGCCGTAAAAAACAACCTCCTTTCCCTTTACCCCCCCCCTAAAGGAATTAAGGGTTTTCAGAGCCCGACCATCACCTATCTAGAGGGCTGGATCCGAGAACATCCGTAGCAAAACAAAACGGCATTTATACAGCTAGAAGGAAAAATGAAATTATCTCCTCTGGAGAACATCCTGCAATTACGCCAGGTGGGCGAGTTTCTCTACGGGAGCAGTGGGGGGGGGGGCGGGGGGTGCGTGTGTGGAAATGCCGGCTTTAAAGCAGACAGCAAAGCATCAATCCCTGCCCTACCTCTGCTTTCAGAGCAGCACGAAACACGGCACAAAGCTTCGGCTCGTTTTCTGCACGAAAAAAGAATTTTTTTTTTTTTTTTTTACCCCTCCCAGGTAGAATTTGGACGGCGGGTGAAGCAGCAGCGCTGGAAACCTGCAGGGAAAAGCCGTTTTGCCGCAGCCTGCGGAGCACGAAGGCTCCCGGGCGCCGGCGCTGCCACCGAAAAACCAACCGACGCCGAGGATTTGTTTGGCAAAAAGGTTTGCAGAACCAGAGCGTGGGGATGAGGATTATGAGGAGCAATTATTTAGCAAATTCCACGGGGGGAGGGAGCCTCTCCGTTTTCACGCGTCCGGCTTGCGAGACGCACATCCCTCCCGCACGCCCGAGGAGCTGAGCCCAGCTCCGTCCCCTCTACTTACTAATACATCTGATTTTTTTTTTTTTTATTTTTATTTTTCATTTTTTATATTCTCCCTGTGGAATAACTCCCCTGCGTTTCAGTCCCCCTCCCCGTTCGCTGCAGATACGAGTATCACCGAGCAGCACCTCCGGGGAGGGCGGCCGCAGCGCGGAGCCGGCTGGGGCCATTTCTCCGTCTCTCAGCAGCTCTCAAAAATCCTCCCATGAATCGAAAATGACAATTATTACTCAGCAGCATTTTTACTCATTTCCCGCCTTCTCAGGAAGCCAGCCTGAGGTTATTCATTCCCACCGTGCCCCGGCCCTAGCCGGCTGCGTGGGGCAGGATCCCAGCTCCCGGCTGGGGTTGGGAGCACCCATGGCTCCATGAGATGCTCCAGGGGGATATTCCAGCCGGGAGAGCAGGCGGTGGGGTGCTGTGGGCATCGCTTTCATTTTATACACTGCAATCTGAGCAGAAAAGGTGGGGTTTTGTTGTTTTCTTAGGGTTTTTTATTTATTTATTTTATTTTTTTTAGAGCAAAACTGGTCCTTGTCCCCTCCCTTTGTCTCGCACACGGAGATAGTAATTTTGGAGGGGGGGGTAAGGACCTGCTCGTCCCAGCTCACAGCGCTGGGGAATGATCCCAGACACATTAATATTAAAAAAAAAAAACCAACCCCAATTCTGAACCATTTCAGCCCATGTTTTCAAACCGAGAGCCCGGCTGCCTCTGCGGGGCAGGCACGGGGAGGGCTGTGCACGGGGGCAGGCAGCGCGTGTTTACGGCTCCATGCATCCACGCTCCGCATTTACACCAACATTTCTCCGCACACGGAGCTGGGCTCCAACAAACCCTCTGGCAACAAATCCAAATTTCTGGCAGAATAAACGAAACCAGCACCGGGCTTCCAGAGATTAAGCCAGACAAGGGGAAGCAAGTGCGACACCACCGAATAAAAATTCAATAGAAACGATTTTTTTCACACTAAGCAGGTCTGAAAGAGCCCCTCGCCGGGAAAGCGCGGCCAGACACGGGGAACTAAGCACACACTTCACACAGCAAGAAAACCCCCCCGTGTCACCTCCACACCAGCCCCACGGAGCCCTGATGGGGTTATTTCTCTGCAAATATTACAAAACCTCATCCCACAATAACATATTTAAAAAAAAAAAAAAAAAGAATTAGCTCCTCACTCCAAAACCCGTTAGAGGCAGCGGAGGTGCTTCCACTGCTGTAATGAGTATTTGCCAGGACTCTGCCAGAGGAAGGTGACTATTCACCCAAGTGCTTTCTGAGACTGTAAACTACTGTTAATTCAGAGCTTGGGACTGCATAGGAGGAAAGTTAATAATGAATTAAAGAGTCAAGCTGAGATTGGGTTGCATTCAGTTTGGAAATTTGTGTAAGGAGGATTTAAAAAAAAAAAAAAGAAAAGAAAACCAGAAAGAAAAGAGCCTAAGAGAATAATTGATTACAGAAATGAAAGCTTAATTCATAAAAGAAAAACATTTTCCATCCATCAACCTGCAACCAGTTAAGTGGAGAGTTTTAAAGAAACTGCAACATGGAGAAGGAGCCAACAGGAAAAAGGAAATGTATGAAAGAATGTAAACTATTCAAGTTTCATAAAGAGGAACAAGTAAACAGTTATTACATGCAAATAATTCCTAACATCACTGCTTTTAATTAATGCAGAGAAGTCAAAATATATCTGACATTGTGTGTACACATCCGAAGCCTTTTGAGAATATGCTGCCATGTGGCCATTAAAATACAGTATTCCCATTTTTGTTTCAACGAACAATTAAGTGCTTCGATCTGCGGCGTTTATTGGTGATGAAATGCTGAAATTCTACTTATTATTCTCTGAAATTCAGGTAGGGTTGGGCTGCGAGGCGGGAGGGAAGGACGGGCAGGGCTGGCATTCGGCATTTCCAGGGGATTTATTTCCTTCTCCTCGGATGCCACAGCCCGGTTTCCTTGAGGGTTTGTTTGGGGGAAAAAAAAAAAAAAAACACAAAACCAAAACCAAAAAAAAAACCCCAACAACCCAGCAGCGTGATCCCTTCGGTTCTATCATTTAGCCCTAACCTCAGAAAAATTTCTCTCCCGCTTTTCCACGCAAAAAAAAAAAAAAAAAAAAAAACCAAACACCAAAAAAACCCCCACACAACCCAAAACCAAACCGAATAAATCTTCCCCCAAAAGCCCCCCCCCCAGCCCTGCCCTGCGCCCGCCCGGCTCCCGCATCTCCCCAGGGATCCGAGCCTTTGTGCGCCCCCACCCCCTGCACCCCCTCCGTGCCGAGCACCGGCGGATCATTTTAATTTCAACACTTGATGATTTTTTTTTTTTTTTTTTCCCCCCCACCATTTAAAAAAACTGAGCTGCCGGGTGGGGTGGGTTTATTGCCCCTGAGCACATTCACCTGCGGAGGGGATGGATGCACCGAGCCGGTGAGGGAAATTCGGGAGGATTTCGGCCAGCCCCACACCTGAGACGGATTCACCACCACGGAGCTTTTACAAGTCTTTATTTTTTTTTTTTTTTTATTTCCCCTCCCGCACCGGCCATTCCCGACACCTCGGTAGAGGGAAAAATCCCGGGACGAGCGGGGCAGAGCCGGCGGGGCCGCTCCCGCATCCCGGCTCCTTCATCCCGCATCCCGGCCACTGCCCGCTCGGGAACCGCTTCAAGAACGGGGCCGTTCCTCCCTGCGTGAAAAAGCTCAGCCCGCAGCAACGAAACCACCAGCCCGCGAGAAATACACCGTTAAAATAAAATAAGAAAAAAATAACGCTTTTTTCCCCCTTCCTTATTTTCTATTTTTTTGTTGTTGGTTTTTTTTTTTTTCTAAAAAGCCAAATAAAAAGGCCAACCATTTCCTGGCCGGTACCTACCCCTGCCGCTTCTCCCAACAAATCGGAGGTCGTTAAATCTCGCTACTTGATTTTTCATCACGGCGGAGGCGTTGCGGAGCTCGGCCGAGTAGTTTTCGTCGTTCCCTGCCATCACCGTGACCACCGTCCCATCGGGCACGTCGCCGAGGGCTACGACCTGGGGCAGGACCAGAGGATTTTAGGCTAAAATTAACCGCCGTCGGACCTAACCTGCTCTACGGTTCCCCCCCCCCACCCCCAAACCCAAAGCAAAACTAAAAGCAACCCGAGGAAGGCTGAAAATCGGAGGGGGAAGGGGGAAAATGAGCTAAAAAAAGGGGTTAAAAGGAGCCAGGGGCTTCCGCAAGGTTGGGGGGGGGGGTGGGGGGGTGTCAGCCCGCCCTCGATCCCGCCGGGGGGGAATTGTGCTGTTATTTTGTTTGATTCGGGGGAAAATAATAATAATTAAAAAAGCGGTGACGAGCGCCGGGGCCCCAGAGCTCCGCGCCCAGCCCCGGGGAGTGGCGATGGGGAGCCGAGAAGGGTCCCCCTCGCCCGGAGAGCAGCTCCCCGAGTCCCCGGGGATCCCGGTTTGCAACCCACCCCCCCCCACATCACACACCCGCCGGGCTCCCCGGGGCTCTGCTGCCGTCCTGCCCGGCTCCCCCCCCGTTGATTTTTGGCTGTCCCGGCCTCAGCCCCCTTCCCCCAAGCCCCAGCCCCGGGGGCGCAGCGGGGATGCCCGGCCCCGGGGGGCGCCCCGTCGGGTCACCCCGTCCCGCGGGAGCGGAGCCGGGCGGCCGCGGGGAGCCCGGGCAGCGCAGCCCGGTGCCGGCGCTTCAGCTCTTCGCTTTCTTTTTCTTTCTTTTTTTTTTTTTTTTTGCAGATTAGATCTCCCTTCCCTGCTTCTCTCTCCCTCTCCCAGGAAGGTAATTAACCTCCACTCTCATTAAAACTTCAAAGTCGCCTGAGAGCTCCTAACTGTACGGAATATCTAAGATGCTGTGACCGCGGGGCAATGCGGAGACTTGATTAAAAATAATAAACCGGGCTCCCTTGAAGGTGATGTCAAGAGCGAGTTAAAGCGAAAGGGGCGGAGGGAAAGAGGCGAGTGGGTCCGGGCGGAGGGCAAGCCCGGAGCCGAGCCGGTCCCTCCGAGCCACCGGGGCTACCTGCCCGGTCGCAGCCCTCCCCGGAGCTCGGGACTTACCTTGAAGGCGACGGGCAGCGTCTTGTTGCACCTCCAGTGGGACGGCAGCACCGAGCACAAGAAGTTGGGGCTGTCGGTGCGGACCAGTTCGCCGGCGTGGTCGGCCAGTACATCCACGACGGAGCGGACCTCGGGGCGAGCCCGGGCGCCCGGGGCGGGGGCCCCCAGCGCCCCGCTGTTCTCGCCCATCTTACCGCAGGGGAAGGCCGTGGAGGGGGGTGTGAAGCGCCTGCTGGTGCTCGGGTCTACGGGAATACGCATCACAACGGCGGGCGTCAGGGAGCCGCCGCGGCCGGGGGGTACCAGGAGGGGCCCGGCGGGGCCCGGCGCCCACCGCTCGGCTGCGGCGGGGCTCGGCGGCGGGGGTCGGCGGGGGCAGCGGTGGCCGGGCCCCGCGCTGCCTCGCTCCGTCCCGGCAGATCGCCGTCCTCGGCGGGGAAAAACGGGGGGTTGCGGGGCGTCCGCTGCCGCCGGGCTGCGGGACTCGTCCTCCCCGCCGGTTTGGCTGCGGTTCCCTCCGGCCCCGCCCGGGGAAAGGCGGCGCGGAGCCCCGGCAGAGCCACGTCGCGGCCGGGCGCCCTCAGTTGCAGGCGGGTCCCCCTCCGCCGGGCGGCCCCGAAACCGGCTCCCAAGTGTCAGCCGCGCCGCCCGGTACCGTATTTACTGCCGGCCCCGGGGGGGGCGGGCCGCGCCCTGACGGACGGGGGGCTCAGCCAATGGGGAGGCGGTGGGGGGTCCTTCCCCCCGCCCCCCACCCGGCTCCCGCGGGGCGAGGGGGCGTGGCCACAGCCGAAAAGGGGCGTGGTCAATGAAGAAAGTAGTGATCGTGTTTGAAGTGGGCGTGGTCATGATGAACCACGCCCCCCCCCCCCGGCGGGGCGGGCGCACGTCGGGGACCCGGTGGCTTCTCGCCGCCGCGGCCGCCGGAGGGTTTTGGGGCGTGATGGGGCCGGTTTAGGGCCGGAGCCGCCGCCGCCGCGCAGCGCGGTTGGGGATACAGCACGTCCCCCCCTCCGCTGCCGCCCCGCGGTGGCTCGGGCGAGGCGGGCCGGGGGGTAGCGGTGGCCGCAGGGCAGCCGCTGGGGACCGCCGGCACACGCGTCCCCGACGGGGGGGAACTCGTCCCGCGGGCTCCGCTGGAAACCGCTGATCCCCAACCTCCCCCTTTTGCCCTCACCCCCCACCCCCCCCAAAAATGAAAACCGCCTCCGTCTCCGGCGGTCCCGGGGCGCCCCCGGCAGCTCCCCCGGGGCGGCGGCTGCGGGCAGGGACGGCGGCTCCGGCCGGAATCGTTGGCGAGAAAAATTCGTGGCGAAGCCGCCGGTTCTGCGGGAACACAACGAAGGCGGCGGTTCGCCCCGCTCCGCGGCTGCCCGCGAAAAAGCCGAACCGCGGGGCGGGCGGGGGGCAGAACCGGGGGCCGAGGCGGAGGTTTCTCTGCCCGCGCTGCCCGGTTGAGCTCCGCCGGTGGCGTTTAGGGACCGGGACGGCCCGTCGGAGCGAGGCCGGCCGGGCCGCAGCGTTCCCGGCTTCAGGCTGCGAATTTTCCTTAAAACAACAACAAAATAATAAACCCCAACATCCCCAAAAATTTCTCTTTTTCCCGACTCCCCTCCGCGAAGTAATGAAACGTTTTCCTCCGCAAGCCGCGGGGCGAGCCCGGGCCGGGCTCCGCATCCCGCTGCTCGCAAGACCGAGAGAAACACCGTGTTTGCCCAAAATAAAAACAACAAAAAAATAAATATATATATATATTTAACTCGTAGGAGCGGAGGTTCCCTCGCTGCAGCGCTCCGGTAACAGCGCGAGTGGCTGGGCCGGCCCCCCGGGGAGCCGCGCCGGGAGAACCGGGTCCGTCGAGCCGGTGCCGGGGGCAGCTCGGAGCCCACCCGGCCCCGGGGGGCGGCGGGACCCGGGGGGGCGGCCTCCAGCCCCGCGTGTCGGGCCGTCTCCCGCAGTTACCGGCGCTGAAATCCTGCCCTTTTTAGGTGAAAGCGGCCGCCGGGTTTAGTTCTAGTTTTTCACCCCCCGTTCAGCAGTTGGGGGGGGAACCCGGACAAAACCCTGGGGCAGAGCTGCGGGCGGGGGGGACCTGCCGGGCCGGGCTGCCGCGGCCCCACGCCGGGGTTTGCCGGGGGATGGGGGGCTCCAGGTACCCCCCCTTCCCTTCCCGGTACCTCTCCGGCGGGGGGGGGGGGGGGAGGGGGGTACGAAGGGGATGGGGGGCCACACCGCGCATGCGCTGCAGTGCGGAGCCGCCGCCGGTAGTTGGCGCCGAGGCTCCGCCGTGGCGGCTCCGCGACGGGGCGGGCGCGACGGGGCGGCCCGGACCGCTGACCGCCCCCTCCCCGCCCCGTCCGGCGCCTGTGCCGGCCCGCTGCAAGGCTTTGCCGCTCCTGCCTTTTCTCGCTGCCGAACCGACCCCCCCAGGACACCCTGCCTTTGTTCCAGCCGCCTCCCTGGGTAGCCCCGGGGGTGTCACCCCGTCATCCCCGCTCCCCGGGAGCTGCACCCCCGGAGCCATGCAGGGCGGGTGAGCCCCGTTGTGGCTGCCCAACCTGACCCACAACCCCGCCATGGGGTGATTTCAGGCTCGACCCCAGCAGGAGCGAGCTGCCTCCCTGCAGCACGATGCTCGTTTCCAGCTCTATATTCCTGGTTTGGTTGCTGTGTCCCCTCAGTGTCCCCTCACAGCCCTGCCACCCACAAATTCCTCTAATCCCTTTTCATACTGTTGGAAAGGGCACCTAATTACATCACCTTGGTGCCCCCAGAGCCTCCCCAATGCATCAGTCACTGATGTATTCCCAGGTGCGCAGGGTACCTGCTCCCTCCCCGAAAACCACTCTCTCCGGCACCCTCTGCCCTCCCACCCTGATTTGTTCTTGCCTTCAGGGCGAGGGGATGCAGATTCACCCCCATAACCCATTGCGTGGCCCTGCGCTTCTCTGCTGTGTAGGAGCAAAGCCAGTCGCTGACTTGCAGTGATACAAAACGAGACCCCAAAACAAACGGCAGTGACAAACCAGGTTCCCCCCAACCCCAAACTGGCTGGTGACCCCCAGTCCAGCAAAGCAACCCAGCGGCTGTTCCTGCAAAGAGGTGTTCAAGTGAGCAAAACCATCCCAGAGCTACGGGGACCTGCAGCACCGTACCCCCGCGGGAATTATTTTTATATTTAAATTATCCTCCCTAGCACAGCAGGATTCAGAGTCTCAAACAGGGGACAAACCTCGCACTGCTCTCGTCCTCCACAACCCAGGGGACATCGATGCGTGGGGATTGTTCCTCCGCCACCCTCCCTGCGCTCCAGGGGACGTCAACAGAGTATAAGACCCAGGACTTGGAGGGGCCTCTTTTCAAATACTTAAAAGCTACTGTTCACATCGCAGGGAGGTCAGCGGCTCTTTAAATCATTACTCGCTGGGATTGCTTCCCTTACAGGCTCCTCTGTAGTTTGTAATTCGTTTGAGCTGCTATTTAGCAGCAGAGCCACTCGTTTCAACGGCAAGGAAGCGAGCGCAGAGGCTTTATAGGAAGCTTTCTATTAAAAATTCATCGCAAACTCTGCCTCAGACCTCTCAGGAGCACGGCGCTCAGTAGGGCCATGCGGGTGTCTGGATCTATTTTGTAGTTAAGGGAAGGGGATCTGAGAGCAGCACGCAGGGAGGGAGCGTGCTATTCATTCATAAATCAAACAACAGATGCCGGGTCCAATGGGGTGCGCGATGGTGACAATTTTTAACCCCTGCGTGTCACCGCTCAAAAGGGGCTCCCCGGGGGCAATTACGGGCGCTGCAGGCAGAGGTTCCTGTGGGAGGAAGCCGCGGGGCTCAGGGGAAGAAATAAGGGGAAACTTGGGGCTGGGGGGGGAGAAAAGGCAGCGGCTGCCCCGGCCATAAATCAGGGGGAAGGACGGCTGCGCTGGCGCGAGGGACCAGCTGCGGGACGGGCCTGTTGACGACTCCAGCAGCGCTGCACCACGCGCCCCGGGGCTGGGCGATACCCGCGGAGGGGGGAAACCCTGCTCAGCGCCCGCTGCCAGGGCCAGGGCTGCAGCCTGACATCAAATCCTGAGCCGGGACATCCATTAACCCCCCGGGAGCCACGGCTGCCCAAATCCACCTTGCTGTCTGCGTACACAGCCCCGGCGCCTGGCGTCCAGCATCCTTGCTTGGGGCAGAAAGAGGAGGAGGAGGAAGAGGAGGAAGACTTTAACAAGAGTTTCAAATCCTGGCATGAAATGCTGTCACCAGGGAAAATCAATATGAGATTCCCACCTGGTTACCTGGGGCCAGGTTTTGTTCATCATCATTTGAATGGCTAGAAAAGGCCAGAGAACGGGTCAATGACTCTCTTACAGCTTTGGGGGTTTGCCTCTCCTCCCAGTTCTCCCCATTTTATACCAGTGCACTTTATTACCGGTCCTCATTTCAATCAGCATCTCCAGGGAGATGCCCCACACGCGTGCGCATCCACGCACGCAGACTCGGCCGCTGGGGGGGGAACCAGAGCGGTGACCCCCAAGCGTATGCCCGGGGTGAGTCAGTAGGGATGCTGCTGCCGTGGGGGGATTTCTCATCCCTCAAAACAGGGTGCGAGGGACTCCAGGACCCACCGCTCCCCCGGTACCAGCCCTTGGTGGCACCCTCTGCTCCGGGCGTAGCATAAATCCTCGAGCGTGCGCAGCGCCGACGGGATGAAACGGGGTTTTGAAAAGCTGCGAAGTGACTTAGGAGCACGAGGGCGATTGACGTGAATCCTGCGGTTCTGAAGTCACGAAAGTGCCATTCTTCATTGTTCGGGACCGCGATTCTCCTCTCCCCACAACGGCCCGACAATGAGGAGCATGTTCAGGGCTCACATCCTCTGTGCTATTGATAGCACCGCCGAGCTTTTTGGAGCGTGGGTCCCATCTGCCACTTCCACTCCTTTTTAAAAGATCCTAATGACTGTCAGATCCTTTTAGTTCTTAATTAATTTCAGAGTTCAACTGCAAATAGGAAACAAGGCAGCTTTTGCCCTTACGCATATGAATATTACTGTTCCATTTAATGTGGTTACTGGTGGAATGCTGTTATTCATTCCTGCCTGCAATAAAAGCCACATGTTTTTAAAACTTTGCACTTGAAAAAACTTTTAGGAAAGAAATCAAGTATGTTTTGTATGCATGGCATGAGATAAAAACTAGTCATAAATATTCAAAGAACAGTTAGAGCTTTATGCTTGATTTAAACAAGTGAACAGAGAAGTACAACGGTTGGAGTAAGTGGAGAATGAAAGCCCAATGCTCCTTTAAGAATGTGCTTATGCAGAGAAAAAGAACTATTCATGCAAAGGTTATGGAGCACCTAAGGACATTCCATCTCCTCCAAAAATGCCCAAAGGTGGATAGCACAACTGGAAACACTGGGCTTTGTTCACAGCTATTCCAAGTTCACGGGAGTTTCTCTCTCTTTGGGGGTTTCGGAGGGGTTTGAGAGGGGTGAGATGCCTCGTGCCAGCCCCTCTGGGGAACGAGGACTCTTCTTGCACGGAGACATCTCCAACGTGTCCGTTCCCCGCGTTGGAAGGCAGATGGTTGAAGTCGTGGTGAGCGTTTCATGGGACACCTGGGACTCCCAGACAGACCTTCCCCCGAGCCCCCGGAGCCAAAATTCTGAAGGAAGGGACTGATCATCAGAGCCTTGGCCAGTGCCTGTCCGTGGCCGTGCCACCGGAGCCCGGGGCGGTGCCGAGCCCTTCAAAACCCAAAACGCGACAGGGGGAGAAATAAAAAAAAATTCCAAAGGAAAGAAAAAGGGGAAACGTCTGGATGGTGAAAAGAGGAACCGAAAGGCACATGATGACGAGAAAAGTACAAGGGGTGGACGCAGAGGAACACAATGGGATTTCTAATTTCGAGGAGAGGCGCTCGGAGGAGCCGCTCTCACGGAAGGGCTCCCAGGCAGAGCGCCGGGGCGCAGGGAAACCCTCCTGCACGTGCCGAGCAAAGCGCTCTTGCAACACCAAAAGGCTGCAGAAAGCCGGTTCTTGCCTCGAAAAACAGTCGCGCATTGGGAAAACTGCCCCATCGCTCGTCCCCGTCCCTGGTGGGGTGGGAAAATCCACCTCCCGTCCCCGTACGGCGGGTGAATGCATTTCCTAAAGAGCGTTTTTCACTGCGGTTCCCTACAGCCTGGCACAACGTGTTGGGGTGATGCTGGGTATCGAGCGGGTGCGTGGTGCTCCGGCACTATGCCCAGGGCAGCAGGGAGCCCACAGGGACCCGCAGGGAAGGGTCTTGCATCCAGGCACCGAAGCAGTGGCCGGGGTCCGTGCTGGAGCCCTGGCAGGGTGGAGCGGGGTTGCGCTGGGCTCCGGCTGCCAAGTCCCCAAAGGGGATCCCTCTGGGGAAGTCACAGGTGAAGAGAGAGGGAAAGCGAAGCCTGGGAACCCCTCACGCTCCTGCACGCTCACGTAGCGCCCTGCCAAGAGCACCCGGCTGCTAGAAAGCCCGGCCAGAGCTTTAGCTGCTTCAGGGTGCGATGTCTGCAAACACCCCTCAGACGTGGGGGTAGAAATGGGTATTTCCCCCCCCTCCCCCCCCAGGAGGGGGCTGGCAGCTGCCTGCGACAGGCGCTAGCGTCAGACAGGGAACTCCAATTTCCCTTTTGGTTCAGGTCTGATAGAGCATCTCAGGGTCACGTCTCAGCAAAAGCAGCTTTACAGGCAAGTGCAAACACACCGTATCTCTTTAACTTCCCTGTGGGAAATCTGTATCGCAAAGGGAACCCGGCTCGGTCACCCCGAGGGCACTCCGCTGAGTCGAGACCCCCCCCGGGCACCCCTGGGACCGGCCACCCCCCAGATGTGCTCTCCCCGGTGGCCTCGTGCATCGCTTGCATCTTGCTCCGAAGAGGATGCCGGGGTGGTGCCACCTCTCGCTGGCTGACCACGGGGCAGCAGAGGTGCCTCGCGGCAGCTTTGCTAAATTTCCAACGCCCTCCCTGGAACGTCCTTTTGCTGAAGGTTGAGAGTTCCCCCCCTCCATAAAAACCTCAGCCTGCGACGCCTCGGTGCACCAGTGACCGGCCGCGGTGGCCGGCGGTGACACCGTCATGGGCATCTCCTCCCCTCCTGCCTCAGCCCCGACGCTTTCCCCGTCTCCCCCCGGAGGGGGTCACCCCATTTCTCTTCCCTGGCGCAGGCAGAGCCGGCGGGTTGGGATGGGGGGGCAGAACACAGGAGGTGCTTTATAAACGCGTGGTTTCGAAATGTGCCTGATCCGGCAGCTTTCATCCACGCGAGGGCTTTCCCCACCTGTCTGCAGGCTGATGAGCCCTGCAGAGCCGCGCCAGCGCAGGCCGGCTGATGGTTGTTCTCCTGTGAGAGAACGGTTTGGAAAAGACCCCAAAACTGATATTTAAAGGGAAAAGTCAGGGATGGGAAGAACGGGACCGGCTGGGGCAACGGAGCCCGGCCAAGCTGCGAGGTCTGTACCAAGCGGCATCGCGTACAGCTGAAGAAATGGGAACAGGAGGCTGGCAGTGGGTTTCTCCAGCCCATCGCGATGCCGCTCGGCCTGGAGTGGGAGCAAATGGCCGGCAGCGCCCAGCTTATCCGCAGGCAGCTGCTGCCCAGCCCTGCGGGCACATCCCGCATCCCTGCATTCGGCCGTCACCCCACGTCCACATCCCGCATCCCTGCATTCGGCCGTCACCCCATGTCCACCACACTTGGGCTGCTCCTCGAGCGGCCTGGCCATGAAATCACCGGCACACGCAGCTCGACCTCAAGGCAGAAGATAACAGATGAGATTTGGGCTGGCTGGCAGCAATGCCAGTGCCGGGATCGCACCCCAAACGCTTCTGTCAATGCAACATGTTGGCCCTTTTCCACAAAAAATGAGGTCCTGGGCAAGGACCGGCTCTTCCCGTGCTGGGTGTTTATCATCCCTGTGTGATCTATCCCCGATTTCTGCCACCCCCGCCAGGCTTTGTGGGAATCCGCAGCAGAAACAGTGAAGATCCTCCATCAGCGACACGGAGCAACCTCAAACTCTGCTGTCAACGACTCGCCTACAGCAACGTCATTCTGAGAAAACCGGCCTCTGGTTCCAGTTGCAAATTGTCCTGCAGGCCCAACACCATTTTCTTCCAGGTTCGTTCGCCTTTTGCAATTATTCACTACTTTCACTTCTATGAATAACTCCGGGCGACGCTCTTTTGCGGCAGGGCTGTGGTCGGGCTGCTTTGACTAGATGGGCTTCGGGCTGTGTTGCTTCTGCTCCTTCCTTGGATTATTTTTTGCTGCTGCAAACGTTTGCTTTCATATTTGCCCTTCCAAAAAGACTCTTGTCGACGTGAGTTTGCCCGACGTCCCCGACCAATAAGTCTGGTGGTTGTAGAGCGGCTCCAAAAAACAAGCCCCCGAGGGGGTTCAGCCGCCGAATTCACCCAGCATTTACGCATCCCTCCAGGCACAGAACAAACCCCCGACTTGGAGGAATTAGTCACAGGCTAAAAACGACGCAGAAGGTCCTTTTCTGGTTTCTGGCTACGAACTCAGACAAATCAAACGCGATGTTATTTAGGAACTGCTGTTAAGTCACTCTTTGCTCCTCATCCATCTCCAGCGGCTTGGAAAGGGAACCGTGCCCGCTCGCCTCCATCAAACCCCCGGCCCTGCGCTCGTCGGCGTGAGCTCGTTTTGTATTTTTGCAGAAGTTTTCTTCTAAAAGCCCGTAGGCGAGCGGGAGGTGCCTGGGTCGGCTGGCCGACGCCATGAGCAGGCTCCTCGCCCCGGCCCAGCCAGCGGCCCCGGGAAGTTGGAGTGGTTCAGCCGCAGGTTGGGGCTGGAGACGAGAGAGATGGAGAACTTGCCCAGACAAAACGGTAGCGGCTTTCGGTCTTGCACGAGCAACCAGCTCTGCGGGGAGAGAGAGGGGGGATCTTCCCCGCGAAACCCAACCTCCGCCGTGTCCTGGGGTCTGAGCCGCTCTGCACCTGCCTGATCCTGCAAAACCGGTGGTTTGGGAGAATGTTTTTGTGTTTTCTCCTCCAACTGAGCAGTGGGTGCCTCGCTGGCAGGAGGCACGGGCTCCAGGCGAAGGCATTGGGAGGGAAGCGAGATGTCTGGGTTCAATCCGCGGCTCTGTCGCAGCCTTCCCCAAGGACCCCGGGGATGCGTGGGGGCTCCCCAGCAAGGTCCCCCCATCTCCCACCCCTCGGCCAAGGCGAAACCCCCCTCGCACCATCCCCTGCTCCGCAACACGGTCCCGGCACCACGGGCGCATCCCACCTGCGGCACCGAGGAGCTGAGGGCACTGGGGGCTGCCGGGCTTGGTGGGAAAGCAGAGCTAACAGGGAGCAGAAATACGATATTTTGGGGAAAAAACCCAAGTGAAGCGAAGCTCTGTGCCCAGCTCGAGGTGCAAAAGCAAGCGCACGCCACTAAAATGGGGTAAATTCGGGTCTGAAAGGCTTTGCCACTTAGAAGTGCCAATTTGCAGCAGAAGTGGGGAAGGTTTAAAGCACGTGGATGGGATTCAACCCCCAAGGGGACGGGGACGGGACACCGCTGGGTGTCCCACCACCCCGCGCAGGGACGAGGGGTCGGGGCTGGGGCTGCTCCTCCCCGCCTGGCAGTTCTGCTGAGTTTTATGGAAAATAAGAATAATTAAAAAAAAAAAAAATCGGTGGACTTGCTCCTTTAGTGAGATTTTTCCAAACCGACCCAGGGCTAATAAAAAAAGGTGTTTAATTACAAGGTTCAAGGTAATTGGGCACAAAAGTGGCCAGTAAAATGCAGCGCGGTGGAAAGGAGCTGCAGAACAAGGGCTTAATTTTGGAACGGCACATCGGATTTATTCTTTACGCTCTCTGCTTGGCACTTTCTCTCCCCTAATGAGGGAAAACAGCACAGCCTTTCGCAAATCCCTGCTAAGTAGTTTATTCCTGACTTCAAGTCACTGCAATCACGGCACCGTGCTCTGTCCTTAAATTATCTCCATCCATATGCTTCCAGTTTAAAGGGAAACGGCGCAGCCCATGTCTGGCATTTAATGTCTGCCAGGCTGTGAAGGAACAGCCTCCCCGGCTTTTCCGTGCCCCCCATGGATGCGCGGCCCCGCTCCCAGCTCCAGCATCTTCTTGCCACTCGCTTGCCCACACCATCCCTGAGCACGGGATGCGGAGAGCAATATTCCTTTAAGTATTTCGTCGGCGATTCGAGCAGGAATGGAAGTAGGCATTTTTAGCAGCAGTTTTTTAGTATTTGTAATTGAGTGTAGCTTCCTCCCCGGCTTTTTGGCTTCTCGTCGGGAGAGAAATCGAGCTACAGCTGGGGATATTCCTGTCACAGCCCCGGCAGCGGCTGGACGGGAGGCGTGCGCGGGTTGGGGAACGTGCTGCTCCTGGGAATAACCCACGTGCTCGCTCCAGAGATCAGAAAGCAGCCGCTCCCGTCGCTTGCTGAGGTTTTCCTCCCCAAAAAAACCCACCCCTCCCTTTCCTTGCGAAGTCAATGCGTGAACCTCCAAGCTGCAAGCAGTATTGAACCAGCACCCATCTAACGGGCGCACGGACTCTGCGGTGTTGGGTCCGTCCTGGGATGCTGGTCCTGCATCCTGAAGCAAGGCAGAAAACATCTAGCAAAGCCCTAAGCGAGGTTTATTAACATCACAGAATCACAGAATCACAGAATCACACAATGGTGGGGCTTGGAAGGGACCTCTGGGGATCATCCCGTCCCACCCCCGGCCAGAGCAGGGTCACCCAGAGCAGGTGGCACAGGAACGCGTCCAGGTGGGGTTGGGATGTCTCCAGAGACGGAGACTCCACCACCTCTCTGGGCAGCCTGTGCCAGGGCTCTGCCACCCTCACAGCAAAGAAGTTCCTCCTCATGTTGAGGTGGAACTTCCCATGGTCAAGTTTGTGCCCGTTACCCCTTGTCCTGTCGCTGGGCACCACTGAGAAGAGCCTGGCCCCATCCTCCTGACACCCACCCTTTCAGTATTTAGAAGCGTTGATGAGATTCCCCCTCAGGTGTCTTTTTTCCAGACTGAAGAGACCCAAATCCCTCAGCCTTTCTTCATAAGAGAGATGTTCCATCCCCTCAGCATCTTGGCGGCCCTTTGCTGTCCCCTCTCCAGCAGTTCCCTGTCCTTCTGGAACCGGGGAGCCCAGAGCATCTTTGAGCGACCAGCTCGCCCCGACCCGCACAAAGGGTGCCCGATGTGCTCTCCATCGGCACACAGAGAGTTTGCGACACCCTTTGTCTGTCTGTTTGTCCCCGCGCCAGGCTGAGCCCTGGCTGGGACCCAGGAGGCGCCGGAGGATGCGAGAAGCCAGGGCAGACTTTGGTCCAGGGTTGTGCCGCTAACATCATTCCTACCATTTTGTTTTGATTTTTTTTTTTTTTTTTTAGAAGCTATTTTAACAAAAACCATGCCGCCTTGTGAAATCGCAGCCCAATATAGCTGCCATACACACACACACATACACACAGTGACTGAGAAAAACCAAAGCGGCCCCCAGGCCCTAAATCCCATCGTTAGCAGGAGAAAAGACCCTTGGAAGGTGCCTCCTCCTGGCTGGGCTCCCCGTGGCTTCCCTGCGCCGACGGCTCGTGGTTACGAGGTCAAACCCCACCAGGATGCCAAAAACAGTGGTAAAACCTCAGCGACGGCGGTGGGTGCCTCGGACCCTGGTGGGGTGGGCTTGGAGGGGGGACGTGTGGCCGGTGCTGGCGGTGATTTGAGGCACATCCCTCACCAACCACTGGCCCAAAATGTGGTCGCAAAGCTGGTGGCACCTCGGGGACACAAATCCCTCGTGGGACGCTCCTCGCCAGGGTGATGGGACCATCCAGGGTGGCAGGAGGTCCCTTCCCAGCCATCACAGGGGGGGCTGCATCTCCCCAAGTGGAAAAACAAACCCAGGAGCCTCCCACCCCTCCATCCAGGATCCCGCCATCCCCGAGGTCAGGTCTCTACAGGACCCTCCTACACGAGGGAGTTTGTTGAAAAAAAGCCCATTTTTCAATGTCTCTCTTCCCAAATGAGGCCTTCTCTTGGTTTTTTTTTTTTTTAAAATCTCTCCCTTCTCCTCCTATTTTGGTTGTTTTTATATTTTGTTTTACAATAGCTTGAGTAATACATTCCTCATGTTCCAAACGCACTCGCTGCTTCCAGTGGGAATGGAAAATCATTGTTTCTTTTTATTTTCCCTTTTCTTTTTCTTTTTAATATGTTTATGTTATGGAAAATACCCCCAGATTGCAGACGCGACGGCTGTCCCACTTTCTTTAAAAAAAATAATTAAATAAATAAAAAATTAAAGCATTTTTAGAAAGGCAAGGGCCGAGGAGGAGGAGGATAATGCTGCGGTCGAAGGCTGTGCCTGGCACCCCGCAGATGGCTGTCGTGGCCAGTTTGGATGTCGCTTTGGGCTGTTGGCGCATCGTGGCATCAGGATGGTCCACGTACGGCGCCTGGCGCTCTGGAGACGCATCCTGCCCTCTCGGAGCAGCTGAATTGGGATGCCGGTGCCCTGCCTGGGAGGTGGGTGCTCTCTCCACCCCTTTCCCACCCCCTCTTCTGCGAGCAGGGGTGCCCAGGAGGGAGCTGCTCCCCCAGGGATGCTTCTGCAAAGGGCTTTGCCATCCCCACCGGCCAGGAAGCCACATCCACGGCTGGCATGGCAGCTGCTCCGGCGAGGCCAGGATGGCAAAGGGAAGAGGCAGAAATAGGTGGAAACAGAGGGAAATTTCTCCGGACAAGTCAGGGAGCAGCAGCAACAGGTCCAGAGGGTGGAGGAGGGTTTGTATTTGCTACCAAAAAGGCTGAAGCATCCGTGGTTTCAGCCAGCACCAGTGCCACCAGCGCCAGGGATGCTCCCCACACTCCAGCAGGCGTCGATAGCCACTATATAACTGGGGGGGGAGCGAAGCTGGCACACCCCAACACCCCTAACAACGCAGGGCTCATCCCCACCCTGAAAAGAAGGTCTTCCTTCGCCTCCCCGCTCCCTCCACCTTGCCCAGCAGCGGAGCATCGCAACTCCCCGGCCAGCAAGACGGTCAGCCGTGGTTATGGAGCGGTGTCGGCAGGAGCCGGCCAGCGGCGCGGGGTCTCGCCTTGCCCACGCTCACCACGGGCTCTGCAGGGAGCCCACGGCCACTCGCTTTGGTTATACCAGCGACAGGGCTAAAGTTTCTTCGCCAGGAATTGATGTTAAAGGCCTCTGGGATGTCTGGGATGAAAGGGCCGTGAGCGTGGATTCAGCCCCAGTCTTTGCATCAACTCCATCCCCGGAACATTAGGGATGAAGCACCGGAGCCAAGGAAAATGAAGGCATGATGGGAAGCCCTGGGGGAGAGCTCAGCCCTCTGGACCCACACCTAATGGACATCACCCGTGCAGCGACAGTTTCTTCCCACCCTGGATATACCCAGGAGAAAAATGGGGAGCAGAGGTGCCCTGCAGCAGGAGGGAGAGGGGATGCGCATCCTCCGGGCTGAGCCCCGAGCTCCCAGTGCCACTGGAGACCTCCTGCCGGGTTTTGCCATCTTCTCCCCTCCATTGCCCAGCCGCGTTCGGGGAGTATTTACGGCGTGGATTGGGCTCGTCGCTTCGGATGGGAAGTCGCATTCTTGCTCCTAATGCCGACCATGTGCGGATGTGAGCCTGCAAACATACGGCTCATTCTTTGTTTCCCAAACCGTACGCGGCCAAAACAGTGGACCGCAAACACTGACGACATTTCGGAGGAGATCAAGTCGAAGAAATCATCATGAATTAAAGTGCTCGGCAAAGGGGAACGCCGCTGTCTCTCTACCCCTATTAGATCATAACAAGGTGATGAGAGACGATGGATTTATACTCGTTCCCACACACACACAAATATATTAAAAAAAAAAAAAAAAAAAAGGGAAAAAAAAAGACATGCCACCAGTCAGCAGGGTGCCCTTGGAAAAGGCAAAGCCACTGACAGTCAATCAGGAGCCGACGAGCTCCGAGCACACAAGCCTTCCCCGGGAGGGGAGGATGAATGGAGGCAAAATGGATTTCGTGGCCACGTGGTGCTGGGCAGAGATCCCCGGGGGTGTCCCTGCCTCCGCTCCCCACTCCCTGCTCTGCTGTGCTTCTCCCACCTGCAGACACCGATAACATACCCGGCTGCGGGCAGGGATGGTCCGTACGCTCATTCCTCCCACCCTGTGCCCAAGCACCGCAGATCCCAGTGCGATGCACCGCCATCGTGCTGGAGGTTGCCCATATGTAAAAAAAAAAAAAAAAAAAAAAAAAAAAAAATTAAAAAAAGTCAACTTGGATGCTCTAGGATGAGACAAACCACCTGCCTTTAGGGAAACGCGATGGCAAAGCTCGGTGACATCATTACACGTGTGCGGTGTGACCCAGTGCCCACCTCCGCCGGAGGCATTGCCCGGAGCACGGCGTGGCAGGAGGAGGAGGAGGAGAAAA
Organism: Fratercula arctica; assembly: GCA_947846985.1. Classification (NCBI taxonomy): domain Eukaryota; kingdom Metazoa; phylum Chordata; class Aves; order Charadriiformes; family Alcidae; genus Fratercula; species Fratercula arctica. Next base: position 6,927,554 of record CANTUZ010000018.1, read on the forward strand.
CGACTCGAAATACTGCCAGGGTTACAGTTTTCTGTGGTCAGGAAGAAACACAGAAATCCATTAAAAGGAAGTTTGCTGAGCGGGAATCCTGCGGTGGCCAGTTACGGGAGGGGTGGAAAAAGAAACCTCTGCTTGGGGTGAGCTGGGGCCATCACCTCCGGGAAAGCCCCTGGCGACCTGGGGGTGCAGCAAGGAGAGGCACCACGCCGGGACACAGCTGGAGCACCGGGGAATGGCTGGAGAACCGGGATACAACAGCCCCAGCAGGAACCCGAGCCCCCAGCCCCCAACACAGCGATTGTGAAACTCTGACTAATCCACGCTTGTGGCAAACTGGGGAAAGGCACGGACTCAGCGACCTTCTAGAGAAGAAATAACAGCCGCCCAATGCACCAGGGCCGTCGGCATCATCCACTTTCAGAAGCCAAAGGCGGCCGGCACCGTCTCCACCACCGCAGGGTTTCCTCCTGCTCCTCCTACAGCATCTACTGGGGCAGGGCTGGGCCCAGGAGAAGTCAGTTTGTCCATCCCGGCACCGCGTTCCAGGGATGGGGTGGATTCCCCATGGGCTCATGGTTCATTTCTTTCCCTGTGGGGTGGATGATGTTCTTGGGGGGATTTCAGCCCCCGCTGGCAAGGCTGCCCTGCACGGGACCACAACCCCGCTGCCTTCCCTGGGAGCAGAGCAGCTCCGCAGGGACCCTTCCAAGCCCCCACGCTCCCTGCTTTAGGCAGAACTTCACCTGTTCGTTAGGCTAATGAGGCCATGGAGGGTCAGCAGAGACCCTCAGGCTCCCCGTGCCCACATGGGCTGCCCACTCCCTTTAGCAAAGTGGCGAAGAAGGTGCAGAGACAGGAGGAAATTTGCTACCACCAACCAGAGGTGAGGACCCGGAGAGCCCAGGAGAAGCGGCAAAGGAGGGACTAAACCCCAGGATCATTCCCAGCTCCCTTGGAGCAACACTGAGCTCTGCATCATGGCCCAACAGGGCTGAGCGTGCTCCTACATTCACATATTTGCAAGATAAACCGTAAAATTCCCTCCCTGGATGCCAGGACCGAGGCTCGATGCCCTTTGCCTCCCACTCAAGGGCACGAAGCCACCTGGGGAAGGTGGTGGGGCAACACCAGCTGCCCATAAGGGCACCAACATGATGGAGAAAGAGGCCAAAAAAGCAATAAAACACCGTTTCGTTTTCACCGGGGAGCATGGATGGACGGTGACGGTTTATGAGCTGTTCCTGCACGCTAAAACCGAGGGAAAAAAAATGTCAAACATCGCCAACCTGAGCTAGGGAGAGGTGAACAAGCTGCGCGTGGGCACCCCGAGGAGCCAGCCCATGCCACCAGCAAGCCTCCTTCGCAGGGCTCACCCCGCGGCAAAACACCTCCCAGTCCTCAGTTGAAAGCTCCAAGAGCATCCGAGCCACCGGCACCTCGCTCCTCCCTCGGTGGCCCTACGGAGCATGGCACCCCATGGCTGGCCCTGCAGGTTTCCATCGAAGACGCGGCGGTGGCTGCTGAGAAACCGGCCCCTGTGGCTGAGGCCTCCTCGGCCCGATAGCCATCGGCAACCAAGAGCTGACTCACGGATGTGACATTTGTGGTTTGATGACTTAGAGCCAACCGGCTGCCACCGGGACGGTGGCTCCAGAGGTCCCAGCCAGACCCAAGAGCTGAACCATGGGGTGCTCAGATGGACAGCAAAAGATGCATTTTGGGGTTTTGTTTGTTTTTTTTTAAAAAAAAAAGAAGATAGAAAAGTGTTTGGCAGCCCCACTCGTGGCTCGGTTGGGTCCCACGTGCTGTGCTGGCAGCAGGGAAGAGTCTCCCCAGTTTAACCCAGTTTATCTTCCACCTTCTGGCTGGTCTCCAGGGGAAACGAGGAGACGCAAAGGCAGCCTCCAGGTCAGGCCGGCACTGGCCACCAAAAATGGGGTTTATATCCCCAAAACTGTCGACCAGAGGCAAATTTATTTCACTCCCCACCAGATATTTTACTCGTCTGTGAATCCAGCGCGTGCGAGTGGGGATTGGTGCCGCTCTCCCACGTGGGGCTCCTCCGCCCGCCCCATTGGAAAGCCAAAAAATCCCTTTTCTATATAAAAAAAAAAAGCATTTCCAGACTAACTAGTGAATACCTTTGGGATTTTTCCTTTCATTCCTTAAATATTTGTGCAAGCAAACACCCATTTTCATGGATGTGCCCAGAAAAAGCAAACAAAAACTCTGAATGCGGTCGAATCCCCCAAAGCCAGGAGGAATTTAAATGAACGTTCACGAATGTTTCGCAGCGCTCACCCAAATCTAGCCAGGCAGGAGAAGACACAGTGAGCTCCTTAAGGAAAACAAGGATTTCTTGTCCTAATACTAACCAAATGTTTCGCCATTTGGCCATATTCCATCCTCGGTGCAATCACTTAATTCTCCCCCGTTTAATAAAAAATTATGGCTGAAACAAAGATGTTTATTGCTTTTATGAGTTCTTATTTGTATGGAAATTGCATACAAGACGTGATATTTCTGTTTCTCGCTCCCTCTTTATTTTTAAAAGCAAGCCCAGTTAAACCCCGGCGTTTCTTCATCTGGCTTGCGGAGGGAGAAGTATAGATTAAAAAGAACCGTGCAAATGTTTTTTATAAACTTCTCTTATTTCCTTGCCATGGGACTGCCTTTAATTAGCTGCACGGAGTACAAAGGACACATTTATAATGCCACCATCTCCGAGCGGAGGGCATTAAGATGAACGTGGCTATTTTGCCTATTCGCCCTCTTTTCTGGCATGGTGTATCCAGGATGGGACCAGGGAAGCTGGTCCGGCATTTACCCCCCATCCCTATCCACATCCCTGGCTCTTTCTGCTGCTTTTCCAACACCCCCCGCTCAGAAGACGACCCAAAGCCAAGGAGATGTGGTGGCTCAGGTTGACACCACCGATCCGCCTCAAAAGGACACGTAACCTTTTGTGTTCTCAAGAATAGGCGAAAAATCTGGTCTGCAGTGACACATTTCTAGATGACCTGTTGCACAGCAGCCTTCCAGTCCCGCATAGCAGCCTTCCAGTCCCTAAATGGGGCCTACAGGAAGGATGGGGAGGGACTCTGGATCAGGGAGTGCAATGATAGGACACGGGGTAACGGTTTCAAACTGAAAGAGGGGAGATTTAGATCGGATATCAGGAAGAAATTCTTGGCTGTGAGGGGGGTGAGCCCCTGGCCCAGGTTGCCCAGAGAAGCTGTGGCTGCCCCGTCCCTGGAGGGGTTCAAGGCCAGGTTGGACGGGGCTTGGAGCAACCTGGGCTGGTGGGAGGTGTCCCTGCCCAGGGCAGGGGGTGGCACTGGGTGGGCTTTAAGGTCCCTTCCAACCCAAACCATTCTGTGATTCTCTGATTTTGCTCGCTGGGTAGGGATTTATAATCACCCTGCCCTGACCTGCTGGGGCTCAGTGTGCCGTGCCGAGCCGTCGCTCAGGACCTGCGTCCTTGCAGCCATGACCAGCTCAAGCTTTTGCTCCCGAACCGCGGTGAGAAACTGGGGAAGGGAAAAGGCAAGGGTTTGCTGAGCTCTGCCCCATGCATTAGCAAGGCCCCAGCTTCTCCCCAAAAAGATCTCGGCAGATGCCTGGGAGCCGCGGTCCCAGCAGCTCCAGCCCCGTTCACCCCGAGCAGCCCCGGCAAGAGGACGGCGGTTGTGAAATGAAGGCGGCTTCAATTTTGGGGACACCAGATGCTGCTGGGACCGAGCAGAGGAGAAATCTGGGGAGAAGCCACCCCCTCTCACGGGCAGTTTGCCCATCCCGAGGTGGCCAGGAGGGACGAGAATGTCGTGTCCCAGGATGTACAGAAAGGCCGGGAAGAGCAGGGTGAACAAATCTATCACCCAGTGGAGTTGTATATTTAGCAAAGCATTACACGCAGTTTCTGCATGTTTTCATGGAGTATTATATACAAGTAAACATAAAATTGTAAGCTTGAATGCAGCCCTTATCTCCCTCAGCTCTTCTCCCCTTGCAAACTGGTTTCTCTTTAGAAGCAATTTCCATTTCTGCAGATTTTTGCTGCCCCCGCGCATCACCTGGCTAACGACTCGGACAAACACCTCGAATCAATGCCGACACCGCTCGGCCCTTCCCAGCGCCGCAACCCCAATGCACGGCCAAAATAAACGGCAGCAAACCCCCAAACCCAACCCAGAGCCGGAGCACCGCAGAGCCGGCAGAAAACCCCGGCGGGGAGCGAGGTGCCAGCGAAGCCGCACCAGAACCCACTGCCGGTTTGCTTCCTTGCAAAAAAAAAAAAAAAAAAAAAAAAAAAAAAAAAATTAAATGAAATAAATACAAAACCCGATGACGCTTCCTGCCGCCCGAGCAATGAAAGAGCCCGATCTGTACTCACCGCGCAGGAAAGCGGAGGAGTAGGTGGCAAAGGAGTCGAAGATGCTGTTGGAAGCCATCCCCGCTTTGTCCCGTGTCCCGGCTCCCCGGGAGGAGGAAGAGTAGGGATGGGAGAGGCGGCAGCGAGGAGGAGGAAGAGGAAAACCCCGCCGGCAGCGCAGGTAGCCCCGGCTGGCTGGTGGTTCTGTGGTCGGCACGGCAGAGCCGCCGGCTCGGCATCCGCTGGGTGGGCGAGCGGTGTCACCTGATCCGTGGCGTCAACGGGCCGGCGATATTGCTGCGGACTCAGGGTGCTGGGGTTGGGTTTTTCCCCCCCTCTAATTTTTTTTTTTTTACTAATAATTTTACGGTTTCTAGTTGGTAGGTTCACGGGAGGCTCGCTCGGACCGGCAGCTGAGTGACAGACGGGAGCGGAGGAGACATTTCCCTTAATTAATTATATTGTTGCCTTAGAAGAAACGAAGAAGAGAGCCCATAGATTCCTAATTGGGTGATTGAAGTAATAACCCATTTACATGCCGTGGTTTTCTCCTTTTAACTGCCTTTTCTCCCACATTCACCACTTGTCTGTATCCTAATTTTGAGCTGTACACGGCTTTCCGACTCCCAGCTGGGTACGGGGACTGCGTGCCGAGACTGTTTCCATATGTGTAGATGGGTGGTTCTTCTTCACAGGGATTTTATGTGAATTAGTATGAAGCAAAAATATGAAGCGCATGCGGCAGAATAAACAGCGTCGGCTGCGGAGGGGGAACTGGGGAAGGTGGAGAGGAGGAGGAGGAGGAAGGCAGCGGGGATGGCTGACCTCCTGCTTTGCCCAAATAACAGCAGATCATTTTTGTAGATTTTTTATTTTTATTTTTTTTTAAAGTAATCAAGCCAATCCAGTAATACAGGCGCAGCAAGTTTGCAGGAGCACCTAAAGATGCTGTTTCTGCTGGACCACAGAAAGGCCAGCACCCAAGGGATGCTCACGCCTGGAACAGGAGCCACCATCAGGCACTGCCTCGCCTGCGGCTGCCGGGTTTTCTCGTAGAAAATTGCCATTATCACCCTCGGAGGCAAATTTTCCCTACATGGGAAGAAATGCTGAACTGAAACATGAGATGATATTTGTCCTTTTCTTTTTTCTCCTCGTAAGAAAAAAGCAAAGGGAGCTCTCTAATGGAATAAAACGGGCGCAAACTAAGCCTGAGTGACCGAAATCCACAGGGAAATAGGTCCCAAGGCAGAAGACACTGGCCATCAGGGCGCATGAGTACGATTTCAAGGTATTTGGAGGGTTTGTTGTTCCTCACACCTTGCTGCTCACCCCTGTCATTCTCCGTCGAGTTTTCCATCCGATGGGTGTTGGCGGTTGGACGTACCGAGATGTTTTCAGCTGAGACGTTACAGATCCTGCAGCATCATTAGAGGCTGGGGGGGGGGGGGGAGAAAAAAAAAAAAAAAAAGAGCTGCTCGCATTTACTGCGGCTGAAAACCGCTCGTTTGCTGCTTTTAAGCAAAGAGAGGGGGGGGAAAAAAGCGGTTTCAGAGCGGTGAAAGGGGCAGAGGTTGTGCAAACGCTGGCACAAAAGGAAAGGGAAAAAGCAACCCAGCCTGGAAAACCCCCGCCGCTGCACAGAGCGGGGTCTGTGGCACTGAACAGCGTCGCCTTGTCTGGCCTGCCAGCCACCCACCGTGGCCACCGTGCCAGCCCCGGGCTGCGAGGCCACGGGCAGCGACGCTGTTTCTCCCGGAGCGGTGGCATCGCTCCCCTCCCAGCGGCACGGCGACACGGTCCCCCGGCCCCCACCGCGGTCCCGAGGATGGCTCAGCCCCGCAGCACCCCGCTTGCCACCCCTGCCCGCTTCAGCCTCACAAGCCTCTTGGCCCGCGCGTGCATCCGCTTGGGCAATAGTCAGGTTTTTTTGGGCTGTTTTTGGATTTTTGCAGGTCCTTCCCCGCAGAAGAGTGCTGGCAGTCTCAGCCCCCACCTGGGTTGGCTTCCACTGGGGGTGACAGAGAGAAAAATCAGGAGGAAGAAGAGGAGGAAGAGAAGGGGAAGGTGCTTTTAAGGTATCTTCCCCCTCCCCAACATCATTAGGTGCCAGGTGGGAGCTCTGGTTCAGCTGTGCTGACTTACACACTGACCAAACATCCTTCAGCAGCACTAATTGGGGGAGGCTTTGGATGGGGCTTCTCTTCTCCATCCCCCTCCCACCGCCCCTTCTGCCCTAAATCACGGCTCTACCACCCCCGGGACACGGTCCTGAGCCCCTTCGGCGCAGCCGGGGCTTCTGGTTCTGCTCCTCATCCTCACGTCATCCACGGAATCAACCTTTGTCAGAAAATTTCTCCTCCTGCTCCTTCAAATCACAGGTTTTTTCCTCATGTGGGGCTTTAAATTAAAATACTCCCAAATTGTTCCTGCAGTCAGATGTGAGGGATGTTCCGGGGCGACAGCTGGATGGGTTTTCCATGCGTTATCCGGGCACGGTACCCGTGCGGTGCTGGCAGCGCGCGTCGGGGAGATTAACGACCAGCCCAGGCAACACACTTAATTACACGCATTTATTGGCATCTCGGTGAGAGTCACGGACATCCCCCATGATTTAGTGTTCCCCGCTACTTGTGGAGATCCAAAATTCCTCCCCAAAGCCCCAAGAGGCTGCAGAGCGATTTGAGAACCAAAGCCACGTTAAATTCTTGCCCTTTTACATCCGTTTGCAAAAATGGGTCCTTTTTCGTTAGCAGTGTTACCGCAGGAGCTACGAAATGGGGCCAGGATGAGGTGAAACCCCGCAGAAACCCCACAGAAATTCCCAGACCAAGGGAATACAGGAATGGAGGGAGCTGCTGGGATTAAAGACGTGGTTCTATTTGTACTTGCAAAACGTGGCTTGGGAATGGGCGTGTTTTAAAAATAACTGATTAACATGCAATTAATCCACCTCTGGGATGCCGCCGCCCCGTTCAGAGCCCAGTGCACGGCTCGCCCCGGCAGCCGCGGTGTGGGGTCGGTTTTTTGGGTGGGTTTGTTCCCTGCGTGTCCGGGGAGAGCTCGGTGCCGGCTAGAGGCAAGCGGGCACGATGCAGAGGGCAAATATTCCCTGATAATAATAATATTTACAGAAAAAAAACCCCACCAGTGACGCCAGCCCCAAGCCTTCCCCACTTGCTCTCACCACCCTGAAGCTCTGGAGTCGCTTTGTGGCCATCGCTGCGAGTGAAGGGCAAACCCAAAAAGCCACCGAGCCTTAATGCTCCCCCCCAACCCTTGCAAACATATTCTCCCCCCCAGTCCCCTCCCCGCTCCACGGCCCCGATCCAGCCCGGCTGCAGCTGCAGGCTCCCAGCCGCGGCGCAGGTAGAGCATCACCCCCTGCACGCTCGCCGCAGAGCCACCCCGGCGCTTCTGGTTTAGCAAAACCACTGCATTTCTCCCTGCTTCCCCCCCCCGCCCCCAGCCCCGCCGGCTTCTAAGAAAGCCGTGACGATGGTCCCTGCGGCGGGCGGGTGGCCCAATGTGGGCTGGGGTGGCAGAGGGACTTCGCAGCTCAGCCCCGTCCTCCACGGCTCGGCCGAACCCGCGGCCGGATGCAGCCCCCCCACCTCACCCCCTGCCACCGGCTGTCACCTCTGGGAATGGGGCGGCCAAAATGGGCTCCCAAAGGTGCCTGCGGTGGGTCTGGCAGCGCCGTACACCCCCCCCCCCCCCCCCCATGCAGCCCCAGCGCCGGCAGCCTGACACCAGGGAAATGCAAGAATTAAGGGTTTTAAGCACCCGCGGGTCTGCTCCGTGCTCGGCGCTTCCCAAATAGCACCACCACGTGCAAGGCGGGACGGGGCTTTCACTTTGTAGATGGGAAACTGAGGCACGGGGCGATGGGGACCGAAATACCCATCGATCTGGGGAGATGACTGAAAGAAAGAAGGTAAGTCCTGCCCTTGGAGCACAGCATGGCACCTCTGCGATGCGCTGTATCATTTCGGCACGCAGCATTTTAGCCAACCCAGCCACCAGCATCTCGCCCAGACGTCCCAAAACCGCTCATCACCCTCTCCCACACCCGGCTGGGGCAGGATGCGCTCGCCTGGGCCATGAGGCCATGACGGCACATCCCTGCTCCGCCGCCAGTGCCGGCACCCAGCCCCGGCTCTGCCCAAAGCCATGGGAAAGGAGGCATGTGATGGGCTCCATAAAAATTGTCAGGACCCAGGAACAACTCCCGGTTGTGTCTGAGCTTCACCCCAGCCCTTCCTCACCGGCGCCAGGGCGCTCCGGGAATGCCCATGGCCGGTGGTCATTGCCCGGCCGCGCGGAGCCGCAGGCACGTGTGTGCGGCGAGCGGCACAATGCCGGCGTTGTCACCCCCCACCACCGGCGGAGCGATGACTCCTGACCCCAGAGCAGGGACAAGCCACGGGATCTCTCCCATCACAGCTGCCTTGTTTTCCCTGATAACCATCCCGGGGGAGTGCAAGGGAAAGCACCCGAGCCTGGGAGCTGCTGCGGTGGTCCGGGGTGCCCGTGCCGAGCTGCTGGTGATGCCGGAGCCATGGAGCTGTTGAAGCCGGCGCGGTGGAGCTGATGGTCTGACGGAGCTGCCGTCTGGTGCCTGCAGGAGCAGCCGGGGAGGGACAGGCGGGGGGACACTGCAGGGGGTTGTGACCACAGCCCTGGGAGGAGGGGAGGAAAAAAAAGAGAAAAATGAATAAAGCGAATTTAAGAGGAGATGAAGCCTCTGAGGCAACTTGGTGGTGCCTTTGGGGACAGACCCAGCACTTGCCTGGACACCTCCAGAGCCAGGAAGGGCGTTAGGGACAGAGGTGTCGGCAGGGTGAGGGGGACAGGACGGGCTGACTGTGCTCCTGTGGGACCCCGCGTCTGCCAGGGAGGGGGTGCGATGCCAGCAGACCCCGTGGGACGATGAGCAGCTCCCCGGAGCGGTTTCCAACACCCATGCGCACCGAGCACCCGCTGAGCCGTTGGCAACCCTCTGCCACCCCACCGCGGGCACCCCAGGGGGTCAGGGGGTGTTTGATGGGGTAAAGGACACACAGCTCCCCCCCCAGAGGTAACATCCGAGCAGAGACATCGCAGCAGGGGCGGACCCGGAGGGAGAACCCCGGGGTTGCGCCATCACCGGGTCATGCCGCAGTCACACGCCGGCAGAGCGCGGTCACGCCAGAGCCCTTCGCCTGACCCGGGGGGTCACAGACAGGCTCTGGGGAGGGCTGGTGGCACCCTGGGGGGTGACAGCCCCATCCTGTCACGTGCCCCATCCCGCCACACGCCCCATCCCGGAGAGCGCCATCCACCCACCGGCACTAAGGGATTTGTTGCTTTTCCAAGTGGGATGAGTGAAAAAGTGTGGCCGACGCCACTTCACATCCAGCCCCTCAGAGAGAAAGTCTAAAAATCCCCCAAACCTCAATTCATCCATGGAGCGCAAGGAAATTCTCTTTCCTTTTTGGGTTTAAATCCATCCGCCCGTTCCGAAATACCCAGGGGATCATACGGTGATCGCCCCCCCCAATTTTGACAGTCAGTCTCGCAAACGGCGACGCAAAAACAAACAATTTATGGCAAAGAACGTGAATTTTTGTGTCTGGTCTGTGGTCTCGGAGCGTATGTTCTCCAAGAAGAGTTTCCTGCAGAATCCAAGGACGCCGAGGCGGTCGCTGGTGGGTTCTCACTTGACACGTCTCCCACCGCGGATGACGCTCCCCCCCGCAGAAGCCAACCCAGGTTCATCAGCACGGAGGAGATGAGGAGCAGCCTGAGGTCCATTCCCCACCACGCTCCGAGCTACGGACCCACCACGACTCCCACCAAGAGCAGGGGGGGTGCCGCAGCGGAGAGCGCGGAGGAGGGCTCCGGGCGTTCCTTATTTTGCAAGAGTGGGCATTAATAAGGAAAAAACATCATCTGGAGAGCCTGGGGGAAACTGCCGCCACCCTACAGCTCTCTTCTTCCCCTCCCCAGGATTCAGGGTTGGATTTACTGTATTAAACAGGAGCAATAATTCACATTTCAAGGGGCAACAGGGGAGCACATTTCAAGGGAGGCAGGGGCTCATCCTGGCCACGTTTTGGGGCAGCGATGAAGAGGAGGGCTCCCAGGAGGGTCAGGATCCTGGCTTTGCCCCCAGGAAGGACCCGCTGCCCTCGGTAGGACGCGCCGGGCTCGCGTTGGGCGGCCGATGGCTGCTCCTCTCTGCGAGCGCGCGCGTGGGCTGCAGCTCGTTATCGGGGAGCTTTTGAAGTGGTGAGAAAAATGAGTACTATCCCCGCAGCCTGTGGGCAGAGGTGGATTCGGAGACGTTTTCCACCTTGAAGAAACAAAAAAGGAAAGACAAAGCAAACCGAGGCGCGGAGACGTCGCCACCCACGGAGGAGCTCAGCGTAGCGTGGCCTCGGTGGGGACCGAGCATCCATCCACGGGCCATGGAGACCCTCCCGCCCACCCCGCGCTGCTTCGGATTCCTGTAAAATGCCAAAATAATTAGTCTGGACTTCAGGGAAAAGGTGGAAATTGCAACCCCTGAACACTCAGTAAAGCAAGGAGACAGTGGAGGGGGGACTTTAAATATATATATACACACACACGCATATACACACACATATGTTCGTCCCCGTGCCCCTCACGCTCCTGCTTTAAAGATCTGATCTATCAGACTCCTCGTTCTTTCCAATTTTAAAATCCACAATCAAATCAAAAGGCAAAGGTGTGCTGGAAAATTTGCTGATGCACGGTCATAAAATAGCAGAAAATACCGGTGTGTTCATGCAGCCACGGAACTGCAGAAAAGAGACCTTGAGGAGTCACCCAGCCCCTTCCTATGATGTGTGTGTATATATATACACACATATATACACACACATATATATATATGCTTTAATTTCCCCAGAATTTCTAAGTGATCCAATTGGAATTATTACCTGGCATTTACGGAACGTTTCACAATGAAGGTGTCTCCATAAATAAGATTCGCGTCTTTTTTCAATAAAAACCTTTAGCTGAAAATGGCTCATTTAATAAAAATAAAAAAAAAAAAAACCCAACCAAAACACAGGTGGTAACTTGGCTGAGATTTGGGGTTTTTTTCCGCAAAACCCTCATTTCCCCCCCCCCCCCTCCCGGCCCCCCATTTCTTTCGCTTTTAAGTAGAAAGTTTCACCTTTTTACATCGAAAACTGAAGTTATTTTCGTTGGTCAATTAGCTATTGCTCAAGTCGTTTAAAAAAATTAAAGTCGTTCCCCCCCCCCAGGGCAGCCCGGGGGCCGCTGCCTGCTCCATTTGCAACCTCTGTCCAAGCCCGAGGTGTTGCCGAGCCCCCGGCTCTCCAAGCCTTGGGGGGGGGGACAGGTACAAATCTGGCTATTTGAGTAAACCCAACAAATAAACTTGCCCACGAAGAGGGTGCGTTGGAGGCGAGGGCAGAGCTCCCTCCCCGCAGCTGCTGGGGGAAATCTCTCCCACAGGTGCCTGCAGGAGTGTCCCCCTCCCCCCCGCCAGGGTTTCAGCCAAAAATGGGATGGGAACAGCCTGGGAGGTGAAACATCCGAGCGCAGGGAAGAGGCACGGCCAGGAGAAGATGTTGTCCGTTGGAAGATGGTGCAGAAGGCATCGGAAAAGCCAGACTCCTGCTCCTCACCCCAACCAGCAGCATCTTCAGGCTGGTTTTCCACCCCAAATCCAGGCACACCACAAGCACTGGTCTGCCACCCCGGGGAGAATATCCACCTGAAAAGGGGTTTGTAGCCCTCCGTGATACCCAACACAATGGTTTTGGCATCACTTTAACTTCTCTCAGGGTTTCTCTTCTAAGGCCAGTAAAACCAGTAGAGGACACAGACGTGGTGGGAGAGCTGCCTGGGTGACTGTTTTGGCACCTGCTCGCACATCGTGGTCATCAAAGGTGCTGTTAGCCAGATAGTGCTGTTATTTTGCCTTCCTAAATAACTCTTGTAGAATCGCAGAATGGTTTGGGTTAGAAGCGACCTTAAAGCCCACCCAGTGCCACCCCCTGCCCTGGGCAGGGACACCTCCCACCAGCCCAGGTTGCTCCAAGCCCCGTCCAACCTGGCCTTGAACCCCTCCAGGGATGGGGCAGCCACAGCTTCTCTGGGCAACCTGGGCCAGGGGCTCACCCCCCTCACAGCAAAGAATTTCTTCCTAATACCCAATCTCAATCTCCCCTCTTTCAGTTTAAAACCGTTCTCCCTCGTCCTCAACCCAGCGGTGCCAAGGGACAAAGGCCCAGCCATGGCAGTTACAAAGACCTGTGGGCAAGACAAGTCCTTGGAGCTGCCCCCCACCAGTGGAGTGAGGTGTCTCTGCTTTGAAGTTAAACCTGGGGGTTCTGCAGGTTTTCCCCTCTCAAGGCTTCAAAAGCACCAGTGGTGCAGCAAACCGGGGTGAGCTTTTACTGGGGTGATGGGTTGGGATTCAAGAAAGTGGGGTCTGACGCCCAGCCCAGCCGTGACCTCGGGCATCTGCTCTCGGAAACAGGATCCTCTTCAATCCCACCCTGTGGAAAGCAGCCCTGAGAGCAGCGCGGGGCGGGGGCCGGGATGGGGTCAAAGCCCCGAGTCCCGTGAGGGTTCGACCACGACCAGCTCCGAAATCCAAGTCTCCAACACAGCAGTGGCTCTGCCGGGTGTAGGAAAGGACCCTGATGCCTCCTGGGTGGGGGTGAAAGCTCCTGTAATGCCAATAATACACATCATTTATTACCAGCTGCTCCCCGGTTCTCCCCTGCCATCCATATTGCAAGTACTGCGTTGTATTTCAGAGACAAGAAATCTTTATTAGGATTACTACCGAGTTACTTGCTTTCCTCCAGAGAGAAGAGATTCAAACCAGAAGAGCTAAATGGCTTAAAGACCGGGGATGAATTTAAAAGGATTCAACCCGTGGCGTTCTGTTCCCATTCATGCGACACCCCTTTTGCTAAACAAAATAACATTGCCTCTGTTTCTTACTTTTTTTTTTTTTTTCCCCTTTTCTGGTCCTTTTTTTTTCCCTTCGTAGGCAGCTGTTTCTCTTGATCACATCTGTAGCAAATCTGCGCTTAATCCCCCACTGACAGAAGCGCAGAAGAGGGTGGAAAAATGGAAGGGCCGATCCCAGCGCCCGGGATGCGGCAGGGAGGGAGGGAAAGGGCTGCAACGGGAGCAAGAGGCTCCGGATGGGGTGAGATACTGGGAGCAATCCCTGCTCCTGACCCCATCCCTCCCCCCCCGACCCCATCCCATCGTGACTCCGAATCTGCAGAGCCGCAGGATCCAGCTCCACCTGCCTCGGGGAGCCGTGGTTGCCAGCAGAGAGATGCAGCCTCAGGTTCTGACTCATTGCTTCCATTTTATTTCCCTTTTATCCCGCCGCTGGTGGTCTCAGCCCTTTGCCGGGCTGGGCCAAATGCAGGTCGGCAAGAGATTCCTCTGCATCGCTTCGCCCCACGGTTTGGTGATAACTCGGCAGTGCTGGGTGAACAGTTGGGCTTGACCATCTTTAAGGTGTCTTCCAATGATTTTACAATTCTACGATTCTATGCGAGGTGGGAGCTGATGTTCCGATGAGGATGGAGAGCTACCACTGCCTGGGAAAAGCATCCCCGGGGTGACCCACGCTGCACCCCCAGCCCGAGGAGGACGGGGTGGCCCCCCCATCCCACCGCTTCGAGGTTATCCCCGTGTCGCCTGGGGCAGGTTTCAGTTTGAATGTGGCGCCTCGGGGTTCCTGGGGTTCCTTTGGGGAACATCGGGGAACTTCGGGGAACAGGCTGTTGTTTGATGGGCGGATTCCGCAGACCCTCATTCGCTTGGCACCGGGAAACGACGATCAAACCTGCCTTTCCCTCACCCTCATCCCGCTGAAGCGATGGAGACCCACCGACACAGGCAAGAGGTGGCTCAATGCCGAGGAGCATCATTCAACTGCAGAGAAAACAACTGAGGACCAAGCCTGGCTGCCCGGGGGATGCCGGAGCCGTGCCCGGCGGGGTGAGGAGCATCAGTGAGCGCAGCCCCCGGCAGGTGCTGGGACGGTGGGATTTTGGCTGGCTTCTGACAGCCCCCAGGGATGTGCCCGGAGCGAGGGAGCATCCCGGGCAGGGAGCAGCCAGGACGCGGCGATGCCGGGAGCCGAGACCTGCGTGCAGCAGGACAGGGGCACTCTGCCACCGTCTGCCAAATTCTGCAAAATTTCACCTGCCGTAAATACAAATAAAGCAATTTTTGGCCTAAATTGAGATTGTTATCGTTATCATTGTTGGCGTCTCACCGTAGCCAGCGCGGGGGAAGGTTGAGCACTTCAGCTGCAGCATCCCAAAACACGAGCGCAGGTGAGAACGCCCCGAGAGACGTGGGGTTTTGTGTCTACTCCACGGTGCGTGGGGCAGCCGAGGAGGGCTGGGGGTCCCCGGGGTGGGCTGGAGGTCCCCACAAAGGCCTGTGGTCCCCAGCACCCACCGGGGGACGGCGCTGGGGGCACGTCCAAATTTTCCCTTTGGCCCCCCAAAGCGCTTGGCGAGAAGCAGCGGCGCTGGGGGGGAGGCTGGCGTGCAGGAGGGGGCACAGCCCCCCCCCCCCACCTCCCGTCGCTCGGTTTCCCCACCGCCGCCTGCTTTCACAGAAACCCTCCAGCCCCCAGGTGCTCCCTCCACCTCCCCCATCACCACGGGCTTCTCAGAAGGGCCCGTCGCCCCCCCCCTCCGCCGGCGCTCGCCACTCTCGCTTACTGGAAAGAGGTGCGGAGAGGGCCCCTGGCACGCTCTTTCCTTTCTCACCGCTATTTTTTCTTGCTTTCTTTTTTTTAATTTTTTTTTTTTTTTTTTTTTTTTTTTTCAAGCAAGAGCTCGGCGGCATCATGGGTGGGGGGGGGAAGGAAGCGGCAAGGCGGGAGGCTTGTCACGAAGGCGGGTGGCAGGTGACGGAGGCAGCGCTTGCAGGCAGGATTTGGCAGGGGATGGCTGCGAAGCGCCGGGGCTCGGCGGCCAACCCGGGCAGCAAAACTGGGGAGAACCATAGGGTCGGCGGGGGGGGTGGGGGGGGGCGCTTTGGGGGATGTTCAGGGCACCCCTGAAAGGTTTGGGGGTGACGCAGTGGTGGGTTCACACTGGGAAAAATCCCCCCCCCCCCACCTCCCCCCTTAGGGTGTTTTTGGGGGCGATGGGGGGGAAAGGGGAAGGCGTGCGGGAGAGGAAGAGGATGGGGGAAGCGATGCTCGAGCACCAGCGGGGTCCGGCCACGGCTCGCGGCAGCTATTTAAAGAGCAGACCGTGGGAAACTTCTTCAGACGTGCGGTTTCTCTAAAACGGAGGGACTTGTGTCTTCGCTGCCGCCGGGTGAGTCACAGTCAGAGCAAGAGAGAAGGAGGGGGAGGGAAAAAAAAAAAAAAATGAAACACACACATACACACACACCCCACAAAAAAAAAGAAAAAAAAAAAAAAAGAATAAAAATTTTAAAAAAAAGAAGAAAAAAGAAGAAAAAAAAAAAAAAAACAGAAAAATAAGACCCATCCCAGCCGCCAGCAGTGGCAATTAGCGCCGCTGCCTCCGAGGAGCCACAGCACTGTCATCTCCCGCGCAGGAGATCAAGGTCAGATCTTTTAAGAGGAAGAAGCTCCAAAGAGGGGCTTTTTTCCCCCCTCTTCAAACAGGAAAACTGTCCCCTGCCTCAAAACACCAAAGAAAGAAACCCCAAACCTCTTATCTGAAACGGTATCTCGTGGGCGGGGGTGCAGCAGGAGAGATGCTGAGGGCTCCTCTGACCTGGAGGGGACCCTGCAGGGGACCCTGGGTGGCTCTGGGACCTCGGGCAGCTGCGGAGGTCGAGCATCCCCAGCCCCGTCCGCAGGGAGGGACCCCGGAGGTTCTGGCCACCAGCCCGAGCCAGGAGGGCCCCAGGTGTCCCCGGAGGAGCCCAGCTCTGCCCCTGACCCCATGGTGGGGGGGGCATGGACACACACATCCAGGATTTCTAAAGGCCTTATTCTCTTTCCCTCAGGAGTCGTTCACTTCCCTGCTGAGGGCTTCAGCCGCTGCCTGAGCAATGAGGGAAACTGAGGCACAACCCAGCGCGCGCTCCCAGTTCATCGTGGGTTAGCAGCACCTCTATAAACCAGGGGTGGCCCTAAGCTGGAGCGACTCCAGCTGTTGAAGCGGCATTTTTCTGGGTAAGAAACACGCATTTCTGGTTCTCTCAACGCCATCCTGTGTGCGATGCGAGATCCTCCGAGCCCCGGGAGCGGGATCAAGCAGGTGGCTTCAACCAGCGAGGAGCCACAGCGGGAGCTGGGAGGTGGCTTTGCCTGGGGACAACGTCAGTGCGGAGACACCCGTGGGGTCACGGGGGTTCGGTGGGCACTGCTGATGCAGATGGGGGGCACAGGCAGCTCCGGGGGGGTGGGTCACACCTCCCCGCAGGCATCGCCGAGTCTCCTCCTGAAACGAAACCGCTCTGAGATTGAAGTTTTGAATTCTTGTAATTTGCTCTGAATCATTTTGGAACGGCCTCTGCAGGTGACTCAACCTGGGGGGGGCAGCGGGGGGGGGAACCTGAGAATAAATGACAAAGTCACATTTCATTCACGTTTGGGAGGGACCGGGGGGGAAGGTCAGGGCACGCGTGGCATCGTGCTGCTGACGGCGGCGATGGGTGATGAGTGACTCCAGCACCGAGGCAGGGCAGCAAACGGGCACTGGCTTTTCCCCAGCGGCTCTGGGTGCAAGAATCCAGTTTTTTTTCCCAGTTCCTGAGCAATTTGGAGAACCACAGGAGAAACTGTTGGCCTAGATGACCTTTAAAGGTCCCTTCCAACCCAACACAGTCTATGAGTCTATGACTCTATGAAATACCGAGGGCCCAAACCCCCCAAAGCAGATCAGAAATGGGGAAAAAATTACAGCAAGGTTTGCGTTGGGCTCGGGAGGAAATGCTTCACGTCAGGCACCGATTTCTCTTAAGGTTTTAATTTAGAAAGTAACAACTTTTAGCGCTGAAGCTACTTCCTCCAGGCTGTCCCAGCAGGCTAAAGGGAGATCCAAACCCTTTGCTGCGAGCCCTTGGGGCTCGACCTGCACATCCCCCTTGGTGTGAGCAGCCGAGCCACCCTGGGGTGCCATGGGGTGGGTGGGGGGGGACACCCTGGGGACAGCGGCCGAGCGAGGTGCGAGGAGCAGGTGCCACGTGGGGATGGGGACGGCAGCTCCGTCTCGGCGCCGCTCGGAAGGATTTGAAACCCGGCGCCCGCAGACGCTTCTGAACTTCGCAGGAACCCTGCGGTGACACAAAGACATGGGCCAAGAGTCACCTTATCTGTGACCCAGATAACTGATGTGAAACCAGCCCGGCGCAGGGGGGGGGGGGACGGGACCCAGGTCACTCCAAGAGGCGATCCAGCCCCCCCCCCCGGCTGCAGCCATGCTCCCTGCAATAGAAAAGGGCTGCGGGAAGCCCCAGCCCCTCACTCGGGGTGTCCCTCTGGGGTGACAGCAGTGCTGCAGAACCAGCACAGTGTGGATACGGCTTTTGCACCATTTCTGCCCCAAAACCGCTGAGGGTTTTGCTCTGGGGATGGCGGAGAGAGGGGGTGATGAGGATGGGGGAGCACCCCCAGAAGAGGGCCAGGCTGCACTGCAGGACCCCAGGGCTGAGCATCCCCCCGCCCGACGTGCCCCCCGCTCCATCCCCCACCGTCCCCACATGGCCGGGAGGAAGCGGAGGAGGGTGCTTTTCCACCCCCACCCCCCGCCATGTCCTGCTGCATGAAATCATGAAATCACCCTTTTTTAAATTTTTTTTTTCTCAGCGATGCAGCAGACACAACACGCAGCAGCTTCCGGCACTGGGGGCCGGGAGGGGGGGGGGAACCGTGGTGCAGCGGCTCACGCACCCCCCCCGGCCGCCCGCCACGCTCCCCAAGCAGAAGTCTGCATCGCACTGGGGAAGTCGCCGGTGGCCAGTGGCCACCCAGCATGGTTTGCAGCCCCCAACGTGCCGGCGTGGGAGAGGATGCTGCCGAGGGGGGGGGGCCGGGGGGGAAGGTGGCGGGAGGGAAGGAGACGTGGCTTCCAGGGCACCCCCCCCCTGCGACCTGCAGCTCTCTGGGGCTTGAAGAAAAAGCCAGTGTTGCAAACCCCACTGGGGATTTTTCTTTCTAGGGAGGATTTATGCTGAATTACTGTCTTTTAGCACTTTGCTTCTCTCTTCCCCAGCCCGCCGTGGGGGCCAGTGGTGGTGGGGAGGGGGATGCCGGCCACTGCTTTGTCCAGGCAGACGCGGTGCCGGCCCCCCGTGGCAATTCGGGTGGCCCTTGTTGACCATCGCAGAGCCCCAAGACCACAGGTCCTGGGCTAGATGCAGAGAGGGAGGAACCAACCCCAAATCAGCACTGGCTTTGCAGGCAAAAGCAAAAGGAAAAAAACAAATCACAAAATTAAAAAAAAAACCAACAAACCCCACTCAAACCAAAACCAACCCCACCAAAAAATAAAGCAAAATAACAGTTTTTGATGGTTTCCAAATCTAAGAGGCACGCCAAGCCTGGGCTCTGTGCTCCTCCTGTGCTACCTATGAGCACCCCAGTGCTGCATCCCCATCCCCGGAGCTCATGGGTGATCACAGGCTGGTGGGGGTTGGCAGGGACCTCTGGGGATCATCCCCTCCAACCCCCTGCCAGAGCAGGGTCACCCAGAGCAGGTGGCACAGGAACGCGTCCAGGCAGGGTTGGGATGTCTCCAGAGACGGAGACTCCCCCACCTCTCTGGGCAGCCTGGGCCAGGGCTCTGCCACCCTCACAGCAAAGAAGTCCCTCCTCATGTTGAGGTGGAACTTGCCGCGTTCAAGTTTGTGCCCGTTACCCCTTGTCCTGTCCCTGGCCACCACTGAGAAGAGCCTGGCCCCATCCTCCTCACACCCACCCTTTCAGTATTTAGAAGCGTTGATGAGATTCCCCCTCAGGCGTCTTTTTTCCAGACTGAAGAGACCCAAATCCCTCAGCCTTTCTTCATAAGAGAGATGTTCCATCCCCTCATCACCTTGGCAGCCCTTTGCTGTCCCCTCTCCAGCAGTTCCCTGTCCTTCTTGAACCAGAAAGCCCAGAACTGGACCCAGCACTCCAGCTGCAGCCTCCCCAGGGCAGAGCAGAGGGGGGATGACCTCCCTCCACCTGCTTGTGTGATGGGGACGGGGCGCTTGGGGTGGGCGCTGGGGCTGCTGTGCCATGACAGCGAGGACAAAACCGCAGCGCTCTCAGCCCAAAGCGCGGCAGACCCCTGGCCCAAAGCTCCAGGCCACCTCCCCATCCATCCATCCCCCGGTCCCCGTCTCCTCTCTCGGGATGGATCCCGGGCGGGCGATGCGGATCACGGAGTGAGGAGGTTTTTCCCCAAACGCCGTAGGAATAATTCACCAAGAAGCTCATAAACACTTGCAATCGTGGCCAGTGCATTTCCTTGATTGCCAGCCTGAAACTTTTCATTAGAAATTACTTATTAAACACGGATCTGACCTTTCTCCTGGCTGGCAGGGGATAACAAGTGTTTTATTAAGCCGTCAGGAGCGAGCGGCAGCTAATGCAAGCTGTATCCGCTGCATCCACGGGGCTCTGGACTTCATTAGCCATGGATTATTATGCCATTTATAATTAAACGTTCAATGCTTTAAAATACAGCGTGGCAAGCGGTGGTGGTACTCACCGATCAGGCAGAAGGGATGGGGGAAGGCTCCTGTAACCGCTGCGTGCCGTGCTGCCGAAAACACCTTCCCGTGGTTTTGGCTACTGGGTGATTCAACCAATTCTCCAGTTTCTCCAGCTCTTCCCCACCAGCCAAGGGGTCTCCGGGCAAGGAAGATGCAACACCCAGGGGTTTCTCCAAAGACCACGGCCATGAGCTCAGCGGCAGCATCGCCGCCGGGCACCGCGGCAGCGAGCGGTGGGACAGCACGGAGCAAAGCCCCAGCCTTCCTCCCCGCCGTGCCCGGGCTCTTCACGGAGGAACCCCCCGGAGCGGCCGCTCTCTGGCATCACCCGCCTCCGTAACGCGGCCGTTTCACAGCAGCACTGCGGTCCGGAGCCGCCTGGCAGTTTCGCTTGCTTTTAACCCAAAAGAAATGTCTTGTTTCTGATTGAATTAGAAGGATTTTTTCCAGGGGAAGACCGGCCGCCTCTGCCCCACCACAAAAAGACAAACTTTATGGATGAGCCGACGGTTTGTCCTCTCCGCTCCAGATTTTGCCAAGCCCCTACACTGTTATTTTGCCCCAGAAGTGACTCGGTGCTTGTGCCCGTCCCAGGGATGCTGCCGAGGGGGAAGACAGCCCCGCACGAAGCACGACATTTCCCTTGGCGTGGGTCCGTGGTGTCCTGGAAAGCACCCAGCCAGGCTCGGATTTTGGGCTGAAAGTTGCACCTGGACCAGCATGTGCAAACCCAAGACCCTTCCCCACCAGCAATGGCCGCAGGGACAGTCCCAGCGTGTTCGAGAGCGGCAGAAATTAAGAAGAAACAATTAGGAAGGGGAATTTGGGTGGGCAGCAGGCTGAGCTTTTCTCTTGCCTGGGAATGATCCCATAAATTTCAGCTGAGTGAGTTAAGTGCAAATTGATGCCCAATTTGTTACGCAGCTTCGATATTTCAGTCTTGTCAAGAAAGAGGATATATGAGAACAGAGGGGTTTTCGAGATGGGTTTTAGGGCAGGGAAAGAGGGGAGATTTAGGTTGGGTATCAGGAAGAAATTCTTGGCTGTGAGGGCGGTGAGCCCCTGGCCCAGGTTGCCCAGAGAAGCTGTGGCTGCCCCATCCCTGGAGGGGTTCAAGGCCAGGTTGGACGGGGCTTGGAGCAACCTGGGCTGGTGGGAGGTGTCCCTGCCCAGGGCAGGGGGTGGAACTCGATGATCGCTCGATGGTCCCTTCCAACCCAAACCATTCTGTGATTCTGTCTGATGCTGTGAAAGGAACGAACGCTTCCCTGATGGAAGCCGAGTCGCAGCACGTGAGCGCTCGCCATGGCGCGGAAACAAACCCAGACCAAACCCAAACTTGTCCCAGTGCATCCCAGACCGGGGCAAAACCTCCCAAAGCAGCCGCTCACCCTGAAGGAAGAAACCTCTAACGAAAAGACTAATTAAGAGAAGACTTTACCCCTACACGTCCAACGCCAGCAATTTAAACCTGACGAGCGAGGAAAGGAAAAAAAACCACACTCCCATTATTTCAGCCTGGCTAAGTTGGGTCAGTTGGGTTGTGCTTTTTCATTAGGCGCTCCCGCTTGCAATAAGTAATTTTCCCTAATGCCTTGAATCACTCTTGATACCGCTGTGGTGCGCCTGTGGCCAACGTGAAGTATGAGGAGGTCACAGCTGATGTGTCTTCGTTGGGATGGGGTTTCATTAAATGTGAGTGACCACAGAATTTAACGGTGGAGCCCAGCAACACTGCCCACTAATTGCTTTAGTGTGCTGCTGGTACCACAATTTCCCCTCCTCGGTATTGGGATTTGTCTACTTCATCCAATGCCCTTCGTCAGGATTGTAGGGAGATGTGGCCTCGTTACGTAAATACGGCTTTTCCTGAGTCTTCGGTATTTCTTCAGCGTTGAGAAGAGGGAGACAGCCCTGCGCGGGACGCATCTCGGTGCCAGGGGAGCATCAGTGCCTGCAGGACCTCCAGCTCCGTTCCCCGGCGCTGGGAAGTGACCTGCTGGTGACACCGCTCAACGGCGTAACCCACCGCAAAGTGTCGCTGAGCCCATTTCACAGATGGGGAAACTGAGGCGCTGGCAGGGAATTGCCCAAGGGCATCCCACAGCCTGACCCACATCCGGGAAAAGGCAAAACTCATGAAAGCACACCAAAAATCTGGGCATCTCCTGGGTGCCCACAGCACCTGCAAAAAAGCAAATGCTTTTAAGGCGAGTGGAGCTGAACGCCCCACAGTGTCCCTGTGAAGCAGCAGGTGAACCAAGTGAAGCCCCATCGCGGCCGGGAAAGGGGTGACCAAACCAGGGACTGAACCCGAACCCCGTCCCCGTGTCCCCAGTGGCTCCAGCCCCGCTAGAGGCTGCCTGCAGTCGCCTCTGCTGGGCGGTGTTACGGCTTGTTTTGCTTTAACTAAGTAAAATCCATCCGCTCTATCGTGCTATTTCTATTCCTAAATCTTGCATTACATCGAAAGTCTTTTAAACCGCCTGCGCAAGAGGACTCTATGCGGTTTCTAGGGCACTTTCTGTTTAACTTGCATTAAAGTGTACCAAAGAGTTACAAGTGCATTAGCGGTCCTGTTCCCAAATTGCTGTTACAACCTTTGCCCCCAGCCAATCAATCTTGCTGACACCCATTAAAATGAGCTCATGGTGCCGTTTTTATGGCCGGATTAAGTGGTATATCTGTAGCTCAGGCGGTTCGGTAAGGGCGTCACACTGCTAATGATTTCTTTATTGATCTTTAATGATTTCCTACATTAGTACAAGCAACATTAGCCTCAACAACATGCTCCGGGACAGATTGACTAAATAATTCACTGCAGCAAACTGTGATCACATAACTGCACACTCCTCCTTTGTGTTAAGAAACAGGGGTGGAAAATGCATAATTATATTCTCTGATAGAAGACAAAAAGCCGTTGCCTCCCCCCAGGTTTCTCCCAGCCGTCGTGTCCCCCCCTGCCCCCCCAGTGCCACCCACCGTCAGAAGAAACTTTCCCATCAGGGGCTGATGATCTGCCCCAAATTACTCACCGGGAGAACAAACGCATGGGCGCGATCGAGGCTTTGCTCCGCTTCTGCCCGAGGAAACGCAGTGTTTGGGGGGTCGGGAGGAGCTGGGCTCCGGCGGGTCTCAGTGTCTGTAGGCTCAGAGGGGACATCACTCACGTAAGGAGCTGCCACTTCCCCGGACGTCCCCCTCCCCACGCGTGTCCCCGCAGACACCCCGCTGCTGGTGGCTAACGGGCGACTGGTGGTTAGTCTTAAATATTAAGACCCCGAAGCCCAGGGCTCGGTTTGCAGCCCGTGGGGGTACCCGAGGTGTGGGGAAATGCCACCCCACGGCTGCCTGCCAGGGGGCCGAAGGCTGCCGGACCCCGCGGAGGCAAATCTGTCCCAGCTCGCTCCGCTCCACCTCAGAGTGTGCCTGGAGCAGCAGAAGGAGAAATGAGAGGTGTCGAGGTCTTCAGCGGACTGAAACGAAGTTTTAAAATCACTGGGACCAGTCTGACTTCCATTGCTACCTGGAGGATGGATGGATGGAGGGATGGATGGATGGAGGGAGGGATGGAGGGAGGGAGGGAGGGAGGGAGGGAGGGATGGATGGATGGAGGGAGGGAGGCAGGGATGGATGGATGGATGGAGGGATGGAGGGAGGCAGGGATGGATGGATGGATGGATGGAGGGATGGATGGAGGGAGGGAGGGAGGCAGGGATGGATGGATGGATGGAGGGAGGGAGGGAGGGGTGGAGGGAGGGATGGAGGGATGGATGGATGGAGGGAGGGAGGGAGGCAGGGATGGATGGATGGATGGATGGAGGGAGGGAGGGATGGATGGATGGAGGGAGGGAGGCAGGGATGGATGGAGGGATGGAGGGATAGAGGGATGGATGGATGGAGGGAGGGATGGAGGGATGGAGGGATGGAGGTCTCCCTGTGACACCAGCATGCACAGGGTGGACAGGATGGCTTAAAGGAAACCTCTCGCCGAGCCCAGCTGTAGAGGAATGCCCAGGGCCACGGCCAGCACGGGCGTCCCTGCAGGCAGAGCACTCTGCGGTAGCAAGAGCGGTGCCAGGGCCACAGCAGATCCCTGGCAGTGGGGGATAAGGGGAGCTGCCGTGGGGCCGGGAGCTGCACAGCACCAGCCACGCTCCCCTCCATCCCCCTCGCAGCCGCCAAACCCCGGGGAAGCGGCTTCAAAAGACGCTTTTGCAGCATCACTTCGCTATTTCCTTGGTTCAACCTACCCGGGAGCTCCTTCCATTGACGGCACGCCGAGGACCGAGGCCAGGATGGGGACGGCTGCTCCCTGCCAGCCACCGGCCACGAAACCATCCCACCCGGCCACGTGGCTCGGGATGTATCGGGGGTCTCGGGCGCCGGGAGAAACCAGGCTTCAACCTACAGCCTTCCTGCCGGGAGGTAACGGGGAAGCGCCGGTCCCGCCGCCGCGCCGGTTAATTGGGGAAAGCACTCGGTGGCATGGGTCAGATTCTCCACGGGTGCTGGCGCAGAGCCAGATGACGCTGGGCATGCCACAGCCTTCATTAGCGTAACTGGTTGCAAACCACAGCTCTTGACCTGCAAATAGAAATGATTTCTTCATTAATGGAGATGTCAACGGTGGGGAACCTGTGGTTTCTAACGACACAGCCATTTTCATCGAATGTACAAACAAACTATTAAGAAAACAGAAAACCGGAGCCTTCTCCCCTCTCCTCCGACTCAACACGGGGATTTTTGCCGTGGAATGCGAGGTGACGCTTCCGAGGCCCCGCGGCGGAGGAGCTCTCTCCCGCAGGGAGGCTGAGCTGAGCGTCACCGTCACTCACTCGTGTTGGCCAGAAAACCCCTCCCTGATGTTGCCACCAGCACATCAGCGCTGGGAAAGGCTTCGGGGTGGCACCTGGGGATGTCACGGCTTGGCAGTCCCATAGGACAAGGCTAGAGCGGCACGAGGTGGTCAATAGGGGCTGCTTTGGGGACCTCAGCTGTGACTAACGAGGTGTCTTAATGATGCTCCAGTCCCCACTGCCCCAGATAAGTGCTGGGGGGAGCTGCCTGTGTGCCACAGCCTGTGTCCCCCCCCCCCCGCCAGGCTGGCACTTGCCCGGCACCGAGCCCGCAGTAGCCGACGGCTACACTGGGTGGTCTCAGAGCCTAGGAAAAATGTCCCAGAAAAGGGTTTTTTTTCAAAATCTTTTTGAAAGATTTCAAAAACCTGGTACAGATGGGCCGCCTAAACAAATGAGGCTGCTCGGACGAGTCCAAATTAGAAGCCAGAAAAAGACAGACCGTGGCTCTAAACAAATAAACAAACTAAAGCAAGAGCTCGTTTGCATCCCTCCGCCCTCCAACAAACCGCAGAGGATATTCTCGGCCGAAACGCAGCGACAGCACCTAACACCTGGCCCGAACGCTGCCGTCAGCCGCCGCCTCAAAACCCTCCCCCCAAAAAAAAGCCAACTTGCCGAGGGCCGTTTTCCACCTCTCCTGCCTGGATGCCGTGGCGCGGAGGACGCGCTCATCCCTCTAATTATTATTTGCAGGAGCGAAGCAGCGCCGGCAGCGGTGGGTTTGAGTCGTGCCAAGCGGAGACGCTGCAACCCAGAGCCGGCGGAGCGGGATTTTTGCCGTGGGCCCGTAGCAGAGCATCCCCTGAGCATCCTCACGGCGGTTCAGAAAGGAGAGCCAGTTTCTGGCCTTGTGGTTGTGGGCAAAGAGTGGAAAAAAGGAAGGGAAAAGCCTCAGCCGTGCTAAGCAGAACAGCCTCTGCTTATTTTACTTATTTTGCTGGGTGATTTCCGCCCCCCCCCCCACCTTCTTTAAGGCCACCCTGGGTGGCTGGGTACGCAGGGTGGCAACGCCGCGGCCTCAGGAAGAGAAAGCGGGTTTTCTACGGAGCAGAAATAGAGCAAAAAGCAAGAAAACACACAAACAAACCCCCACCAAAACAAGAGTACTTGGGATGGGGCAGGCTCAGACCAAATCCAGCACTGGAAAAACAGCTCTCAATGCCAGAGAGATTCACATGGAGAGTTTGGAGCAGAGATGTGGGGTGCAGAGACGGGGCGCAGCCCCAGCCCTCCCCATGCAGATGTCCCTTGTCCCTCCAAGAGCCTTTTCCCGATGGTGAAAACCCCCACGGATCAGAGAAATCTCCTTCCCATCCCAAAACACATGCACAGCCTGGCCCCGGCCCCTCCTCGCAGTGGACATCCCGCAGGCACGACTCGCGTCTCGGAGAGGCCGTAAAACACCGTCCCAGTGAACTGGTCAGCGGGAAGATGTAAAGGATCTCGCTAAAGGATCCAGCCATCAGCCAAGGCGTCTGCGGGGAGGAATCAGCATCGCCCTCCTTGCGGTCAGGGAAAGCGACGTCCAACGTTACCCACTGAAGCCCTGAATTCCCACTTGCGTTTGGGAAGGGGGGGGCCGGGCGTGCTACAGTTGGAAATGCCACCTCCTTGAGTAACTTCTAGTTTAAGGTTTGGTTTTTGGGTTTGAGGTTTTTTGGTTTTTTTTCTTCTTTTTAGGGGGGTGGCATAAAGAATAAATAAATAAATTTGCATTTCATCACACAATCTACACACAAGCAAAACTGAGCGCCAGGTAGGCGGCCAGCCTTGCTGCACCGGAGGGAGGTGATGGGCAGGGATGGATTACAGAAAAAAAAAAAAAAAAATCAAATATTTTTGTTCTCACTCGTACCTGTTGCATTTATTCGGAACAAAACACACTCCGGAAAAAGAGCATCCCCCTGGCAGAGCAGTAATAAACCATCGTTCAGGGATAACCTCCTGCCAAGGGACTGCCTCTCCCCTGGGCTGAGCAGAAACCCAATCCTGCGGGTTTTCAGCCCATTACACCCCAGGAAAACCTCACTGGTGTGCGGGCAGGACAGGCAGGCGGGACAGGCAGGGATCTCTGCCCTGGGGGAGAGAGGACGGTGCTGGCGGCTGCGGGAGCCCCGACCGCGCTTCCCATGTGGCTTCGGAGCCTCCAGCCACTGCCGGCCGTGGCCAGTGGCTCTGACGGCAAAGCCACAAACGGCCCCATCTCCCGGTCCCTAATGCCTATCGACCGGGGACCCCGCGGGGTGCCGCCGCGGTTGGGGACATCGATCGCTGTCGCAGCGGAGCAGCAGCCAAGGCCACGCAGGGTGGCACGGGCAGCACAGCCCGGGCACCAGCCCCGCGCAGGAAAGCCACGTGCCATGGTGTGTCCTGCCAAGGGACCACGGCAGTGGGTGCCACCCTGTCCACCGTCACCAAGGGTGACCAGGCTGGGCTCAGCTCACCCACAAATCCAGAGCTGAGCCCTGGAGGAGCTCCCAGCTCCACACGGGAGCACCCTGGGTGCATCCAGCTGGATCCTGTGCTGGGAAAAGCCCCAGCAGCGCTCGCCATGTGTCCCCGGTGGCAGGACTGGTGTCCCCATCCCATGGGGCACCCAGTCCCACGGCACACCCTGCACCCACCAGCTGAGCGTGGGGCTTTGTCTCCCTCTAGTGCACATGGCTCCGGAGCAGCTCGGTGATGGGACACAGAGGCCAGGGCACCCCTGGACATGGCCGGAGTCCCAAGGCCAGGGGGCTGTCACACCGTCCGGCCACCGCACCCCACGCCGGCTGCACCCCACGGCAGCCACTTCCCTGGAAAAAAGCTGGCAGCGGCATAACGGAAGCACTCACGGCGTGTCCGGCTCATCCTGACGTATGGGAACGGGTCCAAGCAGAGGCTGCCGTCCTCTTAGGGCACAGCTGGGATGCGGGACCCAGAGAAACCACCCACCTGAAGCGACACCTGGAATTTCTCTCCTACGGTGCCACAAATGGGGGAGTTTTTTCCTGTCCCCACGCACCTCCTGTATTGACTTTCGCAGTTTGTCCTGTTAAACAAATAGCCTGGCAGGGGTGCAGGGTGACTTATTATCCTTGCATTGCAATATCTAATCCACCGATATATCTATTATTCATTTATTTTTCTATTATTCATTTATTCACTGGGAATTTAGAGGCAATCAAAAAGGCACTCTTGGTCATTTTGCTATAAAAGCATTTTTGATCCTCCTCCTCTGCCAATGCGAACTTGTCTCTCTCGCTTAAAATACATTAATGACCCATTACAGGGATGGGATCTGATGCCCTGCTTATATATAGGAGCGTCTTCGGAGATTTTGAAATTGATATAAATAAACAGGGGGCTTGTTGTTAATGCGCTCATTAAGCAAGGGGTGGGCTGGGATGAGGAACACAATATTTTCCACTCCAACCTCCCCGGGGGCTCTGCGATCGTCGATGTTAATGCCTAAAAAACAAGCGACAAGCCGGGCTCCGCTGCCCTGCTCCAGCAGCCAGGAGGACCCGAACAGTGCCGGGGAATGCCGCCATCCCTTCACCCACCCCACATCACCAGGAATTGCTCAAGAGGTGGTGGGGGCCACATCCAGCACGTTTGGAGGATGAGGCGATCGCCCACAGGAGTGGGAAGGTCCAATCCTGCCGCTGCCCCCTCCAACCGAGAGCGGGATGCTGTGGTGGTGCCGCGGATCAACTTCCAGGTGCATAATTGCAATTTTAATGGCAGCACACGGAAAACCTGGCAAGAGATCCTGGCCAGGGAGGCAAAACTGTACTTATCAGGAAAAAAAACCAAAACAAAACAAAAAAAACCCAACCTGAAACAAAAAAAAAGCCAAAATTCACAAAGTAAAAACTAACAACCGCTGATGATTTAGCCAGTGCATCTCTGCATCACGGCGCTGAGCGCTGCGCCACGCTGGAACCCTCCTTGATTTTACTGGGGCCAGCACCTTATGCCGGGATCTCTGATGGGGGAGATGCCGTGGCTTCGCCGGGTGCAGCCTGGGACTGGTTTGTACTGGCTGAGAATTGCCTTTGTTCACCAGCAACGAGAGCAGGTTGAGCCCATCTCATCCTGCAAGAGGTGCGCAGCCTGGGCCAGGGCGTTCTGTGTCACCTTCAAGGACCCTCCAGGGTCCACATCCTGCCCTTTTCCCGGGAGCTAGAGGCCCTGTCTGTTAATTAGGGGTTGGATGTGAAACGGCATCCCCTGGCACCGTGCCGATGCCGGTTTGCGGAGGGCAGGGCTGGCTGCGCATCGTCGCCTCCGCTTGGCACCAGGTTGGGAGTCGCAGGGACCTGCGGGGGAAACGTCAGCCAAGAAAAGCCAGCGGCAACGGGAGAGCGAAGAGGAAGAAGAGAATTAGAGAAGGGCGATCTCTGCCTCTGTGCCACCGCTCCCACTGCCTGTCCCCAACAGCGTGGGGACAGGGAGGTCCTTTCCCCAGGGCTAGAAGTCACCAGGATGATTGAGCCAGGCCAAAGGTTGCCCTTGGCCCCTGGAAACCCTGGGAAGGTGAGTCAGTGCCCAGCCGGCACCAACCCAGCCCTCGCCACCATGCTGCTCCCAGATCGGACCAGCTGCAGCCATGGCCACCAGACTGTCCCAAACCCTGTGCCCCACTTGATGGAACGGGGAAAGCACCAGCTCAGGGACCGCATCCCGGCAGCCCTCGCAGCTGTGTGACAGCCCCTCGCTTCTGTTTTCCTGTTCCCAGCAGTGGTCACCCTGTGGGGTGGCCTTTCCTCACTTCTCCCTTCGCTCCTGGCCCGAGATGACGCCGGTCCCCAGCTCTGCAGGTGTCATGACCTGATGGCTTCACTCCCAGCAGCTCCTTTTGCACGGGCCAGGGGCGAGCACGGGTGGCTGGGCACCCTCTGCAAAGGGCTCCTCCTCTCCCTTCCCCAAGGAACCAGCCCCAGGCATCGCCCAAAGCTGCTCAGCAGGGCAAGGGCACAACAGGGCCACCGTGAACCCAAAACTCGTCCTCGACCACCAACGCGACTTCCCTCATCTCCACCGGCTGAGCGGAGCGTACAGGGACACGGTCGCCCACCGCACGGCCACCTCTCGGGGTTGCGCTTTGAGACGAAGCCAGACGAGGTGGTTTGCCGACATCCTACTTCTTCTTTAGCGTCTCAGCTTCTCTTCTCCCACTTCCATAAGCAGCATCCTCTCTGCTCGTGGTGGGGGGGAACGGGCCTCAGCAAGTGCCTCAACCCACTGTCTGGTCCATCTTCCAGGAGAGCAGGTCACCTCTGAGCATCCCACCCAGGAGGGAAAAATGAAGGCAGGGAAGAGGCTGGAAATGAGGGCTTCACCCAAGCCTTGACGTCAGCCGGAGATCTTCTTTCTCTTCCAAAGGGTGCTGGATCAGGTGTCCCCACGCGATTGCCATCGCCTGGTCACAAGCTCCGGCAGTACCGTGCCGGCGGCAGAGCCGAGAGCGGCTGAGGGCACCGTGCCGGCAGACAGCCCAGGTTGCTGGGCCCTCCCCCAGGCCCGCGGGCTTTTGAGATGAAAAGAAGCAATAAAATCCCAACGAGAGAAGAAGCGGCCGTTTGAGAGCTGGGATGTGAGCGGCTCCCTCCCATCCTGGCCATTAAGTGGTTGTGGAGCCCCTGCAAAGGGCAAGTCCCTCATGGCACAAAGAGCCTAATATGGATTGGGGACGCATCCCACAGCAGGTGTTTGACCCTAGAGGATTCCTGGGGACACTGAGCTGTCCCCAGGTGCCACACGTCCAGGTGCCCAATCCTGCCCTGCCCCGCTGCACGTGGAGCCGCACGGAGCATCCCCACGGAGCATCCCCGCAGCACTAACCCCCTCGGCACCTCGACAGCGGCTCCCAGCAGCTGCAAACCCCAAAACACCCAACGTCTTTTCATCACTTGGTCCTCCGAATACCCACTTATCACCATGCTCCTCCAAGGCCGCTGCAGGGCACAGCGGCTGCCTTAGCGAAACCCCACGGCGGGCACGAAGCCCCTGGGCCACAGTCAGGGCCAGGCAGAGGATGTTAATTATTGCATTAGTGAAACACGTTTAAAACCAAACCAAAAAAAAACCAACCCAAAAAAACTTCCACCAAAAATGAAAACAACCCCAGTCCCTCACCAAACAAATGGCACCAGCATTACGGAAAAAAAATAAAGTTATTACTGGCTGCAAACGTTCAGGCTCCTGAGCAAGGTCTTTCATAGGTAATTTCTGTTGTAATTAACATCTCTGGGGTTAATGGATCCGAGTTTCAGGGGATAAAGAGCCGCATTGTTAACAGCCCGCGCTCCTGGCTGCGTCCATCCAGGCTGGGGCTGGACCGACCGGGAAATCTCCACTTTCATCTACCATTAGCGTCAACCCAGCTGTTATGCCCAGGAAATTAAAACTATTCACTGCAGTAAAGTTTTAACGTCCGCGGTTTTATTTGACGTCCCGTGACTTATGGGCTGGACTGGATCCCCCTGCTCTGATCTCTTGGATTTATGAGTTTGAAAAAGGCACCGAGCGACGGCACCCGGACGCTGGGCAGGGAGCGACACAGGGCCCTGAGCTGCCCGTGTCCCTCCGACGGCTCCTGGCGCGGCAAACGTGGGAAAACACGTGGCAAAGCTCGGTTTGCAGCTCGGCAGCTCGGCACTGCCTCTGTCCTCAGGAAATCGCTGCGCTCTGGCCTGGGAGATGCTCGTTTTTCATATCCAACACTTCTGTGCAGGGCGGCCAGTGTGGAGCAGGGCATCACGAGGAAAGCCAGGAGAAGGGATGGCGACACCAGGGGGGAGACGGAAGGGATGGCGACGCCAGGGGGGAGACGGAAGGGATGGCGACGCCAGGGGGGAGCGACGCCAGGGGGGAGACGGAAGGGATGGGGACACCCTGATGCGGATCCTCCGGCACCAGCCGGCACTGGAGGTGGGGACAGCCCTCTCCAGGAGCGAGGAACCCCCTTTGTGTAGCTCATCCCTGTCTCAAACAGTCTCAGGTGTTTTATAGCCTCCCGGCCAAGGGTACCTCCCTGCAAATTTCCGTGCTGGTCCGTCCATCAGCGATTTGTGT
Source organism: Fratercula arctica (assembly GCA_947846985.1). Taxonomy (NCBI): domain Eukaryota; kingdom Metazoa; phylum Chordata; class Aves; order Charadriiformes; family Alcidae; genus Fratercula; species Fratercula arctica. Next base: position 6,959,570 of record CANTUZ010000018.1, read on the forward strand.
GCTTGGGAATAGAGGGAGGAGGCAGGACCCTGCACCAGCCTCCACCGATGAGTCTTCACCATGGGCAAAGCCGGCAAATCAATACAGCATCCGAAACCTTAGGGAGAATTACACTCGGTGCCCCGTCTCCAATCCCCCCCCCAGGGACAAGGAGTTTCGAGCTGTGGGAAGGGAAGACGGAGTTGGGAAGAGCCGAAGCGGCTGCTCGGTGCCCCCCGGCTGTGCTGGGAGCCTGGAGCTACTGCAGCAGCATCCTGGATTTCAGCAGGCAAAGAAATGCTTAACGGATGGATTTTGCATCCATCCTTGTGGCTCCTAGAATATCTTCATAAGCCACAACGTGCCCTTAATCCCACAACAAAATCAAGTCAAAGAGCAATTAATATTCTGATACCTGTGGCTAGCTGAAGTGATATAGAGCTGAAGATTTCTTTTTCCATTTCACTCCAACTGTGGTTTTGTTTTTTTCCAGCCATTCTCTGGTCAGTGGTTTTAGGGGCACCAAGGTTCACTTTTGTGGGTAACCTCCACCGTTAGCTGTTGATTTAATTAACTCAGGCTCCTCTGCCTTCTTGACCATACCAACCCCAGCAGGGCTGGATTTCAAACACAAGCCGTGAGTATTTCTCAGGGCTTTAAAAGAAAAAAAAACAAAAGAAAAAAAAAAAGCCCTGAGAAATTAAAAAAAGACGACTCTGAGCGATTGGGCTCTGCAGTTCCAGGGTAGTGATATCGGTCGCTTAGTCCTAAACCCGATTAACAACAAGCATTCGTGACTTGTTTAGCCTGAACTTGAACCGAGCCTTAGTGAACGTGTTCAACACCTAAAAGTCAAGGCACGGCCACGGGGATGCTCGTGGCATCTCCCGGAGGCAGCGCTGAACGGCAGCTCCTGCTGGGTTGCAGAGAACTCTGATTGTACCCCCCCCCAAAAAAAAAAGGGAAGACCAGAGTTTCTGGGCAGCTCAGGGTCCAGGTGGGGTTTGGAGGAGGAGAAGCCTCCGAATCCTCTGGGTTAGGAGCGACGGGAAAACAACTGTCACCTCCAACGGTGTTTATCAACAAAGCCACCAACCTGGACCCCAGCGAGAAACATGGTCCCCAGCCTCCAGAGAGGGGTCGGCACCCAGAAACCCGCAGTGAAACCCGGGGATGTCCTCCATCCCCCGCTGAACCTCCCTGACCTTCGCCGGCAGCCGAAACCCCAGCCGAGTGATTGGCCCAGGCAGGTGCTGCCTTGTTTTTAGCAACCTCGTTGAAATTTAAATTGATTTGTTATTTATCCAACTGACAACAAAGAGAGAAAAAAAAAGTCCTAACTCCGTGCGCTGGGGAGATTGGATTCCTGTATCACTGTCAGCTGCATTAACTTACTTCCTGGACCTAAATTCAATTAGGGCAGCATTCCCTAGCATTAATAAATCAATACCAATGCCATTTTGATATATTTTGAATGTCTTTCATTATATATTTCAGGGCAGGGATTAGTGCCGAATTCGAAGTTAATGGGACGTGACAAGGCAAATCAAGTTGGGGAGGTAAAGCCTTAGAGCCGTGAGCTGTAATTGCTTTCTGTTGCAAAAGATTGCAGCGGCAAAACAAAGAGCTGCTGAACTTTTCTTGCCGGGGAGGAGGAATCCCAGCCAGGGACTGTCTCTCTCTGGGAGGTGGAAGAGGAGTTAAACACCAGCAGAAAGTCTCCGGCGGGGATTTCGATAGGAATATGGCGTTGGGTCCCTCCTGAGCAGCTTTTTGGGATGGATTCGCACCTTGCGCATCCCCCCTCCCAGGGCTGCCGACGGCTCCGGCTCCAGCATCCCCAGCTACCCACACTCAAGGCTGGTTTTTACATTAAAGGATTGCGGGCAAACTGAACTGGTTTTGAGGCCCAGTTAAAAAGGGCGAGACAAGGGTGCCCCAGCAAAGAACTCGTCCCCCAACTCCTCTGAATGGTCTTTCGAAAATCAACGTCAACACAAGCCGTTGGGTCTGTACGTGCACCCCGGCCCGCTCCTCTCAGCCCGGGCGCTTTTCACTGCAACAGGGTGGTCAAAACCCAAATAATTTCTACTGCAAAGGTGATGGAAAAGCCTTTTCCTGGGGTAAGGAGAGTTTCTGGGCATCAGGAAGAGCACGAGCAACCGGTAAGCAGAGTGGGGCCACTGGTACGGCTAAAGACATAGAAGAGCATCCTTGATACTGGCATCCTTAAGCCTAGATATAAAAGGCAAAAATCCAGATACAAAAGGCAAAAATCCAGATCCTCAGCTGGGATTAACTTCACCGACTCCCGCAGACAACCCAGCCCTGGTTTTGGCAGCTCTGGGCAATATTCCCTCGGTAGCCACCACAGCAAAGGTAAATCTCCGCCTCTCCTCCTCCCCGCCTCTCAAATTGATCGGGACAGTCCTGATTGCAGATTAAGTGACCGGCTATCAGTGACTTGAATCCTGTCCATCAATCACTCAGTTGGGTCCCTTGCAAAACATTAGCGAAGTAATTTCTCAGAGCGACTCTTTCAGACAATAAACCAGGCACCTTGCAAAATGGAGCGCGCGACGGTTAAAGGTCTTAAAAGCCTTTGCCAATTATGAATGGCCTGAAGGGAGCCATTCTTGCTGCATCTGGGGATGAATAAAGATGGAAAATAATAGTATATCAATGGTATTGCAACTTTGCTGTATTAATCTTTTAAGAATTGAAGTTGCTCGGTCCTTCCAAACGGGAATGGCACGAGATACCTTTGGGCTTTGATGCATGAAAAGTGGGAAGATGTGTAGTTTGAGACAACTCCTGACCCGTCCCCACCGAGTCTGTTGTGGTTGTGTCCCTGAAAAGCTGCTGTAGCCTGTGCAGGGGACAGAGACGCATGAGGAAGGGCCCTGTCCCCTCCACCAAAACCCTTCCTCCTCCACCAAAAACCTCCCTGAACTCAAACTTCAAAGCCCCAAAAAAGCCCAGTGTTTCCTTTGCCAAGCAAGCAAGCTCCCAAGTCGCATTATCCTGTCCATAAAATCAAAATATGCTATTAAGAGCAATTAAGAGTCAGGATTGCCCTTTGAAACCAGGTGTTTTCACTTTCGGGGGCACAATAAACTGCAAGAGTTGGGGATTTATATAGATTTTCCATAGTTGACTTGGAAAAAAAAAATAAGCGGAAGGAGCCCGCTAAAGTGTAGCCCCGAGAAGGCAGGTACAGTCGCATCCTTTTGCAATTCATTAGATCTTTCCTCCTCCGGAGGCAGGTACTGATCTCACCCGCGGGTCGGGCGGGGGAAGGAGGTATAAAAAAATGCCGCGCTGTTGATTAAAACCATTTAGCCCCGACAGAAAACAAGTAGCTCTTTTTTCCAAGTGGGCTCCAAAGTCTCATAAAAAGGCACCGAAAGGGGAATGACCTTATAAACCTCAGCCCCGAGTGCCTTTGGGGGGGAGTTCAGCTCGGACCATGCCATCTGATGAGGGACCCAAAACATTTTTGCCCCTAAAAGACAACTATTGCTGCCCTCCAGATGATGCAAAAAGCCAAATCTGGCTTAACGCCCGCAGGGGAGCCGGGTCCGGAGGCAGGATCTGACCCCCCCGGCCAGCGCGGTTTCCCGAACGCCCCCATCGGGGCTGGGCTCCCCGGAGGTCCGTTCGGCCGGTGGGGGTCTGGCTCAGCAAAAAGCCAAACAGAGACATTTTGGCCACATCCGCGGCTTGCCAAATTAAACAGGGCATTTTCTGCCCACTTCTGAGCGACTATAATGCAGGTTTATAACTCCTGGAGGGTGTGGAAAGTCGGCTATCACGGGCTTTTATTTAACTTGGCTGTGAAGACTGAAAAAAACCCAAAATAGACGTTCAATGAGCACAAGGATTAGTGAGGATTTTTCCACCTCGGTCACAGGCAGCACACGCCCCTGGATGGGTTCCACTCATCAATTCAGTGGTAGTAACTAAATCTGGACCAAACAGACCCAAAATACGATCCAGGCATTTCCAGCGTCGCATCCCGGGCTCCCCAACGAGGGGAGCTGAGCGGGTGGTGGGTGATGTGCCACCCTCGCCCCTGTCCTGCAAGGGCCACCCGATCGTTCCCACGTGCCGATGGGTTTTCCTCGTCTGTCCGTGGTCTCCCTACAGCTTCCCTCGGAGCCGCTTTCGGCCATGCCCTCCTTCCCGCAGGCAGCTGAACTCCATCCCGCACAAGGCGACAGCCACATCCCAGCCAGCAGCTCCAGGAAGCCACCCCCCAACGCACAAAAGGGATTTATTCCCCCTCCCAGCCTCCAGCTTTTATTTTTTCAGGCTCAAAACCTTTCCCACCCGCGTAACAAGCGGCTCCCATCCCTCCTGCAGCCCCGTCCCGGCGCTACCTGCCTCCCCCCGCCGCGTTCGTGCCAGGTGAGACCCCAACAGCAACCACCATCTGGGCTGGTTTCCCCCGACTTCCTCGTCTCGCCCGCGCCGGGGAGGGAGGGGGGGGGGAAAGAGAAGAAGAATCAAGAATGGCTCTGCCCAGATGCGTTGCACAACCTTTAAAAAAAGCAGAAGACTCGCTCGCAAAGAAACCTGCTTTGGGCAGCCCAGACGAGCCCCAAACCTCGCTGCCCACAATCTTGAGCAATAATTTATCGCAGCCGCGCTGGGGATCTTCTCTCCCCACCCCGCAGCCAGCCCAGCGCAGCCCAGCCCCCGGGAAGGCTCGAGGTTTGTTCCTGCATCCAGCTGCAGGAGCTTATTAAGGGATTACCCAGGTTTTATTAAGGGGGAATCTTCACCCTGCAAACGGGACACGGTGCTGCTGACTCGCTCCTCACCCAGGGGGAGGAAGGAGGAGATGCAGAACGGGGGTTGGAAAGCTGGAAGACCCCACATCTGCCTAAGGGATGTTTGATTTTTCCTATTTTTTAAATTAATTGCAGATGTAAAGCCAATGGCAATGAGAGCTGGGGCTGCCGAGACCCGGAGCTGGTACAAAATCCCGTGGACAAATGTGAAAATTAGACAAGGCGTTCGATGACCTGGGGGGATAGATGATAAAAAAAAAAAAAAAAAAAAAAAAAAAATATTTCAAACATTCCAGAAATAACACAGGCAGCTCCTGAATTACCACTGCGTTAATGGAGACTGCTCCGCCTGCAAGCCACCGAAATCTGCCGTAATCCCACAAAAATCAATGCAGCCATAGCACTGCCAGCCTGCCGGAACATCGGCATCTTCCTCCGACTCCTGAGCGGCGTTTTTCCAAGGCTGCTCCAACGCTGCGGCCACGGGGCGAGCGCCCGCTCACCCTCGCCATCCCCCCGCCATCCCTTGATGCTCAGAATCAAGACAAGAGATCACCGCACCAAACCCATCGGGCCCAGGGACCGAACGCAGCAGGGGAAAAAGTCACGCCACCTGCAACGCGACCCCTAACTCTCCTTTTCTACCCCCCAAAAAAAAAAGCTCTTATTTCCCTCCCCGGAGAAATTTTTGAGCCTGGCAGAGCGCCGGCAGGGCTCATTTCAGGGACAAGCCCATCTCCCCCGACTTCTTGCCTTTACTTCAGACGTGACCTTTTGATTTCTCGGGTAGAGTGTAAATTACATGTCGCCAGCATAAAATATTAAATCCAATTTATATTTAATTATTGATGTTATTATGTATTCCATAGTAATGGCAGCAGGGAGGAAAAAAAAAAAAAAAAGAAAAAAAAAAAGAAAAAAATCCACCATCCACCCCACCATTAAATAGCTCGGTTGCATTAGCAGCTTCTTGAGGTTAGATATCTTCCTCCGTTCCTTCTTAACGCTAAGATTGATGGCTATGGGGAAGTTTGTAAATAGTCTTCCAGAAATATTTTATCCGATTATTGTACCTATAAAAGGGAGCAGGGAGGGGGAGATAGGGGCCTTTTTAAACCGCTACTAATTATTTGCTCAGCTAAAGGGCAAACAGCTCGGCGAGCGGCGCGCGCCTAATGCTCTCCAGCAGCTCCACTGGAGGTCGGCAGCTCCGGCAGCCCCCGTAGGCAGGGATGGGGCCGTGGAAACCAGTTAAAAAAAAAAAAAAAAAAAAAAAAAGAGAGAGAAAAAAGAAAAAAAAAAAAAGATGGTGGAGAACCACAGTGGTTTGTTTTTTTTTTTTCCAGCTGAGATTTAACCAGGATGTTAAGCTTGAGTTTGACATTTTTACTAAAATATTAATCAATTCTCTTTTCAACTTGATTAAGCTAATTCTCTCCCCATATATATTTAATGCCAAAGCCACCCAAGGTGCGCAGGGCTCCGTGGCCTTGGTTTTGCTCCTGTGGTTCTCACGTGGGACGAAAGGGATTTACGGACACCCAGCACGGAGCAGGATCCCGGCGGGGAAAAGCTCATCCCACCACCCCATAAGTGCCGCGAGACCGAACCACCCAAATCACCTTCACCCCCCGCCGCGGCAGCTTCATCCTCTCCGAAACAGAATAATTCCGTTTCTTCCCGCAGCGCCCGCGCCCCCCACCAGCGCCCTCGGCTCAGCACAATAAAAACAACATTATCCCCCTCACTTAAAATTCAAATCAATAGACCAAATGGAGAGGATCCGACTCAAGAAAAGTAAAGAGAACTAATTCATCCGGGGACTGACAGCAGGCCACTAAGTGCTCGGGTGTCACCGCGCTGGGTGACAACCTTTGGGACCGGCCGAGCTGCGGAGGCCGGGGGGAAAGTTCCTCCAGCCCAAGCACATCCTGGAGCTGCTCTGATTAAAGAGCCTCGTTGGAACAAATAAGCCGGTTCCTCGATGTTCCCCCCTCCTCCTCCTCCGGAGGTTTGGCAGAGCCGGGGAGCCGCTTGGCGCATCCCCCCACTCCGGCTGCGGAGGATGCTCCGGCGGGAGCTGCTGGGCTGAACCCACACATTTAGTGACACCTAAATTCTCCACAAGCTTCTCTCCCTTCTCTATCGTCTTAAAGATCAAAACCACCCAGCACTTTATGTCAGCGTTTCGAAACAAAGGGCTCCCACTTTTTGATGGGAAAGGTGGGGTTTTTTTTCCGCATAGAAACACTTCCTTAGCAGCTTTGTAAAGCACCCAGAAGCCTTTTCCAGCCACTCCAAAACACAATATTTTGATTTTTTTTTTTTTTTTTTTTTTTACTTTCAGTTAGCTGAAAAGCTTTGCAGGTATTTCCAGGGAATCAAACACCAGACGAGCTGTCGGCCACCCCACCCCATCTCCTGTGCGGAGACCCCTAAATCTACTGGGCCAGAGCCCCCAGGGGACGACCCGATTCTTCCTCTGCTGCCCAGTGCCAGCCCCGGGCCGGGGCAGCCCAAATTTCACCCTCCGGCTGTCGGCCAGCCCTTGCTTTTCCCAGGGCTCTGAGCTACCTCAGCATCCCTGCGGCTCCGAGGAGGAGCAAGACTCACGTTTGCCAAAGCAGCCCCCACGGTTTAGCAGCTCGGGAGCAGCCGAAAGCCCCTCCAGAGAGATACCGGTGTGCAGCACAGGAGCCATCGCAGCATCCCATCACCTCCCCTCCCTCCCTCCCCCTGCAGCTGATTAATCCCTAATTGCCTCCACCCCATCCCGCTTGCGGCACAGCTCAGGTGCCGGCGTTTGACCCTGCCTCTTGTCACCCCCCCGAACCATGCCGGCTCCAAACTGTGGGTCTGGGCTTCAATTCTGAACCCCCAAAGGGGTTTAACGTGGGGCCGGGCTGCGGCACACAGTGACTCTGCACCCCTCCGACCCTGCCGTGGCGTGCGAGAAGGAAAATGCGCCCCAAAGGGAGCCAGAGGCTGGAGCTGCATCGGGAATGTGCTGGCTCCCGGAGCACAGGAGCATCCCTCAACGCAGGGCAGCTCCGCAAGGGCTGCAGGGTCCCAGTGCCACAGTGGGGCTGGAACTGAGGGAGAAAACAAGAATATTGGGTCTTTACATTTATTTAAATGCTGAAGTCTGGGCTTTCCCCAGGTTTTTGATGGGATGGAGCAGCTGGGAATTGCAACGCTGTGTGTCCCAGCACCCCGACGCTCCCGGCGACGGCCCCTTCCCTCTCAGCAGCTCCTCATTTCAGATATAAATGATCCCGCTGTCCCAGGGAGCAGCTACGCATCCATGGATAAGCACATCCATGGATAAGCACATCCAGCTGCCGGCAGACGAGCCAGCGAGCATCTCCCTCCCACCCCATCGCCAGGGTCTGCCCCGCTCCTGGCACGCCGCAGCCTGGGTCCAGCCCCTTCACACCTCTCACCACAGCTGGCCACTTGTTGCTCTTTTATTTTTTTTCCTTTTTTTTTTTTTTCTGCTTTAGCTAATTTTTTTCGCCCCTGGGGGCCCAGCGGCAGGGCTGGCCAACCCTCCGCTACCCCATCACCCAGCCCCGCGTTGGTACCTCCAGCGCCGAAACCCTCCCCTCCCGCTCGGCCGAGCGCTCGGTTATGTTATTAATTAAAGCAAGCTGTCACGCCCGGGAGATTTATTTTCTTTGCCGTATCTTTAGCAGTAAACGCCACTGGGAGAGCTCAGAAGACCGTGTCAGATGCAATCAGCTTCTGAACAGCCTTGTTTTGTTCCTTGTCCCCCATGAGTTTGACCGATCCCTCTTTTCCATTCCCGGGAAGGAAGCAAGTGCTGTGCTGCGCCCGCGCCGCCCCTGCACCCTCGGCACCGCGGTGCCACCCCTGCGCCTGCCCGGGCACCCAGCTGTCTTAATTACCACCCCCCTTTAATAAACATGGCCTTTGTATCCTATTTGATTACCCCCTTTGATGCCTAAACCAGTTCCAGTCGAGTCCTCTGCCCAGACCTCCGATCCGGCAGCATCGATTCCCAAATCGCGTTTCTCCACGTCCTAATCTCTGCATTGACTTCAATGGACGTTTATATACATGAATCACGGCCCAGCCCATGATGTCTCGCAGAAACACTCAAAGGACCCCCCAGCCAGCGCCGCACACGGGCGTCAGGGACCGGCACAGCCCCGCCTCGGCCACCTGGAGGGATTTCTACACCTAAAAATATACAGCCTGGATTTTTTTTTTTTTTTTTTTTTTTTTCCTCCCCCTGAAGACCCAAATCCAAGCTGCGTCAGTACATTTTACGGGCACACACGGACAAACCCCTGCTCGGTCGTTGCCCGAGGACGGCCAGCCACCCGCGGGGACGCAGAGGGATGGCCACCACCGATGGCAGCGCCGGCGCGGTGACAACCGCTGGCAGAGCCACCGCGCCGAGCTGACGCCTCCTGCCAAGACGTTGCTTGTAAACAACAAGTGAAATAACTGCCCCGGGCGGTCGGGGAGGGCTCAGCCTCCCTGCTCCCCAAAACAGGGTCCTGGGTCCAGGAGAGGCGGCCGCGGGTGCACGGCTCCTTCCAGGAGCTCCGCTTTGGGAAACCCAGCAAAGACGGGATCAATCCACGCGGTTTGGGGGAGCAGGCGGGGAAACGGCGCAGCTCGGAGGGAAGCAAAAGACAACAGGCCCCGGCTTGGGTTTGGGAGGGAGGAGAGCTGGCAAAGGAGAGGGATGGGGTGGCCGTGACCAGCAGAGCTGAACCCTCCTCCGGGGCTCCTCCGGGGCTCGGCCCCACTGCGAGGGGCGAGCGCTGTCGGCATCCCGCTCGCTCCGTACAAACCCATCTGGGCTCCGGAGGCGTCCCGGGATGAAGCCGTTTCCCCCCTTCTCCCGCCTCCTCGGCTAATTTTACTCCGTCTGGCCGGAGCTCGCAGCCCCTGGTTCTCGTTACGCCCCCCGCCGCGAACCAGCGCCTGCACGCAGCATTTTTGCAAAGTTACAGGGTAGCAGAAATATCCTTGTTTTGTTTTTCCTTTGGCCACTCTGTCCCGCTTCCAAAGTTGGGAAAAAATTACGAAGTAGCAAAAGGGGGGGGGGGGGGGGCGGAAAAAAACAACAACCCAAACCCAACCACCCGACCGACACGGATTAGACACGCGCAGAAATAACCTCTGTTCTTTGGGGGCTGATCGTGCTCCAGAGCGGAAGAAGGGGGAGGACAGAAGGAGGGAAAGAAATTCAAAATCTAAAAAATTGGAGTTTGTTTATTTAAAAAAAAAAAAAAAAAAAAAAAGACTCCAAAATCCGCACGGGCGGTGACGCCAGCCCCAGCCAGCCCCTCGCGCCCCATCCCTGCGGAGACGACCCGTCGGCTGCGGTTCCCCATCACCAGCCCCGTTGGGGGGGGTCCCTGCCCCACAGCGGGAGCCTTCTTGGGAGGAAAAAAAAACTAATCCACGTTTCCTTCTCCTTGCCCCTCCTGGCAGATCCACCTGGGCTTGGATGGGGCACGAGAGCCCGTCCCGCATCGTGCCACTGCACCGGGCCCTGGACGGGGCAGCACAAAGGAAGGGGGTGAGGATGAGGTGAAGGTGATTAACGGTGTCTGGGAGAGATATAAAACATCAGGGAGAGGGAGAGAGGTGAGGTCAAAGAAAAGGGATGGCGCTGGCATGGGAAGGAGGGGGTCCAGCCCCAAAAGGAGGGCAAATAGCGCTGCTCAGAATGGCTAAATATGAGCTTGGAGCTGTACACGGCGAGCTGGCGGCAGCAGCGAGCAGGACCAGGAGCCATTACTGGCCCCCACTAAGAGGGTGGGCTCTGCGGAGCCACGGGGGCCACAACTGCCCACATTTCTGCATGTCACACATCCAAAAATCCACAGCCCCAAGGGCTGAGAAGGGAACCTGAAACCGAGCTGCAGCAGAGGGAACCCAGGGCAACACTCGAGCCCTCGAGGTTTTCATCGCAGCCCTTCCCCGAAGGGCAAAACCACGTGGAACGGAGGGTATAAAGCACAAAATGCTATGTTTTCCCCCCAAAGCCTAAGAGCTGAAGCCATCACACCCCCGGTGGACGGGTGCAAGGTGGGTGCCGGGAGGAAATCGTCCCAGCAGCGGGTGAGGAAGCTGCGGGGCCGGGTCTGGATCCGGCACACAGTCCTGGTTAACACATGTCGCAAAACTGAAAGCCAAATGGAGAAGGAAACAGAAGGTGACAGTGAAGATACCGTGACTAACGGGATCTTCCAGGGCCGGTTAGAGGAACTGGCTTTGCCTTGAGGTGGTCGGGGATGTGCTGGAGAGCTACAGGCGGCCCCGCAGATACCATCGAAATGCCACCCAGGTGGTTACGAGAATGACAGATAAAGGCGACCGAGCAGGAACAGATTTGCAGAAGTGACACCCTCCGGTGCTCAGCACCAGTTTTTGGCCGGGGCTGGTGGTTTCTCTGTTTATTCTCCCAGCAAACAGCTACACCCCGGCTCCCGCGCTGCCGGTGGACCCTTCCCGAATCCAGCCCTGGATGAGCAGCCTCTGAGGGTTCCCTAACCCCCACCGAGGTTTGGAGGCAGGCAGAGCATCGGTGCATGGCAGCAGCACACCTCCAAGGTCTCCCCTTGCTGAGAAATCACCTTTGGGTCCTGCAGTTAAACACCTTTTTATCACACTTGAACACCCAAACGCTTCTGCATTGGGGTGTTTTTTGCTTTGGTGCATTTATCCCCTCGCACAAAGGAGGGGGCGACCGCTCAAGGTGCCTCCAAAAAAAAGGGGGGGGAAGGCATTTGCACCCCCCCCCCTCCAGCAAAGACCAGCATCACTGAGCCCTCCCAGCACCTGCGGATATCCTTGGGGAAGGGATGCTCCGGGCAGCTCTCCCGGGAGCATCTCCCATGGGATGACCCCAGAGGACTGAGACGGGCCGTGGCTCAGGGGGGACTTACGGCACCGGAGGGGAAGGGACCTGAGCATCCATCTCCCCATGGGACCGAACATCCCCATCACGAGCGTCAGCTCCCGGGTTTGATCCGAGCAAGCCCAGCTTGCTCCCAGCCCCTCTCCGCTCCTTTCACCAAAGTTTCACCATATTAAGCAGCTGAACTGCATCATCCAAGGAGTGTCAAATTGGTTTTAAATGGTTCTAATTATAACCAGGAAGTTTTAAAGTGTGTGGGTGGAAAGGAATGCAGCAGATTAATTTAATAGCAGTTACCACGGCACAATAGTCCTTCAATTAAGAGTTCTTTCTGGCTGGGTTTTTTTGTTTTTTTTTTCTTTTCCCTGTTAATAATAAATGTCACAAATGAGAATAGACATATTACTTCATCAGATGCTTTGGCATATCTTGTCGCTGAAAGCCTTTTGTGCAGAAATAGTAGCTGAAAGGGTAATTTTATAGGGCTTAGCACTCACTTAACACTTTAGGGGCCAAAATCAGGCCTCAGAAGAAACCCAGTAAGCTGCACCTGTTTACATCCCAGCAGAATCCCACTCCACAACCACAAAAAAAAGCCCCTGGTGCAGTAGCAGGGCTTTGCTATGGTGTGTCAGGCACGAGCCTGGCTGGGGAGCATCCTGCTGCCAGCGGCGGGAGGGAGCCTGGGGCCGGGGGGCGCGGGGAGCTGAGCTTTGCGCCCCCAAAATGCTCCCACTCTTCTCCTTTTAGTTTCCCAGCCCTGTGATCCCCAGTCCTGCCCCATCCGCGGGGCGGCTTTGCAGGGCACGGAGGGAGCGGGACCCCGCACTCCGGCTCCCCGTGGTCAGGGAAGGGGCCGGCTTCCTCCCCTCTCCGGCTTTGAACCGCGTGGGGGTTCCCGAAATCCAGGTGTCGAGACGGGAAACGACACGTTTCCCAACACGTTTCTCCTCTGCAAAGAGAGAGGCTGGGGAAGGGGGGGCTCGGGGTGTCCCACGGGGAGCCCCCCCACACCCCGGCTCCGTCCCGGTGCTCGCTGGCGGACACGAGGTGCAGCGATGCCCGAGCGGTGCCGTGCCCCGATGTGCTGCCTCCCCGACGGCGAGCAGCAACGCGCATCTCCCTGGAAAAGGGACGTTGTGGCTCCGTCTCTCTGTTCTGAACTCCCCTCATTAAAGCCATTAAACCCCATCCCTAATTGCTTCACACCTGAAATCCAGGTTGGGTCTCCGGCATCCCCCCCGGAGCTGTGCAGCGCTTGGGGTGAGCTCCTGCCCCCCCGGCCGTCCTCCCCTGCCTCTGTAATATGATTTTTCCTCCCAGGTCCCGGCTACGACCAGGCACAGGGTTTCTCTTTGCACCTGGAATTTTTTCCCAGATCCGGCTCCCAGTGCCACAGAGGGGAACCTGCCGGCCCTGGCCCTGCCTGAAATAGCCTTTACCATTCTTTTTTTCTTCTTTGAAAGGTTTGTTCTGGTGGGTAGTGATGGGGGAAGACCGCTGGGATAGGGGAAAACCACGGAGCAACCCAACCCAGGCAGTTAATGATGAGGGAGGATGCAGCGGCCGCGGCCAGGAGACAAAAACACTGGGAAGAGCGACCAGAAGCGTCTTTAAAAAGAAAAACTGTGACTGGTGGCAGGGCCAGGGAGGCTTGGAGGGGACAGGAGACACCCTGACACCTCCGGGCTCCCCGGGGCACTGGGCAGAGGATGGGGGTGAGGGGGACACAGCCCCTCCGCTGGCATGGGTGCCCCATGGACCCCCAGCACCTCTGGGTTTGCACCCAGGGACGGTGTACTGGGAGCACTGGGAGCCCTGGGGGGAGCTGGCTCCTGTCCCCCCAGCATTGCCGATGAACCGCAGTTTGGGGGTGAGGTGCCTGTTGCTTACCAGCACCGGCCGCCCTTTAATATTTGATGATGGGTAAAGTGTGCTGCCCACGCAGGGAGGGGTTACGAAAGGCAACGATCAGACTGGGGGAGCTCCAGCTCTGCGGTGGCAAAAATACACGGGGGACAGCAAGGCAGGGGTGAGAGGCGTCCAAAAATGTTCAATGGGACCCACATGGGACAGGGATGTTCCCGGGAGCTGCAGTGGCACCGTCTTCACCCAGCGCTTCCCCAGCCCCGCTCAGCCCCGACCCTCCTGCGCTCGCCACGGTGGCCGGCGAGCCCACGGGAGCTTCCCTGCACACCGCCAAGTGCTGGAAAACTGCAAAGATTGACTAATATTCCCCAAAATCCAGCTTCATCTGTGTGATTTGTGTTCGCGTTTGGCCAATGCAATATTGAACAGATGCCTGGAGGGACTTTGGTACTTAAAAACAACGCACAGGAGGTAAACAGGGAGATTTATTATTTTACTTTTGTGGTTTTGAGATAGTTTATGACACCAGGCTAATAACTCACAAACCAAAATCTTCATTGATCGGGGAAAACGTTACGTTATCCTCCCTCCGCACCCGGAGAGGCTGCTCCCCCGCAGCCACCCCCCGCCTCACTGCCCACGGGGGACGGGTCCGTCCTGGCACAGGATCCCGGCAGGATGGCCGTGTCCCAAGCCCCGTGTCCCACAGCAGGGAGGGAAGCGAATCCCCAGTGTCCAGGGCAACCTCTCGGGATGCCCGCGGTGCTGCGGACTCGCTATTACTCGTGTTGGGACCAGCAGCAGGAGCGTCCCCTGCCACGCTGCCCGGCATCCCTCCCTCCGGCCTCCTGCTCCCTCCTAATCACAACAGCGGGACCACAGGTCCCATCCTTCCCCGTTATTGACAACTAATTAATTGCCACTTGTCACATTCCCCCTGGGAAATGTCCACCCCCAGCGATCAATCCCTGCCGCTGCTGGGTTTTGGGAGCCTCGATCCCCATCCCGCAGGGGCCGGCAGGATCCATTGCTGCGGAGAACCAGCCTTGCACCTCCGGAAGAGTGTGGCCCCGTGGCACGATGCCAGGGAGGGCTGCCGGAGCAGCTGTGCCGGCGGGCGATGCTCGAGGGCAGCATGGTGGCCGTGCCGGTGGGCGATGCTCGAGGGCAGCACGGTGGCCGTGCCGGTGGGCGATGCTCGAGGGCAGCACGGTGGCCGTGCCGGTGGGCGATGCTCGAGGGGACACTCGCCAGAGCCCGGGAAGGGGAGAAACACAGAGACGAGCACCCCGGGCTGCTCTCCCGCTGTCTCACACCGGCATATTTCTGTGATATATACTGTAAATCTGCTTCATTTGAAATTCACGGTTAATGACTGAGGTGTTCTCATCCAGGAAACTCCGCGAGGTTCCAGCTTTTAAGGGAAAAGATGTAACCGGGCAGGAGTTGACGAGCGCTGCGGAGAGCTGCCCCGCTCTCCAGGCACTTAAGAAGTCTCCAAAAGAAACATCAGCCTCCCCAGAAAGGCTGTGATTTATCGGCCCTTGGGGCTGCGAATCCCAAACCATCCCACCCCGCATCCCCCAGCCCATCATCCCAGTCCGAGCTACCATCCCGGACGGATGGGCTGGAACAAGGACAGGGTTCGGGCAAAGCTCACCCGCAGCCCCTTGTTTCACCGGCACCGGGGACACCCAGTGGGACCCTCCGCGTGGTCCCAGGGTGGGGGGAAAACGGGGTGGATTTTCTATTTCGCCCACCCGCTCGCCGCCAGCGTTAAAGACAAACCGTTGCCACCATTTGAACTCTATGATCAGGAGCCTAATTCAATACAATCAGGCTCATTGTTGGAGGGTGGAGCATTTAGCTGAAACCCTAAGCCAGCCCTGCAGTAATTTGGCTGGGGAGGAATTGATTTTGACCATCAGCACTTTCTCATTTTCAATAGAGTACGAACGTAACCAGGTTAATTTCTGTTAAGCGCATTACCCAGGTACTTTTTGCTCTCCAGCCCAATGATTATGTGTCTGATCTGAAAGATTATAATTGCAACCCGACAGGACACAAACAGCAGTCTGTGATTGAAAGGAACCGGACTGAAAGAAAAACAGCTTCTCTTCTACCTAAAAACCAAACAATCTTCACGTTTCCCCTTCTTCATGGGTAATGACTACATGTAATAAAGCAATATATTAGATCTGTTCCAATAAGTAAATACGCTCTAATTAATCTTAACCTCCAGCAGTCTCGGATGTCGCCCGTCTCGCTGGATTAATGCAGTTACTGCAAGTTTGATTTGGTCCTATGCAAGTTTTAGGTCTGGTTTTCCTCTTCTTTGCCCAAACCAGCGCTTCTGCCGGCAAAGGGCTTCCCAGCACCGTCACTCCCAGCACCCCGGGGCTCCCGGCCACTTGGGCAACCCGGGTGCTGCCTCTTACCCCGTCCCCAGTTGTCATCCCGGTGACAAAGGAGATTCGGCCACGGGTCCGAGATGCCAAGGAGATGTCAGCACGCCACCGGGATGGCACCGCAGCGAGCCGGCCCAGCGGGAGCATGGCGAACCAACCCCGTATGTGCCACCCACACTCACCCCTGCGGTTCCCCCCAAAGTCAGAGGTGGGGAAGGGTCCCCGTGCCCCTGCCCGGCTGAGGATGTCCATCCCCCCGCCGCCACCACCCATCCCAAGGGCTGGGACCGGGATGAGCAACCGGCTTGCCTTGTCTCCAGCCCTGCCTGTACATTATTTCTCCTGATCATCATAACTTTCTTCCGCTTCTAAAGCACCTTTCATCACGAAACAGGATGGAGCGCGGCAGCTGTTGAACAGCATGGAGCTGCGCTGCACAGGCAGGGACGGGCAGGAAGTGGAAGCGGCTCCTGCAGCTGCTGGGACCGCGCAGGAGAGCTGTACTCACGCCACCGCATGCCGGGGCCTTATCACATCCCCCAGCACGCTCACGGCTCCTGCCTGACACGCGAGAAGCCCATGTGGCAGGTCGCACGTGACGGCACCGATGTGACACGCGGCGGCTGGGGAGGGGCGAGCTCCGCCGCGGGACCAAGGGGGGAAGAGCGGTCCTTGGGCGCAGCAGAGCATGGCACCTTCCCGCCCTCTCTAGCGGCACCTACACCCGGAGCAGGGACCCGCCAGGCTGCAGGGATGACCCGTGGCAGTGCAGGTCCGAGTGGTGGCATTGCAGGTCTGGATTGTGGCGTTGCACACCCAAACCATGGCACTGCCCATCCAAACCGTGTCATTGTACACCCAAACCATGGCACTGCCCATCCAAACCATGGCACTGACCATCCAAACCGTGTCATTGTACACCCAAACCATGGCACTGCCCATCCAAACCATGGCACTGACCATCCAAACCGTGTCATTGTACACCCAAACCATGGCACTGCCCATCCAAACCGTGTCATTGTACACCCAAACCATGGCACTGCCCATCCAAACCATGGCACTGACCATCCAAACCGTGTCATTGTACACCCAAACCATGGCACTGCCCATCCAAACCATGGCATTGTACACCCAAACCATGGCACTGTACACCCAAACCATGGCATTGCTCACCAAATACATGGCATTGCACATCCAAACCATGGCACTGCATACCCAAACCATGGCACTGCACACCCAAACCATGGCACTGCATACCCAAACCACGGCACCGCACACCCAAACCATGGCATTGCTCACCCAAACCACATCATTGCACACCAAAACCATGGCATTGCTCACCCAAATCCACACCACGGCATTGCAAACCCAAACCACAGCACTACACACCCAAACCATGGCACTGCAAACCCAAGCCATGGCACTGCGCATGAAACCATGGCATTGCACACCCAAATTGCGGCATTGCACACCCAAATCCAAACCATGGCATTGCACACCAAAATCACAGCACTGCACACCCAAACCATGGCATTGCTCACTCAAACCATGGCATTGCAAAAACAAACTATGGCATTGCTCACCCAAACCCAAGCCGTGGCATCGCACACCCAAACCGCGGCATCGCACACCCAAACCGCGGCATTGCAAAACCAAGCCATGGCACTGCACATGAAACCACAGCACCGCACACCCAAACCGCAGCATCGCACGCCCAAATCACGACATTGCGCACCCAAGCCACGGCACTGCACATGAAACCATGGCATTGCACGCCCAAACCGCGGCACTGCACACCCGAACCGCAGCACTGCACGCCCAAAACACAGCATCGTACGCCCAAACCACGGCATTGCACGCCCGAACCATGGCGCTGCACGCCCGAACCGCAGCACTGCACACCCACGCTTTGGTGTCGCATTGGGGACTTGGCTCACGTCCCCAGGAGCCCACTGTGGCCTCTGTCATGCTGGAGCCACAACTATTTTTCTGAGAAACGACACAAAGCCCTCTCCTCCCCGCTGCCCTGACTGTCTGAGCACCCTGAGGAGCTTTGCGTTGCGAGGACGACCGGGTGCCTTCGTGGGGACACTCGGCCGCGCGCCCAGCGGACCCCTGATAAAAGCACCACGTTTGCTGCGGTGGATGGGAGATAACCCACGCTGCTCCCCCACCGCCCCTCGACCAGGATCTTCCCCTTTGAAAGGGACAAATATAACCGAGATGAGTCAGTTCCTCCGAGCTCCCATCCCCTGTACAATATGTAACTGGAATTTTTCATTTCGGCACTGCAGGGGAGGCATAACTGGAGAAGACAATGGAGTCAGCTACGACCCAAAAAAGCAGTGCCAATTCTGTGTGCATGAGAAATAAAAACATTTTTTAACCTAAAAATAAATTAACTGTAAGTGACAGCAAGAGCAGATCTGCATGTACTCACTGTCAGCCCGCGCAGGACCCATCCCTGCTCCTTGGCATGAGGCGGGTTTGGGTGAATTCCCCGCTCTTTCAGGCCAGGTTGGGACTCGCGGCAGCACCGCTGGGGAGGCGCTCAGCACCTGCACCAGGAGCCGGGCTCCCTGAGCTGGCATCGGACCCAGAAACAAATCCACAGAAGCCAGGGGGAACCTCTGGGGTTTATTTTCTAACTGCATTACGGCTGGGAGAAAGGAAAAGAGGCTCCACCGAGCTCAGGGCTTGGCTGGGCCAAGGCACTGCACAAACCCATCAAACCCATCCAGCTTCCCGTCATTAAATAAAAGGGTAGCGACTACGCAAGCGGCTGACGGCCTCATTCTGCAGCTGAGCTGTGGCCACCTCCATGTCCCAGAGCAGAGCAGACGCTTGGGGCAGCCCCTGCCCACAGCCCTCCCTCCTCCCCGGCCGCTCGCCCCTCTGCTTGCTCCTGACTTGTGCTGGGAGGAGACACGGAGCGACCCGGCGCTCAGGTGTCCCAGGAGATTGTCCGGATGCTCCGGAAAATAAAAGGCCGGTCAAGGGACCGCAGGCGGGAGCTGCAGTGGGGCGCAGCTGATGCAGTGATTCGTGCCAGGCTAGCATCCCCCACCCCGGCTCCTAAAGCTCCTCCGATCCCAAGCGTAGTGACCTGTTCCCACACACGAGGGACATGGAGCAGACCCTGAAGCAGAGCACCATCCCATGAGACCCCACCTGGAGTGCCGTGTCCAGCTCTGGAGCCCTCAGCGCAAGGAGGACATGGAGCTGTTGGAACAGGTCCAGCAGAGGGCCATGAAGATGCTGGGAGGGCTGGAGCCCCTCTGCTGTGAGGACAGGCTGAGAGAGCTGGGGGGGTTCAGCCTGGAGAAGAGAAGGCTCCGGGGAGACCTTCCAGCCCCTGCCAGTCCCTAAAGGGGCTCCAGGAAAGCTGGGGAGGGATTTCTTACAAGGGCACATAGTGATAGGATGAGAGGTGATGGCTTCAAAATGGAAGAGGGGAGACATAGATGAGAGATCAGGGAGAAATTTTTCACTCTGAGGGGGGTGAGCCCCTGGCCCAGGCTGCCCAGAGAAGCTGTGGCTGCCCCATCCCTGGAGGGGTTCAAGGCCAGGTTGGACGGGGCTTGGAGCAACCTGGGCTGGTGGGAGGTGTCCCTGCCCAGGGCAGGGAGTGGCACTGGGTGGGCTTTAAGGTCCCTTCCAACCCGAACCATCCTGTGACTCTATGATTAGGGCAAGTGAGCAGGGCCAGATCCTGCTACTCTTCTTCACGAGCACCAAGACGTGCTGGGACATGGCCGGGGTTGCTGCTGCAGCGGCAGCAAGATCACCGATCACCTTTGCTAAAAATCATTTCCATGGGGCCACCAACACAGGCGGTGGGACACTCCTCGCTGCAAAGTGCTCAGAGCCGATGAGGACAGGACCTGAGGGACAGGGCAGCCGGTACGGGAGCTCCAGATGGAGCCAGAGAGGTATTGGTAAAGCCGTGGCCCAAGCACATAACTCCGATTTTGACAGCGCGCTGCCCAATTTACTGCGCAACAACATCAACCACTTCACTGGCTGCTTCTTTCAGAAATCCCCCCTCTTCCAGCAGCAGCGGTCCCTGTCCCCACTGTGGTGGCAGCTCGCTCCGTGTGCATGGAAATCTGACAACTCCCAGCCAAGCCGCGAGGATATGGAGAAGGCAGGTGAGGAGGGATACCCAAAAACCAAACCACGTCAGGACAATCCTCCCCTTTTTCTTAAGATATTGTCAAAAGGGCTATTTAGGAGCCCTCTGCCTCCCAGTCTTTGCCCCAGCCTGCTCAGTTTTACAGCACTGGGTTTCACTACGTTGGATTTCTTTTTTTTTTTCCCTCTGACTTGACTCCTTGCTGGGTAACACTGTATTTGATATTTTTAATCACTCAGCATGCATCAGAGTTTGGCAGGGGAAGAAAGTGAAGTTAAAAGAGAACAGAGAGAGTTTGCGTTTGCCAGGGCCGCCTGCCATTGCCACAACCCCTCATCGCTTGTGCTGCGTTTCCCTCTGCTGGAAAGTCACGAGCCGCAGCTGACAAGGTCGATTTAAAAAACATCATCGTCCGGCAATTCTTAACCTTCAGGGGTCTGAATCATTTCTTTAACGAAAAACAGAAGTCCTGAACCCTTCTCCCTTTACTGTATAAAGACATTACACATACACACACATAGATGCATTTGTATGTATATATCTATAGTGATGATTTACCCTGATAATATATCTACATTTGGCTTTGTAAGGCTGGAAGATCCTGGTCACTCCAGCAATATTATGCAAATTTTTAATTTCTTTGCTCAGAAGTTGCAGATAAATTTTTCGTTTCCTGCGAGAGCTGCAACTTTCTCCCTCCCTCTTGTGAGTAACCCAAGTGATTCCTGGGGGAGCCGAGCGGGCGGACAGCAGACAGAGGGATGCTGTTCCCGGGTTTCTCATCCCACACCAGGCTGTACCCTTGGACCTCGCCGGAGCTCCCAGGTGAGCTGAGGCACAGCAGAGCCCAGCTGCTCCACGTGCCGCTTCCTCACTTTGACTATAAGGTTTGCATCACCCCATTGATTCCTTGGAAGAAGAGAAAAAAGGTTGATTAACAGTGTTTACTAAAACATGGAGCACTTCAAGCCCGCAGTTGGTCGCCTGCCCGGACATCAGTGTCTGGAACAGAGGGATAATTTACGGATTGCTCTCCAGGCGGCTCCGAGATGCAGCAACAAGGCTTTAGATCTGCTTCTGGAGATAAGAAGAGTCACCGCTTTTCATCTGCTTCTCTCTGCTGAGGAAAGGCTGAGAGAGCTGGGGCTGTGTAACCTGGAGAAGAGAAGACTGAGGGGGGATCTCATCAATGCTGATCAATATCCAAAGGGTGGGTGTCAGGAGGATGGGGCCAGACTCTTCTCAGTGGTGCCCAGGGACAGGACAAGGGGTAACAGGCACAAACTGGACCATGGGAAGTTCCATCCTCAACACTGAGGAGGAACTTCTTTGCTGTGAGGGTGGCAGAGCCCTGGCACAGGCTGCCCAGAGAGGTGGTGGAGTCTCCGTCTCTGGAGACATCCCAACCCCGCCTGGACGCGTTCCTGTGCCACCTGCTCTGGGTGACCCTGCTCTGGCAGGGGGTTGGAGGGGATGATCCCCAGAGGGCCCTTCCGGCCCCCGCCAGCCTGTGAAGCTGCGATTCCCCTCGTCACACCGCAATGAAGCCCGCACCGGGGCTGGCCCGGCCTGGGCCGCGGAAGGTGCCCGGGCCCCGCTGCCGCCGGCCGCCGTGAGGGGAAGGCAGCGGGAAGGGGCGACCGCTCCTCCTGCCCGCTAGGGGGCGCCCGAGCGCCGCGGCCGCTCCCCGGCAGGAAGTGCGGGAGCCGGAAGCGGAAGTGTTCACCGTGCGCGATGGCGGCTGAGGTGGCGACGACGGCGCCGGGCGGCTGGGCGGCTGCGGATCCCGATGGCGGGGTGAGGCGGCGGCGAGGGGGGACGGGGGGGAAGAAGAAGCGGGGTGGGGGTTCCCCGACGCCGTGGCGGTGGCTGAGCGTGGGTTGTTTCAGGGCTCGGGCTCGGAGGACGAGGCGCGGCCTAGCACGGCGGCGGCGGCAGCGGCGGCGCAGAAGCGGGAGGAGCGACTGCGAAAGTTCCGTGAGCTCCACATGAAACGGGTACGCGGCGGCCGGAGCGGGGCCGCCCCCGATAATACGGGGAAACGGTGTGGGAGGGGCGGCGGGGGTTGCCCGGCGCTCCCGGGGAAGGTTGTGTCACCGATTCGCTTCTCCCACCCCAGAAGCAGCGTTTTACGTGGTGGGATCAATCCCCAGCGGCCTGGCCGCCTCCCGGGGCAGGTGCCCGTGGTCCTCGGGGGTTCCCTTGCTCTCGTTTCCGAGACGGAGGGTTGCCCCGCATCTCCCGAGTTTGGTAACAAACGGTCTTTGTTCCTAGAACGAGGCTCGCAAGCTGAATCACCAAGAAGTGGTGGAAGAAGATAAAAGGCTAAAATTGCCAGCAAACTGGGAAGCCAAAAAAGCTCGGCTGGAGTGGGAGCTGAAGGTGGAGGAAAAAAAGAAGGTAAATACACAATTGCAGCCACCCGTACGTCCAGGTGCTGGCAGGGAGGCTGGGCCACCTTCATGGGGAGTTCCTACAGACATTACCCCCAAAAAATCCATCTGCTCATTAGACTCCCAGTGATCTAAATTACTGTCTTGTACTAGAGGGTGACAGGACTGATCTAGGCAGTTCTAAGTTTGATCATCAGCCACTATCTTGTTAAAACCGAAGTGTTCTTTGTGCTGCGTTAGGAATGTGCAGCGAGAGGAGAAGACTACGAGCGAGTTAAACTGCTGGAGATAAGCGCTGAGGATGCCGAGAGATGGGAAAGGAGAAAGAAGAGGAAAAATCCAGATCTGGGATTTTCAGGTAATGGCTTAACCGCGTTTGTGATGAACCCCTTTGTTAGTATTTCAGCTGCAAACCGAGCCATGAGATAAAAACCTTCACCTTGACACAAATT
Organism: Fratercula arctica; assembly: GCA_947846985.1. Lineage (NCBI taxonomy): Eukaryota > Metazoa > Chordata > Aves > Charadriiformes > Alcidae > Fratercula > Fratercula arctica. The sequence continues at coordinate 6,982,506 of CANTUZ010000018.1, forward strand.
CCTTTTCTTCCCAAGATTACGCGGCTGCGCAGCTGCGCAAGTACCAGAGGCTGACGCGGCAGATCAAACCTGACCTGGAGCAGTACGAGAAGCTGAAAGAGCAGTAGTAAGTGTGATCGCAGTCACCCGATATTGCTAATGTAGAAACACCCCAGACAAACACGAAAGACTCAAACTGATCCTTTCTGTACATGCTTATTCTCATATACACTATAATATTAATCAGTCTTTAAAACGCATGTGTAAACTGCTTGCCCTCCCATTCCTCTTGTCCAGCGGCGAAGCGCTGTATCCCACGTCTGACAGTCTTCTCCACGGAACTCACGTGCCGTCCAAGGAAGGGGTGGACAGGATGGTTGCAGATCTTGAAAAGCAGTAAGTAAATACTAAGATAAAACAAAGAAGTGTCTGACAGGAAAGTTTTGTGTAATCAGATCCACAGGAGTCAGCCCCAGGTCTTCACCTGCTGTCGTTTGCCCTACAGAATTGAAAAGCGTGAAAAATACAGTCGCCGGCGTCCTTACAACGACGATGCAGACATCGACTACATTAACGAGAGAAATGCCAAGTTCAACAAGAAGGCAGAAAGGTTCTACGGGAAGTACACAGCCGAGATTAAACAGAACTTGGAGAGGGGAACAGCCGTCTGAGCTGCCGTCTCCCGCAGAACATCTCAGCATTACTTACCTATTCCTTTGGTAGAGAGATTTTTGTGCACAATTTGCAGTTGTAGAAGTAATTTGTGTAACAAACACTTGTAGAAATGACCAGCTTGTGCAATTTCATGTTTTAAATAAACACAAACTCTTACACTTAATTTAGAATACAGCTCGCCTTCGTTCTTCAGTGGCTGGAGACTGGTAAGAGCTACCCCCAGCTGTCTGTCCTGTGCCCGAGGTCAGAGTTCTCCCGGGGGCAGCAAAACTGCCTGTGCCTCACCAAGGGGGCAAGGAACAGGGTTTAACTCAAGCATTAACCTCAAGTTGCCATGAAATACACAATTCTTAGTATGTTTGCCGTAATTTCTTAAAGAAGCTTACGACTAGAAGAGTCAACAAGTCAGTTTATTTTATTAGCCATTTATTTTTACAAAATACAAGTTTAACTGCTCCCAAAAGCATGCAAGAGCACATTGACATGCTTGCAATACTCTTCTTCACAAAAGGTCAGTGCAAGCCATGCAGCCGAGCACACTGTACTGCAACACTCTGCAGCTACAAGCAGTGTCACCTGTACCCTTGGTGTCACACACCACCAGCCTCCCAAGCTGCTTACTGCCTTAGAGTAAACCTTTACAAGCTGTTTTTAAAGCAACCTAAATCAAAACACAAGGCAGCACCAAGTCAAGCTCAGCACTAGGAGTCAGCAGGAGTGACAGCTGCTCAGGTGCAGGGTGATGGCTTCGCATAGAGCCATCAGGTTTACATCCGAGATGCTCTCCACATGCAGAGAGGTATCTGGGGAAGTTCCTCCAGAGGCCCTGGACCAGACCCAGCAGGAGCTATTCCAGAATAAAGGTTCCCTTTCAGAACAACACAGAAGTTACATTCTGCTGTACTCCCAGACAGCAGTAGGGGAAGGAAACGCTACACCCAGAAATACCCACGTACAGCACACAGTCAGCATACCACCAAACACAGGTCTAACACTTGACACACAGAGAGGCCAGTGAAAAACTAAAGTTTATTTACTTGAAGTAAACAGTTACACAATGTAAGCCAAGAGTTCAAAATAACAGCTACTGAACCATTGTTTAGAAAAAGTTACCCACCTGTCAGTTCTAGTCCATTAAAGCAATACAAAAATATTTACAAATATACACAAGATTCCCATCTGTGGCTTCTGGATCACTGTGCTCTACATCTGAAAGAGAAACCTAGGATTCCAAAAATCAAGATCTCAAAATAAATAACTCAGTATTAACAAGTCTTCAACCCAATCAGAAAACGTCAGATCTCACTACTGACGTATGCATAATGCTGCAGTCAGAGACAGCCAAGAAAAATAGGCTAGCGTGCCCGGAACGGTGCACTTTTGGGTGAGAAGTTTAAAAATGTTTTCTTCTCCTCCTTCTTGACGGGAACCCATTGCCCATAGGGACTTCCCTTTTTGTCCTCTTCTCTTCCAGGAGAAATCGCAGGTTCTTTAACAACATGGCTCACTGGCTTCTGCAGTACTGGTTTTGCCATTGTATTCTGGAAAAAGAAATTGCCTTTAAAATGCTAGAACAAAAAAGAACATACTAAGACTTGTCAACTTCAAGGGGTTTATCTGTGCTGATAAGACAAATGTTTTCATACACTTAGTTGATACAGGATTCTGTGGAGTTGCTTTTTCCTTAGTTCTGCATTATTAAAATATATCTAAACATATAACTTGGGGCACCCCACTCCTGGGGCAAGCCACTGTCCTGGTTTCAGCTGGGACAGAGTTGATTTTCTTGCTAGCAGCTGGTACAGTGCTGTGTTTTGGATTTTGGATGAGAATTATGTTGATAACACTAATATTTTAGTTGTTGCTAAGCAGTCAAGGACTTTTCAGCTTCTCATATTGGCCAGCCAACAAGGCCCCCGAGAAGCTGGGAGTGACACAGCCAGGACAGCTGACCCCAACCAACCAAAGGGATATTCCACACCATAAGACAACACGGTCATATAAAGCTGGACAATGAAGGAAGGGGGGGGACATCTGGAATTATGGCATTTTGTCTTCCCAAGTCACCATTATGCATGATGGAGCCCTGCTTTCCTGGGGATGGATGAACACTGTACCCGATCTGGCAACCAACACTGGGAAAAGCCTAACAGCAGGGGGTGCAAAGTACTGGAATTCCATCTTGGGAAGTCACACTTACATTAGGACTGAAAGAAATGCTTCTCTGTATGGTTGCTCTCTCCATCCCACTTTTGGTCAGGTCTTCTGCAAGTCTTCTGGGTTGCTAGAGAAGAGCACACACAGCTTCAGTGGGAGGATAGAGTATTCCATGCGAGTTAAGGCAATTACTACAGAGTATGAACTTTCTGGTAGAGCTGATTCAGTTATTTACATCAAAAGTAGCTGTAAGCTACTAAATATGCAAACAGATTAATGTGGAACTCAATTTGAAAAGCATTCAGTATTTTTACCGATGTCATTGTGCCAATTCACATGTGACCTGATATCCATGCCCCAGTTACAGTTTTAAAAAGGATTCAAACGATTCCGAGCATGGACTGCCATACAATGAAGTGTAGTGGTAGAGTTAGGTTGCATTAAGTTCTGCATATCCATCCTGCAGAGCTTTGGATAATGACAATAAACTTATCTGCAAGTGATGCAGGCCTCTTCTTCTGTACTCTCTCAAAATCTGGAATATATTGCATATATTATGAAAGGGATGCCTGTACCATTTGTCTAAAACCCTTAGTAAAATTTACTTCCATTTGAAATAGCAGTATCTGATCAATGTAACAGTTATCGCAGCTTTGTATTTACCATGAATCAGGTTAACACGCTATAACAACAGAGTGAAACTAAAATTCAGTTTTAAGCTGCTCAAGTTTCTCCCTCCCTTAAATTCACAGCAGCTACAGCCCACAAGTCCCTTAATTACCAACAGATTTTCTTCATCATGTCTGGAACCATAGTCATGATTTCTATAAGACAGAAATAAAGTATGTAAAATGCATTGTGTGCTTGGGTATGTAACTTCTGGGAAACAGTTTGTTGCACATGGAAAGCTTTTAACAGTTGAAAGGGTTGAAAGACTTAACCTTTAAAAAAATCATCACAACATTCACTAGGTTTGTTAAGGAGACTCCTTGTTTTAGGCCAGAAACACATAAACTAGTCTCATTAATGGGCAATATCTTAGAAGAACAACTCAAAAGAACAAAGTAAATTCACCTCTCCTTCCCAACCTATCACTACTGGAAAGGCTGCAGGCACTCAGTGGCTTAGCCACCTCTTAGGAGTCCATAGTCCTTGCAGCTTAAAGCAAAGTCTACACTGATTTTTGGAGTAGTTTTTAAACTCTCTGGTAAATCTGATGTCTCTGTTCAAGGGTTTGAATTCATAATCACTAACTCCACAGTTAAAGACTATGACACATCCATGCAGAAGACAAGTTTTAAGAAGCGTTTACCTTTTCATTGAGAATACTCCAGTTCATACTTACCTCAGCTGACTCTCCAGGATCTTCCTGTTCTTGTTTTTCATTTTTTATCTCTTTGGAAGGAGTAAGGATCTTCAAGCTTGCTGGCAAGACTATGTTATCTGTTCCCAGAGCTTTTGCAGCATTGGCTTTTGCAATTTCCAGGAGTTCCCTCTTGTCTGCAAGAGGAAAAAAAAAAAAGTAATTCTGTTTAAATCAACACATACCTACCCATGCAAGCCTAAAAACTGCAGGTTTACTATCACTAGACCTATGTAAGCATCAACTGCGATGAATTTCCATCAGAACTGAAGATTTAGCTTCAGCTGAAGTGCAAAGAACATGCTCTGAACTACTATTTTTTTTTAAAATACATTTTTATAACCATGCAGAGATTTCCTTCCACATTGCCACTATTAGTTACAGTCTATAAAGCAAGCAAACAGATGAGAATTTGACTGGTTAAAATAAGTTGTACGTTTTGAGGTTCTCAAAGTCTTAAAAAAAAGTACCCTTTTCACTCAAATGGAGGGGTGACCTGCTCCGAGATCTTGTTCGTGACCTGCTTCTCCAGCTCCTGTAAGCCTCAGGATATATTGTTCGCCCAAATCCATAGTATCTTCGGCCTCTTGAACGTGATCTGCTTCTCGAATAGGACCTTCTGTAATACGATCTTCCACGAGACCATGACCTGCTGCGTGATCTGTATCTTGGAGGAGAGCGGTGGTACCTCCTGTAGTGCCTGGCATGGTACCTTCCTCGGTACCTCCTGTAGCCACGTGATCTCGACCGGCTTCTGGAATACGAACGAGAGTATCTTCTGTACCTTCGGGAACTGTTTCTTCTTGTCCATGACCTGGATCTGGACCGGCTCCAACTCCTGGAGGAAGCTGAAGAGGAACTACTGGAACTGGACCGTGAACTGCAAGAAGATCTGCTAGATGACCTTGCTGATGACCTATCACAACTTCTCTTGGATCTCAAAGACGACTCTCTCTTCTTTGGTGAGCTGAGGGTTAAGTCATCCATGAAGCCTGTCATATCATCAGTTTTCATAATCACTGTTTTCTCCATGCAAGCACTTTCAGAAGCTGTTTCTGTTTTTATTGTTGTTCTGTGATACCCAGTCTCTGTTCCTGTTGTGGTGAGGAAGAGGAAGCTAATCATTTATACAGCAACAACAATTACAACACAGACAAAAAGTTCAAGGATAATTAAGCACACCAACAATTCTCATCCAGTTTATCAGCATATTTTGCACATGACACTTAAGTTTTGTCATTTCCTCTCCTGTAGCCAGTCTTCTATATGGAATAAAAAAAGGCTTCAGTTTAAACCATGAGTAGTTCTATGTGGAATTTTGAAGAGAGGTTTGTTCGTCAGAGTTTAATACGCTTCATTTGCTAGGTAAGCACACACCTTCGTGAAAAGGATAGGAGTTAATACTTTTATTTCTCCTAACAGAATTTTCAAGGTATTTTATCTTCAATCTATTCTAAATGCAGTCTATTGCATCTACAATGCAAAAATAACCATTTGCTTTCCAGATCAGTATGAATTGAATGATTTTCTCCTGCAGTTCTAGGGAGGTTAAGTTTCAACTGTTTTCCTCCAACAGGAAAAAGAAAAAAAAGTACCTTCAAGGTACAAAGCAGCCACTTCCTTGACTGTATCACATTAAAAAACTACCTGCACAAAACTCCACATGTGCCAGCAGAGGATGTAGCAAGCTGCTTTTAAAAACATTCCACATAACTAGCAAAAAATACAGCTAATGCTTCACTGGATATGACTTGTAGAGGGTGTAATACTTGTTAAGGTTATATGTTAATAATTAAAATGGCTGTCCCTTGCTAGTGGCAGCCATTTTATATCTACAAAGATTACTGTATTCTAGGGTGTAACTATCTTGTCTCCATTGCTTAAACCCTGAGTTACATCACCACTTTGCAGTTTAAGGAAGTTTGCTTCATCACAAAGTTTCCATCACTGTAAACCAAAGTTACCAAGTAAAACTTAAAACCTTACTGAAATCGCTCAAGGGTACTAAATTCTACACGAGTTTGTAAGCAACGTTCCCCTTGCTGCTGCTAAAGCTGAAGTTTCACTACTTCACCTCTAAACGAGGGCCAAGGGCACGCGCACTATACAGGGCACAGCTAAGACGAAACAACTGATTAATTCCCACCTGAAACGTCACCCCACCTCCCATCATTAAGTTAACGAGACATCGGCGTTCCCAACACATCGGGCACATCTCCCGTTATTCTCACGCAACCGGCCGCCACCGGGCGAGCGGCGGAGAGACCGCGCTCCTCTCCCACCCAGGCGTTACCGGGCTGAATTCGCCTCAGAGGCCGCTTACAGGCACTTACCGCTGGGAGCCGCCGGGCACCCCCGGTGCTGGTTCCCGTGAGAAACCAAGTCGTTTCTGTAAATAAAAAAGAGCCGTGAATAATGCGTGTCCCCCATCCCGCCATCAGCCCGCAACGGCGCCCCCCCGGCACGCCAAGTAAAGCCAGTAACAGCCTCTCCCCTCCCTCCGCCCCTCAGAACCGCTTTTTGCGAGCACACCCCAGCCCGAGCCAGCGGCTGCGAGGAGCTGCTCCCACCGTGCCCCACCGACTCACCGCTGCCAGCCAGCCGGGCTCCCTCCACATGGCTCCTGCTCCACCGGCGACGCCTGAGGAGACAGCCCCGTTTCGTGAGTCACCCCCATAGCGACCGGCCAGGTTTCTTCCACCCGGGAAACAAGCCGCAAGAGAGCCCCGGCAGAACGCAGCGCTCCCTGCCGCCGCCCGCTACTGCCCCTCAGCAGCGACTGAGGTCAGACGAGAACCTTCCAGAACCCCCCTCCCCTTATGTAACGGCACCCACTGCGCATGCGCAGAGGGCCGGCGCCTTCCCCGCGCATGCGCGCTGGCCGCCACCGCCCCCCCCCCCCCCCTTGGCCCCTGGCACTGCGGCACATGCGCAGAAGGAGCTGTTTGGGCCGCCCGGTCTCGGGGCGCGGCGCGTGCGCAGTGCAGGGCGGCTGGGCTGGGGCTGCTGCGCGCGCCGGTAAGCCGCCGGCCAACGGTCCCTCCCCGCCATCAGGTAAACGGGGGGGGGCGGGGATGGTGGAGCTCCCTGGGCGGCACGGGAGTCTCGGCCGGCGCCTTCTCCCCCTCCTGGATGGCCGTAGCCCCGCCGGATGTGTCCGGCCTGGGGCGCGGGAGGGCGGCGGGGCCCCCTCTGAGAGCTCGGAGCTGTGAGGCCGGCGGTGTCTTCGCCTCAGTTGTGAGGCCGGAGCTGTCTGTCTTCACCTCAGCTCCGAGGCCGGCGCCTCGCCAGCCGTGTCCCGGGTGGGCGTCGGTGGGCAGGCTCTGGCAGCTGGTCGTCCCTCAGGAAGGGAGCCTGGCTGTGGGATTTTCAGGTAGTCTTGTAGCAGTTTTAACTGGCCTGGCACGATGCGCCTTGCTGCCTGCCAGCCCTCGATGCGTGATGGGTTCCCTCTTGGAAAGAAATGTCCTTTTTTCTTCTCTGCATCTTCAGAGCGCTGAAAAATGTCAGGTTTTCTTGAGAGCTTGAGGTGCTCGGAGTGTGTTGACTGGGGAGAGAAACGAAACACGATCGCTTCTGTTGCTGCGGGAGTGCTGGTACGTACAGCTTCTCTTAACACTGCTTTCGGGCTTTTTAGATGTTGTCAGCTGTCGATGAGCTAAAAATTATTAGTTATTTGGAAGCAAAAAGAAGAACAGGGAAACGTATGTAGCAGCAGAGTTAACGACAAAATCTGTGCTGCATGCTTGCACCCACGTGTTACTTAGGTTTCACAGCTTCTACCCGTGTGATAACTATTGGAGTTGGTAAATCTCTGGCTTTGTATTTAACCTTGTTTCTAAGTTGGTGGCAAAACTAGTTATGCTATCAGTTGACTTGGTTGGAGACCATAAGAATGATTTCATATATTAACTTTTTTTTCTAGAGCAATCTTATGTAGTATTAAAAGGCTCACATCCATATTTTAAGCTATTGTGCTCTTCCTTCTGTTTTAATAGTTTTTTACAGGTTGGTGGATAATCATAGATGCAGCTGTAAAATACCCAGAAATGGAAGATTTCAACCATTCATACCATGCTTGTGGGGTTATAGCCACTATTGCATTCCTAATGTAAGTGTGATTTCTTGATCAGAGCTACATACTCCTAGAACTTATTTTACACAATTAATAAAAGAATGCATAGTCTTTAAATGGAAATGTAACCAAGAATGACAAATCAAATCTCTAATATCTTTCTTATATTTGTTGATATTTACAGTAAGGAACCATTTTTAAAAAAATTGTGTTATACTGGTCCAAGTCTTATTCATTTTTGGAGAAATGCTTTTTAAGCATTAGTCTTGTCACCTTTCTTAAAAAAAAATACCAGAAAATGCAAGAAATACAAGATCATCCTTTTTATATAGGTTTCTGAGAAGTTTCTCCTCTTCTTTTGTAAACACTTACTTCTTGCCTTACTGTGTTTACCCAGTTTTACCCTGTTTTGCTTGTACAGGATCAATGCGGTGTCTAATGGACAAGTGCGGGGGGACAGTTACAGTGAAGGCTGTCTGGGCCAAACAGGTATGGCAGGGTGGGCTGTGGGGTAGCGATAGATCTGTGCAGCCATGAAGTCTTGGAAGAGTTTTAAGAACCAGTGTGCCCGTCTTGTGTCTGTGCAAAGCTGTGGTGTGTGACAGAAGGTGCTCTGAAACAAAAGCATGCTGAAAGTAAGGCACTCGGACACAAAACATTCCTACGTGTTTTCAAGGTGCTCGGATCTGGCTGTTCATCGGGTTTATGATGGCTTTTGGATCTCTGATTGCTTCCATGTGGATCCTTTTTGGAGGCTATGTTGTTAAAGGTAAGATACAGCATGGAATGTGGCCTGATCTGTTTTTGAAAGTTTAAGTATTTTAAATGACTTGAATTCTAGAACTTACTCTTGCATAGTTTCTAGGCAGGACCAGTTTTAATATTTTGGTTTCCTGTGCACCACTGTTCCACACTATCTACTGTTATTGGGGTGGATTTTATCTATTTAAAAGTTACAAACTTCCAACTAGCCTCATTAGAAACACAAGTCCTGGTCACCTGGGAACTGTACTGATATAATTAAACTGCTGCAGTTATATGGGAATAATTCCCTGGGTCAACACTTATTCCCAGAATAAAAATTACTGATTTTGTGCAAATTGCTCTCAAAGACTATATGCTAAATTAGCAAAAGGGAAAAAATTAATTCAAATTGCCAATTTAAATTCATACCTTAACACGTACCACAGTCACTTTTTGTGAAGGCAAGTCTTGAGAAAGACATGAAAACTGCAGGGAATTAGTCTCTTTTTGAGAAGGAAGTAAGAGCGTTTAAGTAAATGTAAAGTTGCTACGTGTACCTGGAGCTGAAGTGAACTTCACACCAGGCAGGGCACATTGGTGGTTTTATTTAATTTACATTCTCATCAGTCTTGGCCTTACTCAATTCCCAGGGGATTTTTGGGAAAACCTAGGTGAATAATAGTGCCACTAATGTGCACTCCCATTTTGCATATTGTCATTATGTATGACTCTACAGGTATATATACTTAGACATACATGCATTCCAAACAGGATGTGCAATCCCATGTGATAATTACAGTCTTTATGAGCACTGCGTTTGAGATGCACATTTTTGGTTAGAGAACAGGAGAGGCTTCTTTTATTTGGACAGCTAAATGATGGGGGGAGGAGGGGGCACAAAAGCCATTGCGTGAAGTTTCCAGTGGGGTGAGGCTTATGCTTGTCTGTGTCACACCACTGAGCCACCGAGATTGGAGGGGACCATTTTGATAGAGAGTGAAAGGGGTCTGTGAGCTGCATGGGGCTGTCTGAATTCTGGCTGTGGCGGATTTGTTGTGCAGTAGCACCAGCACAGAGAGTTTGTTGTCACTACACCCTGTACCTGGCCAGGAATCCTACGTTGCAATGGACCCCTCTGTCAAACGCAGCTCCTTACCGCAGCTTCCTAGGGCACAGACTCCCCGAGTTCTTTGTTAAGAGAGACTGGTTATCCTTGCTAATGTAGTGCAGCTTCGTGTTTCTGAAATGTCAGAGATGGGATATTCTTGAAAATGACTTCTCAGAAATTCACGGAGATTCTTTCTTTGTTTAGAAAAACCAGTAGTATACCCAGGAATAGCTGTGTTTTTCCAGAATGCATTCATCTTTTTTGGGTAAGACTATCTTCCTCTATTTATTTCTCATCTAATTGGTTTATAATGATTGAAACTTGCAGTAATCTGTTTTTTCTTAAGCCCTGTTTTTTAACTAGACGTAAGGGAATAAACTGCTGGGAAAGGCAGTAGATTTCTTGGATCTCTCTGCATAGGTTTCGTTGCAGAACCAGGGATTGGATTTATAACTACAACTTGCTCCCTGACATCCTGTATTTAAAGGCCTAGGCATTTAATTTGCTCCCTTATGTACTCGTGTCCCTTTATTCTCTTTTAAACAGAGGACTGGTCTTCAAATTTGGTCGCACGGAAGATTTGTGGCAATGAACACGCCTATGGAAGTGCGTTGGCCATGCTGGGTTTTTAACTGCACACTCCCCAGATTTTGTAAAAGCGTTTTGTAAACAGTGATCTTCAATTGTGTCTAAAGATGAAACAAGGAAAACTTAAATCATAGTACTAAAAATTCTGGTTCTATTCTGTTTAATTTTTCTACTCTTCTATGTTGATTTAAATGTTGTCATGTTTTTGACAAATGTGCAATTGCTACAAGTAACAATGGAAGTCACTTTTATGATACGATGTTTGCTACAAGTAAATAGTATAGTGGAAAATGGATGTATTTAACCAGGTGTTTCTATGATGGTATTTACAATCCAAGACTTACTAAAAATGCTTTAAACCAACTTTTTAACATATATTTATTAAATATTTCCTATATCTGGACAATATAACCATTTCTTCAATTTCAAGACTTACTGGTGTGTGGCTTTTCTTGCACAATACAGTGCAATGCTGCTTTGCGATCCCCCCCCCCCCCCCCCGAATATTTAATTTATTCTATGGCAATAATGAGTGATAACTTGCTGGTGCTGCGGATGACATTGTAGAGGCACAAGTACAAATTGCATAATGGCTCCAGAGGGAAGGAACTCATCCACAAAGCTTTTTTTTCTAACTGCTGTAAAACAAAGGAAGAGACTCTTCAGATCAGAGTTGTGTCTCCAGGAAGAGGGAACAGTCACTACAGGGGAAAATTTTGATCACTTGAGATAGCTCTTCCCCTATGTGCCCCTTCCTACACATTCACCTAAGCTTGTTGCTCAAAAAAATCAGTGATGACAGACACGTGGGGAAAAGGGAGGGAATAAAAAACTATTCCTTAAAAGCAATCCTGTGAGAAAACAGCAGAAGCTGTTTGTGGTGCAGAAGTTTCGGGTTAGTTGCTGGAAAGTTAAGAAAGTGGAGAACACAAATTGAGCCTATTACAGAGGCAGTACGTGTTAACTGGGAGATAATGCAAAAGTGTAAATGTGCATCTTGAAATGTCCCCGGCATCTGGTGGATAAACTCAGCAGATCGCTGGCTAGTCTGCAACCTGGAAAGAAGAAAAACTGACCTTTCCTCTGCAAGTAATTTTTCATTACTTGAAACCTGTCTCACACACTTCACAGTGATCCACTTTGCTGCATCCCTGCTGAACGAATTGAGGTCAGCGTGCATCACTGCAGCGAACATCAAACAATTCATGCTTTGTCTTCAATGTGACATCCTTCCTCATTACTTCATTTTTAAGCAAGTGTGCTGAATAAATAAAAACAAATCAAATTTTAACTTTTTTATTATGTAAGCATTTTTGAAAGAGGTTTTCATCAACTATTTTGAAAACAAAGAAGAAATGCTGCGTATCACAATCCGTTTAAGAACAAGGGTCTGTTTGCAGAGAATCCTCTGCCCCGTCAGTTCCTACCTCTGAGTAAAACAGCTCAACTGCGCAGCCAGGCTGGGCTGAGGTTTGCTGCCAAATACACACGAGTAATATCACTGATCTCAGGGGCACCATCCACAAGCAGAACAATTTCAAACTTCCAAATGGCGAGCCCGAGCCAAATGATTACAGATTTTTCTTTAAGCAGTTGGATAACTCAAGAGAGTTCAGTCTGGCGAGATGCGGAGTTCTGGCCCTGATCCAGCTCACTCATCAAATCCTTGCTTAACAAGGCCTTCAACAGAATTAATTTAGCTTAAAAACAAGTACTTTAATGCTTCGCTAGATACCAATGAGTATGTACTACTTGAAAAATTATACTTCAAAATACATATTTTGGCTTTTAAGCTTGGGAGCTAGAAATAGTTTAAAGTTTCCAAGCATTTTGATTGATAAGCCATTACAGCAATGAATGCAGCCAACTTCTTTCTTTGCACGTATCCTACAAAAAAAAACGCGTAAGGCAAGACCATGAGAGCAGAAAAGCTAAAGTCATTGTAAGTTTGCAGCTGTGAATTTATACGCTGTATCTTTCAAGAATAACTAGAACAGTTCATTACTAATTTTGTGTGTGTCCATTGGGTTGGCTTTTTTGGAGCCTGAGAATTGACCTTTAAGTGCTCTTTCGACCCATCACAGCTGTTCGTTTTCTCTAGTGGCAAACGGGAAAAGCTTATCTTGGTCACATCTGTCATCTGGGATCCTCTGCTCAAAATCCAACAGCCAAATGGGGAAACTGTGAAGACAAACATTCTTGTATCAGAACATTTTATGCATCAAATCATCACACATACAAAAATGGCAATGAAAAACCTTATTAGAAGCTTATTTTTATCCATTTCTTTTTTCGGTAATTCTGATACAGCATCACACTCGGCACCTAGAGGTGCCCAAGGCCGGTGTTTGTGCAGCAGACTGTGAGCCACTCTGCACCCATCATGGCCATAAAAAGCACCTTTCATTCCACTCCCTGGCTTCTAAAACTCCCTCTCTTAGATGCTGCTAAAGTCTCCTCAGGGGCTGCGTACGAAGCCCAGAGGCCAGGACTGGCAGGCCCAGAGCGTGGCTGAGCACCTAAAACTACGTGTTACAACAAACGCGGTCGTTTCAGGTTTAGCCCCAGATTTATCCCCACCAACGGCACGGACAATCCTCACTGAACACGACACACATTTGTAACGTTCAGGCTCTGAATCAACTGTGGGAACAGTTCGTGCATTTCAAACGGGGTATCTAAAGTGTTCTGTGAAACAGAACTAGCCACTTACTGTTTTAAATCCAAATACCTAAAGTTCTTCATCAAGGTCAAAAAGGTGCTATATATACTCCGACACAGTTAATTTTACACGGAAACTTACCTCCCAATAAAACTGGTCTTCAAAGTACTTTGTTACAGGGGGGGTCTTGAACAGTTTGAGGTTTAAGATTAAACCTATTTGTAAAAACACAGATATCCAATATAAATATATATATATATAAGGGAAAAGGGAAGACTGTGTAACCGGAGGTTTCTCAGTAACATGCGTCCAAATGTAACATAGATCAAAATACAAATTCGGAACTAAATGCTTCAGCAGAGCCCCTTGACTCAAGCTGACCTTAAACACAAAGAGAAGCTTGCCAGGATCAAGGCCTGTGTTATTAAAAATTAATTACTCTAAGTAAAACCCCATTAAACAGCCTGCCGGATTCTAAAAAGACATCAAAAATTACTAACTTCTTGCATGAAAAACACCTGTGTATTTAAAGCAATCGGGCTTATCAGCACTGTTAGCTTGGGACTTCAGATGGAAACACCTGGATTTTTAAACAACTGGTTAACAATACTGAATGTTTATTATTTTAGGTGAATGTTTTTTAAAAATCTGCTTGATTGGCTCAGTTTCTTAATTACGCTTAAGGTAATGCAAAGGTTTCAGATTGATCAAAGCACAAAAAAAAATTAATTTTAGAGTGTATTTCACAGCAATTTTTGTCTGCCTTTTATCTTTTATTCCAGACAGAATTAACAGCTATAGAAAACCAGCAGCTGCCACAAACCAGAATGTCACATGGGAAACACATGAGCCCCGATGATCCCAAACCACCAGTGATCAAAGGCCTCGTGCTCGGCTGATGCAAGTGAGCTACTGACGTTACTGAAACGTTGCAGATTTGTACCAACGGGCGTAAGAAGTGACAAGCTCTAGATAGCATTTTTCTGTCACTAAGACATTACCCAAATGTGAAGATATTTTCCATCCTCACACATCTCCCGTCTGAAATTTGAAGGCAGCTGTTAAGCCTCTGTTAAAATAAACTTCACCACTGAAAGAATGGTGCTACTGGGTTATTTTTTGATGTTGAATACACCTCTTCTTCAAAAGACTGGCTTTGAAGAGTCCCTGGCACTCGTGTTTCCCATGATGACTTCTACAAGTAATTTACCCACAGAGACACACTTCAGAGCCCCAGTTAAACCAGAGCCCCTCTTTCTGCAAAGGGTTGCAGAGACGTGACAGCAGGTGTAATACGATGACATACCCCTTGCCCTGAGGAAATGAGGAAGATATTACTGAAACACGGTTTTTAATACTGACCTGTAATAAGACCCGTTATCAAGGCCATGCTGATGGTCACGCAGAAGGCACCGATGTGAAACATGACCGAATAACCCAGACTGAAAAGCAAAACAGGTGTTTCACCTTTTACAGTTGCTGAATTTAGCATTAAGACTGTGAATGAATCTGTATCTACATGGCATTTTACACGAAAGCCTCTCATAAAAATTCTGTTATTCTCAAACCTCTCTGCAGCTGCAGTTAGATGTTTTAAGAGATCCTATCAGAAGCCTAGTACAGACTTCAGAGGACATATTTTGCCCTTAGACACTATCGTTGTGGTACTAAAACTTCATTAAATTTGTTCGTTTCAATAAGAACACGACGAGAAGTGCAAGGCCCTTACACTGCACTGTGATTCATCCCTCCCTAAACTGAGAAAAATCAGACAACTTTGTATGACAGGACACGAGCTTGATTTGCAAAAATGAGATGCCAGTGCCAGATCAAAACAACCTATAGAGAATAACCGTACCCGAGCCTTTCAGCTTTTCGACGTATCTCCCCAAGTATATTTTCCAGTTCAGTCTCCAGACTGGCTTTAGTCCAAACTGGCATTCTTGCCCCTGGCTCAGAGTTAAAGCCTCATTCGAAGAGAAATGCTGCTTTCTGCCCTCCCTGTATTAGCACACAAAGCTCCCCAAACCACATCGCAAAAGCCAAACTAAGTCTTGGAAGGATGCACATACCCAGCCTTCATCTCCTATGTCCGCTGTATTTAATACCAAATAAAAAGAAAGACAGAAAACAGGATCAGAAGCTAATATTGTTGTTTTGATTCAAAGTCTGCTCAACTCTGAAAGTCTTCTTTACTGACTTTTTGGGATTTCAGAGATTATCTTAGGTTATCTAGTATAAAACAATTTACCTGTGATGACGTTCAGGCGTTCTGTATGTACAAGAACTCTTCTCAAGGCATACTACAATAATCATTACTTATTACTTAATAGCAAGAATTTATGTACCTTGTTAAAAAAGTCCTGTTTTCTGTTATTAAGAGCACGACCTGGGCAAGAGCTCCAAGCACAGCAGGGAAGCCAAACGTGAAATGAACTCCAGAGGAATCATGAATGTCAAGAGCAGGTTTCAGGCATCTCTGGGAAGAAGAAAACATTTAATTGATACACAGAAACACAAGCTGGTAACAGCGTATTGTCTATCACAGACAGGGAAAATGAACTTTGGTCTTGCAAGCTGCAATCCTGCATTCCGCTCAAAAGACTTCAGGTTTCTGAGCTTTAATCCCTTTGAAAGAGGGGTTTCCCTTGAGGTATCCTACATTGAAGAAGTTTGTACAGCTTATACAAAAACAATTTCAGGTTTTGAGTACTACCTGTAAACAGTAAGATCCCAATAGGGTTATCACGCTGGCAAGCAGACCCAAAATCATCGCGATCCAAGGGTACTGGATTCTGTTTGCTGTGTAACCAACAGCGACCCCACCGGCTAGTACTGCACTGTGGATGTGAGCCTGTAAAATACGACGACAAAACCGTGGAGTGAGAATTCAGTCATCACTTATCTTACAGCAGCCCAATATCATAGATTGCTATTCTCATGCAAGTGAGATCTCTTTAGGGTGAATTTGGGCTTCTGTATACTGTAAATTACAATCTAAGAACATAATTTCTAAATTACAGCTTCAGCTTGCGAGTCTAATGATGACTGTAAAGCTGAAAACCTGGACTTGCTTTTGCTTATTAGCTATTATACTTTCAGTGCATTACTGAGAGTAACAGAAAAATATATGCAGTGATTTTCTCTCATGTCTTACCATTCTGAATTTTCCATCCTTTGAGGTCATAGCAGAGAACGCGAAGGCAGTCACAGCGCTCACGGCAAGGGCAAAGTAGGTGTTGTAGGTTACTTCCCATTTTTTGTTCACAGACAGTACAGAATTGAAGCTTGGCCAGAACACCCAGAGAAAGAGAGTGCCTTGGAGACAAAGACAAGCAACGATCATTACCTTCTCTAAAACACAGTGGATCCATCACCAGCTGCCTCTGGAGGGCTCCAGCCCACATTTTGCATTCACTATAACTCCCACACTCTAAACAAAGGATAACATCTCAATGCAGAGAGCCCTGAGAATTACCTGCTGTGCCAAAACCTTCCCAGAAACATAGCACTGTAGTGTCAAGCACAGCTCTACCAACATCCACCTGATCCTTCACAGAGCTGAAGGTAGGATGCTCTTTTCAAGAACACCTCTAACATCAGCTGTCTCCTATCTATTGTTCCCTTAAACACAGGTTCAGATACAAGTGGGAACAACTCCACTGTTGATTTCCAACAATCAGCATCCTGCCTGCTCTGTGCAGGCACCAAGGGCTTGCTCCTTGGCCAAAATTTCTGCTCCTTTTTTATGGTACTGGAGAATAACTGTTCAGCTGCAAGGGAGAATGAAAGAAAGCCAAGGAGGAAGAGAAAACAGCTCACACGGTACAACACGCTATAAAAAAAAACAAACAACAAAGTGCCCTTTGGAATGTCTTTTACCTTGGCTGCCAGTACAACTGGTACTGGTTATCTTGCCTCCTGGCAGGGTTTGACGAGAAAAAGAGGGCGGACTGGATCATAGGAACAGAATCCCCTCTACCTCTACTAGAATTACTCCAGAGGAGGACTAAAGACCAATAGCTTGAGCTGAGGTGATCGTGCTTCACCAACTCAGCTATACACAGCTTAACTTCCTTATTACTTGCAAGAGTCATCTACCGAATAGCTACTCCCTAGTATATGGGTCCAACAGAACAATTCGCTTTCCTCCTGTAAGATCACTGCAGTGTCACACTTTCATGACCACATAGGCTTCGCTAACAATAGGAATGAAAACAGGTTCTTCTGCTTCTATGACCTGGCCCCTAATTGTCAGCATTAAGGAATCTCAGCCTCTATAAAACCACTTCAGTGCATGGCGGGATACATCCTTTCATATGTGATCAAATTCCAACCAGCAGAGGGAAGTAGGTGGCTTCACACTAAGCCAAGCTGGACTACACATTGCACCCTCTGCCTCTGCTCCCTGGGTTGTGCATAGCTCTAAGTGTACAGATGAGAACACAAACACGCAACAGTTTATTTTGCCTTGTTCAGTCATTTGTTGCTGTCCAGTCAACTTCCATAGTTCATGTTCTCTTCTCCATGCCACAGAGCTACCAGAGACTTGTGCAATTCACCTGACAGTAAAATTGGAAGTGTTCTTGTTCAAGTCAATTAAGAAGTGACACAGGCACTGTCCCTATAAAGCACAATGGTTAATTCCAGCTTCTAGCAACCCTGGCAGCTACTGCTTTTGTACAAGCTTATCTTGGTTCCTTGAAATCCAATTTCCATTGCTGATTTTCACCCTTTCAGTGCACCAAGGCAGTGATAACCATGCCTCTCAGACAGCAGAGGCCATTTTGGCAATTCAAAACCTATGGTAGCAGCGAGGACTGGTGGAATGATTCACACAATGACAATCTTACTGCCATTTATTAGTAGTTAGTCAGTCATAAAAAAAAATATTTAAAAAGTCTACTAATTCCACTGAAGCTTTCTTATGAGTACCTGCTCAGCTACAGAACTAAAACAGTCATGACCCGAGTCCAAATATGGGTGAAGACCTCAGCACCCTTCACACAGCCCTCAAAGCAGGATGCAAAAAGGAACTACGAAGAACTTGCCTGCTCAGTTGCTCCTTTCTACCCACGCTACCTCAGGAATTATTCAAGACATGGCAATATAATTACTCCAGATAGCAAGCACTTGGTTGTAGCAAGCTGCACTAAACTTATAATGAAGGCTTAACAGTACCTTGATGAGTTAGA
Source organism: Fratercula arctica (assembly GCA_947846985.1). Lineage (NCBI taxonomy): Eukaryota > Metazoa > Chordata > Aves > Charadriiformes > Alcidae > Fratercula > Fratercula arctica. The sequence continues at coordinate 7,001,052 of CANTUZ010000018.1, forward strand.
TTAAAATACTGATCTCGAATTCTCCAGCAAAGCAAGAACTGCAGGGACTCAAAAAAGCAGCATTTAAATTTCTCTTTCCCTCAACTGGGCGAAGACTGACTGAGAATTAGACTCTGTGGTCATTTGCAGAAAGATCGTAGTTCGGCTCGTGGCAGTTACACAACAGAAATCATGGTCATAAAGAAGCCAAATTGCTTCTTTAAGAAAAAAAATGTAACTCCCATACAGTCAGCCTATCATCGCTTAGATACTTTCTCATGTGCCTGTCTGTACCATATTCCCCACCCTTCATCAGGCTTTTATCTTTTCATTTACATTACTAGGCAGGGACTGCCTTTTTATATCTCTGTACAGCACCTTGCAAAACAAAACTGAGCCTTAGCCCCAGCTGGGAACTGTGAGTGCTACTGCAATACAAGTAATGACCTCAACTTTGGTGCGCAGGTCCCTTACCAATATACCTATACAAGCCCAAAGGGGACAATTTAGCTGGGAGAGGGAACAGTTAATCTGGCATAGCCTTTATGCTGAGACTGACCAAAACAAAGCCACAGCCGTTGCAGGAGCAGCTTATATTCCTGGTGGGAAACATGCTGAGACTCACCAACTCATTGTCAGAGACCACAAATGGCAGTAGCAGCAGCAGTTTTCTATGCTCGGCTGCATTCAGACCTGCACTTTGGATGCAAAAGCTTCAGTGTGCTGTAGCCAGCCCCCAGAAACATTCCTTATGTTCTCACTGCAATCTCTTCTTCCAGCTGAGACATTAAAGCAAATGCCTTACCCAACATTGACAATAAAGCCAACTTTGGGGTGCTCGCATTCTTCTCAGACCTTGGTGATGGCTCAGAGAAGCCCGAGGAGACTGCCAGACCAAAGTAGGCTCCAAACAGGTGAACATGCATCATGCCAATATCATCTGGAACCTGTATCAACAGAATAACCAAATTTGTGGTTTATTTCATCCCACAGGAAGCCTTTGGTGGAGTTCCTGATACAGTTGCTCCCTATAAACAATTTATTTTCACAGTCCCTTGGTTTATGTATGAGTTATTAATGCGAGATTAACTTATCTTGAGTTCAATGTAACTCATAAACACAGAATTCGTATATGGAGAGTTTGGGGTATGTTTACATTGTACGTTAAATGCAGGTCTGACATATAGAGGATGCAGGGCTTGGAGTCTGACGTCCTTAAGTATAGTCCGAAAGTCAGACTTCATCTCTTAATGAAAACATAGCCACAATCTAACTGAGATGAGATAAAACACACTGATGTTCCTGTCAGCAGAGCACTAACAAACCACCCAAAGGCAACATTCCAGCGTCCCAGTGAAGTTTTCCCTGATGTGCCTGGAAATCATACTACGGTACCTGCAGGTATTTGCTGTTGATCCACCTGCTCATATGGAAAACTATCATCTCCACAACTGTCATGAGAATTAATTGCACAGGATTAGTCTTCCCAAGAACAGCCCCAGTGGAGATGACCACAGCAGTTATACTCACAGCAGCCTTTGTTATTCTGCAATAAAAGAAAGAAAAAAAAATATATCTGTATCAGGACCACACCAGGGCCAATAAAGAAAGAATGCCAGACAGTAAAATGTACTTAAAAACCCAAAGCCTTATAAAATATCCGCAAATATGACTGTGCTAATTTGCAAATAGGTCCATATAACTGGGCATTACCCTCCACAAACAGCAATCAGCAGTTCTAGATTATTCCAATTCTAACACGAACTAGTTACCTTTTCAGACCATCTTCATGTGGTATTTCAAGAAGGAAATAAAATAAACCTTCTATCAGCACAGAGCATTGGACACCAAGTACAACGACCAGGAGGTTGAATCCAGTGCTGCTAAACCCATATCTTTTCAGAAATGTCAGGAAAAAGCCAAATCCAAAAATTACCATGTGGCTGACATCTTGCAAAGCTGCATGACAGAAAAGACCAAGACAGCAGTGACGTTATTAAGGCAAACTGGATTTCTGGTTAAAAAATAAACTTAAAAAATCACAATTAACTAAGTAGACTTCAGACAAAATCCAGGTGCCATTATTATTTAGTACTTGTAAAGAATTCCAGAGCTTGTAAGTAATCAAAAAAACCAATATTCTTGACGCTGAATTTAATTTTACAAAGTGATCAGAATGGATGCCATAGGATGGGGGTTGAGGGGTCAAAAATCAGGATGGAAATGAAGTACATTTAATCAATGGAATTCAGATATTCATTTTTCCTGAGGTGAATTTAAAGAGCTTAAGTTGGACTTGTCAGGAAGAGTTACTGTGAATTAGTGCCAATTCATTCCTTGAGGGCATTAGGGAAGAAATGAGTTACAAAGAGAAACCCGTATGATGCCCTCATCTGGGTAGAAGGAACAGGAACAGAAATAGCAGTAGAAGTAGTTCAATATGGTTACCAGCCCCATTTCAGAAAAGGTAGAGGCTGTCCAAGATATAAGCTCTTGGATCTGTAGGCCTGGAAGTGTCCCCTGGGACGTGCTAACAGTCATATTCTCATATGGTTGTGCTGGCCTCTACACACAGGAAAATATCAAACTGCCAGTAAGTAAATCTCATTTTTTGAGCTATAAAACAGGGAGGGTAACACAAGAATGTCATGAGGATTAATCAGCTCATATTTGCACAACACTGTAAATACATTGCACACTATGGCCGTAGCATAATCTGCTAGTACATTCCTTTGATCGATGCACAAAATACATCTCCAGAATATATTTAAACCCTTAATTCCACTGTATTAACTTCATTTATTTACATCAAGCATTCAAATGGAAAATACTGCCATCCTGAATTCTTACCTTTTAGTACAACATCTTTGTGTGCCAAGACCTCACAGAGTTCGGCACTTAACACAGAGCAGTGCCTGCCGTCAAAAGTTTGTTACATTCATAAGAGTCAAGATTACCACAAACAGGCAGCAGAGAACAGACCACCACTTATGTCTTCTTTCACTGTCTTTGTTTTGATATAAATAAATACACACCATACATGGCAAGGTAGGGTACTTAAAAGGGCGGTAAAACATTCTACTTCCCACTAACAAATACACAAAATTGCTGAATCCCATCTCTACTGCACTGCAAAACAAAAGTACACATTAACCCTTCCATTCACAGCAAGGCTGACAATCTTACCTGCGTAGGAGACCACTGATTTGGATTCATCACCCTGTGAGAAGAAAAAGTAAAAGAGAATGATGAAAACAGCCTCCAGAAAAAGGATTAGCCATGGCACGTTGTTTCGGAAGTTGCGGTAATTGGAAGACATTGTGCACTAGACTACATTAAGCACAAACACATTAATATTTTTTTCTATAAAAATACTCCAGTAACGTCAAGCCAATACAAAAGGAGGTGTTGGGGGGTGCAGGAATAAAAACTCAGAGAGATAAAAAGCCCAAGACACGTCAGCAAGGAACAGTTCCTTATCTGTGCCATGTCAGGAGCCCAAACTTACCGCAACTCACATAGACTGAACTCAAAAAGTACTCAAGAACGCAGATGTACCAAGCTGTCAATACTGTAATGCGCCAGGATACCATCCATACACTACTTCAGCTGCTGTTGAGCCTTGCGTATCAGCTAAACGGCAAGCAACAAAGAAGACGGACTCATAAGAGTAGGGTGTTGAAGTTTATGCAAAATCACTATTTATTTATATTGCTCTTATCCTTCCTAAACCCAAGCCTCTTCATGAAAAGGTTGGGGAAGGTCCCGTGAGATTCTCAATGTGATTCTCGGGCTGGTTAGGCAATAGCTCTACACCCACGTCCCACAACAAACCTTCTCATACGCGATGAATCCAACACAACGCCAGTGAATAAAGATTCTCTGGATGCGTAGAGGTGGTGCAGCATTTCCCATGCTACTTGTGAGATCAGTCTATTGCTTATAGCATGGCTATGGAAACAGCTACAGTGAACACTCTGGAAGATCTTGGTTAATCTCCAGGCCAGGAAGCTGCAGGCTTTTAATTGAGAACCAAACCACAGACCTACACCCTCCTGGTTCTTTCTTTAATTCAGACACAATCTTCATCCAGAAGCGTATCAACTTCTATTACCACATTGTGGCTACGAGGTAACCACGGCCTTATGGGTTCAGAGCATTTTAGTAAGACACAAGCTTTTTTTATTTGTTGTTTTTATTGTTTTTTATAAAGCAGGAGCCATTAGAGTGAGCATTTCATGCACAGGAGCAGGGCTATACAGTGGAAGCTGACTATGTTCAGTGTATCCCTATGAACAGACATCATAACTTGTTAGATAAGATTATATGGTTGTTGAGGACAATTTATGTATCCATAATATGAACATAACTATCTTCTCAGTATTCACCGTACTTTTGGTAAACTGAACCCTTCTTTGTTCAGGTTGTCCAGGAGATTAAAGTACTGTAATTACAGCTCAGACTTTCTACTTTAAGGCCACTTCAAACTGAGTGCTGTGCTTGCATGCTGGGGTTTGAGATAGTAACAGCGCATGCAAATGGGTAGAAAGCCACCTACTGGTGACAGAAATATGTACCAGACGACAAACACAAATGCAAAAAAATTCCAGTTCGCTTACAATTTAGGACACTGCTACCGCAGACCCAGGCATATGGCACAACAGTGTTTTTCAAGCCATCTGAGAAAGGTTTGCATTTGCGGTGATAAACTGCACCTTCCTCACGTGCAGTTATCAAATTGCTTTAACAGCTTTTACTTAGGCCTGATAAAACAGTAAGTTAAGTATCCTTACCCTCATTTCAGAAGCAACAGTTAAAGGACTTTCCCAGACGTGCAGAGCGCTGCCCTGACTTCAGCCAGACCTACATTCAGCTCCTTCTCACGGGAATTCTGTGATCATGGGGGTAATTCAGCCAGAACCAGAGCACCTGGTAAACTTTCTCTAGACAAGAGAAAGGTAACAGCAACTTAGAAATTGATTTAGCTAACTGATGCAGTGTCTTTGTGTGGTATATAAATGTAATGTATCTAATTAGCTTTCATCTGTTTCCTGCAAGACAAACCCTTAGGACTCATACTCAGGGTGAGAATGACCCAGAACCCTTCCCACCATTCTGCCTTGGTCAAATGAACACAATTCTTTTGACACTCATTACCAAATCCCCTGTCAGCGTTAACACTCAGGGAATATAATACACCAAATGCTAGGAATTTACCCAGGTTTTTCCCCTCAGGATGACATGCCACACTCTAAGTGCTGATGCTCGGATTTCCAGCTTAAACTCCCTCCCAAACAGGCAGTGATCTCAGAACAGGTGAAATATAAAATAACTTTCAAATTAGAGCTCCGCTGCCAGCCAAAAACGGACCCATTGACACAGCCAAGGGGACCAGCTGCCTCACACAGATTCCTCCGTGCCCGTTCTAACACCATATCTGCACCCACACTCCGCAGGCTCGGCGTGACCCTTGCTCGGGGAGGCCTGTTATCCCCCAGAGAGGCGAGGCAGGCCCGTGGCACCCAGCCCAGCCCCGGGCTAGGCCAGAGAAGACGAGGGATGATGGAGAGGCGCGGCCTGCCCCGGCTGCCACCACCCTCCAGTTAGCCAAAGGGCGGGCTGTGGGGCTGGGGCCGGCCAGGCCGCCTTGGCGGCCTCCCCTCAGGTTCGGGGGACACCATCGGTTTCCTCACGGTTTCCACGGTCCAAAGGAGGTTAAAGGCCTTGGGGCGGGCGCTCTGCGGAGCGGCCTCCGTGTGAAGAGGCCCAAAGCGCGGCCCCGGGCCTCGAACCAGCGGCACTCGCGGAGGGGGCGGTGCCCGGCCGTGACTAGGCAGCCCCGGGCGGCGGCAGCGGCGGGACGGCCTCGCCCCGCCCCTCGCCTCCCGTTGGCTGAACACCCGCCCCTCCCAGCAGGCCTCCCTTAGGGACTAGCTTTCCATTGGCCGAAGGCTGTCTCCCCTCACGGCCTCTGATTGGCCGATCTCCAGCCACCGTCCGTCTTTGGGCCGATCGGGGAAAGAGAGGCCGAGTGGCCCCGCCTCCCCCCGCTTTCTGCCTCGCGATTGGGCCGATCGCTTGTCACTCTGTTGTATGCGTCCTTTATTGGCTGGAGGAGTCCGTCAGTCACTCTGAGGAGTTTTTTGCCCCCCTCCGGTGAGCCATTGCCACAGGGCCGCGCTGTGGGGGAAGCGCAGGGCGTGACGAGCTGCCACCTGTTGCCTTTGCACCCTGAGACTGAGCTTTCCCTTTCCCAGCAGCCTATTTGTCAGCGAGGTTGTCAATCAAGCGTGAGGGGCGGTACTTGAGTGCTACGGTGACAGAGGAAATTGAGCCCTCCTTCTTCCGTTTCCGAATGGATAGCTGAGCTGTCCTTTTATTTCTATTTGTCTGTGCCATTGGGCGGTCTTGCTGTCGATCACAACGCGGGGCGGGAGCCAGCCAGAAGGCCAGTAGGCGGGAGAAGAACAAAGCCTGCTCAGTGATTGGTCCACAAGCCATCAATTAACGGATCCTTATCTTTGACTGGCTCTCGCGGCCGTCAATCAAGCGCGTGGGCGGGCCAACCCGTAGCGTGGGACGGGACCAACTTTCTGATGCGACCATGGGCCTTCTCGGCCGTCCGTCTGCCTCTCCCCGCTGTCGATTGGCTGAACGCGCCGTCATTCCGTCAGGATCAGCCGCTTGATTGGGCCGCGCCGGGGAAGGCGGGGCGTTGCGCGGCGGCTGCGCGGGGGGACGCGGCGGGGAGGGACGGACCAGGAATTATTTTTATTTCTTTGTTTCCCGGGGAAAAAAAAAAAAAATTAAACACCCAAAAATTATAAAAAAAAAGCCCCGCGCGAGGGAACCCCCCGCGGGGGCGGATGGTGCTGCCGTGAGCGGGGCCGGGCCGGGGTAGCGCGGGGCCGGGGCGCACGGCGGGGCCGGCCGGGCCGGGCAGGGCCGGACCGGAGGCGGCCGGGAGGATGAAACGGCGGAGCGCGGACTGCAGCAAACTGCGGCGGCCGCTCAAGCGGAACCGCATCACCGAGGGCATCTACGGCAGGTACCGAGCGGGAAAGGGCGGGGGGGGTAAGGGGGGAACGCGCCGCCGCCCCGGTCCCCGCGCACCCCCCCGTCCCCTCAGCGGGTCCCCGCCCCCCCCCCCCCCCCCTCCGCCGTCAGCGGGGCCGCGACATGGCGGCCCGTGTCCCCTCAGGCGCTGCCCCGCCCCGCGGCCTGGTCGCGCCGCCGCTAGGCCGCACCGACCCCTCTGCCGGGCCCCGGGGCCAGGGGGAGAGCGCGGGGGGAGCTGCTGGCCAAGGTCCTGTCGGCCGCTGCCGGGAGGAAGCGGCGGGGGGAGGCCTCGCCGCCCTGGCTCCCCCTTTCCCGGAGGTCCCCCCCCCTTTTCCCAGAGGTGCTGAGGTTGTAGGGATCGACGAGGGCAGGGGCTGCCTCTCCGCAGCCCGGTTTTAACGTGGTGGGGAAGGCGGCTGTGCCGTGGGCTCTGCGGTGGCAGCAGAGGAGAGCCGTGGGTGCAGCGGAGAGGGATGCAAGCCAGGAGTCGTGTGGGTCACGCCTGGAGCAGGGATGGATGGCCTTGTGGTGGGAACACAGTGGGCATCCGGCTCCTCTCCGACCTGTGAAACAAGAAAGGAAACCGTAGTGAAGTGAGAGCCACGATCTTAGGTGCGGGATGTACCTCACCGGTGTCTTGGAACAAAAACATGCTTTCCAGGTGTTACACACCAAAACAAAGGTTCCTAAGCATCTGCTTGTTCTGAGCATATTTTAAAGAGTATTTTAGAGCTCTGCCTTCCTGAGTATCTAAGTGTACCAAGCTTTATGGGAAATACAATAATTATCTATTTCTGAATAAATAGGAGTTTGTTTTATTAGAAGCTGTAAAGCTGGGTTTTGAAAGTTACAGTAAGCATGATGTCCCATTTCTGTTTCTAGCTCAGCTGAGGTTTATATATGTAGCGGCTGGAAACTTGAGCAAACTTAGGCAATGCAGATGTTAGCTTTGCATAAGGGAAGCAGTTGCTAGTGAGCTCTGACTGTGAGAAAACGTACTGCTTATCCAACTTGTAGTGAATCTCTGCTGAAAAGTAGAGGGCATCTTGTTGCTCTAGACTCCCAGGTTTTGAGAAAATGATGCTTGGAGTGTTAAAGAAAAAGCATCCATTGCTTAGAAGTTAATATTTAAGATGACTAGTCTTAGGAAAATGATTCAAACGTAAGCAATTCCTTATATAATTACTTAGTTTTCAAAAGTCATTCCAAATCATATGCTCTCCGTTCCCTTTGAGGTGACTAGCTGGAAGAGTGGGGTCAGAGAAGGAGGGGAAATCAAAAAGAGATGAGGAGAACACCTGATGATGAGTGCATCCAGCGTGTAGAGCTGTGGTAGTTGTGTGTACAGCTAATAGAGACATCTGGCTTCTTGTACTAACTTTTGCTGGAATGCTTTAGTTCAGAAATAGGATTTTTGGCCTTTCTTTCATGTGGCATTTCGATAAACAGTAGTAGTCAGTGACTTCAAAGTATTATCCCACAGAAAGAAAAGAGAAACTAGTGTGAAGGCTTGCCTCTGGAAATCTAACCCGAGAGAGGTACTTCTATATGGATTGTGGCTCTTTTGTGTTTTGGGGTTTTTTTTCTCTCCTTTTTTCTTTTTTATATGAGAAGGAAGTTTCTCATCTAACTATAGATTTCTAAATTCTTGTGATTGCTATAATTGTCTACTCAGCTTATCTTAATTGTCACCATCAGCTTCCACAAACCCAGTAAGTACAATTATCAGTAGGTAGCATCACAGTGTTACAAGCAAAGCAGCTAGGTTGGTTGAGATGCTTAACTCTTGTGGGATTTTTGTTTGCTTTTTAAATTAAGATCAATCTTCCCACCCTTGTTCCCTCTCCAGTCACTCAATACCGAGCTGGGCACAGCTGTCACCAATAGACACTCATGAGCGTAGCTGGGAGCTGCAAAGCTGAAGAGTTTTGGAGCAAGTGAAGCAATGAAAGACTTGTCCTGCAGTAAAACCCTGGTGGCAGGGTTCTCTACGTGTGTAAATCTGAAGCAGATTATAAGAAGCGATAGAAAAATAATTTCTAGTCTCAGAGTTAGAAATGTAAAATCCTGGGTTGCATTGAAAAACATGAATATTCTGTCTCCTTGAATGTTAAATTTTTTTGCCAGCTTCTGCAGTATTCTTTTTAACAAGTTTATCTAAGGCTTCACAACATTTCTTATTTGAAGTTTTACAGCTGTAGTTTTTTAAAATACTTTCCCCAACATGCACTACCTAAATTAAATGGGCTGTTTGGCCTCAGCCCTTCATAAACACTTCCAAAGTTGTTCCTGATGATTCTTCCCCCTGCAACCTTTCCCCACCAAATTTTCACCAGCTGCCCTCCCTGCTCTTCTTTAAACTGCTTTTTTTCATTCTGCTGGTTTTCCTTCTTTCTGCTTTCTGCCGGTTTTACACTTTTTTTTTTTCCCCTTTCAGTTTAGTTTTACTCCCCATCTACAGCTCTGAGGCCCTGCGGGCTGTGTACCAGCGCTGCCATTAGCACCTTTGCTCCCGTGTTCCGCCACTGAAGCTTGGATGCCGGTGGTGCAGTATTGCAACTTAAAGGGAATATTGCTACCTGTACACTGAAAAACCTGGTGAATCCCACTCTAGTGTTATGATAAAGACTTGTGCTATTTAGAAGTATTACAGTGTCTGTGGAAATAACATTATTACAATTAAAACATAACTGTGCTTTCAATAGATCTCCAAAACCAACAAACTAATTATAGGAATCGTGAGATCTCTTGTTATTTCCACAGTGTGTGTTTAAAACTGCCTTTTCACTTTTTAAGCTACCCATTGCCATTGTTTTACAATGCTTGAGTGATTAACATCTTACACCTTTGACACTGTGCATGCATTAAAACCTTAATTGTTAATTACAGTATTCATTGCAGCTTGTCATCAGTTAAGCAATTAAAGTTTACTTGTTACTGCTTGTTTCTAAGTCTTCCCAGTCCTCATCCTTGATGTATTTAAAACCCTTCAGCTTTATTGCTGATGCTGCTTGTTTTGGCTCTACTGAGTCATATTGGCACTTGCTACCAATTTTGTATCTGGTTACGTTTCGAGATGAATTCCAGATGTTATTGGCTTAACTTCCACATCAGCTGACTTCTGCTGCGAGTGGTGGATTCCCTGACAGTAGTCCTTAAACACTGTATGTTCCTTTTGTAATAGGAGGGTTTTTTTAGCTATATATATATATATATGTTGCCCTTTATCACAGGCAGTACCTGGGCTGGCAGCCAAGTGAGTGCCTGGGAGGATGTGTCTGTGTCTGTAATCTCCCAGTGGTGGTTCCTGAGATACCCGCCGATGGCACAAAGGCTGTCAGTACCCCGGGCATCTCGTAGTGGGAAGCATTCCGTGATACCGTGATGCCTTTGCTCAGATACTCCTGTGGTTCTCTGTGCCACCAAACTTCTAATATGGTTTATTTCCAAGGACTTAATTTTTGACTCTGCTGATAGCCAAATAAACTGCAAGGAAAAACAGTTCATTACTAACTCCATAACTCCAGGAATGCAGCCTTTTCTTAGGCTTTTTCTTCCCCCCCCCCCCCCCAATCCAATGATTCTTCCTACTGATTTACTCTGGCACTTTTTTCCCTATATAGGAAGCTTATAAAAAACATTTTCTTCTCAACCTGCCCTGGAGGTCTGTAACAAACCAGCAGTGCTACCTTTTATGACTTTAACTTAAATTCAGGTCTCAAATCTAATTTAGCTTACATTTAAATGTGTTCTACTGTGTCAACCCCGATGGTACATGTAATATTGCTTCCCTCTGCCAGTGACTTTCATTCTCTGCACACTGCAGTTCCTCTAGATTTATTTTATGTGTTCTGGACTGGGGTGTTTTCAGCTGAGTTACCATAGCGGGCTAACAGCGTCTCTTGTTTCAGTACTACAATGCTGATTATACGCCTGGGGTTCAGCAGGCTATTACACTTGCTTCCAGAATTACTGTTAAGAGTTTTCTATTTTGTCTTCCTTTACTTACATTTCCATAGTTTACTTACATATTCCATAGACTGGGTATATTCTATGCCATATCAAGACAGTGAATAAGTAGTCAGGGAGGCTTCCTGGCATTCTTTACATTTCTCTTCCTTTTCAAAAATGTAGTTGGCAAGTATTTCACATAATAGTTTCCAATACGCATACCACATCCCAGCAGTCGTGTTTTCTCTCTTGCATACTTGCTCTGCTCATTCGGTACTACTTTTTTTGTCCACTAGTAATACTCTTACACACATATATATATATTTGTTTGTGTGTTTACATATATAAAGCTTTTTCTTTATTTGAAAATTTCCAGTGATATTCAGTCAGCATCCCCAGTGTCCTGTCTGACGTTGGATGGGTAACCTTGAGATGGTGGTTGGTGACTCTTCGGTAATTTCACATGCATGATTAACTGCACCTTTCTAAACCCTCCCTGTGCTTTTGGTGCCCTGCCAGCCTCAAGGATGCCTTCCCCTCATTGTCTTGTGTGAGTCAGGCTGCAGAATCAAACGTGCCATCAATTCTGCTGAAATCCACTTCCCAGCCTTTGGGACTTGCTGATAATAGTGGGATGGAACAGGGGCTTAATTTGCTACCAATTTAGATTCGGGGTGCGTGATTGTGGTTTTTTTTTTTTTCTAATTTTTTAAAAAATGTTTTTACCTTACAGCAAGCACAATATCTATTTCTGTGGGGTAGTAAAACGAGAACAAAGACGAAGAGGGGGAAGAAAAAGAAAAAAGGAAATGGCATCTGGCACTTGGGCGGGGGCGAGAATAAGGGGGAAAATAATTTGTTTGAAAATTCAAGGAGGGAGCACAGCCACTGTTGGGTTATGAATAAATCTTTATGTTTAGTATACATTAGCAATCAATTGACCTTTCACAGAATTCGCAGCGCTGTAATCATGGCTCCTTCCCGCTCGGTTCCCTGCCCTCCTCATGAATGTGTCCATCCTTCCCCCTCCTCTTGTGTTACACTACAAGATCAGACACCATATGCTAGTTTTATAGGGAAAGCCCCGTTCTTAAACCTCTGTCAGATCCCTGAAGTCAGATTTTTTTGACATGTGTCAGAAAATTGGATAACCCCGATTTTAGGTATTTATCTGCATCAATCTTCCCCTGTTTGAGAACAAACTCGGAATTATAATTGGCATTGTGGAATGTATTTCAGCCTTTCTAATACAAGGGCTACAGAGGTTAGAAAGCACTTCTGCCTGGTGAATATTATCTCTAAGTGAGGCTACTGACGCAGCAGCTGTCAAGAGTTGAGGAAATGTGTGGATGTGCCCAGAAAGATCAATGACTGTCGGAGTTTAACAGGCACCCAACGGCTGGTGCTGGACGCCGAGGGAGCCCGGCCGGAGAAAGAGCGTGTTGGAGGGGACAGAGACTGGGTAACAATAGAACCGTGCTGGAGGGAGGAATGGTGTCTGGAAGGAATCAAGGGACTGGAGAGCAAGGAATGAAGTAAAAGTGACTAGTACGAAGCAGAGAAAGGGAGGAGGGCTATTGCTGAATTTTGTTAGTCATGTCATTCATGTGATCTTATTTGAACAGTCTGCCGTGTGAAAAAACAAAACAGGAGAAGAGTGATTTGCCTGTTAAAAGCGAGAAGTCCGTTAGCCTGTTCTTCTTTGGGGTTTAACTTTTGCTGGACATTTTTCAGCTATCGCAAATTTAAGTGTTCACTGAATAGGTGTCTGTTCAGTAAGCACTTGCAAATTAACTGATGAACCATGTGCTGGCCAGAACAGCACATCTCGGTGTGCAGCATACCTTTGTGGAAGAAGGGAAAATGAGATTTGTGTTCCTTCCTTCCTTCCTCCTACAAAGACTCTTTGCCACCTGCAGACTGCAGTGTGCTGCAGACACCCGCGCTGGTTGGAACCCAGCTGCGTACGGAGCTGTGGCAGCGCGGAAGCCCAGCACGGTGTGTAAAACCGGCCCGTTTCGAGGAGGAGCTGATGTCTGTAGGCTGATACCTATTTTGATTTTTAAAGCTGGGGTGGAACGTTTAGTTACGGGCTGCAGTCTCTGACTCTGCGATCCTGCATGCTTTAACTAGGGGGGAGCAGGGGGTCCTGATGGAAAAAAACCAACCTCAATCCCCCTCCCACCTTAAAAAAAAAAAAAACCCAACCCACCAGTTGATGGGGTATAGTACCTTAGTCCCTTTAAAATGTTTTCTCTTAAGTTCATGTATGCATGTGGGCTCATGCAGCTGAACGCATATATAGAATATATTACACAAGTGACCTCTGTTGCTGAGGCCAACATAAGTGGGTGAAGTCTTTTATAAAAGGAAATAACTTTCTTGTGTCTTATTCGTGTTCTTATTAAATTCTTTCGAGTCCTTCAGATGACTGAGAAGTAGGCTCTTTAGTGTTGTTGGGAAAACCTTATTACAAATGTTGTATTGTTACAATTCCACTTTCAGAGGTGGTAAATGTCACCATGGCCTTCGGATTGATCCGAATTTAATATCGGAAATCACTTTAATGGCTGTATTACAGACCTCTTATTCAGCAAATGCTTTAACTTAGAGTGGCACTTAACAGTTGAAAAGCGTTAGTTCTGACAACCCTAATTTGCTGGGAAAAGTGGAGTTTCTTTATGGATTTCAGTGGCAGAAAAATAAACAATAGCCTTAACTTTAACCGAGGAAAAAGTGCCTACACAACACAACTGCTTTTCCAGTTAAACAGACAGAATAATGATTGCCTGGCTGTGATGCCTTTATGTATTTTCTCAAATCTCAAGAGCTGCACATGACAATTCCACAGCACGGTCAAAACGAACGGTGGCGACTGGACCCACATGGCTCTCACCTTTCGTGTCCAAGTATTCGCTGAATGCAGCTGCTTTTTACAGATTTCTGCTGAACATTTAAACTTTAAATAAACAGAGAACACGAGCATAATCTAATCTACCAGGACAAATGTGACCATTTAAGGTTTTTTGGTGGATTCTAGTGTGGGTTGTTTTGGTTTTGGTTTTTTTTTTTTAATACTTGCACTGTTGTTTCATTCTTCTTCAACAGTAATTTTTGACTTGGTGACTGGAGATGGTTCTGTAAAAACTGAAAAAAGCAGTACCTTAACTTTTCCAAGTGTGTGTGTGTGTGATTAATTTTGTTTCTATTTAATTAAAGTGCTTCCTGTAGCCTCTTTTTTTGCTTTTTTTGTTTTCAGTCACATTATGTTAAACTCCGGGTACAGAATAATTTTAAAAGTGGGTGGGAGGAAGCCAAGGGGGGTTAAGTGTAGGAATAGTTGCTTATTTGTCTCAGACTTCAAAAATGTATTTTCTGTGAAGTTTTTCTTTAGCTTGTGCTGATTTAAAGCATGTACTCGTGTGAGTATATTCGAGAGCATTTAGGTAAGCGGTTCCACTGCAGCAATTCCTTCCAGGGGGTCTAGTCACAGTGAAAACCTTGGCGTTGGACTTGTAGGGGAGAGCCTGATAACATACAGTAAGTGAGAAAGAGGAGCACAAACTCTTCCACTGGGGGGAAGCTGTAAGGCCAGGGCAGCTGAGAAGGGTCACTTTTAGGCACACACGGTTAATTTTTGATTCACAAAAAATCAAAGTCTTTTCCCAATTGCGTGGTTTGGAAGCTGACCCCTGTGGTACAGGTAACGCGAGCGATAATTGGATGACCAGTGGAGTTGTTTCTAAACCTCTGCTCGTACCTAACACTTCTCATAGATGTTTTCTATTTTATATCTTCTCTGAAGCTCTGAACAACTTCCTAAAAAAGCCACATGTCCACGAACAGTGCAGAAACTTGACCCTGCCTGGCACTGGGCATGCAAACTCTTGGCAACTTATCAGTAAACATTCCAGGGCAAAGTTCTATTGGTTTTGTTGGCAGCATCATAGAGGAGGAAAAATAAGTTATTAAAAGGAAACAAACCTGCCCTTGATTTAAAAAATAAAGATATTTTTTTAAAAACCCAGCTTTCTTATAACTCCCCCTTTCTTATAACCCAGTACGGTGCAACAAGGTAGTGGCATTTTGGGGGAACTGGAGTGACATGGGAGGTCGCTGGGTGCTGGGTTTGGGGGGAAAAGGTTTTTGCTTCCTCCTTTTTAGCATAATGGATGCGGCTGATGCCTCGAGTGCTCCTGTGTTAGTTGGGTGTCATCTCAGAATATTTTTGAGCTCTGTAGCCAAGAAGGATCATCAGTGCTTCAAAATGCAGGACTAAGAATTAGAGAATGTGGCTTTGAAATTATAAAAATACCCCAGAAGTTAGACTGTCTGGTCTCATATGCCTCCGTTTTTCTGTTGTGTTTTTTTTTTTTTTTAAAGGATGCATTTACTTTAATGTGGATGTTTTCAAATATAACTCTGACAACTCAGTATCAAACCAGTCTTCCTAATTGCTATAGTTATAGGCTTAAAATAGATCTCAGTTTATTGGTGTTGCAGTTTGTGTTAAATGTGGAAAATGAATGAACATCTGCAGTCTGTTGAGGAGAGGGAACACAGAGATGTCTGAGCTGCAAGTAGAAGAGTACAAACGAGAAGCGAAGCGCTGCAGCAGCGACCGCGTACCTGTCGGCAAGACTTCACTCTGTAAAAATACGCTGCAAAGCTAACGGGAGATTGTCGCTGAATGTCTTGTACGAGCAGCGAGCCTTCTGTTTATTTGCTACTTTAAAAACAAATGCAGTTCAATATAATTAACTTTATTAGACCAGGCCTGATTAATGTAATGATAAAATTATTTTGGATAGAGTTTGCTTACCTGTATTAGAGTTGTCTCTAGCTTTTATTCCTGAACTTTTAATTAAAAAAAAAAAAAAAAAAGTCTCTCTATTGGAAGAACTGACCTGAAATTACCTTTTCTTTTTTTTTTTTTTTTTTTTTTTTTTTTTTTTTTTTTTTTTTTTTTTTTTACAGTACTTTTCTGTATCTGAAGTTCCTGGTAGTGTGGGCCCTGGTACTGTTGGCAGATTTTGTCCTGGAGTTCAGATTTGAGTATCTGTGGCCGTTCTGGCTCTTCATCAGGAGCGTTTACGATTCCTTCAGATACCAGGGTTTGGTGAGTATAACACACAATTACTGTCCCTGTAGGCGAATCCTGCAACGTTTCAGGGCGTATTCCATGTTATACAACTAACTTAAAGGCTCTGATGATCATTTTCACAAGACAAGGAATTTTCAAGTGACTAGTTGACCTGGGCTCGAGTCTCTCCTCTCTGACTGCCTATTTTATCCGTGGCAAGTGGAAGTGAAATATATATTTATCAGATTTTCACCACAGGAAAATATTGTTTGAATTCCTGAGACTAGTGAATTGGTTTAGATCCCTATATAACAGGGCTTTCCTTAAAATAAAACAGAAGCCCTTGCCTGTTTAGCTGTTCATGACTGTTTCAGAGAGTAAATGACGCTGCTGGGTGGTTGGTTGTTTTCCAAAAGGAGACTACAGTAATGATAATTCTTTATCAACAACGTAAATGAAAATCTTCAAACAAAATAATAAGGAATAAATACAGCTGTGTGGAGCCTTGTTGGAAGAGTGGATGGGCACAAATCCTCAAATTGCACCCGTTCTCTCTCAATTGGCTAAGTTTCTTCTTCCATCAGCTGGACCGCTCCACTTCTTTGCCCTGTTTATAACCAACGCTAGTGTGTCTATGTTGAAATCATTGTGGTGTCATTATTTATAAATAAAACTGGTAATATTTGCTGGATTAAACCAAAACACTCTTCTTTCCCCTCACCCCTCCTTTCTTTTAGGCCTTTTCAGTATTTTTTGTGTGTGTAGCGTTCACATCAAATATAATATGTCTGCTCTTCATACCAATACAATGGCTGTTTTTCGCTGCCAGCACGTATGTTTGGGTACAGTATGTCTGGCACACAGGTAGGTCACTACTTTTTTTAATTTACAACTTACTGATTTGAATATATATATCTTAACAGCTTTTAGTAGCATGCAGAAAACCCTCTTCTGTTTGTTAACCACGTTTGTTTTAATGTGGTTTTGTTATAGTTGAAAAATGTTCTTTTTGCTTTCATTAGTCTGCTGATTTGATACATGTCTGGGTGCATCTTTTAGTAATCATTAAAGCTTGACGGATGGAACTGAAGGTGTATAAACAGGAATTCCACAGCAGCAAAAAAAAAAAAAAAAAAAAAAAAAAAATTTTCCTGACTTTAAAACACTTCTGCAACAACTCAACAAATACAGAGCATGTAGGAAAAGTTTGTGAAACAGCGTTACATTCTTCCTGCTACTCTATTGGCGGGCTGCTAATTTTGGATGTTATCACAGTTTAAATTCATATTTGTCAAATCTTTGTGTCAACTGGGTTCAGTTTCTGAGCGAAAAGGCTGGTAATCCCAGTGGCTGCCCCAGCAGTCTGAGACATGTATGGAGAAATCTTCTCCCTGCCAACCCCCCCCTTTTTTTTTATCCTTAGTTGTTTGGGGTTTTTCTTCATAAATCTTTGGGTTCTGGGGTTTTTGGCAGCAGCTGGATTGGGGGGAGGCTGTTTAAGTTTGCATGAGCACTGATACTTGACGTGAGTTATGCATATGTCTTTCCCTCAATCAAAAAAAATAAAAAAGGACTAAAACTTGATTTTGATTTTTTTTTTTTTTTTAGAGGTAACTTTTCCTGACCCAAGTCCTTGGGATTTGGGGCTTTTGTAATATTTCACGTTAGATTTTGCCGTCAGATCACAAGAATTTGCAGGATAGCACGGATCGTTTCTCAGCTTACCGGTGAAAGCAGTCATCTTCCTGACAAGTTAGTCATTTATAATAATGACAGTGTGGGAGCTAATGGAAGATACTGTGAACCAGTTGCTGCCCAATTTAAAATATGTAAAAAATCCGCAGTTATTTTTAGGATTCTATTAAGATGTTAAAGTGTTATCTGAAGTTGTTCTCGGAGTTGACGTTTAGAAACCCTAAAGGAAAAACCTGATGGGCCGGTTTTAACTGTAGCTATTGAGGTTGTTTAATAATTTAATTCACTACAACCTTAGGGATTCTTCTTTTTAAATGCTTATCTCAGGTGATGGCAACTTGCTCTTTTTTTTTTTTTTTTTTTTTTTTTTTTTTTTAGGAAGTTGTGATCTTTTTAGGTGGTGCGTTTAGCTAGCTGGGGTGTTGAATTCCTTTAAGCTGACAGTTTCTGTTACAGGTTTCTCATTTTTGCGGGGTGCAGCTATTCACGAGAAACCGAAGTAGGGAGCACAGTAAATAACATCAGGGCCTCAGAGTGATGCTCTTTTTAGTTCTGAATTTAAGATCTGTTTCCAAATCGGCACGCAATATGTCGATGTCAGCATGTGATCAAGAATGTTATTTTTACGAAGCTTGTGGCGTGTCACGGGGGCTGATTTGTGGAAATTCGCAGTGGCTATATTGCATGCAACTGGGGCGGTTTCCGTTGGCCAAGAGCGTTAAGATCTTGGTTTTGCTTGGCTACTATTTTACCTTCTCCCCAGTAGTGCTGGCGAGAGAAATCAACAGAGCGTCCTAAATGTTCCCCTGATGCAGAGTTTTGAGTCGCAGCCTGTTGTCTGCGTTACTGTATATGGAGTAACCGGTCCCGGGCTTACTCACTCCTCTCTTCTCAGCTGCTTTGCTCACTGCTGCTACGAAGATATCCCTAACTTGGAGTGAAAAAGTAGTCCAAGCTTACTGCTTCTGACTCAAAGATCATAAGCTGTAACATTACCTCATCTTCTGCAGTTTCTTCCATTTGTGTTCCTTCCCTGTATAGGGGTTTGTGCCAAGCTATTTCATTAGCCGTGCATCTGTTACTTTTCACTGATGCCTTACAAAAGTAATGAAGCAAGATAAGGAGGCAAAAGTTTAGAGCTGGTTTAAAACAAAGACATCCTGGATGTTTCATTCTGAAAAATCCCTTTTAAAAATTCCCTATAAGTCTGTCGGAACATTTCCCTTGACTTTTGGAACGTTTTAAAAATAACTTTAAAATATTTGCTGCTCATAATGTATTACTAAGGAGTTTCTCTCTCTCTTCTCTCAACAGAGAGGGGGGTGTGCTTACCAACAGTATCACTGTGGATACTTTTTGTTTATATTGAAGCAGCCATTAGATTTAAAGATTTAAAAAACTTCCATGTAGACCTTTGTCGTCCATTTGCAGCACACTGGTAAGTGGGGTTTTTTTCCTCCTTTTCTTATTAACCTTTATTTCATCAGGAAAATTATTATTCAGGGCTTTTTATTTCGGTTCAGGGTTTGGCTGTTCACTTCTACCCTTGCTCATATGTCATTAAATATTCCCCACGGCACACGTGCTAAACGTTAATCACATGCAGCCTTTCTGAAGGTAACATTTCTTGTGAGCTGTGGGGAGTTTGTAGCGTGGATATTCCTAGCATTTCTTGAAAGGTTGTGTCACCAGTTTACAAATTTCGTGTTTACATAAAGAATAGGTGGTGAAAGTAGCAAAAGAAAATAGCTTCACTGATAATTTATTTATCCCATTGCAGAAATGTTCTTCTGTAACAAAGCACTTTTCTCTTTCCCCTCCAATGTGGAGAGTTCTCATGAGCGTCTGGTTTCATAATTCACCAGAGGACGAGAATAAGCTTCAGGTTGAAAATTGTGACAGAAAATAAAAACCAAACACTACTTGTTACACTACTTCTTTGGAAGTGATAAGAGTGACTTTAGGGAAAAGACTTAACTGCAGAGTGTCCATATCTGGAAGAAATGCACTTTTATTCCGCAAGTTTTTAGTGTAGGATGCATTGATAGGGCTACATTTAAAATGTGTCCCGTTTTTCCTGGAGTCATTTGGTCCAGCTCCCTGTGATACCGTTTCCAATAAATCAGACATCTGTCATTTTAATTTATATTGTCTACACTGAGCAATAAATCCCTTAAACACTAATTAAATTCTATAATAGGTTACAAAAGCACTTTAGGAGCTGTGAAGCAAGGTCTTTCTGCTGCTGAATTGGATGCAAACATTTCAGCTTGTCATCAGAGTTTTAGAACTGTAGCTACAGCTGGCTTTACACAGTATTACAAAAGAAGCATTGGCAGAGATAATGTCAGATGCATATGCAAATGATTCTTGCGTTCTGGCAGCTTACTTAGAAATGCAATTTGCACAGTGCTATTACTGAGCAAAGAATGAGAAGATTTTAATGGTTAATAGTCGTCTGCATCTGAGTTTTCCCCTGATCTAGGACACCTTCAGTGTCTAAAATGCAACTTCACTGTGCTTTGTTAAAATATTTGTCAAAGATAAATTTATTTTTATACGGGGCTGTTTGCTCATTGATTGAGTATCCTTGTTAATCAATACGCTAGCGTGATTTGTTAGCATTCTGTATCGGTGCGGTTGTCACAAGCTAATAAGAATACTTAAATTGTGCGTGATGAAGCTGATATGCAAAAAAAAAAAAAAAAAAATTCCAAAGTTCTGTTGTGCTTCTGTTGCCCCCATCAACAAATGGAACTGCAGAGTCTGGCTGGAAGTGAAATTCTTCGTATCGTATCTCTCAGTAAGATAAGTGGAAGAACCAAGTGTAGAGCTTAGATGTTTTTCGCTTCAAGGTCAGTCTCTTAAACGAGGAATTTCCAAAGGCTGTTTGTTGCCCCCAAAAGATGTCTTAATTGTGGCCACCCTCATCAGAGGTGGGTGGTTATTGAGGCTTTACCTCCGGGGTCGGTTCTGGCTGGACCAGGAGTGGGTGACGGCGCTTTGCTAACAGCCTCGGCCGCCCGCAGCAATGCAGGACCCCCCCAACGCTGTACGTTCCAGCAGCTTCTCCAGCTCTTGTTTCTCAGCCCGAGCTGCAGTGACGGTACCGCAGGGCCTGTTGCAGAGGCGGCATTTTGGAGAACCGTTCTTTTGTCTCCGCTTTAGAGAGGTGGAAAAGAGATCTGCTCTTAATTTCTGAGTGCAAAGGGATGGGGCTGAGGATCAGTTTCTCCTTTTGCTGTTCTGGATGTTGTGAGCACATCTCCCAGCTCAATGTCTTGTATGCGTGTTACATGGCCCTTGAGGAACAAAACTTGGGAACTTCTGCTGCATTTGGCTGTTGTCTCCTTAAAAGATGCATAATTCCTAGTTTAGTGCTTGTCTAAAAGCTGTCTTTGCTGTGCGTCGTGCATTTGCATTGTCGTAATCCTTTAATCTATGCTTCAGTTAATCGCTGTCTGTAATGAACTGTAATTTTATCTTGATAAAGAAGTGCCTATGTTTTCGAACTGTAGCTTTATTGTAGTACAGCAAAAAATGATTTATATGTAAGTTTCTCTGAAAAGTTATAACCCAGGTGTATTCACAGCTACATAATTGATTACAAGTTATTAATTTGCTGTTATGGTTACGTTTTGAATAATAATATTGCTTTCTTTTTTTTCTTAGTATTGGCTACCCTGTTGTGACTTTGGGCTTTGGCTTTAAAAGTTATGTCAGCTACAAAATGCGTTTAAGAAAACAAAAAGAAGTGCAGAAAGAGAACGAATTCTACATGCAGCTCCTCCAGCAGGCTCTGCCCCCGGAGCAGCAGATGCTACAAAGGCAAGAGAGGGAGGCAGAGGAAGGCAAGTTCTACTTATTACTTAACGTGTTTGCGATTATCTGCTATTAAAAAAAAAAAAAAAAAACAAACCTGCTAAGGAGGAGCTTCTTCAGTCCATGTTGTTTTGATGAAAGTACAGTGAACTTAGAAACAGAGGAGCCAGAATTAAAATTATTTTGGCAGTGGTTAGTATGACAATAGAAATGAATTATGTCCTCTCTGTTTAGTTCTTTATTAGGAACTGCATCAATCTAGTCAGCGAGCGCTCTATGAAGCACTAGTATTTATTATTAAATCCCTTGGTTACCGTTTCCTGCCTGTAATGAGAAAAAAGTCTTAAAGTATCACATGATTTCTGATTTTCTTTTCTAGATAGACTCTAACAGTGATTGTTTTCTGCAGAAATAATTGATGTGTAGTTAATGATTTTTCTTTGCATGTCATGGTATTGATTGATTTAATGAACTAAGTATTTAATTTTTTTTATTTTGGTATTGCAGCTGCCAAAGGATTATCTGATATGGATTCCTCAATACTTTTGCAGCACAATGGAGGCATCCCAGCCAATAAAAAAATAACTGCAACGTTGCCAGAGCTAGAATACAGAGAAAAAGGGAAAGAAAAGGACAAGGATGCTAAGAAACACAACCTTGGAATAAATAACAACATTTTGCAACCTGTAGACTCTAAAATACAAGAAATTGAATATATGGAAAACCATATCAATAGTAAAAGATTAAATAATGATCTTGTAGGAAGTACAGAAAACCTCTTAAAAGAGGACTCATGCACTGCCTCGTCCAAAAATTACAAAAATGTCAGCGGAGTTGTGAACTCCTCGCCTCGCAGTCACAGCGCAACTAACGGGAGCATCCCTTCCTCATCTACTAAAAATGAGAAAAAACAGAAGTGTGCTAGCAAGAGCCCAAGCACACATAAGGACTTAATGGAAAATTGTATTCCTAATAACCAGCTAAGCAAACCAGACGCACTGGTAAGGTAAGTTTGATCTGAGCATTGTGTAACAGCCTGTCTTATCCTCCCTTCGTTCCAGTCCATCAGATCTATTTTTTTTCTTAGGAAAATGTAATGATGCCATAAGGAAGACAAAATTGTCTGGTAATGGAATGAGATAACTAGGAGCTGTGCCTTTTGGGCTCTCTTCCTGGCTTTTGCCTCTGGCGTGCTATGCAGCCCTGAGCAAATTTCTTCCTTTCTACCTCAGAATCCGATACTTCCCTACCTCACAGGGCTGTTGTGAGGCACAATAAATAGCTTTGACGATCATTTGATAGAAGGCATGAGGGAAATGTGGAGAATCGTTATTACAAACCTCAGTGGATGTGTTCTTGACAAGTCTTCCATGGGGTGACCTTTCCACCTCCAGGGAATTCAGTGGGGTTTGATGGTGCCTGAGCAGCTCTTTCGTCTTAATTTTTTGGTTTGGTTTGTTTTCCCCCCCCCCCCCCCCGAAATGTTTAGCTTTTGTTTTACTCTTCAATTGACAAGTGTAGATGCAAAGTATCATCTACTACATAACCCCTTAAAGTGATAAGTTCAGATGCCTGCTGGCATACCTGCTGCCTCAATGGCTTAAGTACAGATACAGGGATTTAGTTTAGCTGCCTCGTAAACTATAAAGATTGAAAAAGCCACATCTTTACATATGCTTGTCTGAAGTTTAAATGAAGTTGTATTTATGAAATGCAGCTAAGTGCTTACAGCACGTAAGTCCTGAGACATACAGTGTTGTCCTATGTTACCAAAACAAGTACTTGTAAGAAAAATAGTTTGTAGTTGTTCAAAATGGGGATAGAGCTACAGCTAGAAAAAAACTGTTGCACAATTATTCACTTTCCTGTCCTTCCTGGCTTATGTCTCTCCTTTTCCATTGTCTCATGTGCTGAACACTCTTTGGCCAACAAATCCTCATTGACTAACTTAATTGGCAGCTCAGGTTCGCTTTCTCTGCGGGTACCTTTTGATAATTGGACTTTTCGCTCCGGTCTGTCCCTGAGGATTTGTGCTATGTGAATACAATTACTTCAATGCAAATAGTATTTTCTCCTCCGATAATCACTCTGACACTGATTGGCCTACCTCTGCCAATTAAACATCCAGACTAATTGATACCTAATGTCTGTAGAGAACTTGCATGAAGCAAATAAGAAACCAGGTAATCAATCTAATCTGTGAATCAAATTCAGCCAAGATTAATGGGATGCAGATGGTTCTGTCTTCAGCAAAGCTGCATCTAAATAAACATATATAGGACTGCGGTATTTGTATGTTGCCAGTTTCAGATGGGCATCTCTCTACTCTTTACGTGGCTTCTTTACTCACTGAAGAAGAGAACAGGTCAGTTCAGCTTTGCTGCTGTTAAAAATGTGACTTATAAATCCTGGGAAAAGAGAAGGGAAGGGCTTTGTAGAATGGCCTGGCAGACTAAGAATTTTGTCCCCTGTAGCTGTGACAAGGAATGAGATTTAAACCTCGTATGCTTTAAGTTTTAAATTACACATTGACATTTTTATATGCTGTGCTGTGAGCCTAGACCAGGTGGTCCTTGTAATTGTCCAAAGCGGGTTTTCTAATGCAGAACTGAGTATACAGTAAACCAGACTGTGCCCTCACAGAACTCGAGCTCCTCTAATTGACTGGGTAGGGACGGAGTAACGATTACTGTGCTCTGAGAGCGCCTTTGTGCAACGGAGCCTTACTCTGCCCTGAAAGTGAATTAAGCTACTTCAGTCTTTTGTTTGTCGAGTGTTTCTCTGTGATGCGTGGGCGTGATGTGGCTGTTGTGCTACAAATTCATGGAGCTGCTTATTGTGCACTCGTTTCCCCGTGCAGGCGAGCCAGGAGCACTTAAAACACCAACGTCCCATGTGTCGCCGCTTACAGTCTCTTACAAACCGAGATGACTGAAATCATTCATAAAATCTTGTTTCTCTTCAGATTGAGTATGTAACTCCTACAGCAATGGAAGCATAAACGTACCTGACAAATTGGATGGGATGGAATGCACTTAAATTTAAAAATTCATGTTTATTTTTGTTTTAACTTGTCAGTTATCCTGTCTCTGGGGTGTAAGGCACTTGTTCATCTTTTCCACTTCCAGTAGTATTACTCATTCCCGTTATTAAACCTTGAGTCTGTGTCAGTGCTGTACCCTGAAAAGGGCTCTGTGAAGTCCTGCGTTTGTGTCCAACTTCAGGTCAGATCAGATCTGCTCAGCTTCCAAATAAAGATGCTTTTTATAACCCCTTGTCCAGCAGACTCCCAGCAGGATGTCAAAGCCAAGCTGCTTTCCTTTCGTGTTCACAAATGATTTCCTTGAGCTGACTAACCAGTATTAAATGTAAAGTATGCCTTATGAGTGCTAGGGACTCGGGATTAACAGGGGTTATTCGAGACAGTGAAGATTGGGATTTTTTTTGAGAACAAGACAGTCTTGCACGTTAACTTTTTCTCTTAAATACTTGGTGTGACATTTATATCTGAAAGGGTACTGCTAATTAAGTTTCTATTTTTATATATACCATATTACTCTTACTTGAAACAGTAAGCTTTTCTTTTTGTTCTGTCGGGCAAATGGTTAGTGCATGTGCGTTCAGTTTTCTGGAGAGGAAGTTACTGATCCCCATCTCTGGGTATTTCAGTGAATATTGTGTTACGTTATTGTCATCTTGACAGGTAGAGCAGAGGGACTGAAGAGGCTCTGTCCCTGCTGCTCAGCCTCGGAAGTAATCTCTGGTTTAGCTTTTTTTTGTTCCTACTATCAAGATGAATATCTGTTTCTGATGCTGAAATCTGTTTATTTGTTAAGCACTTAATAAGTGAATCTCTCTGATCTGAGCTGCTCGTTTCCCAACGTTATGGTAATTGGGCCAATGGAGGGCTACGTTTGGTATCCAGTGGAGGGACAAGGCCGGTATTCCCTTTACACCTAATACCGTTCGTCAGTAGGTACAGAGCCAGTTGACTTGTTGTTACTGTGTCACTGTCACTTCTGAGGTGCAGCAGGTTTTGTTCACGTTTTAGGGGCTCGATGTATTGAATGAGTCCAAGCTGTAATTGCTGCAGGAGTTTGGGGTTGGTTTTTTGTATTGCTTATTATATAGGAATAATCATGTCCTGCCTCTAGCTATTTGCACCCCTAAAAAAACCCAAATAAACAAACAAACAAACAAAAAAACCCAAATAAAACCCCTAAAAACCCTACACACACAAAAAACTGGCAGTGCAGTTGGCAAAACTGTTTGTATCCATAGAGGTCTTGCCTTTGGCGCATGAGGTGTTGAAACAAGCTGTTTTATGTACTAATTATTCTCGGAGATAACGATGACATCTTCTGGCAATGGGACTAAGAAAAATATTTGTGAAGCAAGGGCTGGTCTACCACATCTTATTTTGCTTTCCTAAAATTTGACGTTACCTGCAGAGACAGACTTGAAGGTTTTAATGTAAATTTCTGACCATTCGATGCTAATTATTGCGCATCTTCTCTGGCACCATTGGCGTCCTAAGAGTGATTGCTGCTTCCTCCTTATCCCCCCTGCCTGAGATGGCATTGGTATGGCAGAAGGCTTTCTGCTGTCAGCTGCAGTGGGGGAGATGGTCAGTGCTTCATGCAAAATGATGGGAGGGAAGGAAAATATAGAATAGAAAAGCAAAAGACTTGGGAATGTAAATTAGAAATCTGGGAGACGATCCTTCTAGCCGACCATTTCCAAGCCACTGCCAACAGAGCGCTTGGGCTGCTCAGAGACAGAATAACCTTTTGAAATGCCAGCTCCTTAGATCAGCTCTGTGTCAGGAGAAAAATAAGTAACTCTGCTTTCTCTCTGTGGATGACTGTCTTTTTGGTAATGAAAAATGCTCTGAGGAGCTGCCGGTAACAGCACATTAGTTACAGCAGGAGAAGTTCAATGCTGCAGGATCACACTGGCTACTTCTTTGAAGTAGGTTGACTGCGGAGGATGCTTTTGCCAAGAGATTGGGTGAGAACAGAACAAAGGGAAAAATGGGTCTCTTAGAAAAGCATCTTGGCGGCTTCTGGATCCTTAAATTTTATATAAATTGTGTTTAATTTGTGTGCAATCGCCGGGTGATTATGGAATTGCATTAGCTGACTAAACTAAGCAACAGGAGTATGTTATTTGCCAGTTATCAATGCTTGGGAGGACTGAGGTGAATTGAGCTGTCTTTAAGTTGATCCATCAATCTTCCCTGAAGCATTTGGAAAAATGTGCAGTCTTGGAGGTGATTACTGATTAATTCTCTTCATCAGTGAGGCCAGGAATATGTGGTAGGGCTGAGAAAATAAAATGGGTGTATCTGCACTTAACAGTAATGACAAACTGTAAGAAATTGGCCTTGGTTGTATAAACAGCACAATGTAATAATCTGCAACTAAACCCTCATTTTGAAAATAGTTGTGTGTCCAAATGACTTGCAGTTTGCGCAGCAATAGAGAAAAGTATCTCCTGGAACTCAAGTTTTCTTCACCTCCCCCTTGGTAAATAACTTTTTCCAATAAGCCTGGAAATAAGAGACTTAAGCAGAAAATGAAATGGTAGAAAGAATAATAATAAAAAAAAAGTAGTGCTGTTTTATTGGGTCATTTATCATTGTAACAGTAGTGCAGACTATTACGGAGGGGAGGAGGGAAAACTCCACACACTGGTTTGTGCTCGTAGCACCGAAGCTTTTCTTTTATGGTATTGAATTGGTTTACCTTGATGGTGTGCTTTCATTCCAGAAAGGGGGCAACAGAAAGGGGGGGGTTCATCTCCTTGGATTTCTGGGAAAATGATGGATGACCTCTCTCTATGTATACAGAGAAGTGCTTTGACTTGCTGTTCCACAGGAAGAAATTTTGAGGCTAAAAATGTTTGACTGGACTTTATAAGATGGATAAGAACATGGTTACACAGCAGAGAATGCGAGGAGGACAGGTGGTTTTGAGTGGAAACTAACTTCATGTCTCTTTTTTATCTTTTTTTTTTTTTTTTTTTTAATGAAGCTGTATCTCTAGCTAATTGTAGCAGGTCTGGGAGAGCAGCCATATAGGAAACATTTGGTCCTCGCATTATGATGGATTAT
Organism: Fratercula arctica; assembly: GCA_947846985.1. Lineage (NCBI taxonomy): Eukaryota > Metazoa > Chordata > Aves > Charadriiformes > Alcidae > Fratercula > Fratercula arctica. Next base: position 7,028,756 of record CANTUZ010000018.1, read on the forward strand.
TAGCTTCCTAACTCATTTTAGATAGTAAGGAACATTTATTTGCTCTATAAATTGCAGAAAACGTCTGCTCTGATATTTAAAGCTGTAGCAAAACTACAGCATCGTGAAAAGGAGTAATTAAAACCTGGTAAAATCTTACTTCAAAACTTACCTCTCAACAAGTCCATTGACGGCTAAATTTCCAGTTGTTTTATCTGCCATTGGCTTGAAAGACGTTAGTGTTCTCTGTATTAATTCTCTTCTGCCCCTTTGGAATTGCACTACAATAGTCCATCACTCACTGCCTGTAGATTGATCACGTTTACATATGTTATTCTGCCTTTCGACTGCTGAAGTTAGGTCACCTGTGCTGATAGGAGGGATTGTTTCATAAGAGAATAAAAGCTCTTAACTGCAGGGTGGTCTGAAAAATTCAGATGTACAGAAGTACTGGAATCCTTTGATTTGAGGAAGTCAAACCAGTTAAGTTGCCACTCTCTCAATCCTGAGCCTACTGTGAGCTCATTTGTGGTGGCTAGTGAATGGGAGAGTCTTTGTGTTTTAACGCACAAGGTATATAGTTCCCACTTTACACCTGCCAGCGCTTTCTAAGAAAAAGAAACTCCTCTCTGCAGCATTTAGTGAATTAAGGGTTGTAGGCAGCAGCTCCAACTGCTCATAGCAGTAATATTCTATCGATACGTGCTCTGCCTGGATGTGTTTTAGCGGCGTGGCTACTGAATTTTCATAAACAAGGGAAGCCCCCCGAGTTTGATCAATTCTGGTTGAGTTTAATCCTGACTTCTTTGTGATTTAGAGTGAAAGTCGTAGTGTATGGCAGGTCGGTCTCATTTTCCCGTAAAGGTTACCTGAAATCCCCTGTGGTCCTTCAGAGTGACAGGATGAATATTTGACGCTTGGGGCGTGCTTGGAAATTTAAAGCGGAAAGAACGTCTGTGAGGCTTCGGCTCCGTGCTCAGGCAGGATTTGAGTGATGGATCATGAGCGTGCAACACTTCTGATCCCCGTTCTCACAAATTGAATGTACGCAGCTCTGGTTGGACGCTTTTACTGATGATAAGTAAAAAAGGAAGACTGTGGCTGCAGCCTCATGTATTTTCTCCTGGTTTGAAAAGTAAACCTCCTTTCTGGTCACGTTTGTGTGCACTCTACAGATCAGGCAGGTTTCATCTTCCTTTACAGCACAGCCCAGAGCAGCCCCCAGAGCACTGCCGGTACAGAGCCCTCCTTGGAACCGGCAGGAATGCCGGGAACCAGATGGCTTAAGAAGTTTGAACTAATGTCAATATTCTGTTGCCAAAAATACGAATTCAGCTTGTCCTGTGTCAGCACCTCTAATTTATTCGGGCTTTACCTGATCAGTGCTTCTTTTCCTGGAATACTAAATACCCAAAATAAATCTTGGTATATCATATTTGAGCAAGTTTGACATCGTGTCAGTTATAGGGAAAAGGCTATTCACAGCTGTCATTTTCACAGTTATCACTTTACTGTAGAGATGTATGTTGAAATTATTTATGTCTATTTGTCAATGTAAAGTGTGTGTGATTTATATGCATTCCTTTACATTGTCCTGCCAGTCATTTTTTTTCGCCTATTTATGAAAACCTGTTTTAAAACAAAAGAGCTGTTGGCAGACAACAGTGTTTTAACGCTTCCTACAGCGTCTTATGCTCTTCAATTAATGTTTGCTCTTTCTAAAACACTTAGTTACTGCTTATTGGAAGATTAAATTGTTATATCGTCTCCCAATGACTGTCCGGCTCTATCACTTAACGTACTGAACACAGGGAAAATGCATACCTAATAACGTCTGCTGAGGGGTTTTCCATTTTTGGGTTGTCTGCGATGGTTACGTGGCTGAATGAATATTTGGTTAGCTTTGCAAATTCTTTTCCTCCTACAGCAGCGTACAAGGTGTTGAAATGATTTGTGGTCTTCAATATGAAATGTGTATTTGCTTTGTACTATTACTGTTTGCCTACTAAGTAGAAGTGGGTTTTATTTTTTCTTTTTAAAGATACATTTGACCACGATTTATGCTATATTAAAAGGAATTCATCTTACCAGTAGGGCAGTTCAAGTGGAACTAGAAAGACAGCTTAGTACAGTGCTAGAAAGTGGGATCTGAGCATTTGAGTTATCCGAGTGTATTATAGACCGCGCTCCTTTATAGGCTGTTTCTTGCCGTTTTAATTTACCCAGTAGACCTCTTCGGTGCAGTTTCAGCCTATTACAGATGTACTTTTATGAATTTCCATAAGTTTGATGATTCCACATTTAACCTCTTGATCCATTCGCACAGGATGTTCTTATGCCTCATGTCGTTACATCTCTCGTAGCATTTTAGGGTGAGATATTCCGTCACCGAAGCCCAAAAGAGCTAAGAGTTTTCATTACGAGGACAAAAAGCTATAACCGTTCATCTGCGCGAGTGAATGTCAATAAGGGCAGTTCATTTTGGCTTTTGTGACTATTCTCCCCAAGTCTTAATGTTCAGCTACCACTAATTCTGTAGGGAACTTCAGAAAATAGAACCATCTTTATCTTCTTTATGAGCATTTAAAAACTTTTAAATCAATAACTGATGGAGGAAATGGGGACTATGTGGATGACTGAGGCATATTTGCTTTACAGAAGTATGTAACACAGCGCTCATAAAAATGGTTGATTATTCACCTATGACGTGATTTTAATTCTAAGGATTAATAGTCTTATTTTGGTAATGTGGGAAAAAATTAAGGTGAGCTGGAGGCCTCTCTTTAGAAATTTGTGTTTTATTTAACCAATTTTGTTTGAAAATGTTTCAATTAATAAGCTTGCATGAGTCTTCAAGAACTTTCCAACGCTACAATTAAGTGTATAGCAGATGGTCTCTGTTCAGGAGCAATTAAAACTAAATTTACTGACTCCTGAACTGTGGATGACTTAACACATACTCTTTATTCAACATGTACATCATGTTCTTCAAGGGAAAAAAAACCAAACCAAAACAAAAAAAAACGTTTAGGTGAGAATTTAACAGTATGCTCCATAGCTCAGCTATAACTAACAAATGAAACTCCTAATTTGTTGAGAAAAGTAAAATTTGTTTGTATGTGCACCTGTCCTTGTTGACAACTTCGGAGGTTTATCCATTTCACTTCTGCTGGAAGAGGAAAAAATTTAATTCCATAGGTTTTGTTTTACAACTCTGCAGTGCATGGAGGAAAACAAAATTCCTGTGGGAGGTTATGAAGTGTGTGCAGAGCTATACGTAGAGCTATATATGTAGAGTTACATAAAACATTATTATTATTTAGCAAGGGTAGACATAATTTCTGAGAGTCTATTATTTTAAGAATCAAGGGTTTGGGGGGTTGGCAGATGGTATGATGTTTACCGTGGTTATTTTTATAGAATGTGCTTGAACCTTTGGGTAACTGGGAAATGAAGTTGAAATTGTCTTTTAAAATTGTCTTTCTTAGGTTGGAACAAGATATTAAAAAGTTAAAGGCTGACCTGCAAGCGAGCAGGCAGGTCGAACAGGAGCTACGTAGTCAGATCAGTTCTCTGACTAACACAGAGCGGGGAATTCGGTCTGAAATCGGCCAGCTCCGGCAAGAGAATGAACTGCTTCAGAACAAGTATGTGCTTCTACACAGCTGTGTACATTAGTTGCTGATGACTGTAGTCTGGTAAAGGGGGAGCAGTATGTTGAGACTCTACAAAATTTGAGGCACTTTGTCTGCAAATCCAGCAAGATTCATTTGGGAGCACTGGCAGCAATTTATTTTTAGTAAGTAAAATCCTCCATTAAATCCCATACCTGTTACCTTCCAGATTACACAATGCTGTACAAATGAAACAAAAAGACAAACAAATGATCAGCCAGTTGGAGAAGAAACTAAAGGCAGAGCAGGAGGCACGAGCCTTTGTAGAAAAACAATTAATGGAAGAAAAGAAAAGAAAGAAGTTGGAAGAAGCAACTGCTGCACGTGCTGTCGCATTTGCTGCTGCTACAAGGTACTTTGTTCTACCCCAGAAGCCAGCTCAGCTCCAGAAAATGACTGAAATGTTGCTGTTGCTACTGAAATGTCGTTTCGGGGGGATTTGGGGAGGCGTTTTTCACTCTACTGTCCATAAAGGAGTAGTCTGTAGCACTTTATTTGTGTTAAGAGGTTTGTTTGCCTTAAGGCAGTGGGAGGACTGGGGATCTGCTTCCATGAAGCTGAGTCTCTGCTCGTATACGTTACGTTTACAGGGTGTAAAGGATGAATACGCTCTAAATTATCTACTGCGCCTCGATTGTGCTAAGAGAGATGTTGTACCCTGCATGGGTCAGTCTGCTTTAAAAAAATGGAACATCCCCTTGCACGTGGGGACTATGAATCAAGGAGTCACGCAATGACGTTGGCCAAAATGCTGTCTTGATCTCACACCTTGAAAGTTTTCTGCTCCAGCCAGTGCCTCCCAGTGCTCAGCACACTGGTGTTTCAGCAGTAACATAGGCGTATAGGTGGGAGGTTTTTCAAGATGAAAGCGTGGCACAAGTGTGGATGACTTCTTTAATCTGCAGTGCTCCAAATGTCTAAAAAGAATGATTTCTGCTTTTCTGTTCTCCGTATTTCATAAATATTCCAAATTTCCTAATACTTGAGGCATAACTTTTCGTAGCTTTTTACATTGTTGCCATAAGGGAAATTATCTTGCTGAAAAGAACAAAGTTAGCTTCCTCTTTTTATCCTTCAATATTGATATTAATTTTCGTATTATCAGCAGTTCAGGAATGACAGCCTCATTCTTATTTCATCGTCTTCTCTTTCCATGTTTTTTCTGCAGAGGAGAATGTACTGAAACTTTACGAAATCGTATCCGAGAGCTGGAGACAGAGTGCAAGAAGCTAACAATTGACATAAAGCTGAAAGAAGATCAGATACGAGAACTAGAAATGAAAGTTCAGGTAATAAGAAAGCACCAGGGACTTAGATCAGCAGCACAATGAGTGCTTTCAGCCCTCGGAAATTGGTGGATCTACATAAGAGGCAATCAACACCTTCAAGAATTATGCTGTTCGGATGTCTGTCTTGCATGTCTTGCATCAGGCTTTGTAAGAACGTGGGCATGAGAAAGGTTAATAGTCTCAGCTCCACACCATTGAATTGTTTAAATTATTAGAATTTTTTTCGCCCGAACCGATGGTCTGGGTAGACTGAGAATATAATCCCCTCAACAACACTTTTTGTCTAATGCGAAGAGCTTGTTGCCGGTCTGTATCGTGATAAATGTCACTGCTAGCAAGTAAGATTACTTACTCAATGCAGTCTTAATCGCTGGCCAGACTTTTTTTTTTTTTTTTTTGTGAAAGTCCTTGAATATTGAAAGTACATTGTGGGTAGACTTGTAGCAGACATAGTCTGGCATGTTAGAGTTTAAGAGCTCAAATGTGTGGGCTGAAGTTGACCTTGTTCCTTTAAAGTGTCTGTTCCTAAAGATGTACTCGGACTGTCAACTGACAATTTGCATGAATATGTGTTTTTAATGCCTTGTGGTTTTTTTAGATGCTCTTCAAAATCCACCTGGTGTTATTGTGAACTTGTTTCCAAATAACACATGCAGCCGTGTTGTTCCTGGGTTTACCAAACCCTTGAGAACAAGTGTGGTTCATCTATGGAGAAGATGAGTGTGGCTTTCGAATAATTAAAACCAGCTATAACCAAGCTCTTTAATTTTATTAGCATCTTCAAACTTTTAAAAGAAGCTTTTTGTTACAGGCATTAATATTACCCCGTCGCATTATTGTTTCTTTGTTTAAAAGCGTAGAACTTTATTTTTTTAGCTATAGTATTTCTTTTTTTGGTAGTCAAAACGTTACTACGTGCTTCCCAGCCACAAGGTGCAGAGAACTTGCTCCCTCCTTTTCTCTTTTCTAAATTTCTGGGTTTGCGGCACGGTTAGGTTCAACGCAGGAAATATTCTGAGGTAACGAAATCCCTCTCATCAGCCAGCTGAAGTAGCTTACAATGCAGCGTTTATTCAGTATCTCTTTAACCTGTCGAGCAAGAGATGGGTTCCCGTGCTAGCCCTTTTCCTTGTGGGAAGCGTTGTTGCCCTTCCAGGGCTTGGCGAAGGGAACTGTGCGGCTGCTCCGCTGGCACGGGAAGTGCTGAGGAGGATTTCTGGGTGGAGGGTCTCGGCACGGATGAGAGAGGGCTGAGAAGCAGAGTAAATGGTACTTGCTCACCGCACTGCAATTATGCATTGTACAATATGGCTTTAATCACTTGTATGATGGCCATGTATAATTACTGGAGGTAATATTACAGTGTCCTTAATTAACCATCATTTTAATTTTACAGTATTAATACCAGGCCCAGTGGTGTGCTGTGGGGAAGAGAAAGACTTCTCAGTGTATCTCATGTGTAAAGTCAATGAGAATAACACTTGTCCCAATTACTGCTACAGGAACTGCGGAAGTACAAGGAAAACGAGAAGGATACGGAGGTGTTAATGTCAGCACTTTCAGCCATGCAGGATAAAACACAGCACTTAGAGAACAGCCTGAGTGCAGAGACAAGAATCAAGCTGGATCTCTTCTCTGCGTTAGGAGATGCAAAACGGCAGCTTGAGATTGCCCAAGGTAACGTGGGATAGTTTAATTCAACATGCAGTACTGGCTGAAACTGGGAAAATATGACAGAAAGAATATCCTACCTTTTTATTTAGGGTTGGGCTACGGCCTCCGCTCAGCGTTTCAGTGGGTTTTTGTCTTTTACGGCCTTGTGAATGTGAGCCTGAGGCACCCAGCTGACTTAATTTCCCCAATCATGACAATAAATGTCAAGATGGGCGTCAAATTTATTATTATTTTCTACAATTTTATAAACCATTGCCTTAAAGCTGGAGAACTTCTTTTAAAGAGATAGATAGAAGATAAAATAATACTTGCCATCTCTTAAGCCCCTGTCCTTGAATCTTCATGATACTTTATTACTCCTGAAGTAAATAAAACCTAAATGTGGTGGTGGGGGAAAAATAACCCAACCTGTTTTAAACTTCCCAGTAGTGGGCACTGGTGTTGGACTGGTGCTGCAGCCACCAGAGGGAGCACGAAGCCAGTATAAAACCCTGCCCAGGCTGTCCTTTGTTCAGCTGGGCAAACCGCGAAGCAAAATTAAATAACCTTTTGATTTAGTACTTGTTTAATTTCCTTGCAGAAGTTTGCTTCGTTGCAGGAGAATTTGATTAGAGTGAGATTGATTTTGTTTGTCTCATTTCATTGGTGTTTCTCTTCACGTAGTTTCATAAATTGCTGTGGTGGTGGTGTGAGCCTGTGCAAAGGGGGGTTAGAAAAATGGTGCGAATAGGAGAGTTTTGAAAATAAATAACACATTTAATAAGCAAATGCTTGTGCTCCTGGGACGTGCTTGTAAAACGTGAGCGGAAAAGTGCAGAAAAAAAGTTAAGCCGTAGAAATAATCTTTTGGTACGGTGCAGCTGTGAATCCAAACAGTGCAAAATCAAACAAAAGTGCTGTCTCGTTGTCTTACTGGTAACTAGAGGTAATTAAACACGGTCCCTCCCCACAAACCAGGAGTTACGCGAGTTGTGCTTTTACTGCTGTCACCTTAGAGCGCTGAATGTCGTGCGGGTGTTTGGCTTCAACGGCTCTTATCGTGGAAGAGTTGGTGGAGGGTGAAAACATGCTGCTGGTTCTAAGTGATGTTATTTGCTGTTTTCAGGGCAAATCATTCAAAAAGATCAGGAAATCAAGGACCTAAAACAGAAGATTGCAGAAGTTATGGCAGTAATGCCCAGCATAACATACACTGCAGCCACCAGCACTCTGAGTCCTGTTTCCCCACATTATTCTTCCAAATTTGTGGAGACCAGCCCTTCTGGACTTGACCCCAATGCCTCTGTTTATCAGCCCTTGAAGAAATGAATGCCAATTTTCTTTTTTTTGCCCAGTAATTTTGTCATGCTGAAGGCATCACACAGGAGTGTCTCTTGCAGTCAAGATGAAATTGTATTGTGTGAGACTGTATTCGTTGTCATTTAAAACAGGATAAAAGAACATCTGGATTGACTAGAACTGCCCATCAGTTTTTTCTTGTAAATTTTTAGAAAACCTCACAGAACTTTGCAATTTATTTTCCTTGGCCAATGCATTAAAAACAATTCTTGGTTTTCAAGTAGCCAATTTTGCCTTTTTATGTACTCTTGCATGGTTTCCTCTTGAAAAATACAGGGCTTTGCTTGATTTTGAACCCTTTCTTTCTTTTTTTTTTTATTAATAATCAAGTTGAATTTACAGATTGATTGAGAAATAGTGAGGAAAAACCTTTAGTTTTTACAGTGAAAGGGTTAAATAATCTAACAAAGCTTTGATTTATAGATGTATTAAATACAAATATGTGATGTTGCAGAAGATAATTTGATTACCCCTCAAAGGACCAAACAAATTTCAGGGGCGTTGTTTAAGGGAAAGAATAAGAGAATAGATGATGTGACGGTGGTTGTTGTGTGAAATATTTATATTCCCATTGGTGTTTTTAGTCATTGAGAATTGCTAACAGTCTTGTTCACAGTGCCTTGGGAAAAGACATTTCAAGAGGAAACTTGATAGTTTAAACTATTTTTTCCCCCTTCACTGTCATCTAGCTTATATATCAAGCTCATTACAGAGTCTACTGCAAATTGTACATGGTAATTTGGATGTTCATTATAAACCAAGGTTACATCTTCCGTTTATTTTGATATAAACTCAGCAGTGTTCTGTAACTTGCCTTGATTATACTGCATCGTGGAAGGCACAATATTAATCCAGGAAGCGTTATTGTGAAGGCGGAACTGTGCAATGTACTGTATACAAGAGACTGTAAAGCTGGCTAATAAAAGCTGCAGTTCTGGGTTTTTTTTTTTTTATTTTAGTCAACTGTGATTTACCCTTTGCATCACCTTGTGTCTGACAATTTAAGCGGGGCCGAATATTTTTCGGCTGTTGTGCCAAGGAGTTTTTAAGGAGTTTTAAAGGAAACTCATAAATTGCACAAAGGTTTAAGTTAAAATGTATATTATACATTGATAGAAAGTGTTTGCGCTGGCAACGTCTGAAGGGTTTCAGATTTTTTTTGAGGGTGGGGATTGGCGGGGTGGGAAGAAAATTGTATGAGAAATTAGCAGAATTATAAACCCAAGATTATGATTTTGCAAACATGCAGTGGACTCTGGAAGGACAAAGTTCTTCTTAAAAGAAAAGAATTTTTTAAAAAAGTTTCATGGTAATTGGCGTGTGTACCTCATTTAAAAAAAAAAAAAATTAAGTAGGACATGCAAGTCAATAGAAGTATTAAAGTTTCATCATTTTAATCACAGGTATTCTTTTGGGATAAAACTTCTAGCTTTAGCCAGGTGTGCATGTTGCTGTCATTTGCATTTTTGAATCATCTTGTGTAATTGTCACCATGAAAGTATTACTCAGAAATGTCGTAGGTTTTTCATCTTTGTGCAAAACATGAAATACTGTCACTGAACTTTTTGTGTTGAGGTTCCCCCATTTTGCTGCCTACTTTGGCACAATTTTCATTCAATACTTGGTCTTGGCTGCATTCTTTTTTTTCTGTGGGGTTTACAAAGAATAAACATTTTCTTGCAGATTAAAAAAAAAAAATTTTTTTTTTTTTTTGCCTTTTCAACTGACCTGATTTAGCCTGGTGTAAAGAGCACATTTTGTTTAAGGAGCGCTCTGTTATTCCAGGTAAGTCTTCTCTTTTGCAAGAGAATTTCACTTCTGTGACACAGAAGGAAGAGCAGATGGTTTTTGTATTTGATGTACAGGCTTTGCAAGTTACCCTGTCTGCGCACTCAAAAAAAAAAAAAGGTAAATTTCTTGAGAACTGCAAAATTATATATCTAGAAGTTTAGCCTTTTATATAAGTTTAGCCATTGTTCCTTTCCAGCCATTCTCCTTACTGCAACAGCAAAGCCGAGACGGACGGTTTAGAGGTTTAAGCATTGTCTTGTCTAATCAAAAAGAAAGAACAACTTGGCCCTGGTTTTCAGTATCTCCTTAATTCTCGTAGCAGCCACAGTTCCTGTTGTAAAACCTTTTTATTGGGAACCCTGCAGTTGTATTCGGGGTAAATGAGCTGGTTCGTTTATCTTTTGCTTTGGCTGGTGCCGTAGCTGGTCCTGACATGGATGGTTTTTTTCTGATTGCGTCTGTTCCAACTTCTACTTCAACCCACAGCAGTTGAACCTCCGGGTAAAATTTTTCAGGTACCAAAAAATTCCAGCTTCAACTATTGTGTGATTCTGCTGCGAGCGCTGCCAGAACCTGCCAGTTCCCTGAGGATACATTGCTTTTTATTTATTTTTTTTTTCCCCTTCTTCTCAAACCACCACCAGTCTGACATGCACATAGCTCATTTCCCACTCTAAAAGAAAAAATTCCAAATATATCATTGAGAAGTTTGCAGTTTTAACGGATCACGTTGCAGTGCCGCAGGAGTTGCGTTCTCCAGGACCCTCCTCGGTTCAAATGGATATATTCCTTTAGGAAAGGTGAAAGTATTTGCAGGCACCAGTCTGCTATGAAGGGTAAGTGGAGTGAATGGAAGGAGATAATTTAAGCACTCGAATCTTATACCAGCCAGCCTCTGGATCTTTAAATATTTAAATGTCTGAAATGGAAAGTATCTTAATGACTCATCATAAATTGTACTTGCCAGATTAATATATGGGGAATTTAAGAACGTAAGACTGCAGAAGGGTCACCTAGGATGTTTTGTTTTTTCTACAGTCAATTTTGAAATATTACTGCGGAATAAATACTCTAGAGAGATCTGCCAGAGAAAAACTGAAGCGTCCAGAACTTTTTCCAGCCAGCATAAGTCTAGGAAAGAAAAGGTAATGGAAAGACAGGGCTTATATATAATGGTTCTGAGCACCTTGGGGTTTATCCTCACTAAAATTTTAAGTAGAGCAGAAAGCAGTATGTAATTTTATTTTTAATATTTAACAAAAAGCTCCTTTATTCATAGAATCTATTCTATAACTATCCTAAGATGAACTAGCTCCCCTTTCTTAGCCTATTTCATGGTGATGGGGAAGGGAGGGCTTAAATGCATGTATTGAACTTGTTCTTGCCTCATCAAATAACTTCCAGAAAGTAAAAATTGCAGCTTTGACTGAAACGTCCTCTGTGACCAGCAGGAAATGAAGCTGGAGATACCAATCTCGGAGCAGGAAAGCGGGTGAACTTCCATTTGCCTTGAAGTAGCCCTGTCCTCTAAAGTGTTCAAGCAGAACAAACTTGTGGTTTGTTTTTCCTTTTTTCTTCTTTAATTGTTAAATCAGATTTGGAAGCTGGTTGCTTACGCCAGCATTGCCTTAAGCACGCTGGGATTGCACGCCAGAGTAACTGGCTCCAAGACCGTTTCTTAGACCAAAAGTAATGTTCCTTTTGGCATTTCCTGATCCTGCCGTTATTCAGGAGATGGCTGCTCCGAATAGACCGTTATTGATGATATCAATATGCAACAGATGGATTTTTTGCACTTGAAAATAAAAATCGGACTCATTCCAATAGGATTTGGTAGAAAACAATCTATAAGATGAATTTAATCCTTTTCCTTTACCGGTAGTGCCTGCTATTGAGAATGAGATTGTTCCAAGATTAGCATCCGAGAGGGGAAAGAGCCTAACCCAAAGTACGCAGTCTGCATTTCACCTCCTCCAAACAGGTTTCTGTACTACGGCACCAAGCACCGCTCTAGTGCGGCCACTTGATCATCTGCGGCAGTAAGTTGTTGGGGGTTTTTGTTTTCTGGGGTTGTTTTTTTAACTTGCAAGTTTTAGTCATAAGCTCAATGGTCATTAAATACTTACCGAGAGGTCAGTATGCGGCGGGGGATGTGTTTCTTTACCGCTGGACACTTCCTTTTCTTGTATTGCCATTTGGAAAGTCAAGGTCAGAAATAGACCTTCAGCCAGTTAATAGATTATAAAAAAGAAATAGATTATAAAAAAGAGGTGCCACAGTATCTTAATTGAATCAGCTTCCATGATGCGCTAAAATAATAAACAGCCGTTTGACTAAAGCATTTCTAATAAAGGGGAATAGGCAGAAAAAAGGGGCAAGAATCCATTTCAGTCAAGTTCAGATGCAAGTGGCTCATTTACCTATAATCCCTCTGGGTGGTAATTACGCTGTTGTAGAGCTTGTTGTCAGGTTCAGAACATACTGGGGTTTACGGCTTGCAATGGAAACCTTTACACTGTATGTCTTCCATAATTAACAAGAAATTATTTCCCATCAAAATTTAGCTGGTATGAACAATAATGGTTGCACTATAATAAAATAATAGTGGCAGTTAGTGGGGAAAAATGTAGCCTGTTCGCTTTATGTTGCTGGAAGGGCTCCAGGAGCAGCAGAGTTTTTGTGGGGAATGCCGTTTTTCTTGCTCTCCCCCAAAGCTTCACAGTTTCCTTTACCTCACAACCGCAGCTGCGATGCAGGACCCTGATCATAAACCAAAGCGTCGGCTTCAGGTGAATCTTCGTACCCTTTGCTTTCAAGCCATTCCATTCCAAGTCTGATTGAAACATTCCGTACGCAAAATGCATGACAAGCATTTTAAAGACAATTTAAGACGGTGCTAAAACCAAGGGATTCTTGCAAGATTGAAATAACCAGCATTTTACAAGCTTTATCTCCATAATTGCTCACTTAATCTAAGCTGTTTCCTCATGCGTTTGCCACTATATCCTAACTTTCATTAACCTTGACTAAACAATTTGGTCTCTTGATGATCTTTTTAGGCAGTCTATTTTTTTGTAACCTCCTCAGGTGTGTTGTCGCTTAAAACCATCTGTTTATCTGTAATTTCTTCTTTTTAAATAGGCTTAGGGTTGTGTGGTTTTGGGTTTTTTTTCCGTAGACCTCTCTGTGAATTAACTGCCATATAGAATAATTGCAAGCCGTTTTTAGGATCAGATTATTTATGCTTCATCTGCTTTTAGTCCCGCGTATCAAAAAGCAAAGGGAAGCTGTTATGTAGGGTGCATCGTTACACATGGGAATGAATTTCTGTCTGCAGAGCCCCTGGGGCTCTTTGGAAGGCCCTGCGTCTCTAAAGAAGCCCAATCATAGAATCATAGAATCATAGAACCATAGGGTTGGGAGGGACCTCTGGAGATCATCTAGTCCAACCCCCTGCCAGAGCAGGGTCACCCAGAGCAGGTTACACAGGAACACGTCCAGGCGGGGTTGGGATGTCTCCAGAGATGGAGACTCCACCACCTCTCTGGGCAGCCTGTGCCAGGGCTCTGCCACCCTCAGGGTAAAGAAGTTCCTCCTCATGTTTAGGTGGGACTTCTTGTGCTCAAGTTTGTGCCCATTGCCTCTTGTCCTGTCCCCGGGCACTACTGAAAAGAGCCTGGCCCCATCCTCCTGACTCCCACCCTTTAAGTATTTATAAGTGTTGATAAGATCCCCCCTCAGGCGTCTTTTTTCCAGACTGAAGAGACCCAAATCCCTCAGCCCTTCCTCATAAGAGAGGTGTTCCAGTCCCCTAATCATCTTGGTAGCCCTCTGCTGCACCCTTTCCAGCAGTTCCCTGTCCTTCTGGAACCGGGGAGCCCAGAACTGGACACAGTACTCCAGGTGTGGCCTCACCAATGCAGAGTAGAGGGGGAGGATGACCTCCCTTGACCTGCTGGCCACACTCTTTTTGATGCACCTCAGGATGCCATTGGCCTTCTTGGCCACAAGGGAATCATATGCCATCCTTAAAGATTTAACTTTTAAAATATTGAACCGTTTTGATGGGGGGGGGGGGGGGGGGGTGGCAGCCCCATCGGGCACCTGGAGCCCAGCAAGATGCAACGTGGACTTGGGAGGATGCAGAAGCTTTTCCCATCCCCAGCACGGGGGGATTAGCTTGAAGAAAAAAAAAAAAAAAAAAAAAAAAAAAATAATCCAGTAACCCTAAATGCCAAGTAAATTTGAATCTGAAGTGAAATGTTGTGGCTGATGGCAGTTTTCAATTTATAATGAAAATATTTGAGACCTGCAGGGCCCGAAGAGAACATACCATGTGAGTTTTCTTTCTGAAAGTGAGAACTTGCCGAAAAGGCAAAATACTTCGTGTCCTCTCCAAAGCAGCCACCAGAGGGCCCGGGGTGCCCGGAGAGAGCCTGGCCCTGCCCGGAGAGCAAGTCACCAACATTGCTCGGTCACCAAAATACTGGAAAAAAATTCCATTTCTTTTTAAACAGACATCTGAATGTTATTTCATAGTCTTTCCGTTGTATGAAAGAATAGGAAATTCATCTCGGGAGGGCCAGAGACCTCAAAGACATGGATTTGTGTGATAATAAAGGTATAATCAATATGCAAACATTCTCTCCATGTGAGACTATACAGAGATTCAGAGAAGGGGAAGGAGGAAGGCTTTGCTTTATTCTCCATCTCCAGGAGCCTTTCTGTTGCAGAAACCAAAGCAATATAGATCCTTGGTTGAAGTTTGATGCAAATACAGGAAACTTTCCACCGTGTATAGACCTATAGTACCCATCCATAGTACCTTCACCCATCTTCTGTCAGCAGTGCTGGTACCTACCTGCTGAACTGCCTTTACTGGGTGTCTGCCTGCTTCTTTTCCCTCGGGAACACTAATATTACAGCTTAAATACCTTTCCAAGATCCATGGCTATTCATGATAACCTACAAGCTAGTATGTCTTCGCTATCCAAAAGCGTAGAATTGTCACCTTCCGTAAAAGAAAGGTATTCTTTAGAAATGCAGGTGAAAAACATTTAGTGCTGGACCAAAGTCTAGTTTCTGATCCAATGTCTGACTTCTTAGGGCTAAAAGCAAGTCGCTGAACCTCCCCTCTATTTGCAAAGGGGTACAATATATATTGTGACTTGTGCAGAGGAGCTGGTTTCAATTTCTATTGAGAGTAATTCTCATTAAAGTTCAATTTATAGTAAAGATGCCCAGCATCAAAAGTCACTACACTAAAAATACTCTGTGTTTACAAATACTCTTTTTTAACCTTAGAATACCAAAATTTAACCTTAGAATACCAAACTTTATACCAAATTTTAAGCTGGGGCAGGGAGAAACCACATCAATGCCGTAATATGCCCTGTGTTAACACCCTGGTGTTGTGGAGTTGACCTTCATTAGCTCATTCCTTTGGCTCCTTAATTTAGACGCAGTTTTCCACGCTGGCTCCTTTAAACTCTTGTGCTTTGTTTCATTGTCCAGCCTGTGTCGCGCCGCAGCCGTACAGCAGCACCCAGCCAGCCGGTGGGTGGGGGTTTATTCTTTCAAGAAGATGAGGGGGATTATGGAATTGCTTTCCCTTTTTCCCCCCTGCTCCCCTTCCGTTTAGTTATTTTTAACTCCTTTTTTTTTATTACAGTAGTAATCTGTAAGTAGTTCTTACAGGTCTGGACCGAACTCAGAGCATTTGTGCCTTGTGTTATATGTAGGGAGACAATGAGGGGGCTTTTTGCCCTGAAGTGCTCGGAGCCTGAGCGGACTTGCAGAAGAGGAGGGAGAAATCAATCAAACCAGCAGCACAGCAGCGTCTCCGTTTTACACCTTGGCTAGCAAGACGCGAGGATGCTGGGTTTGCTTCCCTGCCTCAAAGACCGCTCTGCTGGGACCAGGTTTGCTGAGGAACTCGGTGCGGATCCTGGTGCCCAGATGGAAGCCGAGCTCCTTGCAAAACTCATCTTGTTCTGTGGGTTTTGGCAGGTTCAAGCCCTTGGCAGAGCTGGCAACTTGAATAAGACCTAGCGATTCTGGCTTAAACTGCTGCTACGTCTAAAGATTCATGTCTGCTGCTCCAAGGAGTCAGTATATCAAGCGAGTGCAGAGTATAAAAATGGACCTGCCCTTTCATAATGGTGTTTTTACATATCATTGGCACAACTTTCCAAACCCACTTGCAGCAAAGTGAGACCTTAAGGCTCTTTCCATCAGTGGACACCTGGCTTAGCAGGTACAAATGATCCTTCTGATATTTCGTAAGGACACATTTTTTCATATGTCTGTTTGAATTTTATTGTTGAGTATTATTCCCCTATGCTTTGCCGTTATGTTACCTATAATGCATAGATTTTTTTTTTTTTTAAATCTTTTTAACATATATTTCTGAGTGCCAGTAACTGTGCCTTACAGGTGCAGATTGATAAAGCCTGATACTCTTAATTTTGTGGCTCTAATACAGAAATTTGAAAGTATATTTCCTACTCCCTTCTACCTGGTCGTCATAGGGAAATACAAGTAAATGGCTGGGTGTCTGTCTGTCTGATTCAGTTGAATCTTTGAATCAGTTTGCTAATTTCAATTAAAATTGGCAGCAAATCAGTAATGCTAAAGATATACGAGCTTCTACAACCTTTGAGAAAAGAGGCGGTGAGCAGAGGAGGGGGAGACCGTTAGCTGCTGCAGGAAGAGCTCTGCGTAGAGGTCGAGTCTTCTTAGGCTTTATAATTAATCAGGAGACCCATATCCCCAGGACTGCAGATACTGCAAGTTAGTGTGTTCCTGCAACTACTTTGTGTTAAAGCCCATTTAAAACCAACTTGTACTTGTTAAAACAAAGGCTTGGCTGATGACAAACTAACATTATTCCCCCTCTGACAGTAGTCTTGCCATTCACGCTTTGCTTTTGAAGCATCGAATCTGCTTTGATTTGCTATAAAAACTTTATTCTGCATATTGAGCTGTAAAGGGTCACGGCCAATTTTGAATTGTAACTTTAATACCATCTTCCTCGTGATGAGTATGCATCCTGGAGGAAATCATTTCACTTCTCTCTACTTGCTTACCCATCTGTAAAATGGGATTTTTGTTTCTTGGCTTCTCAGGGAAATATTTTAAAGCTTGCTCCATGTTTATTGCTGCTTTAAAAGTTTAGAGCATTATTAAAATGTTCTGTATTTCTGAGCGGGACTTCACTGGGCTCAGGCATACAGGAATGCAGAGGCTGCATGTAATAGTTTACAGGTAGGAATTTTTCTTCTGGATATTTTGTAAAATATTTGGCTTCCCCCTATGTCTTATCTTGCCCACAGCAGCAAAACTTCAGTAACAATAAAAGGAAAACTTAAATATATGCATATTTTTAACAAAAGAGTCTGATATCTGGTCCTTCTCCTTTTTAATTTGTTTCTGATTTACCATAGCTAAGGAAAAAAGGAGGGAAATATGGTAATGCGATGGCGAACAGCAGGACCCCCGCTTAGGCATTGACAGGGGAGAAGCTGGAGGAACTGAAACCATGAGTTTTACCACATTTTAGGGCACGATGTAATGCATTAACGGTCTGATTTTCATGCTGTGTTTCTAAATGGCAGCAATACGTAGAAAAGTCAAAATGCTCCTCAAGTATTCAAACACAAAAGCAAGAGTTATTCAGTGCAGAGGGAGCCTGTTCAATTATCCCACGTGTACCCAGGCACTCAAAAGGGACCATTATCTGGTGGTTCAAGCAGAGCTCTGCAAAGCCCCGAGCAAGACTAGCTCCTGCTCCCAGCCCTGTCGCTGTGACTTGCTGTAAAAAGGTTGTTTTTTTTTTTTTTTTTAACTGAAAAATGCTAAGGCAGCTTCTTGCCCCATAGAAACTGCTCCGGAGAGATAATGGGAAGACACAGGAGGGAGAAGGATTAAAGAGCAGAATTTTCTCAGCACTTCCTCCTTAATTATTTCAGCATTGCACGTTTAATAGTAGTTACATTAACCAACTCTTACTGATTCCCTTCTGCCCTTAGCCGAGTTTACTTGGCAATGTCTTTGTATTTCAGTTGCGCCAGCCGTGTGCCTGTCCTGCTCTTCAGTAGCTGGTGATCCAAGGAAGCAAAAGCAAAAAAAGTAAGAGTAAGAAATACCGTTGAGTTCTTCCCAGATTGTGTATCTGATCTGGTTGACTCTCTTGTAAGCCTGTGAAACAGCAACTTTATTTATTCTGTGATAGCACTTAAAAGAGCTATTGGACAGGGATTCAGAACTATCACTGGCAACTGAGCAACGAGACGCTTTGGGGTCCCTCTTGCTTTTTGTTTTGACCTTTAAAATTCCTGGTGCTCTCGGCACAACTGCAGAGTCCCACAAGCCAAAGCAATCGCTGAGCTGGGATATCTTGCTTGACAGGTAGAAGTTATTCCCTCCCAGCTGGGCTTTCTGTGCAGTACAGCTCCGAAGGCGTCCATCTCCCTCCGCCCCTTGCTTGGCTCTTTGGAGAAGCGGGTCCTTTATCCTGAAGGAGGTAATTTGCTTAGCTGCACCTCTTTCTTCATCTCCCTTGCTTTTTGCAGCCAATAAGCAGCTGATGGAGTTTCAGCCTGTTGAAAGTTTGTGGTCTGTCTCGATTGGATTTTGGATTGCATGGCTGCCAGTAATACTATTTCTCAAAGTCCAGGCTTTGAAAATTACTTAGCCTTATGTTTGGCAGTTCAGTTAATAAGCTGCATAATTACAGTTCTAGGAGCAGGTCCAGTACCTTTAGAAAGTGCAGTGGAATCTAAATACCTTCTTCCTTCTCTGCCTTGAAATGGTATTCATTTCCTTCTCCTCTCAGTGGCAACAGAATTAATTTTGGAGAGACCTGTTGCTTGAAGTGGAGTCAGTGGATTAATAAAAGCGTTAATTATTAAAGCCTGCAAATGCTCCCTAATGATTGTTTGCTGCAAAGTTAATGTTTGATTAGAGAAGGTCATGTGCAAGCCTGAGTAGAAAACCTGTCTCTGTAATAGCAGGTGAAAGCACAATTACCTTCTCTTGATGATATGCGCTGGTGCTCTCCACTACGTGCCGCCTGATCATCCTAAACAATGAGCTTGGAGGAAGAGCTGTTTTGCCGTAGGACAGCTGCAACCCAAAAGGTCACCCTTTTTAATTAAGTGGGAGCAATTACACTTGCTGCTGTGCTTCCTGGAATGAGGCATGGGCACCTCATTCCGTACCCCCACCTGAAAATGAGCCTCAGCTGAGGGTGGTTTGTGGTGTTTTGCAGCCCAAAGGGCTGCGCCGCACAGCGTCTCCTGAGAGCTCAATTAACAAGTGGCAGACGTGCAAAGGAAATGAGCGGATGCTGTTTTTCAGGCCCATAATCTGTGCTGAAACGCCGTGCCATCGGAAGTGTCTAGCAACAATCAGTGCTGCAAAAACTCAGCTCGCTGTGCGACCAGGGTGGAAGGGGTCACCCCGAAACCTCCCTGTGCAGTTGCCCTTATGTGATCTTCAGGTGTAACTGAACTGAATGGCACCAGCAGGTACCTTCCCCCAAAGAGATGGGCGTCCCGTTGCTCCAGCTGAAGGATGGTCTCTGTTAATTCTAGGTCTGAGGGGTGCTGCTGAGCCCCTCTGATCCAATCTCGTAGGGGCAAGTTAACTGCAGGCTACCCAGAGCTTGTGACAGTGTTTCAGTACCGAATCCTGTGCTTTGACTATTTCCCTCTGCTAAAAGTTAATTGGAAAGGGCATCGAGAATCTGGCTTAACATTTTGATTTTCCTGAAATGATGGTTGGCAGTACTAAGGGTGAGAAGAGACCTCAGTTTTTCCCAACCCTGCCACTCGCTTTCTTTGTGGTTTTGGGGAAAGCATTTAACCTAGCTGTGCTTTGAACTTTTTTTTTTTTTCCCCCTATTTAAAAGGAGGATGATAATGTACAACCTTGAGAAAAACCCTCGAGAGCCTCGTAGGAAGGGCGTTGTCAGAGCGCTGCCAAGTTCTGTAGTCGTTAGGAGACCGGATGTTTAACTTTAGAATTCAAATCAAAACAAACCCCTCTTTGAGTAAAGCACTGCGTGTGGCTGCGGGGTTTTAGGCATTAATAATGTTGCAAGTCCCTGTAGACGCTCCCTCGCTCGTTGCTTCATCAGAGGGATGAAAACACTGTGTTTTGCAAAAGGAAGCGTAGTAAGAGGAGCAATATCAAGAGGTGAGTCTCTGCCAGAGGTGAACAGTCAGAAATGAAAAGGAAGGGAGCAGCAAAATGCTCCTTGGTGCAGCTACACCTCCAGTGAACAAGAGAACCTTCTTTCCAGTAAACAAGGTAGTCAGTATGTAAAAGCAGAGTTGGAAAGGGTGGTTGCTGACATGAAGAAATAAAAGCTGCTGCTTTACCTTTCAGAACTAACAAGGGCTTTGGAAGTGTCTGCTGTGAAAGCACCCCAGGAGGAAGAGGATGAGGACATCTGAGATGTCTGCTGTGACACGTGGCACCAGGAGAAGCCCTGTCAGTCTGATAAAGGATGGTGAGAGATCATCAGGTAGGAGAGAACTGAAATAATTCTGGCCATTTGATACAGGAAAGCTCTTGCACTTCATGGACTGTCCATGCAATTGTTGCAACTTTGGGGATCTCTTCATTAACTCTTAGATGTTCATAGGCAGGTTCCCAGGAACAGTTCCTGTCTCCTGGGATTTTGATCCCTTGCTTTGCAGCTTCAAATTAAGTCGATAGAAGGGAATCAAGCAGAATCCAAGCTGCACGTGCTCCCAGCATAGTGAAATACAGAGAGAAATCTCCTGACAGATTCTGACAACAGGAGCCACAGCAGCGAGAAAACAAGGAGCCGCAGCAGCAAGAAAACAAACACACACTGTCTGGGACTTCAGGGGTTTTGTATATTTAGCCAATTGAGATTTATCAGCCGTCTTTTTGCTGTAATTCACAGGGACATGGGAATGTTTCAGTTGCAGCAGCACTGCTAGGCAGTGAATGACTGTGTGACGCCGGGAGCTGGGGCAGTTCCTGCTCGTAGCTGTGACTACACGAGCGCGGGGTGAAGCAGCCTGTCTGTGCTCCGCCAGAGCCTACAATTAAGCCTCTCAAGCCTGTTTAAATGATACTGAGGCACAGCTCCAGCGAGAGGTCTCTCCTTTTCACTACCCTAATTTACGCTTAATATCACTTAATATCCCCCATTCGAGCATTTCACTCAGCAGAAGAAAGGTCAACAAGGGAGAGCAGCGTTCTTGGCTGGCATGGCTGTGATGCCAGGCTCCTTGGGAAGTGTCCGACTCTTGTGGATCACTGTGGTGTCTGGTGAAGGGTGTCAGGATTCTAGCCGTGGAGTGGGTCAGTGTTTGTAAGCTCTCTGTGGCAGAGCCTCTCGTTTATGGAAGGATGTGCGAGGTCCTACACTTGAGTCGGGACAATCCTCGTTGTCGATACAGGCTGGGGGATGGTGTGATAGAGAGCAGCCCTGTGGAAAGGGACCTGGGGGTACTCGTGGATGAAAAGCTGGACGTGAGCCAACAATGTGCGCTTGCAGCCCCAGAGAGCGAACCGCATCCTGGGCTGCATCAAAAGAACCGTGGCCAGCAGATCCAGAGAGGTGATTCTCCCCCTCTGCTCTGCTCTGGTGAGACCCCACCTGGAGTGCCGTGTCCAGCTCTGGAGCCCTCAGCACAAGAAGGACACGGAGCTGTTGGAGCGGGTCCAGAGGAGGGCCACAAAGATGATCCGAGGGCTGGAGCCCCTCTGCTGTGAGGACGGGCTGAGAGAGCTGGGGGGGTTCAGCCTGGAGAAGAGAAGGCTCCGGGGAGACCTTGCAGCCCCTTCCAGTCCATGAAGGGGGCCTACAAGAAAGCTGGGGAGGGGCTGTTTGCAAGGGCATGTAGCGACAGGACGAGGGGCAATGGTTTAAACTAGAGCAGGGCAGGTTTAGATGAGACATTAGGAAGAAGTTCTGTGCACTGAGGGTGGTGGGACACTGGCCCAGGTTGCCCAGAGAGGGGGTGGAGGCCCCATCCCTGGAGACATTCAAGGCCAGGCTGGATGAGGCTCTGAGCAACCTGGTCTAGTTACAGATGTCCCTGCTGACTGCAGGGGTTGGACTAGATGGCCTTTAGAGGTCCCTTCCCACCCAACACAGTCTATGATTCTATGTGGACAGCAAGTGACAGAGAGGGACTCAGACTTCATATGCGAGTGCATTTCAGAGCCTATGAAGATGACAATGTTTTCCCACACTGATGCTGGTGGGGTACAGGCCAGGCTGCACGTGAAGGGTTGGTGGGGTTTTGTTGGATGTTTTGGTTTTGGGTTGGTTTTTTTTTTTTAAGAGTCTAGTTGGCAGGAAAAAGGGCCAGAAATACATCTCGGCAGAGAAAAGCCTCCAAATCCCGTATCCAATTGAAGCTGCAGAAAGAACGAAGGTTGGCGGAACATAATTATCTAAATTGGAGTTTAGCCAGGACCCTGGGGCTCACCCTCCTCCTCCTGTGAAAGTGCCATTGGATATTTGATAGCTATATTGGGTCCAACCACTTGGTTTTATGTATCCCTTGAAAGGCTGGAGTTGCTGGAGCAGGAAACCCCCTTGGCTTCCTGCTGGAGCTAAGACTATGTAGTAGCACCTACCAAATCTTTCCTCGCTACAGCTTGCAGCACCTGCATTTTCTTTGGCAATCCCTCTCCGGGTTCTGCCGGCTGAGAGCCTGCTCCTTCGTGTGTGGGATCAGGCAGGATGGCAGCCCAGAGGCGATACACTGCAGGCTCCGCTCGCAGCTTTGTCTTTATTACTGCTGTGGTAGGCGACCGCATCTTTGATCCGCTTCTCCCCCGCGCCCTCCCACGTTCAGCTGAACACTCCCCCGGAGCCTGCAGCAGGGAGAGAAGGCAAGACATGCAAGTTCTCTCTGCCTAAGCATTTTGTTGGTGCAGTTCCCCGAATCCCCTTGCTTTTGGCCACGTCTAGACATGTCAACACAGCGTGGCAAGGTAGGGCAGTTTGCATTTGCCAGCATGTGACGAGGAGAGTCCTGGATTCGCTGCTGTGACTGTAAAAGCCCTGCCTTGTTCCATCCTGGTGTGATCAACAGGACCGGGGCTTCTCTGGCTGCCCTGTCATCGCGTGGGAGGGATGTCATTTATGGGAGGGATGTCATTACGGGCTCTGCCCAGCTGCTGTCAGCAAATGTGCTCCCGCCAGCTGGGTTAGTGAAGGGGTGATGGAGTCTCTGTGTGTCACTGCTTTGTCCCAGTGGCCAGAACGCACCAGAAAAGTTCGTTCTTCTGATTCTTTGGTGTAAATATTTCATGAGACCCAGGAAAGCCCCAGTGGGGGCTGTGCCGTGCACTCTGAACACGGGCCACGTGGATAGAAGTGGTGTATTAATTATTATGAAACGGCTCTGAGAAACAAATGCAGGTTGCCATGGAAGCACCAGCAGTGACAATGTCACCTCATTTTTAAGATGCTTTCAATGTTCCAAACACAATTTCCCTTCTTTTTTTCAAAACAGACAATGGCAAAATTTCCCAGCGGAGGGGAGATGGGGCTGTGGCCACAGGCTGTGCAAAAACTTGACTCCTTTTTACAAAGAACAGAGAGATCAACTTCATGCCTAAGCCATGGGGAAAGGGCATGGGCGGAGAAGGTAATCCAGGAGGCGAAGGGAAGCGGGAGAATCGGCTGTTCCTTCCCCGTGCAGAGATGTGAGGGCTGGGGAACCACAGGGCAGCAAGTCTTGTGACCCCTGCTCCTTGGGAGGTTTGGGGGGTAGCAGGAGAGGAGTTAAACATTAAAAAAGGGTGAGAATAGGGACACAGGAAGCTGTCTCTGAGGATTTGAATGGAATAAATTCAGATCTTGTATGAGAGAGGAAATGAGGCAAGTGGTAATGTTGAGAATTGATAATACTGATTTAATGAATGCAAAAATTCAAATTATTGGAGAGCAATGAAAAATACAATAGTAAATGCCTGGAAGCTGGTTCTCCTTGCCCTTTTCAGTCATCTATGTGAAGCAAAAAGGTGACCTTTTAACCCACTTTATTTTAATCAACCTTCTGTTGCCTGACTTCTCCCAGGAGCTTGTAGTTCTAGTGCGTGTAGCCAGGACTGGTAAATCTAAAGGAATAATCAGTTGTAGCCAAGTCTTGACTTGCCTGCTCCCAGGTAGTCCCATCTGCAGGCTACAAGCCCGCACTTGGAGGCAATGGTGTTTAACTGGTGGTGCGGTGCTGCCTGGCAGCCAGGCCACCCTGAGCGATGGCAGGCAGGTTCTGCCCTGGCTGAGCAATGGGTCCTTGCTGCCCACGGCCTGGCAAATGGGTCCCGGTGAGCTCAGGCTGCTGGGCATCAGCCGGTGGATTTACTGAGCCGCTGAAATGTGATCACAAGCCGGTATCCTGCACGCTCACGGCTGTTAGTCGCAGAGGTGCAGCGTTTCTCCTATTCCGGCTGTGCTTGTCCTGTAGCATCAGCTGTTTCTGCCTTCAGAGCTGCGCTCGGTTTGGTCCTGCAGTTAGTCTCTCACTTCACGTTTCTTCTCTTGCAATTACCTAATTTCTTGCTTCTGTGGTCCCTGCCTCTCTCTTTTGGGTTGTTCTTGCTGTAGTACCACGCGTGTTTAGGAACCTGCACCGTCAGCCACCTAGGCAAGGGCCTTACAGATAATTTCTGCAGTGCTCAGAGGACAAGTAGAAATAGATTTACCGGACCCACGCTGTTCAAAACTGGTGGGGAAAAAAAAACACATTAAAACTTCATAGATTCCTAAGACCCAATGTCTCTGCCCTCTTGAAACCTTTCAGTGGGAGGATTTCTGCTGCCTTAAAAGATCATTATGGAGACCCCAATTGCTAACACTGAGGGCAGCAAGTTCTATCCAGGAAGGCTGGAATTATGGCTGGGGGGCTCTGGCTCTGGACAGTCCATGTTTGTACAAAGAGGATTGTTTCCTTGTGTTTTTCACCCAAACCTGGAGAGGGGCTGCTCCACCGTTCATGGTTGGCCTTAAAATCTCTCTTGGACTAAAAAGGAACACTGCAACCCGCTGTGTGTTTGAAAAAATCTCACTTACCCAAATAGACTTACTAAAAAAAATGCATTTTAACTGAGTAACTAATGACATAACTTAGCTCAGCCTGCGTTTTGCGTTGTTTGCTTCTGAGATAAAGAGCTTTTATTCTAGGCCAAAAGAAAAATCAAAATGTAAAACCTTGCAATGTTTTTTCAGTGACCTTGGCTGACCACGTGCAGAAAGGAGACTGCAATATTCCAGCTGTTAAATCAAGCGATTGTGGATTCGGGTTCTTTGCTGACAGGCAGCGGTATCTCCCTCCCTGCAGTAACAGCCTGAGCCAGAGCCAAGCCAGCGGGCAGCAGGCGGGCAGGGATGAAAAGTAAGTACTCTACTTAGAGTCATTTTAATTCCCTCTGTATCTTATGATAACTGTTAAATCATCAGCACCAAGAATAGCATTTGCGGTTATTAAAAGCATCCGTCAGTCCACTTAGCCACTGTAGCTGGTGCTAACCCCAGTCCGTCTGGTTTATGCTCCTGCTGTGTTGACTCCGCACCTCTGCAACGATAACGGGTGCTGATTTAAAGGGGAGGACGGCAGGCGGCCTCGGCTATGCCGGAAAGCAGAGGAAGGTGCACAGAGACTCTGAAATTCTCTTCGTAAAGGAAAAAAAAAAAAAAAAAAAAAAAAAAAAGAAAATTGATTTCTCAAAGGTTTGGCCCTGTCAAGCCTCAGCTCTTACCCAAAAGAGAGCTGTGACGCTGCTCGCTGGACTTTAGCTGCAAACACATTTCGTTTTTGTCCGTGGCTGGCTGGTTAGCGGGGTGGAATCAAGGAGTCCCTGGCACATGGGCTGGAGTATGTGGAAAGTGGGCTTCACAGCTGAGTCTCTCACTGTTCTTGGTTGTCTGGTCCCTGCCTGGCACATCCCATCAACCATGGTGAGACTTAAAAGCTCCCAGCATCCCTTCACGAGCAATTCTAATGCTTTGGCGGCTGGGCTTGGGGAAGCGGGTGAAAACCTCTTCTCCCAGAGTGATGAAGATGGAGACCTCCTAATCCTAGGAGGTTCTCCTAAATGTCAGGCTGAAGCTCAGGAAAGGGAGGAAAAAAAAAAAAACAAAACCCAAAGCATCAAAGGGGAACACAGATGGTCAAAAATTGATGGAGAGCACAGCTCCCTGGCAGGGAGCCTGGGGGCATTAGTATGAAAGCAATTGTTCTACAGATGCGCGGTTCTGATAAACCAAGTTCTAGCAGCTAATGACAAGACAGGAGCCATTTAACTAAACAGCAGGCAATACAGATTTTCCAGTACACTTCTGATGGACTTTTTTTTTTTTTAAATAGCAAGGTTTGCGGAGTTTGTGTATGTTTTGTGGGTTGGTTTGTTGTTTTTTCTTTTAAAAAGCCTCCTTTCATTTGAGTTTAAAAAGGGTTCCTGTATTTCCTATCCCTTCCATCCCCAACCTAAATGTACAGCAGCTGCTGAGAGGTTCAGCTCAATGTCTGGATGCCACACAAGTTTGCTGTGCCAGCAGCGAGCGGTTTTGAACAGCCTGAGTAGTCAATGCCGTTTGTGTCTGGTCCTCGGTCGCTGGCGGTGCCTGTGCTGCTGTAATGGAGCCTGCTCACAAAGCCAGGCCGGGTTCGGCGCACGGACGGGTGAGCTGGATGGGAAACCGGCTCCAGCACCGAGCCGCTGGCAGCAGGAGGAGGTTTTGGGCTTGCTCCTGACCCAGCCCTCCAGCATGCGGCGAGGAGAGCGTGGTGGCCTGAGAGAAAATGTCCTGAAAGTCTGTACCTGGAACCCTTGCCATTGGTAATGAACCACATAATCTCTCTCTTATGCAGCACTCTTCATCAGTTCATTTGTCTTGTTCTCTTCACTTGGCAGATGGAGAAGCTCAAACACAGAGGACCAGCGTTTTGGCCAATTGTCACCCATCGAGCCCATCCGCAGAAGCCAAAATAAACCAAAGTTCCCCAAATGCCAGACCAGTGCGCTAACCATGAGGTAGTGTTGCCTCTGTCCTCTTTTCCCTATAAAATTTGATAAAATTAGTCTTATTTCTCCCTTTGATTCCTCTTGAAGTGCTGGAGTGCTACACTCTGCTGATTCCTGAATGATTCCCAACCTACCTCAAAACTTTGTGCCTCTTGCCCTGTGAAAGAGCATGTCACCTGATGTCCCATAAGTGACGCAGCACCAGCAGAGCCACCGCGATTGGAGCGCGGGGTGGGGGGATTTGATGCTCCTTTTTCAAGAGTGGGCAACCAGGGACTGTAGCAGTTAGTCCCCGTGTCAAGCTTGTTGGTGCCGACAGCATCCTTGGGGAGGAAGATCTGCCCTCGCCACGGCAACGCTCTGAATTTCTGCTTGCTAATACCCAGGCACAGACCAAACATGAGATTCCCACTGGGCACACAGTGGGCTGGAGGAGAAGCAAAATATCCCTTCTCGTGCCCTGCATGGCAGCTGTGGATGTTTCTTCTAGCCTGGCACCCTCCACCCACCTCCTGGAGACTGCAGGCAGAGCACTGTACCCAAAATGCAAAGGTGATGCGATAGGAGCCCAGCACAGCCCCTCTTCAGCAACTGGAGAAAACTAAGAATGACAAAAGGTGCCCTTAAGGGTATTTGCTTCCCAGAGGAATGCACTTAAGGGCTCTGTGAAGCGCACTGACCTTAAAAGGATGTGTGTGGGGGAGCGCTTGTCAGCCCTAAGTGAAATTGATAAAAAGATGTTTTATGCAACAGGCTGTATTTAAATCTAAGGGACAATTTAAGCTGCTTTGTGGATAATAGCATCTCCTTGATTGAGAAGCCATGTTTTAAATATGGAATTAGTGAATGTGAGTGTGTTGGTGACCCTGTTTTCAGGGAAGGCACTGTTACGCATGTTACAGCAAGCAATGGGACTTGAGGCACAGTGGAGTGACTTTAACCCTTTAGTGGCTTTCACCTGATTAAGGACAAGCCCCTCGGCTCTTTCCTGGCATGTCAGAAGTCTGGGTTTGGTCCCTGGCCACTGTGCGGTGACTGCTCTCGGTTGGGAGCACCAGATTTGAGAGGAGAAGTGCAAATGCCCAGCTGCTGGCTTTTAAAGGGCTGACAGCGGAGAGGCATCTACGCCAGCCCGGATCTGAAACCCTCTCCTGCTTAATTGCCTTCTGCCTGTGCAAGATCAGCCGCTGTTTCAGACGACTATCACATTCATTATCGTTCCCTTTCTGAGCCGTCATCCAACGTTACTGTTCCCCGCCGCACTCCACCCCCGATCTGGCTCCTTTTCAGTGCTCCCTTGATGCAGTTTGGCATCTCTCTGGGCGAGAAGTGCTATTGCTGCCACCTTCCCCTATCAATATCCCTTTCTTGTAGTGCCCTTCTGCCTTGGCACTCAATACCATCAACTCAGTAATTAGCGTTGCATTGTAATTGAATTGTCAAAAGGAGCTTGCATCAGAGCTGAGTAAGTCAGCAGGGTTACTGCTGTCTCCTTTGGTCTTTCCTCATCTTTTTAACATCTTTTCTTCATCGCTTTGTCATTTATTAGTCATGATCGCGTCTGAGGATTAGATGGGGGAGCCTTTTGGGGCAGGCTCTGTGTCTTCATACTCCTCCTGCAGCATTCCTGCAGCTCTGCAAGCAGCTAGAAACCTGTATCAAGGACTGCCGTTTGGTCCCTACCCCGTCACTGGCTCGCATCCTCTCTCCTCCTGCAAGGTAAATCTCCAAAGGAACTGAGGGGGGGCTGTTTCTAGAGGAGCTCCAAGTGGCAGCAGATGTGCAGGGGGCTCTCCTGCCCAGCCAGGTAGAACCAGCTGCTAAAACAACAGCTGGTGAATGCTGGGAAGCAGCTGAAGTGGCTGCTAAAAAGGGATAAAAAAGAGAGCGCACGCTCTTGCTGCGTGCTGGTGCCCCTCTTGGGAGCTGCCCCCATCCTCCTCCACCCAGTCCCACTCATCCCAGACTCCGCTTCTGGCTCAGCCTGCCTGCCCTGGTCCTGCTTTCAGCACTGACTGTCAGCACGTCCAGGAGAGGGCTGGGTGCTGAGCATCTCTGCATCTCTGCCAGGACAACTCTCCCGGCTCCTCTGGGCAGCACAGGGCTATGTACGAGCCTCCGATGTAGCAGGGGGGAGAAAGCCCACAGCCTGGCACTGCTGCTTGCCGCAGTTAGATACAAAACAACTTCCCTGCCACTGCAACTCATCCTCTTGGCCTCGAGTTTTGGGTTTCCCTTTTGGCAGCAGCATCAGAGGGTTTGCGGATGAAAAGCTGCGGAGCAGAGGAGTGGGGCTGGAGCAGGAAGAAACACCCCGCTGCGGATTTGTCTGGCCCCCACTGAACCCGCTCTCCTCTTGTCTCGCTGCCACCTCCTGCAAGATTAATGCAGAGAGCACGTAGAAAATGCCTTGGCAGAAATAAACACGTTTTCCATCTATCTGGGAATCCCGGCAATCTCTGTTGATGCTCCTGCTCGTAGCCAAGCCACGAGCTTTCAAAACACCATTGGGACCCGTTTTCCAGTAGCATTTCCAAATAAAGAAGGCAGTTCTTACACAGCAGTTTGCGGGGCTGAGGGAGGAAGCAAAACCGTGTGTTGTCTCGTTTGCAGGTGCTTTGACCTCTTTTTCCTGAAACTGTTTTGCAGCAATACTTCTATTCTCCTCTCCCTTCATCTCCCTGTTCTGGGATGCTCCACAATTCCCCAGGGTGATACTGTTGCGTGAATGAAGGCTGTGGAGAAGAGCCTACATCAGGACCGACAGGCTGGTGAGACTCGGGCACCGGGCTGCAAAGACAGCTCAGGTACGGTTCCTTTGCACGCCAGCAAAGTTTTCCAGCAAAGCTGGGCTCTTCCAAAAAGGTTAGGCTGACTTCCTAGCCAATTTACGTGCTGATTAAGGGTGGATCTGTGGAAAAGCAGCTGGGAAGGTAGAAACACCCAAGGGCTAGAGCAGGAGTTGCTATCCAGGAGATACTTTCTGTGCTGGCAGGCCAGGACAAGTCCCGTCAGTGCTCCTGTTTACACAAGCAGATGTTGAACGCCCCGGGGAACCTGTGAGGAGCGGAATACAGTCACTCACGTCATGGCAAGAGAGGCTGGAGAAGCATTGCTCCAAGAAACTGCGCGTACACTGGATGTCAGCGGTGACCCCAGTGCTCTCGTTGGGCTGGCTCTGGCAGGAGAGGGCTGTACGACCCTTCCCTCGCTGTTGGTGGCTGCCAGCTTGAAGAAAGGCCTCATGTTCTCTTGCAAATGGGGCTAACGTGGGGCCGTCAGAGCCTGTGGCACCCATGGCTGGGCTCTGCACAGCCCTTGCTTTGGGCATAGAGCAGCAATTCAGCAGTCGGCACCAGCAGCGTTATTGCAAAGACCACGTGGATGGGGGTTAATGCGCCAGGATGGTGGCACTTCATCTGGTCCTGCTTTCAAGCAGACCGAGGTACTTTGCTGATCTGTGGATTCTACATCCCCCCGCACACACATCAACTACCCAGTGCCCCTACAAGCTTCTCAGCTGCTGTATTTCTTTCCTCATTAAAATTAAAACACCCAGACCTGTGTGTTTCAAAGTCCTTTCCTGTTCTTGCATTCACCGAGCTTACCTGTCCCTGCACTTCCATTCACCCAGCAAGGATTTGCTCAGGAGCGGGGGGCCTCTGCTTTGCTATTGACTGCAGGAAGAGTGAGCTGATAAACTTCTGGAGGACAAGAGTGTGCTGAGAATAATCAATATTTGATGATACCTTCCCAGGCAGGCCAGGGGTTCACAGCCTGGAGGGAGCTGCACTGCCTGACCTGCAGCTCCCGGCAACGTGGAGATGCTACATCCAGAAACAACCAAACACCGCAGGACTTGGGCAAAAGGGAGTCAAGCGCTCCCATCGCCTGCTGCGCAGCCCCGGCTTCCTCCAGGATCGCTGAATGAATGGTAAAGACATTTCTCCCTGCGATGGTGGGACCTGCTTTGATTTTGTGCAGCAGCAGTAAAAGGAGCTCCCTCCTCCCGGATGGATGGAAAGCCTGCTGGGCTCTTGCCCGCCGGACCCTGCATCCCTTCCCCGAGGTCAGCGGGGAAACCTCCCAGCATGGCTTTGGGGGTTTCCCCAGTGTTTGGGGGCATGAGGGTATGGCTCAGGGTCGGCACTTTTGCCACTGTAGCTGTGGGACAAATGCTCGTGTCCTGCTCCTGCTGAGGGACTGGTTCCCCACAGGCTTGTGCCTTGCGGACTCTGGCATCCAAGAAGAGGTGAATCCACCCACCTTCCGTGGCTGCGTGAAACTTGCAGGAAATTAGTATCTTTGGGACCCCATTGCTCTGCCGAGCAAGAGTGAAACCCGCTGCTGGATCCAGGAGCTGCTGGGATGGATGCGCTGGCACAGAGCGTGGCTGTGTACGTCTTCCTCAGAACAGCCACCTCATCCCTGAGGACCTGGCATGCAGGTATTTTTTGTATTCCTGAACTTAGGTGCCACGTTGCCTCTTTCACTGAAGAAATTCTTTGCTGTGAGGGTGGTGAGCCCCTGGCCCAGGTTGCCCAGAGAAGCTGTGGCTGCCCCATCCCTGGAGGGGTTCAAGGCCAGGTTGGACGGGGCTTGGAGCAACCTGGGCTGGTGGGAGGTGTCCCTGCCCAGGGCAGGGGGTGGCACTGGGTGGGCTTTAAGGTCCCTTCCAACCCAAACCATTCCATGATTCTGTGACAGACCATCCAGTCAGCTCTGCTCTTTAACTAGAAGCAGCACCTGATGTAGCAACGTCTTTTGGGGCTGAAGGGTGGCCGGTGACCCCCTGTAACCCAGAGCTGGTGGCCAGAGAGAGGAGAGCCAGGACACAGCTCCCACACCGCTTCTTTCCTCTCCAGCCAGAACCTCTTAGCCGAGCACACAGCTGAGGACTGGCTGCCAGCACCCTGCCAAATATATTTCCCGATTTACACTGCATCTCGATTTACATGTGATTAATTGAAACCTCTTGTTGCTATGGGGCTGCCATCTCCCTGCCTCACCTTGGCTTTCACTTTTTTTTGTTTTGTTTTGATTTGCAGGTAACTGCTCTTTTGTTCTTTTATTTTCCTGCTGAGATGTGGTGGAAAAACTGGGACTGGGGAGAGGGGTGGGAAGAGGGAGCTGTAGATTGTAATATGATATAATGGACTTTTGTAAATACGTAGACAGCTTTTGCGTACAGCACAGCAGAAATAATCTGCTTTTCGGGAATCAGGAGCTACGCAATTGGACTGAGGCTGCTGGAGAGACATCCCAGAAGAGAGGCAGCAGAAGGGACCTGGAATGTTGGGCAGGGGGGCCGGGGAGGACCAGAGGGTGCACATTAGTCCTTCCTTGTTCTCACATGCTCTGCTACATCCCCAAACATCTGAGTTGTTCAGGGCAGCCTGAGCCTACCGTAATGTGAAAAGCCAGCATTTGGCACTAGCCAGTTTCAAATTAAAGCCACAAATCAAACCCCGCATTTGCTGTTGGGGTGGTCACGCACTTGTCGCGTGATATTATTATTATTATCTTTCCTAGAAACAGCACCATAAATAGCAGCAGGGCTTAACAACGCCTCCACTGCCCCAAACCACTTACAGCGTGGCAGATCCTCCCTTCCCTGCCGGAGAGCAGGAAGGGACCTCCCGGGGAGAGGCGGTTCCCAGGGGATCGGGGCTGGGGTCTCCAGGGCCTGTCCCAGGGTGGCCGATGCCCCAGGGCTGTAGGTAGCCAGGGGACTGGCTTTCCCAGGCCGGGACTCACATAGGGTGGCTGCTGTCTCAGCGTGGTGGCAGAGCGAACAGCAGCAGCAGGGACCATTCCGCCTTCCCTTGGGGTTAGTAAAGCTCCTGTTGGTCTCCGTGCGGGAGGAACAACCCAGAGTCTGGCCACATCATTTGCCATGGCAGAGGCAGAACAGGGTCCGCGCCCCTGTGCCAAAGACCTATCAACGCTTATAAATACTGAAAGGGTGGGTGTGAGGAGGATGGGGCCAGGCTCTTCTCAGTGGAGCCCAGCGACAGGACAAGGGGCAATGGGCACAAACTTGACCATGGGAAGTCCCACCTCAACATGAGGAGGAACTTCTTTGCTGTGAGGGTGGCAGAGCCCTGGCACAGGCTGCCCAGAGAGGTGGGGGAGTCTCCGTCTCTGGAGACATTCCAACCCCGCCTGGACGCGTTCCTGTGCCACCTGCTCTGGGTGACCCTGCTCTGGCAGGGGCTTGGATGAGATGATCTCCAGATCATCTCATGGATGATGGAAGAGATGATCTTCCAGCCCTATGATTTTATGAGAAACATGATGATCCCTGCCCTGGGGAGATCGTTATTCTAACATCTTCTGTCTTTGCTCAAGGACGGTTATCTTTCTTCTTTTAAGTTATTAACACGGAATTATCAATACCCATATTCTGTTGTACCTCCTAGCAGGGTTCAAAGCAGATGGATTTCCAAAGAACTGTAGTTGATTCAGTACAAATGGGAGCAGAATGGCATTCAGCATCGAGACGGAGTACGAATCAGCGCTATCCAAGGCACAGGATGGAAAGACAACGCGGGTTCCAGCAGCCTTCGGAGGAGCAGTTCAGGGGCACGGGCAGATGTGTAGCTCTGCCATATGGCCAGGAGACCAGCAGCCGCAGGAAAAGGAAGCTGGATTCAGAGCAAACTGATTTATCAGATGTACCTGGCGTGAAACAACCTGAAACCCAGCGTGCAGCCAGTTTAGCGAATAAAAGGTCAGAGGGGAAGGCTGGGATTGCCACTCTGAATTCCTGATTAGTAGAAGCCACAGGACTTAATTCTCCCTTCCAGCAGGACACTCAGGCTTAGCTTAATTTTTTCCACTGCTGGAGGATCCAACGCAATTCTTGATAAATTGTTGCAATGGCCAATTATCCTCACTCTTAAAAAAAACAAAAAAAAAAAAAAAAAAAAAAAAAAAAAACCAAACAAAAACACACTCAAAACACCACCCAACAAAAAAAAACCAAACTCAGACAATCTGTTCTGAGTCAAATTTATCCAGCTTCAATAATTGGACATGATCTCTTTGTCTCCCAGGTTTTGGTGAAGCTGCTGCTCCCTGTGACGCTGCGCTGCAGACACAGTGGATGGATTTGCTGGCGGCCGAGTCCATGGCGCCGCTTCCCGTCGCCGCCTCTGCTTGCGGGTGAGAGAAAAGAGAACTGGGCTCCTTATCGCTGCTGAGCACTGCACCTCTCACACAGGGATCTCAAACCACTTTAAAATCAGGAACCGATTTTGCGTTGCAACGGTGGGAAAAAAAAAAAATAAAAAAAAAAGAGAAGCCAGTAAAGGCCAAGACTGTTTTCCAGAAGAGGATTCCGTGACTTTTTAGAGCGGTCAGTGCCTGCCCTTGCCTTTGCGGTCAGCTGAGAGCTGAGCGCTCAGCCTTGGGAGGGCCAAGCTCATCAGCTCCATGGCCAGATTCCAGTATTACTATTAAAAGCTCAAAAACCCAGAGTCGGCTCCTCCTCCCAGTCTAAAGATTAAAAAAAAAAACAAACCAAAAAGTAGTCCAATTTCTCTGCTTGCTGTCTGGATTTTTGAACTTCTGTTCTTCATATTTTCAATATTTTCGACCACAAAAATCTAGAAGGCTCATGTTTTAATGGAAGGGAAGGCTTGTAATCTGATAGCATAACCCTAGGGGCAGCCTGTAAAACAACAAGGCTGGTAAGAGCTGGCCACTCCAAAACCTACAAAGCGCATCCAGAGAAAAAAACGGGAATAAAATGTGACCCCTGTTCTCTGGATGCACTCATCATGAAATGTTTATTTCTTTTTCTAACTTGCTGAAAACTTTCGAACTGCCGCGGCTCTGCCTGCCCCGTTGTCATGGGAAGGAAGAAGGACCTTTTGTCGGGAAAGGAATTCCTAACGGCGTCTTCATCTGGATGGTTGGGTGCGGGTCTGGCAGAGATGGTCCCGGCTACGAGGAACGATCTCAGCACACAAAGAAAACGCCGCTCCGGAGTGGAGAGTAAGGAGATTATAAGGATTAAACAAGATGGAGAGAGATGTTTACAATTATTATTAGCTTCAAAATCTGCCCAACCAGAGCAGCAAGGCGCTGCCCATCTGTTGTTTTACGTCTGCAGGGCCCTGATGGTTTTGTTCCTGTCTGCACCTTAAACGTGGTTGTTCTGGTACAACCTGAACGTAAAGCAACACCACCGACAGCACAACCTGAGAGTGGTGGTGCAGCGCTGGAGGGAGTGAAGCTGGCTGGCTGGAAGCAGCTGGGGGAGAAGAGCCCTGCGAAAACAGCTTGGAGAGAGAGAGAAATAGCATCTGAAATGCAGTACTGTAACGGGAGAGAGGGCAGAGCCAGCACCGCCGGGCAGAGACAAAAGGCAGCGCAGGGTTTTCTTAAGGAAAATCTGAAAAATGGTTATAATTAAGAACACATTAAATTGAGCTGAGCGGTAATATCACATGAAGCGGTCGTGGCTTTTTGCACGGTTCAAATTAACTCCCTTGGCATTTGCATTATAAATTCCCTTATCCGCGTCTGCTGTGACCTGACGGAGAGAATGTTGCTCAGGGCTGCCCCAGCAGCACAGGACGTGAGATGAGGGGGATGGAGACTCTGCCAGGAGCTTGCTTTAGGGGATGGGAAGAGGATGAAACCTCTTTCAAAGGAAATGCATAAGAATCAAGGGATGGATTTTGCCGACTTTTTCCTAAGAAATCCTCATCTGAGCAATGGGGCTATTTTCTAGGGGAAGACTCGCCTCTGAAAGGGAAGGATGCTGGTGCCAGCGCAGTCTTGGAGGGTTGTATGTAGGTGGGGGGTGTATGTGCAGGGCAATATGTATGTAAACCATTCCCGAGACACGAATTCATCGCTGTTCTTCAGCTCACGATATTCAACTCTTTCAAAACACATAAACACGTCCACGTGGGTGCAAGGTGCGTTCATCACGTACACCTAAGGCCCATCGTCAGGGTGCCAAGCCCTAATGGTTAATCCCGAGAGGCGCGACACTAACAGCGGCAGCCAGCCTTCGGGGGAGCAGAGCATGGGCAGCCCGAAATCCCCGCGATCCGGGATGTACCTGCAAACATCCTCCATCGTTTGGGTCGAACAAGGGGAAAAGTTTCAGCTGGAAAGGAAGGGGGACTTCCAGTGCCTGGATGGTTTTTTTGGATGCTGGGGTTTTTTTTTAGGCAGGGCAGTTCAAAGTGTTGTCTCAAAATGGAATTTTGTGTGTTGTTTTGTTCCTGGTGAATAATTTAAAAGGTTTTAAAAGCCCTAAGAAAAGACCATTCTGAAATGACCTTTGTCTTTTTCTTTCTCCCCAAAGTCACGGAAAACTTGAGTGAGCCTGGATTGCGTTTGGGAGCTGGTTGGATGTTTTGGCTCAGCCTGACGTGGAAACCTGCTCCTGGTGCATTCGTATCTGCGGGCTCGACGGGCAGAAGCAAAAACGAGCAGCTCAAGTGACTGGAGCAAGAACCCCTTGCAGGTAAGGGGCAGAGCTAGAAATATATCCCCTGTCGTCTATTCCCGCTCTCTGCCGAGCCCTTTCTGCCTTTAATCAAACAATCACAAAGGTTGTTTCTGTGGCGAGGCCATGATCAGCCTCGCTGCTGATTGGGGTGAGTTTTCCCCACCTGGTAGCACCAGGGAAGGCAGACGCTTTCAGCCGCTGTAAATCAGCGCAGCATCGCTCTCCCTTCCAGGGAACCGCGCTGATTTATGTTGGCCTCACAGAGGTCCCCAGCAGACATGTGCCGCTGGATGAAAATCAGGCTGTTGGGTGCCCCGGTCCTGCTGATGGATGTGGCCACCCAGAGGCAGGGACATTTAATTTAGGGTGGCTCAGGAGCTGTTGCACCAGGGGATGCGGTGGGTTTGCCGGGGTGGCAGTGCCTGGCAGAGGGACAGGGTTGCGTGCGGTGGCTCCGGGTGCCTGATTTTAATCTGCCGCCGCATGCCAGTGAGAACCTGAGTCACATTTTACAGCCTTTTAATCTCACAAAACTCCTCAGAGTGAGCACCCGATGTTGGGGGACCACCCTGGGATGCTCTCCCCAGCATCGATGGGAGCACCGGGCTTTTTATTTGGCAGGGGAATAGAGAGAGCTGAGCTGTAATCCCGGCAAACAGAAGCCACAAGAGCATCAGGGAATGAGAAGACTGAAAAGAAACATTTAGCTAAGGTCAGCCACGACTGTTTACATGGGATATACATGACATAGGTTTTATTTCAGTACAAGGTTTACTTTCTCGAATATTGACTGCACAAAACCCCATTTTGATGCTGAATTGCTTTGAAATTGTTCTGTCAAAAACTTTCTCGACATCAATATGCTCCAGCAAAATGTTTCAATCTTGGTGAAACAGCCTTTCCCGCTGGAAAACTCTTTAGTCTAAATATTTCCTTGTCTCTGCTGATGCTTCCTGGGTTCATGCCCTGCTTCCAGCATTGTTCTCTTCTGTGACCAGCATGTGACAAGGCTTAAATAAGTAATGATTTGTAAAGTGCTTTGATATCCTCTGATAAAAGATGCCCCGGAACACTGTGCATTACAGTGCCGTGATTTCTCTCTCCATTTCTTCAGAACGCATTAAATGTGTGGGCGCTCGGGTTATTTCCTCTAACGGTTGATGTTTTACCCTGATGTATTTTTATCTTTGCTGTATTATATAACTAAGTTTTATGTTGGTGTCAATCTGAGAGCTCCAGCACTGTCAGTAAATCTAATCCAGTTTAACACAAGCCTAAGACGAGGATTCCTGGTGATAAAAAGTAGAATTAACCCAAATAAGGGACAAAGCTCCTCAAAGAGGGCCTGGTCCCACTGTCCTTAACACTGAGAAAAATTAATTAAAATCAACACAAGCTGACTTTCACTCTCAGATACAACCTTGGCATACACCAGAATTTGTAGCCCCATAGTTTTAGCCTCCTGAAAGCTTTGAACATGGTGAAGCCCCCAAAGAAGTCGCAGGAGGGGTAACTCCTCCTCTCCCCCTGCATTAAAGCTGAGCAATCTTTTTAGTGAATAATAAATTCACCATGAAATAAGCCGTTTCCTGGGGAACTAAACTATTCATGAATGAGATGCTCATTTGGCAAATCGCTTTGGCCAAACAAACTGTGAAGAAGAGAAAGCGCGAGGGGGGCGGTGGGGAGGCTCCCCGGCACGGAGCTGGGGTGCACCTCGTCGCTTTGGTCAATATGCAAAATGCTTGGCCTGGGTGGAAAATCAACAGGAGAAGATCGACCCCTCCGAGGAGCATTCAGCTCCTCCAAGGTTTGGTTTGCCCTCTGGAAAAAAAAAGGTCCTCTGGGAGACCTTATAGCAGCCTTCCAGTCCCTAAAGGGGGCCTACAGGAAGGATGGGGAGGGACTCTGGGTCAGGGAGTGCAATGATAGGACACAGGGTAATGGTTTCAAACTGAAAGAGGGGAGATTTAGATTGGGTATTAGGAATAAATTCTTCACTATGAGGGGGGTGAGCCCCTGGCCCAGGTTGCCCAGAGAAGCTGTGGCTGCCCCATCCCTGGAGGGGTTCAAGGCCAGGTTGGACGGGGCTTGGAGCAACCTGGGCTGGGGGAGGTGTCCCTGCCCAGGGCAGGGGGGTTGGAACGAGATGATCTTTAAGGTCCCTTCCAACCCAAACCATTCTGTGAAATGACACTTTTTCCTTAACTACGGAGGGAGAGCAGATGATTAGCTCCAACCAGACATCTCACTCCCAGGCAGCAAAAATGAGCCGAATCCTTCTGTGGTGGCTACAGCCGCCGCTGCTGCTCGGTATTCTTTGAGCCAAAGTCTCTGAGCGCTTGATGCCAGCTCTGACCTTCCCAGCACATCAACATCTGCAGGGGTCAGATGGGCGGCAGCTGGCGCTGGCAGCCGGGCAGCCCCTCTGCCCTGCGTGCTGGTGGCCCGTGTGCGTGATGGGGGCTTATCCCCAACACCACGATGCCAGGGCAGCCTGCTGTGCCCAGGCAGGCTGCGGGTGGGGACCAGCATCTGTGGTGCTCTCCTTGCCCAGCTCCCCATTGCCCTCCATGGGGCTGTGCTCAATCCTCCCGTGCACCAGCTGCCGTCTGCTGAAATCTGGGGAAGCTCACACGGGCTGTCCCCTGGGAGGATGTGGCATGCAGGAGCCGATGTAGAATCACAGAATCATAGACTGTGTTGGGTTGGAAGGGACCTCTAAAGGCCATCTAGTCCCACCCCCTGCAGTCAGCAGGGACATCTGTAACTAGACCAGGTCGCTCAGAGCCTCATCCAGCCTGGCCTTGAATGTCTCCAGGGATGGGGCCTCCACCCCCTCTCTGGGCAACCTGGGCCAGTGTCTCACCACCCTCAGTGCACAGAACTTCTCCCTAATGGCTGATCTAAACCCGCCCTGCTCTAGTTTAAACCATTGCCCCTCGTCCTGTCGCTACGTGCCCTTGCAAACAGCCCCTCCCCAGCTTTCCTGGAGCCCCTTTAGGGACTGGAAGGGGCTGGAAGGTCTCCCCGGAGCCTTCTCTTCTCCAGGCTGAACCCCCCCAGCTCTCTCAGCCTGTCCTCACAGCAGAGGGGCTCCAGCCCTCGGATCATCTTTGTGGCCTCCTCTGGACCCACTCCAACAGGTCCATGTCCTTCTTGTGCTGAGGGCTCCAGAGCTGGACACGGCACTCCAGGTGGGGTCTCACCAGAGCAGAGCAGAGGGGGAGAATCACCTCTCTGGATCTGCTGGCCACGGTTCTTTTGATGCAGCCCAGGATGCGATTGGCCTTCTGGGCTGCCAGCACACATTGTTGGCTCATGTCCAGCTTGTGACCCTGGAGATGTGTCCACGTGGGCAGGAAGGGACCGCTCCTGAGACAGTGCTCAGCCACCGATGAGACGGAGCTGGAAAGTATCCCCAGGATATCTGCGCCTCCGGCCGCTGCCCACCAGGTCAGGATTGCTTCCCGGTGCCTGAGGGCATGCTTGGATCCTGAGGTCTAGCAGCCAGGGCTGTGCCGTGCCACTCCAAGGAAGCCAGGGACGATGTGCTGGGTGCACAAACGTTTGTTCGCACAGGGAAGAAAAGCAAGTCTGCAGGGGAGGAAACCGCAAGGACACACTGGGAACAAGCACAGCTTCCAATTTCCCTGGGCGGCATTGATGCTGATGTGGATTTTCCATCCCTCATCCCTCCCACCACGCTCAGCTCCCCAGCTCGGCTTCCTCCGCCGTCACAGGAGCCTTTCTTCCTTCTGAAGGAGGGGATATGTCTCGGTGACAGGGCGTACAAGGCACCTACTGCCTCCGCCAGCAGCAGGGCAGCGAGGGAAGCTGCTTTTCTCA
Organism: Fratercula arctica; assembly: GCA_947846985.1. NCBI lineage: Eukaryota > Metazoa > Chordata > Aves > Charadriiformes > Alcidae > Fratercula > Fratercula arctica. The sequence continues at coordinate 7,068,853 of CANTUZ010000018.1, forward strand.
TGACGTTCCTGCCTCATTTACCAGTTGCTGTCAGGGCAAAGCACCAGAGCTCCTTCAGCGTCAGAATTTTTGAGGACCGGCCCTGGCCATAGAGAGCAGCAAGGCTGTGGGGTTTCCTGTACAGGACATTGTTCAGACCAAAAAGTGTGCAGAGCTTCAAAAAAGAGTGAGATTTTCCTTCTTGGTACCCAAAAGCCTGCAGAGCTGGGCTAATTAACATACGAAATTTGGTAAGAGACATTAAGTCCTACGCTTTAAGTTTTAAGCCAGCCTTTAATTACTAGGGATTAGGAGATTTCCTGAACCATCCTCTGCAGCGCTTGGTGCTGAGCATCCCTGGGAGCGCGATGCTGGAGCGGCGCTGGCAGCCCCGTCTCTGCAGCCTTCTCAAACGCAGCTCCCAGCCCTGGCCCATCAGCCTCAGCTCATCGGGCACACTGATGAGGCTGACAGACCTTGATTGCAATTAAGTTGCTGCTGCTCATTGCCCTGGGCCCGTTTTCCATCAGCACGGGCAGTCCGGCGCGCGCAGCTGTCAGCCGGATTTTCTTGGTGATGCAGGCGGATGCAGCCAGGGAGATGTGAGGATAGCTCGAGAGCGCGATCCAAAAAAAGGTCACAAAAAATAGAAAATTCAGGTCATGGTGTTTAGGGGGGAGCACGTGAGGATGGTGCTAGCAGTGGGGATGGTAATTAGTATGTTAATTGGGTGTCACTGTGGGGTGAGCCCACCTGCTGCCCCTCTGCCTTGCGGGTGGTGTAAGGGCAGTGGGGGCAGATGGGGCTTTACCCCCTGGGTTTGCGCAGTTGTGAGAAGCACCGTGAGCCAGACCGGGGGTCTGGGAGGGAGAGATCCAATATCCCTCGCTCCAGGAGAGGAGCCTCTCGGTTCTGGCCTGGATGCAGCTCCAGGCTTCTTAAGGATGCCTAAAACCTTACTTTTTGGGTGGCAAAAACTTCAGGATAGAAATGCACCCCCCCGTGCTGTGTTTAACAGATGCCATTTGGCCGCTCTTAAATGAATGTTTCACGCCAGACTTTGTTTCCCCTCTCCAGCCCGGTGCTGCATTCCGACCGACGCTGATCCCAGGCATCCTGGCGTCATGGTGATGCTGGAGCTGGTCCCATCTGCGCCCTCCGGAGAGCCCTTTGCACGGGTGACACCACGACTGCCGTGACCGATCCCCCGGGACCGAGTGGGTCTGAACATTCGTTGCAATCAGCAGCAGCTCCTGGCTGAATACTGGTACAGTCAGATACTTATTTCTGCAATATTTCATACTGTGCATATTTATAACGCCCTTTCTCCATAGATCCCAAAACACAGGATGAGGGGTAATGGTTTTAAGCTGAAAGAAGGAGATTCAGATTCGATCTGAGGCAGAAATTCTTTGCTGTGAGGGTGGTGAGCCCCTGGCCCAGGTTGCCCAGAGAAGCTGTGGCTGCCCCATCCCTGGAGGGGTTCAAGGCCAGGTTGGACGGAGCTTGGAGCAGCCTGGGCTGGTGGGAGGTGTCCCACGAGATAGTCTTTAAGGTCCCTTCCAGCCCAAACCATTCTGTGATTCTATGTTAATTTACTCATTAACAAATTGGTAACGACTGTGGTAATTTAAGACCTAAGCACGCCTATGAATTAGAAGTTTTACCAACGGACTGAAGTGACGATGTGAGGTGTCGGTTGGTTACGGCTCAGCCTCATGGCGGTGGGGTGAGTTTCGGTGATTCCCTGCGTGGGGGAGCTGACTGGGGGCGGCTCAGCCTTTTCTGCAAAGCCCCGAGACGCTGCACGGCCGTGGGAGGACTAGGGGGAGTTTTGTCATCCTGGTACGTCCCCCCTGCCAGCTACTCGCTTAATCAGGGCAACACACAACATTATGGCCAACAAACGCCAATGAGAGCACATTTGTAGTTGCTGGTGTTATTTTCTCCTTAATGAAATGTCAAAGGAAGGGAAAACAGCAGCAAATGTCAGCAATTGGTCTTTTATCACATAGATGGTTAGACACAGGCCTTCTCAGCAAAGATGCCAATTTATTAGCTAGCAAACCTCGGATGGATTTGACAGAGTGGAAAGAGCTCAGATTTCCATTAGTGATCACCTTTTATTCAGGCCCAGCTCTTCTAATTTGCTATAAACACACTTTGCTATAAATATAAAGACAGTAAAGTGAAGGAGTACAGCCTCGGGGCGCGCGCTGTCCCTGGCCGGGGGGGACACCATGGCTTTGCTGACTTGATTAATCAAGGCAGGGAGCAAACGAACACCCACCCTTGCAGTAAAGCAGAATGACGGTCACTGAACTTACATCCGGGGCTGCGTGTGTGTCGCAAAGATTGCTCCAAAGAAATCAGAGATGGCTCGCTCGGCTGTGGCCCCGCCAGCTGGGAAAACGCATCAGCGTTATAAAAAAAAAAATGCAGAAGTTTCACTGAAAAATTGCGTTTTATTTCATTGTGATTCATGGGTGCAAACAGCGTGGCAGGGAGGAACAGGGGCCAGGATTTCTTTGTATTTTCCATACCAAAAAAATGATGCTGGATGTTAGAAACAGCGGAGAGGAGCAGCCCCGCTGCTGCAATACTGGAGATGGAAACTTGTGTGTTTTGGTGATGCTGCAGAGCTGAAAATAACCTTGAAGAGAGTACGTGCGGAAAGGGCTGGTGGCTCGTCAGGAGAGACGACGATTAACGGGGAGATGGATGGATGGTGATGGGCCAAGCACGGCAGGGGCTGCGGAGGTCAGGCACATGGTGCTCGCAGCAAGCGAGAAAGCAAGAACGTTTCCAAAAAAATTGCTGTTGTCACATGCTCAGCACTCGGAAATAAATAAATAGGTTTGACTTTGCTTGTCTGACCTGCAGGACGCGTCCGCCTGTGGGTTCCTCTTGCAGGGAGCAAAGCCCGGGTTGCCCAGCGTGGTGGCAGGTCGATGGGTGCGGAGCTGCAAATTTTTACTGCCTGATGCTCTGCCTTCCTGGGGGGAGATGACACTAATAGTTTTTTAGCATCACGGGGATATTTTAAACTCAAATTATGACTTTCAGGGAGCCTGTCTTGGATGGCACAGCCACGTTCCAGCCCTTGATTTGATGACTCCTTTCTCCCAGGCTGCTGTCACAGTCCTTCACTCCCCGACTCGAGTGGTGACACTCGAAGAAACACATTCTGCCACTCTCACAATGCAACACCCACCTGAGACGGCGCAGCCAGCAAAGCGAGGGGCAAACATCAACACCAGTGGGGGAAACTCAACTGGGGAAGGCAGCGCTGCAGCTGGGGGTCTCTTCCCCTTTGCAATAACAGAGGAACAGGGACCTCGTGCCCCTCGAAAGCCGCTGGAAAGGTCGGTGTGGGAGCGGCTGAACCAGGGGAGGATTGCAGCAGTGGGAATGCTGCGGATTTTTTCCCCATTGGGATCGTGGCCGGTAACTGCCCTGTGAAATTGCCGCGATGGGGAGGCAGCAGCAGAGCAGCGCACAAGGGCAGAAGCTGCTGGCCGAGTGAACCCGAGCACGGCGTGATATATTTAGCCCAGCGGTGGTGCAAAATATAGAAATAGGAAAATAAATCACGGCTGTGTCTGGTACCTGCCAGGTGACTTTCTCGGGCTAGTTTATCAATGAATTAATTGCCGTGGTGTCTGCCTTAACTCATTAGATATCGGCAAGCGGGAAGCCCTCCGGTGAAATGCAGGCTGCTGGGCAGGAGCTGAGTTCATTGACAATTTAGTGAAACTTTTAAGCGTGTGCTTAAAACCCCAGACTTCAGTTAGGTCTGAGCATGTGCTTAAAGAAAGCGCAGGTGCTTGAGTTGCTGCAGGGAGATGGATCTGTGTATATGCTTAAATTTGTTCCCGAGGTAGTGATTTTTCAGGTTTTTTGGTATTTTGCGTGCTGCTGCCCTTAGAGAGCAGCTCCGGTGTGGTTAGCCCTGGGGGGAAGTTTCTTCTTTCAAGTTTCGGTCACCGGCCCCAGCTCTGGCCCTGCCTGCTCAGATTCAAACCGGGCAGTAAAAGCAGACGTACCAGTGGCACCGTCCTATTTTAGGCTGGGCTTTTTGGAAGAGAAATTCTCCTCAACGCTTCCACCACCCGCTCGTGTCCCGTGGAGGGGAACTGGCCACCGCAATCTCCTTCCCCGTGGTTTGGCTTTGTGACTCCTGTGCCGTGGCTCCCGGCTACCAAGGCGAGAGGGGAATGTTAAAATTTAACTAAAAAGGGATTTTCAATTACACAAATGTTTCTGTGAGTAATAGGCTTTGCAAGGCATTATTCCACAAATCCTAAACATGGGGTTTAACCTCCTCGTTATTATCCCTTTAATTTCGGAAAGCCTTTGAGGGCCTTAATCTGCCGCACAATTATGTTCAGGCTGAGTTAAAAGCGTGCTGGCGGCTGCGGTGACACGGAGGGGGCGGCTCAGCCTCACCTTTATCAAACGCGATGTTAAAATACCGCAGGGTGGGGGCAACCAAACACTTTTTTGGGACAAAACCAACTTGTTTTCGCTGTCACCCGAGCGCGCCGAAGCGGGGAGATGGGGGGCGTGCTGCCGTGGAGCCCCGGGAGGGGATTCCTGCCGGGAATCTGGGCGAGGACCCCCCGTGGGAAAAGCGGGACCCCCCGTGGGAAAAGCGGGACCCCCGTGGGAAAGGCGGGACCCCGCGTGGGAAAGGCGGGACCCCGCGTGGGAAAGGCGGGACCCCCCGTGGGAAAGGTAGAACCCCGCGTGGAGCTGCTGTTTGCGGAGTGGGCGTGGCCTGTGGGCGTGGCCTGCCTGACGTCACTGATTTGCATACGGGCCCCGCCGCCGGACGCGGTCAGCGCTGGCGCCGCAGGAAAGTTTGCGGCGGGGCCGGGGCCGGGGCCGGGCGCGGGGCCGGGGGGGGGGCGCCGGCGGGATGGACGCGCTGAAGTCGGCGGGTCGAGCCCTCCTGCGGAGCCCCAGCGTCCACAAACCCTCCTGGGCTGGCGGCCGACACAAGAGTGAGACCTGCCGCCCCGCTTCCCCCCCGCCCTCGACCCGCTTCCCCGCACCCCCCCCCTTGTCCTGCACCCCCCGCTTCTTCCTTCCCGGCTTTATCCCGCTTCTCACCCCCCTGCACCCACTTTTCTCCCTCCTTGAGTTTCCCTTTCTCCCTGCTTTACCCCCTTTTCACCCTGCTTTACTCCGTCCGCTCTCCCCCCCCTCCGTTTTCCTGTCCCCCCTTTCTGCTTTACTCCTCTCCCACCCCTCCTGTTAGCCCCCTTTTTGCCCCTCACTTTTCTCCCCCCATTACACCCACCTTCTCCCTGCACCCCTTCCCCTGTGCAGCGGTGGGATGGGGCGGGGAGGGTGTCTGTCCCCGTCACCCAGTGGTTGGGTGGGTGGAGGGCTGTCCCCTTCACCCCCTGGGGGCGAGGGACAGAGAAGCCCAGCGGGCTCTTTCTGGCCTCGTCCCACCGCTGGCTCCGTCACACGATCGATAGCCCCGTGGCAAGCGGCTGCTCGGTCCCTGCCGGGCGCCCTCCCGCTGTGGCCGGGGAAGGCGGGGACCAGCCCGGCCGACCCCTGCCCTGCCACGGAGCCCCGAGCATCACGGTGGGCAGCAGGAGGGTGCCTTGCCCTGCCTGCACCCCTTGGCACCCGCAGGCGAGATCAAACTTTTTGATTTTACTAATCTGATGAGATTGACCCGGCATCATTCCACCTTTTTGCTAGGATTAAGGGCCAAGAGCTGCGGGACGTGAAGGGGCAGCTGGCTGGGGGGCAGCCCCGGGGTTGGGGGGCTGCACGGCAGGCGGGGGGTGCTGCCCCAATGTGGCCTTGCGGGACGCGCCTGGCAGAGAGGCCCTTGAGACGCAGCAGCCCTTGGACTTACCATGACCTTGTGGACCACCCCCATGCCCTTTGCTGGGTGGGGGGTATCGCAGATGCACCCCAGGCATGGGTGCAATCGTTTGCGTTAACGGGAGGGCGGGTGAGATGGTGGTGAGCGGCGCAGAACAGGGTGCGTGGTGTGTGGAGGAGCATCTGTCTGTCTGTCTGTGCTGCTTCAGCTGCTCCTTCCTTTTTGAAAGCACTTAAACCACCCGTTTCTGTCCCAGCCTGGCACGAGCTGTGGCATCGTCCCAGGCAGTGTGGGGTGCTTGGGGGGTTCCCATCCTTGGTGAGACTCTGAGCAGGGTACAGGACTGGGGGGCATGTGTGATGCCTGGCGAGCGAGGCTGGGAGCATGGGGTGCGCAGCTGCCCATCCATCGCATGCAAACTGCTCTCGCCCCAGCGTGCTTGCCCGGCTTTGGCCGCCGAGGGTGGGAGGACAGTGGCAGCACCCTTGGCTTTTGAGGAACCCAGGGTTTTCACTGGCATCCTCTGTTCCTAGCTGGGACACAAGCTAAATGCAGCATCTCTCCTGTCCTTGGTTCTTCCTTTTCCTCTTCAGGGTTGGGACCTGCTGCCATGTGTCGGGCGCGGAGTCCCTGCCCTCCTGGAAGCTCTTGTCTCCCCAGGAGACTGCTCCCACCCGGCTTCCGTCACTTCCACCTCAGCCAGCGCCGGGATGGTTGACCGCGCGGCACCCACACCCGGCGTGGGGAGTGGTGCCGGGGTTTATGGCTTATCTCCCATCTCGCCTTCGCCGGGAGGCTGAGTCACCAGGGGTTACCCCAGGGCCACCTCTCGTCATCCCCCGTGTCCTGGCAGCTCTTGCAGGGAGCTGCAAAGTTTGGCCCCGCTGCTTGGAGGTGGCCGAAGGAGGCTGAATACCAGGCAGTGAAGCCTTCAGGGACATGTTTTGTCTGCAGCAAGTGGAGACTCCTCTCCAGGAGCCCTGTTGCTCCCCAGGGCCATGCAACACCTCCAGAGGGCTTTGGTTTGTTGCCTCCTGCTCAAAGCAAGATCTTCTTTAAACATAAGAGCTGCAGGTCCTGGGTTACCAGCTCCATGTCTGGAGGTTGGATCCTGCGGTACAATTTCAGGCTTAGAAATACCCACCTGACTTCCAGTTTGGTCCCAAGTTTATCTCTGTATTTAGGACCCTCCTTCCTACCCCCCAGCATGCCAGGGAAGAGGCTGGTGGCCTCCTTGGCGATCACAAGGGAGAGCAGAGACCTCTCCCCGGCCAAGCTTTGCCCGCGCGATGGGTTCCTCAGGGCTGCTGGTGACCGATTTAGCAAGTCGCAGCCCATCACCTGAATCCCTGCAGCTGTGCGTGGGCTTAGCTAGCGGCAAATCCCGTCTTAGCCTCTGCGGGTAGGTGACGGCTGGCGCAGGGTAAGGTTATTGCCGTGCGCAGAGTGGCACCGAGCCCTCCCCTGCGGCTGATGCCCTTGGTTACGGTGTGGGCACTCACAATTAAACTGACAGGTCTTAGAGGGTCGCTACCACTTGCTGTGGCTCATGGAAAAAATTTTGGGGGGTTGTTTTTGTCTCTGCCGTGTCTCCTTCCCCCAGTATCTCGTGAGAGCTCCCAGCTACTCGGGCACGGGGATCCAAGCAGTAGCTAAACCAACACCCTGCTCATACCCAAATGCTCCCTCAGGGCTTGACAGGGGTATCCTTGTGCGCTTGGGAATTCAAGAACCTCTTTGTGTCTCTAGAGCTCCCAGAGAACTGGACCGACACCCGTGAGACACTGCTGGAGGGGATGCTCTTCAGCCTCAAGTACATGGGCATGACGCTGGTGGAGCAGCCCAAGGGAGAGGAGCTTTCCGCGGCTGCCGTCAAAAGGATCGTCGCCACCGTGAGTGTCCGTGCTGGAGCAGAGCCCTGGCTCCTGCTGGCCAAACAAGTCTGTCACCAGGGAGAGCTTGAAAAGCTGCAGGTCTGGAGGCAGTGCTCTCCATCTGCAGGCTGGGGGGTGTCCGGATTGCAGGTCCGGCCCTCCCAGGGGTGAACAGGCATCTGGTGGTGCAGGTAGGAATGCAGACAGCAGCACTGGGAAGCCCTTGAGACCAGCCCTGGCCCGCGGATGGGGCAGGCTGCGGAAGGCTGGTGTGACGTGTCTGAGCTCTGGCTCCCCTTGATAAGCTTGGGTGACCCTGGGTGTGGAAGAACCCTCTGACCTGGTGAAATCAGCCTTCCCCGGGGCCATCTCTCCTCTTGCAAGGCAAGGAAAGCGGTTTGAGTGCAGCCAGCACGTGACTAGGAGCTGGCGTACAACTCTGACTTTTCCTTCCCGGGATTTGGAGGGTTAAGAGGAGAAGGGAGCAGGAAAGCTTGCTCCGGTTCCCAGCCAATACAGCCGCCCTCCCGCTGTAACCTCTGTTACGAGAGGGACTCATTTTCAGCCATCCTCTCGCACCAAGCCTCCCCGGAGCCCCTGCTCACCGGGCTCTGAGTAAAATTAACGCTTCTTTAAGCCCTTATAAAACTGAACGAGGCAAAGACCCAATTGTACAGTTAACCATCATAAAAATCAATGGGGTGGCGAACTGCGCCGGGTAACGACGGATCCATTCCTGGCATGTGCTGAGCTAGATGGGAGGGGAGCGCTGGCATGAAACGGGAGCCGCTGGCAGAGCCCTTTGCGTCTGCTCCGATCGGCCCCGAACGGAGCCTTTAAATAAAAGCCCCAGGGCTGAGGCCAGCCTCGGAGGGGCAGGACCGACCGCCTGCTGGCCTGGATGCGGCTCAAGTGAGGTCCCCAGGGAGCAGGGCTGAGGATCCAGGTCTGCGGTCTGCAGCTAGCTAGCTCTGGGTGGGTTTTTTTTGTTGTTTTTTTTTTTTTTTTTTTTTGGAGAGAAGCTAGGCGGTGAGCTGAACGTAACCTGAAGGCTGAAAGCACAAGACTAGTAAGTAAGAGAAAGTGGCCCCTAAAAAGCCTAGTTAGCTTTTAAGCCAGTGTCCTGACCTTGGTGGGGGGGATGCTTTGCGGCTGGAGCGGGGTTTGGCAGCACAGCTCAAAGCCAGCTGCTTGGGAGCCCGTGTCTGGCAGCAACGTCCTCCTCCCACGTTGGTGCTGGTGTCCCCCTCTCTCCGGAGCTGGCCCTAAAGACAAAACTCCCCGGGGTTTCACCCGAGTTTCTGCTCGGCCAGAGCAGCTGCTGCTCCGTGCTGGTGGCCGCGGGGAAATCCTCGTGGAGGTGCTGGGCTGGAAATACCTCCATGTGGGGTGGGGCGGAGGGTGTGTGTCCTTGTCTCCTTAATGCCAGCAAAAATCACTGCTTCAGGGAAGGAAAAGTTTTAACAAGTGCCTTATCACACCTGGTAGTAAATTGAGTCTCTAGTACTAACGAGCGCTATTAATATGCTTATTAGGTAGTGTGGTACCTGGAGTCTCTGCTCCGCTTATGTACCTTTGGACATATCAGTGTTAAAAGCCTGTAACTTTCCTCTCCCCCTTTTCCTTCCAAAGGCAAAAGCAAGTGGAAAGAAACTGCAGAAAGTGACTCTGAAAGTCTCGCCCAGAGGGATTGTGTTAAACGACAGCGGAACGAACGAGCTGATAGAGAATGTCTCCATATACAGGTGGGTTACGGGATGCGCTTCGGCAGCTGCGTGCCCCAAGGGTCCCCGTCTGCTCCTGCCGGGGTGTCGCAGCCCCTCACCTGGGTGGGCTCCGGTCCCCCCGGGGCTGAGCTGACATCGCGCTGGCCACCACGTCTTCCAGAGGTGTGGGGAAGGAGGTGGTTGCTAAATTTAAGGTAAACTTACGTCTGGCGCACTAAGTGTTCAGCTCGGGGTAAGGAAAGACGTGAGGAGCCTGGAGGTGTTGTGTGTGTGCAGACTGCAGCTGTGCTCCATGGCCACGCGTGGCTTTACCGCCTGTTCTTGGCAATAGAAACGCCAAAGCATCCGGGGTGGCAGCAAGAGTTGAATATGGAGGGTGGTCAGAGCAGCTCCGAGCAGGTGAGGACGCTGGAGCCGGGGCTGCCCTCCCCTCGCTGGCTGCTCTGCGTTTCTGATGTGTTTAAATAGCTCTGACGAAGAGCCGGGCTGGGCCAGCTGCTGAGACCCAGTACCGGTGTGGGGAGGGTGAGGACGGATTATCCCGTATCCGCTCCTCGGGCTTTGACGAGTATTTTGTCCAAAGAGGCTGGAAGCAGGCGCTCAACTCAGATCTGGCCCTTTCCATCTCCTCCGTCCCTTCTCCCTCTACATCCCCCACACTCTGCTTCTGTCCTTCACCTGCTGCTCTGTCCCCCTTTGCCAAACGTGGGGTGGGGAGCACTGGGTTGGGGCACGCTCTCTAACCAGATGACTAACCCGCTCGCTTTTCTCCAGTTCAAACTAAACAGTCGCGTACGGCCACCGGTGCTGAGCCCCGGGAGATAAACCCGCTGCTAAAGAGCAGAGCTGATGGGATGGGATCACTGTGCTGGTGTAGAAGAGGCAGAGCCGTGGGGCCGGGGTTTTTAGATCCTGCCTTAAATTCTGCCCGGATGCTTTAACAGCTGGGGATAGAGCTGTTCCTCCTGGTCAGTGCTTGTGTACGAGCATCCCCTCGGTTCAGTTGACTGAAGTCGGCGTATCCTGTTGACGTGGGGACCAATGCCGCTCCCCGGAGATGCTGGTGCTGTGGGGTCATGGCGAAAGCCGTCTGTGTGTATGGGGGGGGTCATCTCCCCACTCTGTGAGCATGGTGCTCCCAGGGCTTTCCTCTAACACCTCTGCTGTCTTCTCTTTGGCTTTTCTACTCACCGGGGAGATGCCAGCTCTGCGCTCTTTTCCCCGGATCAGGTGCTTGGGCAGGACAGGGTGGTCACGGCTAAAATGCAGCCACCGTGCCCAAACGTGCTGCTGCAAAGGCCTCGGTCCTAAACTCGCTTCAGAGGCGGGTGAGACTTGTCCTTTCCCTGGAAATTCATGGCCATCGTATATCGAGCTGAGCGCTGGGGGTTGCTGGAAGGCGGCCATGCGCCTGCGCAGGCGACCTCCTGTGGCTTTGTCACGGTCGTTAAAAGAGTGGCCACGGCGCTTTGGGAACAAACGGGAGAAAGGAGTGAGTGTCCTCTTTAATCCAGAGCACGGCTCAGCTCTGGAAAACAAAATACAGGCCATTGAGCAGAGGCACCCTCACACACAACAAACCACTAATGGGGTGTAAATAAATTTTGAATGTGGCTTTTTTAAGTCCCAGCGTCTGCTGGGAACTGGGACCTTCCCGTCCCCTCCCTGCAAACTCTCGGGGGCAGCGAGAGCGGGAGCTGAAGGGGCAACGTGGGGTTACGGGAAAACTTTTACTGAAGTGTCGTACTTTTTCCTCGGGTTTTCTCTTTCCTTGACACCTGTGTGATCTATCATGTGCCCAGGGAAGGGGCTTTGCTCGCTGCTAGCGCCTGCCGCCTTGCACTAAACCTCCGGGGCTGCTCGGATCTGTGCTGGCTGGCTTCAGACGAGACGTTCAGTCCTGCAGCTCCCGGCGTGGACCGAGCCCTGGGAGGTGGCAGTGGCCCATGCTGAGGGACCCGCTGCCTTGCAGAAGGGAGCTGAGCCCTCGGCCACAGCCTGGTTGCCCCGAACGGGTCAGCCTGTTGCTCCTCCAGAGCCTTTTTGGGCATTCTGGAGTCAGCCCTGCCCTGCCCGGGGCTGGGAGAGACGCGGCCACCCTGGGGATGCTCCACTGAGGAGGCTGAGCCTCCTTCCCCACGTCCCGTGTGCTCAGGGGTCTCAGAGCATCCCGTGCATCCTCTGCACCTGCTACCGCGGATCTCAGAGCCTGAATTTCAGCCTTTCTGCTGCTTTTCTTGGGCACCCCTGCCTCAATTTCTTTCCCTAGTTTTAACCTGGGGATTAAATCATAGGCTGAGAACGATTCTTTCTCTCTCCTTGTGAGCTTATCCTCCAAGGAAAATCTTCCGGTGTCTCTCTTTGTCAGGCGTAGTCCCAGGCTAGCACTCTGCAGAGCCTTTACCTTCTCTAACCTGTCCTTTCCCGCAAGGTGAAACGTTTTCTCTTCTCTCCTGCCTCTGTGTGTGTGATGCACGTGGTTCACGCCACCGCTGCTCTGGGCTTCTCTTAACGCTCAAGCCAGTGGCATCGACTCCTCTGCTTTGGGAAGGAGTTGGATTGAAGCCTGGTAACGCTCCTGTGCTCCCTCTGCCTTCCCTGCTTGGCCCCGGAGCTGGAAGCCCAGGGATAGGCGCTTGCTGCAGGTCAGAGGAGGGTTTGGTTGACCTCCCTTATGCACAGTGCCCCGGACAAGACGTTTCGTTCTGTCTTTCAGGATATCCTACTGCACGGCAGACAAGATCCACGATAAAGTGTTTGCCTACATTGCCCAGAACCAGCTCAATGAGAACCTGGAGTGCCATGCCTTCCTCTGTACCAAACGGAAAATGGTCAGTCCAGAGGAAGAAATGGGGATGTGGTTGTAGGAGGAGGAAGCAGAGAGGGGCCGTGCCGGTGAGATAACACCCTAGTTAGAGCGAGGGGGTTCCCTGCCCCTGTGGATGGCGGCGGGAGAGCACCCACCCTCCTGCCGCCGTCACCGCAGGCCATTTAATCCCGGCAAACGCTGCCCAGTGCCTGGCCATCGCTCTCGAGCAGGCACAACTCCGGGCTGGATTCAGCCCATCATTTTGCAGGTAAAAGCCTTTCTGCCCCAAGGTTTGGAGCGGGGTGAGAGGACCTGGTCCTGCACCGGCACCTGAAACCCCCCACCGTGCTGCCATCCCGGCTGCTGGGATTCCTCCCTGCTCAGCCTCCGCTTTCCTGGGCTGAGCCTGGCGTGGGGAGAGGGTTTGGCAGGCGGGGGAGGTCTGCGGGGAGGCTGGCAGTGAGATGCCCGGGGGCAGCCTCGTTGATGGGAGGCATTTAGCCAGCGGTTCTGGGCTTGCCGCCCTGGCTTCCATCCATTTCTTGCCGTTGAAGCTCCCTGTCCAATTTTTAGTGGCGTCTTTGCAGACGGGGCCATGTTGTCCCCGCGGGAGCAGCACAGGAGACCCCGCTGCGTGCCGAGGATGGGTCCTGGAGCAGAGACCTGTGTGTAGAAAAAGGTCTCTGGCTCTTGCTTTCAACCCGCTTGTGGGACTTTTTCCTGCTGATTCGGTGCATCAGGATGGGCAGGGACCAGGAGAGAGATGGGTCACTGGGCACCAGCTGTAAATGGGGCAAGGAGAGCCCTGGGGGTCTCTCCAGTGGAGCCAGAGCTGGGGCTGAGCCCCCTCCCCGCAGCAGGAAGGGGATTTAGGGATGAGGAAGGACAGGTCAGATCCCTCTGCCCCCCAAAATCCTTCCCCTGGAGCCTGTTGAGCAGAGAGTGGGATATCCTGGATCTGCAGGGAAACAACCTCCCAAGAGCCATTCCCACCCGGTGCATCCCGGCGTGACAATTCCCGGGTCCTTACGAGCATCCCTGTTCCCGGAGCATGGCCACCGCAGCTCTCTTAATATTCTGCACTTCTGCCGGCTTGGTCTTTTTTTCCGGGGAGAGAATAATGGAAGCTACAAGTTGTCTCTCCTTTTCTCAGCGTGCGCTCCCATCCTTGCACGGCGAAGATAAGCCTCGCTCTGCAAATTAAAATTTAAATCTCTCCAGTGCTAAAAGAATTATCTCAGTGGTACATCAGCTCAGTGCGTCTCCCTCCAAAGAAACTTCTCCGAGGCCTTTTGTGGCGAAAACTAGACTTTTTTTTTTTTTTTTTTTTTTTCTTTAAAACTCATGAACATCGTGCTGGTGAGGTGATGCCCCGCTCCCAGACCAAGGACCATCCCTGCCCCAGGGCAGGGTCCCTGAACGTGCGCACAGCTACCAGTCACGGGCGTATAATTAGTCCATATTTTTAGTTCATGGGTAATTCTCAACGGTAGCTGGGTCTATTAAACTTGATTCAGATGTGACAGCTTAAATTGTAAACAGCTGTGAGGAGTTTCATACTTAATTACCATATTTAAGTTTTTGCCATAAAGCGTTTGCACTTCCATCAAAGATGTAAATAGCTCCGACATTCAAATGAGCTCTCCTGCTTTGCGAGGCTTAATTAGCAGCGGTAGGTTTGCTGCGTCTCCTCACCCCTCCCTGGCTTTTGGGGGACGCCTGCGCTCCCTTCGCGTTCCCCCCACATCTCCATCCTCCCGGCTATGGGGGGGGGGGTGTGTGTGTGTGTTATGGATCCGGATCTGGGCTTTGTTTAGTTTTGCAACTTCGTAAAACAAACTCAGGCCTCAAGGATCCTGCGGCGGCCCCAGCCTTGCGGAGTGTTACTCGTTATCTCCTTGCACTTAAACTGCTCGTGAGCTCTGCCTTCTCCTAATGAAGCTGGCATTTATGTCACTATTTATACATCTCCAGCAACTCGGGCTATTTAAGGTGGTGGTTTGTTTTTTTTTTAACGCTACTGGAGCTCTCAGCTTGGGGAGGAACGGAGGGACTGAAGGGGAAGGTGTCCCTGCTCCTGCTGCGTCCCTGGCTGCTGCAAAGCAAACCCAGGCTGTTGTTCCGAGCCAGCGAGACCCCAGTTTAGTGCGGGGGAGCCAGGGGGAGACCCTGGCTCTCTTGTCCTGCCTCTAAGATTGTTCCCCGTTCCAGAGGGAGCATCCTCCCAGAGGAGGCATCCTCCCCTTCCAGAGGGAGCCAGCAGGGCGAGGGAGGTGATTCTCCCCCTCTACTCCACTCTCGTGAGACCCCACCTGGAGCACTGCGTCCAGTTCTGGAGCCCCTACTACAAGAGAGATACGGACGTGCTGGAACGTGTCCAGAGAAGGGCCAGGAGGATGATCCGAGGGCTGGAGCACCTCTCCTATGAGGACAGACTGAGGGAGTTGGGGTTGTTCAGTCTGGAGAAAAGAAGGCTCCGAGGAGACCTTATAGTGGCCCACCAGTATCTTAAGGGGGCCTACAGGAAAGCTGGTGAGGGACTTTCTAGGATGTCGGGTAATGGTAGGACTAGAGGGAATGGATTCAAAACTAGAGATGGGTCAGTTCAGGCTGGACGTTAGGAAGAAGTTCTTCACCATGAGGGCGGTGAGACACTGGAACAGGTTGCCCAGAGCGGTGGTGGAAGCCCCATCCCTGGAAGTTTTTAAGGCCAGGCTGGATGAGGCTTGGAGCAACCTGATCTAGTGGGAGGTGTCCCTGCCCATGGCAGGGGGGTTGGAACTAGATGATCTTTAAGGGCCCTTCCAACCCTATGATTCTATGATCCTTGTGCCTGCCGTCGTGCGCGGTGCCGGGGTGATGGACCGGAGCTCTGCGCATCCCTCCCCAGCGCTGCTCTGGCTGACAGCGGCGTGGTCCAGGGCTCGGCGCTGGTTCCCTTTGAGGTGTCGCTGGCTGTGGTGGGTGATGCTGAGCCCAGCCCTGGAGCCGTGTCCCTCGGGGAGCCGTGAGGACGAGCCTGGGACCGTGCAGCACTTGCGCTGGTTTTTTTAGACTGTGCTTAGGTGTGGGGTGCAGGAAAAGCTGCTCTTCTCTCCCCATCCATCAGCGCGATGGCTGTGACAGCCGTGTCCCTGCCTCCTCTGTCTTCCCATTACCCCTAAAGATGGATCTACAACGAGCTGCATGTCCCACACGGAGCTGGTCTCCGCTTCCATCGATATTTGATTACACCTCCCCAGCCCGGCGGGGAGTGTGCGGAGCAGGGGACTGGTTGGATCCAGGTTAACGTGAATCTGCAAAGCAAAACCTCCAAATGATTTAAATCTACACGAGGACCCATCAATAACGTGCTGCCTCACCACTGTCTTTCCAGGCGCAAGCCGTCACCCTCACCGTGGCCCAGGCCTTCAAAATCGCGTTTGAGCTCTGGCAAGCAGCTAAGGAAGGTGAGTGGTTTTCCCTTCTTCCCGCTCTTCATGTGAAAGTTCAAGGGATGACCTTTGGGGTTTTTTCCAGCTTTCGAGTGCCTTTTCCCCTCACGCTCCAAGTTTCCAGGCTGCCGTTAAAGTTGGTCCGACCTCTGGTGCGATTTAAGGCATCTCCCAGGTTTTTCTCAACAGCCTTGTAAATCCTGCCGAGTTCTGGCTGCGCTCCGGTCTCGCAGGCGGGGTGTGAAGGACCTGCTGCTTGTTCTGTGGTACCTCAGCTCTGCCGCTGTCAGGATTTTGGCTTTCACCTTCCCCACGAGATAATAAAACGCACCCAGAGCCTGGGTTGCTGTGGGACCTGGTGGCCCGTCCTAGCTGTCCCCCTGTCCCTCCTCCCTGAAGGCTTGCGGCGGAGTGCTCTGCGGGCAGTGATGGGCTCTCCTTTTGCAGAGAAGGAGAAGCGGGAAAGGTCCATGTTGGAAGGAGAAGGGCCAAGCAGCCCCAGCTCGGAAGCTCCTGCCCACCCCGATGCACGTAAGTCACCCACCAGCGGAGCTTGGCTTTGGGCTCGGGGACGGGGAACAGCCTGAGGGCTGCGGGGCTCTCCCTGCCCGGGGCAGGCTCCTGGTAGGGCTTTGAAGACCAGTGAGGAGCAAATATTTTGGTCGTGGTGGAGATGTTGCCCTCGTCAGAGCGCTTGGGACGCGGTGGCCGCCTGCTGAGTCCTTCCATCTCCCCCTTAAATACCTCGTGCGGCCCCTCGTACACAGCCCCTGCCACCCCGAATCTGTTTGGGGCAAATTAGCCATAATGTCCTTACGGGCTTAGCGTGGACCCACACACCCCGACTTTGATTTTGGGTTTGCCTCAGACTCAATAAGACTTGCCATCCCATCGGCTGAAGGAGATGGACATCCAGGTGCCGCTCTGCCTCTGGCTCCCCTAAGGAAGGAGAGGTGCCTAAAAATAAAACAATTAAATAGTAAAACCCCTCGTAATTCAGCGCCTGGCCGTGCGTCCTCTGCTGCCTCTGAAACGCAAGACGCGTAGCCAGGGAGAAGTGGGACAAAAGGCTAATCTCTCTTCCCTGCTGGCCATGGAGATAAGAGGATTTGGCACGGAGGAAAATAGCGTTAAACTGGGCTTCCTTCCAGGCTGGCACATCTCGTTTCTTCATGTGAAGGCCCAGAACCGGAGGAATCTGTCACAAGCGGTGGCACATGGGGATAAAGGAGGCCTGGGGCTGCCATGGGTGTAGGAACGGGCTCCAGCGTCTGCCTGGGGGATGCTCCACGGCGGGGGCTCTTCTGCGTCTGCCCTTACTGCGGGGTGATGGGGAGGATTTGAGGCTTCCCTGAAACAACCCAGCCGGCGGCGTACCAGCAGCCCCCAGGCTGTAAACTGGTCTTCACCCAGTGCAGGATTTGCCCTCGGTCCCATAAAATAGTGATGCAGCTTTGTAAGATGCTGAATCGATGCCGTGGGCTGAGCTGAGGGTATCGTCCGGGGTCTGTTCCCACCCTGGGGCTGGGATGTCCCCGGGCTGGGGTGTCCGGGGCTGGGATGTCCCCGGGGCTGGGATGTCCCCGGGGCTGGGATGTCCCCGGGGCTGGGATGTCCCCGGGGCTGGGATGTCCCGGGGCTGGGATGTCCAGGACTGGGGTGTCCAGGGCTGGGGTGTCCTGGGGTGGGATGTCCCCGGGACTGGGATGTCCTGGGGTGGGATGTCTCAGGGCTGGGATGTCCTGGGGTGGGATGTGTCAGCTTTGCTTGGGGCTGATCCTGACTCACTCTGAACGTAAGCGGGAACCCACGAGCTCCCCCCGCCGATGCCCACTGGAGGGATGAGCCGGCTGATCCTCCCCCGCGTCCTTGTCGGGAGTGGTTTGAGTGCCTGATCTGAGCATCATGAATTATACAGGCTGAAACCACATCCCCGGCTGGGGTGAACGCAGCTCCTCCATGCTAAAATTTGGGGCCATCCTGAAGGAATTTGATGGAACCCTTTGATTCCATCCTCCTGAGGGGAAGTGATTGCTGCAAAAAGGCTTGCTTTCATGTCATCTCTCTTTTCCCTCCCCTGCCTCATTCCCTCTCCTCTCTGTCCACAGCAGCAGCCACGGGGAACTTGCTGGATTTAGAAGATCCTGCCAAATCGCCCCTGACCAGCAGCGCGAACTCCCCGCACTTAGATAACAGCACGTTTGGGCCCAGCTCCTCTGTAAATAACAACGTGGTGTGGGTAAGTGCGTGCCCGGGGCACCGCGGTGTCTGCCAAGCCGGGGGGTGGCAAGTGATGCCACCTCCGTTTCATGTGCTCCAGGTCCCATCACGGGGCTTTTTCTTGGATAACCCCCCCCCTGCCCCGGGAGCTCTGGGGTGACTGAGCCCTTCAGGCAGGGTTTCGGGGACGGCCAGACGAGCTGGGTTTCCGTGTCCTACTTGAAAGGATCGATTAGTGTTCGAGTGCCTGCTGCCCTTTTTTTCGGCTCTGTAAATAAATGAAGGAGATTGCGAGGCACTCCGAGAAACGCCGCTGTCAGATAATTGAATATTACTTATTCTCGAGCAGCGTTTCTCAGTGGTTTGTCGCTTAATTGAGAGACCACCTAACTGCTCTGTTCGGGGGGAAAAAATCGTTACGTTGGTGGCTTTTGTTTACTGTTCACTAAAACCAGGTTATATTTATGTTCGTTATCACTCTTAGTTTTCCCTTGTTCTTGATTGCGGCTGTATCTTGCTTGTGCGAGTGGGAATGGCTTCTTTAAAATGTCCTCGGTCATCTGGCTTAATTGTTTCATGGACTGCTAATAGAAAAATAACGACCCGGACCATCTGCCTGGCTGTGCAGCCATCGGGGAGCCTCCTCCGTGCCCCAGTGCTCCGTCACCAACTGGGCTGGAGCTGATGGTTGAAACCCCACTTGACTTGGGACCTTCTCCCCACCATGTGGAAACACGCCGTCTGCTAAATTTTGGAGGATTGAATCATTGAAGGCCTTTGCCCGGAGCCTGTTTCTTGAGTCTGCCGGGTCTGAGCCTGAGGCTTTTCAGGTTAAACCTGAAGATCAGCTCTAAGTCATACCAAATCCTGGAGGCTTATCGGCAGCCTCCAATCCCTCCCTTCTTGCAGAGTTTTTATACTTTTCATATTACATTAAGTCTGTGAGTACATCACAAGATTTTGGGAATAGTCGAGTCCGTCCGTAGCAAAACCCTCGTGCAGAGCCCGTCTTCCTGCACGGGAAACCTTTCTCCCCCCAGCAGCTCAGATGCTTTCCCTGGGAAACGGTGAGAGCAGAGGAGAGACGAAGGATCCCAGAGCCGCTTCCGGGCGGCGCAGGTTCCCCCTGTGCTGCTGCAGAGTTGCTTTCCAGGTTCCTGATCCAAAAAGAGCCCCGAGGGATGCCTGGAGCATCTTCCTGAGCCCTGTCCTGGTCCCTCCTCTTAGCAGGAACCCACAGCACGTGCCAGTCTCATGGCGGGACCTGGAAGACCTGAGGGGTTAACGGTTAACGGGTTAACCCCGGAGAGGGATGACATCCAGCTGATGGGCCCGATCCAGCCCGTGCAGGTGGCGGGGCAGAATTAGCCTGGTTTGGGGATGGTGGGAAAGGGCCAAGCCCAAGGGCAGCGATGGGAGCGCGGCATCCCTGCCCCGAGCCCGCAGACCTGCTCCGAGGAATCCTGTGCCACCAGGAGTTATGCCTTCTACCCTGGGGTTTTTGCAGAGAGTGAGATAAAACCTGCCCGAGGAGGCAGCGTGCCGAGAGGAGTGTTGCTTTAGGCACTCAGAAGTCTATATATATATTATATATTTTTTTTTATTATTTTTTTTTTTTGTCTGCCTCGCTCAAGTGCAGCGCCGGGTCTCTAAATACACTTTTGTGCATTCTCTTAGCAACTACTTCTCTCTCTTTTTATCTCTTTAACAAAGGAAATGGATGATGGTCTCGACGAGGCATTTTCAAGGTAATTCTAATAGCTCCCTTTACAAGTTCACGCCACCGGGGACCAGCTCGGGAGACTCGACTAGTGACTGGCTTTTAATAATGCTTCTAATCTAACCAGCCGCCGTGATCTGACCTAGGCAGCTGCCCCATCACTGCCTCAGCTGTTAATTGAAAGATAGGCTTTGAGGCTGGCTGATAAGCCAAATATTTTGACAACCTTTTAAGGATGGAGAGAGGCTGTATGTAATAGGGAATTTAATTCCCCAAGCAGTTAGCGTGTCCGCTCCCGCTTCCCGGGGTGGTTTGAGGCTGCCTGTTTCCAACCCCCGTGATAGCTGTGGCGATGCTGGTCCCAGCTTCTGGCACGGGGGACTTTACGCTTCCTCGTACCTCCGTGAGGTTTGGATGATTCCTGGGACTTGGTTCCCATCTGTCCCCAGACCAGCAGGGACTGGGGAGAGCAGCCTCCCTGCTCCGCTGCTCCCTGCCGCAGCGTGGTTGCATCGGGGCAACTTTGTTTGGGATTTGCATTTGGAATTCATGCACCTGGGCACGTTCAGAGTTCGTGGCCGAAGCTTCACATGGCTTAGTTCCCTTCCCAGTCCAAATTACGAGCTTTCCTGCACGCGCACACCCAGCGCTCCAGCAATGTTAAACAAATCCGGTTTGTTTCAGGTGAGTTTTCCTGTCTGTCCTCCTGCAGGCCAGGCCCCTGCGGGGTGATGGGAATCACAGAATGGTTTGGGTTGGAAGGGACCTTAAAGCCCACCCAGTGCCACCCCCTGCCCTGGGCAGGGACACCTCCCACCAGCCCAGGTTGCTCCAAGCCCCGTCCAACCTGGCCTTGAACCCCTCCAGGGATGGGGCAGCCACAGCTTCTCTGGGCAACCTGGGCCAGGGGCTCACCACCCTCACAGCCAAGAATTTCTGCCCCACATCTCATCTAAATCTCCCCTTTTCCAGCGTAAAACTGTTAATCTTCTTCCTGTCGTTACACTCCCTGATCCAGAGTCCCTCCCCAGCTTTCCTGGAGCCCCTTTAGGGACTGGAAGGGGCTGGAAGGTCTCCCCGGAGCCGTCTCTTCTCCAGGCTGAACCCCCCCAGCTCTCTCAGCCTGTCCCCACAGCAGAGGGGCTCTGGCTCTTTGAGCATCTCCGGGGCCTCCTCTGGCCCCGCTCCAACAGCTCCGTGTCCTTCTTGTGCTGAGGGCTCCAGAGCTGGAGGCAGGACTCCAGGTGGGGTCTCCCCAGAACGGAGCAGAGGGGCAGAATCCCCCCCCTCGCCCTGCTGGCCACACTCCTTTTGATGCAGCCCAGGCTGCGGTTGTCTCTCCCGGCTGCCAGCGCACGGTGCCGGCTTGTGTTGAGCTTCTCGTCCACCAGCACCCCCAAGTCCGTCTCCTCAGGGCTGCTCCCCAGCCATTCCCATTGCACTGGGGCTGCTCCTTCCGTCAGCGGAGCCTTTACACTGAGATAAGATCCCAGCTAACGATGCACCCGCCATCGGGAGGGGGACAAAAACTGTTTTGCCAGACCATTAATATGTCCAGACTGCAAATTCCCTGGATGCCTGTAGGGGAAACGTTAGGATAAAGCAGCAGCAAAGCTGCAGCAAACTTCAGGGAGCTGCAAATGCTGTGTGCCAGCTCGCCCCTCACCGAATTATTTTATTCCGCTGGAGGATTTTGAAAGGTAGAACTGCAGCGAGGGTTCGGCATTACAGATGCATCGAGCATCCAGGCTGTAAACTGCGGGGATCTGTGTTCTTGTTTTCTGTTTCTCTCCCCTCTCAGACTGGCTCAGTCGAGAACAAACCCCCACGTCCTCGACACGGGACTGACGGCGCAGGACATCCAGAGTGCAGAAACGCTCTCACCTGTGGACTGGAACAAAATAGATCCCAGCACAGGCGAGAAAGATGATCTCTTCATGTTCTGAGGTCAAACGCGTCTAACGGCTGACAAGAGAATAACCACTAGAAGTCCACGGCCTGAATCGCGCTGTGCCGGGTGCTGTACGCAAGGGGCTCTTCTGGGGGCTCTTCACCAAGTGAGACGACGTTACGGAACAGTTTAGACCAAAGCTTTAGAAATCTAATGCAGATTTTTGTACCTTGCTTTTATCTAAACCACGAGATGCTCTTGAACATATTTATTCATAGCCGTTACAGTTTACATTTATTATTGCAAGGTGTGTAGAGCATCTACAGTATTAGGTGGCAATATACCATCAAAGACCCTTCAGCAGTGCCTGTTCCTCTCTGAAAAAAGACTATGCAACACCAAAGTCTCTCTGTGTATACTTTTCTAGACAAAGGTCTGCAGATGCAAATGCGATGGCAAGCACAACTGTTACTAATCCCCTGTCTCTTGAACAACCCATCCCCTGCCGAGGCAGGGCGAGGAGATTTGCAGCAGCTGCCGACAGAGTTCAAATCGAAGCGGTGGCGGAGATCTTGCTTTTGTCGCGGATGTCGGCGACACTCTCACAGCTGTCAGTCACCCCGACGTGTTCTGGCTCTTCCCTCGCCGCCTTCGTATGGGAATGGACGCTTTTTTACCCAAAGACTCTATGAAGTTTTGCACTTTAAAACTCGAACTGAAAGCAATGGTCCGGATTGTCAAGGTAAGCAGTGCCTGTAACTTCCCTTCCGAAGCTATTTACCCAAAAAAACCCAAACGCGACCCGGCAGTGCTGCCGATCTGTTTCAAAACTGACTTCTCAACGTGCGCCGCTTCTGATGCGCCTCCAAACGCGAAGGCTCCGTTGCGCTGTTGGCTTTCAAAGCAAAAACCACCGGGGAGGAACAGTCTGTTTTGCGAACGCGTGTTGGAAGTTGCGGGTCGGGTGAACCCAGGGGCGGGATGGATCCGTGTTCCCGGCCCCACGGAGCGCGTTGGGCTCTGCGTGCCTTTTTCCTGTCTCAGAACCATTCGGTTGTTGCTCGCTCGATAGACTCACACGGAATTGGATTAGGCAAGACCAATACCTGGATGTTCAATTAGTGAGAGGGGCCCCTTCCCGCAGCATTCCCATCCTTCCTGCCCCCCCCCCCCCCCCGGCAGCCCATCTCCCGGGAGCCGGGGAAGTGTCTTCATCTGCTCCTGGAATTGGAAATAAGTAATGGAGGTATAAAGCTTATGCTAATTAAAAGATTAAGTTTAATGATCCTAAATAGGCGCACTGACAGTTTGCCGTGTTTGTGGCCTTACGTGAAGTATACTAATCTGTTTTATAGATTTGTAACTTGGTTTTGAAACACTAATTCATTCCCCAGATAGCTCTTTATAACTCTCTTAAAACTGCTTGCAGGGAAAAAAAAATAAAAACCTCTTTGTCAGCTGTAAAGAATTTATTAGGAAACAGCTGAGTGACTCTAACTTAGATTTGATCCCCCCCCCCCAAGTGTTACTGTGGTAGGGTGTCGAGGGCTCGTGAAGCTGAGTCATCGTGTCTCTTAATAAAACGTCTGCTCTGTTTATCCTGCAAAATTGTGTTTAAAGCAATTTTACATCTTGAAACTACCCTGCCCGTGACTTATTTCATCTTAGGGGTAGCATCAGTCTCTCGCCATTGAAGGGATTATTCAAAGTTTGCCGGTGCTGCAGAGGC
The DNA here is from genome assembly GCA_947846985.1 of Fratercula arctica. Classification (NCBI taxonomy): domain Eukaryota; kingdom Metazoa; phylum Chordata; class Aves; order Charadriiformes; family Alcidae; genus Fratercula; species Fratercula arctica. The sequence goes on from CANTUZ010000018.1 coordinate 7,092,087, forward strand.
ACACGGTGGAGACGTGACCCTATGGCATCAATAATGCCCAAACTGGGCGGAAATGGTTGTGGCGAGTGCCGTGTCCCGGCCCCGGCGAGGCCTGATTTTCCTTGGAAAGAGCTTGGGCTGCGGGAATGGACCGTGAGGATTTCTCTGTGCGTTGATCTTCCTCCTTTTCTAGAAACTCCAGGAGCATATACTGAAATGCACAATACTATATATGTATGTATATAGTTTTTTAAGAAAACCTTCTGCTGTAAAGAGCACCTGTGCTGAGGAAAATAAAACTTCTACCATTTTTTGGAGTGTCTGTGCTGGGTGATTTGATTTTTACCGCAGTCCTTTTACCGCGTAGAAGCCTTTCTATTCCTAACCGGCTGAATTCTCCCTCTCCCTTGACGCCTGGCAGTGAGAGGTCGGAAACATCCGCGGGAGGTCTGTGTCCATCGGAAGACTCTTTCCAGTGCCATCCAGGTGGGAAGATGGCAGCAGTTAGACATCACCCTGCCATGCTGCCTCCGGGGAATGGGTATGGAGCTGGATGTGGCCATGCGGGATGCACAGAGGGATGTGCCACGGCCACCTTCCCTCCTGCTCCGGGCCGGGAGGTGACCATCGCAGCCGGATCAGTAAATCCATCCCTTCCCGAGCCCCCGCGTCGCTGGATCAGCCTCTGGGGACAGTTGTGACAAGGGACGAGAAGAGGGAGGTTGGTGCTTTGGGCTCGTCTGCAGGTAAACGTGGTGCTGGTAACATCAAAAACCAAAATCTCTTAATTGGTAGAGTTCCTGAGTCGCTGTGCAAAGTGCTTCTCCCTCGGGGGGGAGTTTTAATTTGTACAGCTGCCTTTTAAATAAAAACAGCCTGGAGAGGCCGGCACTGCCCTGGGTACTCGGCCTCCCCCTGCGATTCCTGCCTCCCCTGGCTGCCAGCTTGGAGCCGGCGGCTCCCGCAGGAACCGGCTCCTCACGCCGCTGCCGCTCCTCTGGGAATCACAGGCAGAAACTCGGCTGGGGATGCTGACAAAGAGATTTAACCTTTGGGATATCGGAGCTGGGCCGAGGGCAGAGCGGAGGGGCTTTGCAGAGATGCCTCTCTTCCCGCAGTGTTGGACCAACAAAGCAAACAATTCAAACTTCATTTTTCTGTTTAAATTGTCAGTTCTGGCATGAGATGTCCCCGATTACGAGTGCTGAGCGCCGGCAGCCTGCGCCTTCGTGCACAACTGATGGCGACACCGAGGAACAAATTGATCTTTCAGTTTTGATGTGACCTTTTTTTTTAAGTTCCGGTTAAGAAACTTTCGGTGTCCGTTTCCTTCACCCGCGGGGGGGAGGACGGGGCTCACCCCGGGGGAGACGGGGCTGTGCCGCGGGAAGGCGGCTGCGGGATCGGGGGCTGCAGCATCAACCATGAGCCGGGGGAGCTGGTGGCTTTTCCCCCCCCCACCCCGACTGTGTTTCCCCAGGGGGGACGTGGTGCGACTTCGCTGCCCCTTTTCCTCCCTTCGAGCAGCCTCGGCAGCGGCGGCGGTTGTGCTGTGAAATGCTGCTCTGTCACCCCGCGCTGGCACGGGGCGGTGTTGGACATAACGACTCCATCCATCCTACGGATGGGAGCCAGCGTGGGCGAGGAAGCTCTAACTCGGAGCCCGGCTTCAATCTCCCTCCTGAAAGCACCTGGTTAAGAAACAAAACCTGCAGCTCGTGCAAGCCACGGGCTTCGGAGCTCATTTCTTTAACTGCTGGTGCTGCAACTCGTTAAACTCGTTTAATGCATCCCCCAAAACCGCAGCCTGTTGCTGCCAAGATACGGGCTGGCTTTACACGCAGACGTTAAGTTTATCAAGCGTTTCCTCCCTGTTCCACGAATGCTCTTGAGTGCTGCCGCGGCCACCCCCCCGGCCACACGGCCAGCGAGGGCACGGGGCCGTTCTGCCCAATCCCTCCTGCGCGTGGAAGTGTCTCCGTCTGAAAAAGCTGTCATTTCCATGCCAAAAATCCATAAGCTCGTCAAAAAGTTAACTTTCTTATGCCCACCCCCCACACACCTCAGAAGAAATCCATCCGACCGCCCTTTCCTGAAACCTGGGGCCTTGATCCATCGGGGGGGTGGTAACGTGGGGTTGGTGGTGCCCGTTTGCGCCCCTGTTCTGCTGCATTAAATAAAATCTGCCGCAGCGGCTCCTGCGGAGGCAGCACAAGCCCCGTCGGGCGCCTGGAGCCCAGCAAGATGCAACATGGGCTTGGGAGGACACAGAAGCTTTTCCCATCCCCAGCACGGGGGGACCCGGGAGCCCGCACCAGCGGCCGCGGGGCCAGGAGCGGACGAAATTACCCATCGCGAACGAGACACGAGCGAGCGGGGCCTCAGCTTCCAGCCCTCGGCTCTAAAGTCCTTTTAGCAAGAAAAGCCGGCATCCGACTGCGAGCAATTTATCAGGAGCGAGTGGATCCTACTTATGACAGAGGGAGTCTTAATATTGCATTACTGCATTTATTTAGCACCTCTCCTCTGAAGCCCAGGGGAAGGATAATGGGAAACAGCGTTGTGGGTTGCTGGGGGTTGGTTGTTATTTTTCTTCCCTGCTAAAAGCAAACATCTCCAGCTGGTTCTTGGCTCGGAGGAGAAATATTGGCTTTACAAAAAGAAGGGATGTCAAGTCATTAGGAGCTGCGGGAGGAGGAAGCCTTCTGAGATAGGAGTGGAAATGGGGCCCGAGAGCCGGAGCCAGAAAGCAGATGTAGGAAGCGCGGGAAGAACGGAGGCAGTTGCGCAGCGAATGTGCAGGTAGAAGGTAATTAGTGACCAAGCGCTGGTTAATTTACTGTCACCGGCCTATCACGCTGGGCACGCGCTCGGTCCCTCCTCTGCTGGGCTCTGATCTTCGTCAGCAGCGATTGCTTCTCGCTCCTGGCTCCGCAGCGGCTCCCTGGGCCGGCAGAGCCAAGAGGGACCCTCTGCTCTGCCCAGAAAGCGGATTAGCACTCGGCTAACAGGGCCACGTGCCACCATCGGCCGGTGCTGGTCCCCAGCCAGGCGCCGGGAGCCAGAGCCTGGGGCTTCTCCATCCCGGCTGGCGCCGCGCACCTTTGGCAGCACCGAGCATCTCCCAGGCCACGAACCCGTCGGAAAGCTGTCGGCCCCGGCTGGGAGCGCAGAAATGTGTCGTTGCGATTGAGCGCTCGTGCTTTCTTCCCCGCGGCGCAGCCTTGGATGCGGCAGGAGCCGGGTCGTGCCAGCAAACCCAGCGTGGGAGCGCCGGGAAAAGCAGCGCCGGCTGCGCTGGCAGGGACCCTGCCACCTTCCAGCCTCTTCGCTTTTCCTTCCCGCAGCCAGGCGGGATCGTCACCAACGTCACCGTTCCCACGTCAGGGCCGCGGGGTCGCTCCTCTCCCTCCGAAAGGAAATACGGGGAGAGGCAGGTTGTGAAACGTCAACCCCGTCAAGTTCTGGCTCCAAAATCCCTGCCGATTCCTGTGATTTATCACTCGCCCAGCTGCTACTTGCAGCTTGGGAAAGATAAGCGAGAGGGGGGAAAATATGGATTTGAAAAGCTTGGCTTTGAAGCCCACAATCTCAGGCCAAGACTCCTGTCCTGGCCAAGGGAACGGGGTAGGAACAACGTTACTGGTCACGGCTGAAATAATACAGCCATTCATGTCATGCTGCAGAACAAGACGGTAACTCTGCCGCCTTCTCCTCCCTGACAGGCGTCTTTTGAACCATGATGTGACAAAACCAGTATTTAGATACCAAAACCCTTGCTGCCTTCTTTGTCTTTTCAATTTATTCCGCAAGCACCTTGTTTGCCCCAAACTTTTCCCATCCCGGTTTCCGTTTCGGCCGAGCAGCCGCAAACACGCGCCCGGGGCGTCATAGAGCTGTCGTCTCTCCGGGCAGAGGGGCTGATGCCTCGGGGATTCTCCTTCCCCTCCTTTCAAACCAGCCGCTCTGCAAACTCGGGTCCAGATCAGCCACTTTCTGCCTCCAAGGGTTTTGTTTTTTTCACCTTTCCAGCCATCGCCGTCAGCCATTTCTTCCCCGGCGCAAGCCCCAGCCTCCGTGCAAGAGGAAAACGGTCCCAGGGCCGAGTTTCCCCGACGCTCCCGCTGCCATCCACGGCGGCAGTTTCTGTCTCGCCTGTTCACAATCCCACGGACGGTAACACCACTCCAGGCGAAGTTTTGGCTTAAAAAGCTTTGATGAGGATACTTCGCAGGGAGTTATTTGGCTTGTACCTTTGTGTTTCCATCTCCCCACCCAAATCTCCCCGTAACAGCCCCCAAACTTGTCAGCTCTCGTTTTAGCTACAGCCCTCCTCCCTCCCCCTGCTTGGCGGCGTGAATTTTAACGTGACGTCCCAGCACCAGGCCCGTCACTCGGCTCTTGCCTGTATCACGCGCTGGTACGTATGAGCCCCCAGGTCTAATTAACGTCATAAAACGTGTAAAAGTCCTAAATCTCCTCAGACGTGGCAATTTTATCACTTCCATATACTGTCACAGCACAAGTAAAACTGACAGTAAGGAATAAAACAGTTACGTCTGGCATTTTTTATTACTTTTAATATGCTACCTTTTTGTTTGTTTGTTTGTTTTGTTACTGGAAATTTAAATTACAATGGTATGCTTCACTTAAAAAAAAAAAAAAAAAAAAGAAGAAGAAAGTATCCATAGCAACTGGAACATCTAAATTATTACAGGCTGATCACTTCTCTCCTGGAGTCACATCACATGCCTTTCAAAGACAGTCCCAGAGGTGCAGGATTTTAATAGAATCTTTTTCTTCCCCCCTACCTTTTTTGCAAATAAACAACTGTATACACAGCGCTTTCTCCATCAATATGCTGCCTACAGAAAGATCTAAACTAATAACTGCCAGCACGCTTCATTACCCGGAGAGGGAGGGTTTCAGGCTTGGTCTTGCAATCTTTACTTCATACGAGGCTTTTTCATCCCAGTCGGCGCCTCCTGGTTATCCCGTGTGAAACCGGAGAGTTTCCGTCGAGTTCAGCTGATGTGAATTTGGGCTTGAATCGGGGGAAAGTAGGAGGGGAAGGGGAAAAGGAAGGGGAAAAGGAAGACAATGGCATCCTGGGGGGTGTGAAGAAGAGCGTGGCCAGCAGGCGGAGGGAGGTCACCCCCCCTCTGCTCTGCCCTGGGGAAGCCACAGCTGGAGTGCTGGGTCCAGTTCTGGGCTCCCTGGGTCAAGAAGGACAGGGAACTGCTGGAGAGGGGACAGCAAAGGGCTGCCAAGATGCTGAGGGGATGGAACATCTCTCTTATGAAGAAAGGCTGAGGGATTTGGGTCTCTTCAGTCTGGAAAAAAGACGCCTGAGGGGGGATCTCATCAACGCTTCTAAATACTGAAAGGGTGGGTGTCAGGAGGATGGGGCCAGGCTCTTCTCAGTGGTGCCCAGCGACAGGACAAGGGGTAACGGGCACAAACTTGACCATGGGAAGTTCCACCTCAACATGAGGAGGAACTTCTTTGCTGTGAGGGTGGCAGAGCCCTGGCACAGGCTGCCCAGAGAGGTGGGGGAGTCTCCGTCTCTGGAGACATCCCAACCCCGCCTGGACGCGTTCCTGTGCCACCTGCTCTGGGTGACCCTGCTCTGGCCGGGGGTTGGACGGGATGATCCCCAGAGGTCCCTTCCAACCCCTGCCAGTCTGGGATTCTGGGATTCTGTGACCCTGCAGCATCGGGAACCTGTTTGTTAGATGACAAGCTGGAGTCAGCCTTATTCACATGTTATTCTTTCAAAATTCCTAGTTGTCACCCCCCAAAAACAACTTCAGCAGCTGCTGGACATTTCAAAGGTGATTGGTGGGGAAATACCCAGGTATTTTGCAGCCACCATCCCTCCATCCGAGCCTCCTCCGTGACTTTTGGTCCGAAGCAGTGATAGCTTTCCGCTCTTGAAAAATTCCTTCACCTTACCATGAAAAAAGCCCTGCCGATATACACGGAGCTGTCAAATGTAAGAAACAAACATGCTGGAAGAAATAGAAAGGCATTTTTTCCTCTCCAATCTCAATTATAGGAATCATATGCGTCATCTGGACCAACAGTAGGTCAAAATTGCTCAGCCAGGAAGATTTGATATATAAAAAAGCGGCAGCTGATAGCCTTCCTCTAAGCTCATGTATTATTATGTTATAACAGAAACTATGGTAGTAAACCATGTTTACAGGCTCTCTTGGAAAGCTCAGGTTAAGAACAAAGGCTTAATAAATGTACTCGTACATAGTAACAAGATCTTAAACCAAGCCTGTGTGTATCTGGGATCTTATCGTGTTCAGTAATAGCAGAGATTTGCTTTTTATCTCCTTCATTTCCCATTGCCGTGTGGTACCTTCCTGGGTCATCATTTCCTGCATTTTCCCCCAGAGGTGGCTGCAATTCCAGCAGGATACATTTCCAGAGCAGAACATGCAAATTACAGAGGAATGAGACAGTCTTTAACGATATAAAATATTACTTATCGCTTAACCTTTGCAGAAGAAGAGCTGATGTGCAGGCAAGCGGCTGTGGTTCGCTGAGGCCAGCGCTTGGTTAAAACCCAAGGAAATGTGTCGGAGTTCTTTGGTTTGGTTTGTTTATAAGGAAGGGTCGGGGAAGCTCCACATCCGTGGAAAAAGAGGGGGCTCCAAGGAGAGAGGCTGCAGGCTTTGAATAGGGTTGTGGTCGGGGCAACGCCGGCAAATGCCGTTACAGGAACCGGGGGGTATCGTCTGTCAGCGACTTTCAGATCGACTCGGTTTCGTTATGCGAGTTAAAAAAAAAGCCAGAGCGAGAGAAGGTGGGTGGTTAAAGAGGCCTGAGAATGATGCAGAAAAATCTGTCGGACCTGCGGATCCGGCTCACATTTGAAAATCACCCCCTTTATGGCTCCCGTGAAATCACCTTTTAATAAAGAGTCTATAACAGGAACCTGTAATTTTGTGGTTGCTGCGTGAGCCAGAGACGACCCGGTTCGCTCTGGCAGAGCTTTATTAAAGCCACGGCTCCGGCTGGTGTCAGAAATATTTACTTGATGACCACAGAGAAACCCTGGGCACCGACCTTGGGCGCCAGGCAGCAAGTTCAAGCCGTCACTCCCTGGCCTCGCCTCCCTCCCAGCTGCACCGCGTCAGGTCGAGCAGGAACCCGCAGGTGGAGGTCTTTGACTCACAGCGTCCCCGAACCCACCTTCTCGCCTCCCGGAGTAATTAAATAAATCCCAGAAGCCCCAGCCTTGGGTACTTGGGAGTCTTTGTCATGCTGTGGTATGTTTGTGGGTAGGGAGATGGGTCTGTGCTGGTCTGCCTGGGGTTTACTTCTTAAATTGGGCCGGATTTGATGCTTAAGGTTCACTTTTGAGGCTTTGGTGTGTCTGTCAGAGTTCTGGGGCTGGGCAGGGGGTCAGAGCTCATCAGCAAAGTGTGATTGTGCCTGAAAACGGCTGGTGTTGGGTGGGCGAGACCTTTGCTTTTAAGGGTGAGAAGAGGGTGGGTCTCGTTTTTATGTGTTGGTTAAAAGGTTGTGATCCAGTGGACGGACGGTGCTGTGTGAGTCAAGCCTCAGTTCTGGGGGAAGACTGGCAGAATCTGGGTTACTTGCTCCTTTGTGGTCTCCCATTTATGTATTGAGCTGACCTGACTCAACTCTGTGGAATGTGATGGGAGAACGAGAAAAGCTTCTGGTGAAGTTATTTAGGGACTTCAGACAGGTACGAGCACACAATCATTTCACAACTATGACAGGAGAAGCTTGGCTAGCGTGCCGGTTGTATTTCATAGCTGCTTCCCCCCGCCCTTGATGCGATGTGCCTTTCCAGTTCTGCTTTTTATGTCCTCAAAACGAGAGCGGGGTCTCTCGAGGCCTGGGGTAAGACAGAGCCGGCACCGGCTGGAGCAGATCTTCTCAGTTACAGGTGTTCCCTCGTCTCGTTAACCAGATTGCACAAGGAAGGTGCAATACTGCTGAGCTCAAAATTACATCTCTTTATTTGCTACCTGACACAGCAGCAGAGGATGAGAGAGACAGCTGCAAACAAGTTTAAAAGTATTGCTTCCTCAGAGTGAAACCCAGGAGATGAGATGTTTTGGGTTTCATCTGGCCGACCAAAAGCCCCTGGGGAGCTCTGGGTGCTCCTGTGACTGCCATGGCCGGCTCTGGGCTGGCCCCCAGCACCGCAGAGCTTCGGAGGGCGCCCACCCGTGATTTTTCTAACAAGCTGTGATTTATGGGATGCCTGTGGAGCAGCTGGTCTCTTCGCGATAACAAAGGAGAGTCTGTGATGCAACTCCTCTGAGAGCAGGGAATGGACTCTCAGCCCTGGAGGCTCTTCATAGCCTGTGTCCCCATGCCACCTCTGCATCCCAGCTGACAATGTGACCCCACTTGTTGTCCCCTTTCTGGTCCATGATCGGCAGAATCATAGAACGGTTCGGGTTAGAAGGGACCTTAAAGCCCATCCAGTGCCACCCCTGCCCTGGGCAGGGACACCTCCCACCAGCCCAGGTTGCTCCAAGCCCCGTCCAACCTGGCCTTGAACCCCTCCAGGGATGGGGCAGCCACAGCTTCTCTGGGCAACCTGGGCCAGGGACTCACCACCCTCACAGCAAACAATTTCTGCCTCAGATCTCATCTAAATCTCCCCTCTTTCAGTGTAAAACCCTTCCCCCTCATCCCATGGCTCCCCTCCCTGATCCAGAGTCCCTCCCCAGCTTTCCTGGAGCCCCTTTAGGGACTGGAAGGAGCTCTAGGGTCTCCCTGGAGCCTTGTCTTCTCCAGGGTCACCAGATCAGGTCTGGTGGCTGGAAGCTGATCTTCTCGTTTTACTGGGAGGGAGTGCAGGTGTGGTCCTGCCCTTGTGTTGTCAACACTTCTCCCCTTGTGCTGCTCCTGCCAGCTTTAGTTAAATGGCATTGTAGCAGTCTCTTCTGAGGGATTAAATCGCTCCCAAATCCTCGGTATGAACCACTGAGCCAGGAATGATGGACCTGGGAGATGAGATTTGTGGCCAGAATCTGGGAAACGTTCAGTCTGGAGCAAGATGAGCCTAATCCTAACCTGCCTCTTGCTGCAGCTGCTCCGAGTTCGAAGCAGGGGGTGACAAAGCCTCCTTTAAATGCTGCCTCCTACCCTGAGGAGCTTGGGCTTTATCTGGTTTGGGACCTACCAAGGCCATTTCAGGAAGGTGCCGAAGTGATAACGCAATGCAGTATCTGGAAAGGTGGTTTCTGGCTGTGTGCTGAGAATAAGCGCCATAGATTGTAAAGCGCAGGGGAAACCATTATCAGTATCTTGTCTGATTTTATACAGAAACACATGGTTCAAAAATGTCACTTTGTAACATCAGCGCTGAACTCCAAGCTTCCATCTTAGCTGACAGATCTCTTTAAAACCACACACAGTCTTCAAACTTGTTTAAAGAAAAAAAAAAAAAAAAACCAAAAATCTCTCCTATATCTGAAAGACCGTTCAGCCCTGATACAACACTGTATTCCCTCTCCTCCAAAGTTTGATCCACCAGCTGCAAAAGTGCTTTCAAAGGGCAAGAAGGCGGCCAACCAGCTCAAGAGGAGAGCCCCTTCCATGGAAAGCAGCATTCTGCAGTCAACCATTTGATCATCTGTCCCCAGGTTTTTCCTCTTGTCTCCAGGACGGCTCTCAGCAATGGCTATTTGAGGGCTGAAGTTCCTCCTCTTTTATCTCTGGGAGCTTCTGACACCAGTGCCTGGAGGATTTTCTAGGCTGAAATGGAAAGAGCCCTGAGCAAGTTGAGGGAAGGGCTTTGGAAGCTGCCCATTAACAAAGCATTAAAGGCTGAGCTGAATTTGCCTTTGGCAAGTGCACGCCGGCTTCCCTGCTTTCTGCAGGCTTCTTCCCAGCCCTGGTTTGAGATGCTGCTGGGTGACGATGTTCCTCTGATCCCGCAGGCGAGGAGTCCCAGTGCTCGGGGTGCATGTGTATGGCTGCCCTCCTCTACAGCGCAGAGCCCACGGGCCGCCCTTGGGGCCACCAGGGACTCGATGGCTGGTGTCAGAGCGATGTCCGGAAAAACCACCCGGCGAATTGAAGCAGACACAGAGCAACAACCTTCCAAGATCAGCATAGGTGACATTGCTTTTCCCCTGCCAACTAGTGAGAAAATGAGCCATTACAACCTCCCTGCAGTGGTAGCTCACTCCTACAAAGGTACTTGGAAGTAGGTGGCCTCGGCACTGGCTGCGCTGACTAACACCATACCCCATACGGCATTTACAGTCCATGGGCTTGTCCTCCAAGGAAGCTCAGCCTGTCCTGGGTGTCTCTGGCTTCAAAGAGCCGCAAAACCTGGGGGAATATCAGCAACATGAAGACTATTGCTATTGCCCACCAGAAAGCCATCAACCAGGCGAGAGGACACTGTGTCCCCACAAGTCACACCTTTCACGTCTTGACCAAGAATTCTTTGGGGTTTATTTCCTTTCTGAAGCAGGGACGGGAGGACGCTGCCCTGAAGCACTAATTTCCTTATCTCTCCCTTCCCCCCAGAATGACTTGATTTCCCCCCTCCCCTGCACGTCTGATACCTGGCAGGTATTTTTATAATCCCATATTTGTTATTTACTCCAGTTCTCGTTTTCTGTTTTACAGCCTGGCCACCTGGTCAGAGCCTTTTTAATCTGTATGCAGCGTGCACGGCTGGTGCAGCCCATGGGAGACCGGTATTTAAAAATGTGTGCTAATATACAACAGCTTGAGGCACAGAAACCATAAATGCTTTTTTTTCCTCCCTCTTTTGGGCCGGCCGCAGTGTGAGTTGCTCACGCAGACGCAAGTACTGGGAGAGGGAGAAAGCACCAACCTATAAAAGGATTTTTAGGAGCCTTGAAGAGGATCTGTTGAGTCTGGACAAGGATCCAAGGAAAATTTTTCTCGTTCCTTTGTGCGGATTAGGCATTGCCCTATCTACAAGCTAAAGGTAGGAAAAGGGAAGAGAAATGTCCCCTGAAATGTAATTGGATCTATGGATCCAAGCAGCTCATTTGTCTTTCCATGGGATCTCTTGGATAACAGATGGAGAATGATGGGACAATGAGTCTGGGCTGGTACTACCCAGAGACACCAGGTAAAGAAGAGCATTTTCCTGTTTCGTAGGGTTTCAGCACATAAAATTGATTTATTTTGTACAGACCCAGGAAAAACTGAAAGGCAACTGAGGAGGACACTTCTCATATGCCACGAGTCAGACGGGACACCTCGATTCCCCAGACTTAAACTGGCAAAATGTCAACAGTTTGGCGTAGACCATCCCAGGCTCCTGTATAAATATAGTGGAGAGAGTGATTCATCCACACGATGGTAGGAGTGACCTGTTTCTCAGGTTGGGACAGATGAACTTCAGCCTGAAGGTGACTCAAAAGTTATTCAGGGCTACGTGGAGCCCTCTCCGTATTTCAGTGTTTACAGGAAACATGGTGCAGTGCACAGCTGAGAGAAGGCAACCGACCGAGGTGCATTTGGCCTTACAGGGGAATATTGGTACTCGGGGGGGAAAAATGGATTATTTTTTTCTTAAATAGAGCAACAATCCTGCCTTTCAGGGGGAAAAAAATAACCTGCAAAATAGGACTGTGACACCAGCATATCTGCAAAGTGCAGATTATTCTTCTTTTATGGCTTTAGCTTATGACTTTCCCATGATCGTTTAAAATCTGGACTCATATTTCTTGTCTGGATACTAATGATCTGACACGGGAACTCCCACTCTGGAAACGTGAACTCCACAGTATCTCTGTTTTTCTGTATTGGTTAATGTCTGGATAGGGAAAAGGGTAATTCTATAATTTGGCAAAGCAATGCATAGCAAAGCGCTTCAACAACTTTTACTCCTCTCTACAGGGAATAGAAATATATTTAGCTGCCAGAACATCTGCCCCATTAACCTTAGATTTTCTTTTCTTTTTTTCCCTACGCGCTATTGACCTCTTTGAAAGAGGTTTAAATTCCGCTTACCTTGAAAGTCCCCGGGGGGGGAGGCACCAAGATCCGTGCAAAACACAAGGCGTTTATCCCAATCGATAACCTGGCAGCTTCGGATCACTGCAGGAAGAGGCTGGTGGTAACATCTGGGTAGTGCCAGTAAAATACTCTGGAACCTGTGTATTAATCTCAATATAATTGCCCAAAGGGCATCTACTGACCTACTTTACCCTCCAGTGTAAGTTACTGCACAGTTGACAAATGATTTTAACAGAGCCTTAGTGGTCACCTGAGGATGGCCAATATATAGCGCTATAAGCTGGAATTTTCATTGCGGCACATAGTTTAAATGACTTTTAACTCTTTGGAAATGCTTCTTTTTCCCTATAATGGAAATATTTACGTTATCCCATCTGAATGCTCTAAGGTGTCTTTATTTCTCTTGGCCTGGCTCATAATGGCCTAGTTCAAAAGCATTAAAGTTTAAGGGAAACGAGCTTGGCACCAAGGGAAGGAGGAAAATATTTTTTTTTTCCTCTGTGAGATGGATCCGTTTGCCTCAGGAAGGTGCTCGTTCCCTAATGGCGCAGGTTTCTCGCTTACCCTGTGCAGGGGAGTGTCTCCGCAGCAGGTTCAGGGTCTCTCTACATCGCTTCCGTAGCGCAGGAAAATAATCGAGAGGGGTTGAAGGTTTGATCCGATGAGTTTATCAAGGATTTCACAGTGTCAGAGAGAATCCAATCTAAAGACAGAAACATCGGACAGTAACTTACCGATTTGTCTGCCATTCTGGTTAGCCTGAACTGCATTTTTTTTTTTCTGACAAGTCAACTCTTTTTCTGAAACTTATTCTTAGATGTTTTCCACTTGGGATCTTATTTCTGAAGCCATCTAAAATAGGATGTTGCTCCACATTCACAACAGCAAATTCATTGCATTCTTGTGGGCCTTATCTCACTTAAGTAGGGGAAAATGGAATACAGTCATTCTGATGATGCCGATTTGAATGAAAAAAAAAAAAAACCCAAACCAACAAAGCAACCAACTTGTGCAGCCTGATACATTAGTCACAAGGTGTTACAAGAAAGTAATAACTAGAACTGTTTCCGCTCTTTCCTCCATGCACCTTATGCTGTGTTTCTCCTTTTGCGCTATTTTTAATCTTGTTTTATATTTTCTCTGACGCAGAAGAGGTAGGACTGTTGAGACATAGACCTTTACCATAATTAAGCAAGATTCCCCCTCTTGTGAAAGCTCATTCCTACCCAATTCTGGTTTAAGAGACATAGAACAGATTGTTATCTCAGATGCAAATAGCTTTTGGTTTTGGTTTTTTGGGTTTTTTTTAGAAAACTGGTAATTCTGGCTGAGGTGGTGGTAGGTTTCATATTGTGCAGATGTCTCTCTCTCTCCTGCTAGCGGAGAATTCTCGGCGAGGCTTCCGTGCATCCCTGAATGCGAGTCTTAATTCCGATAATTAACATCTTGTATGTATGAATGTGGAGTTAAAAGAAAACCAGTCAAACCTGCAGATCGGTGCATGATGATGCTTCTCAATTCAGAGGTTTAGGGGCTAAATATGCTATTTTCTGTATTCTGAATTTGACCGTAGCTGCATTTGAATCGCTTCATAGGGAGAAGGTAGCTGCCTTCTCAGCATCTGCCCTTCACTCCTCACTGGTAAAAAGATGAGGGGGCTTAATAGACCCTCACTTTGCAGGTTTAGCACGTGAAAATTATCACGTGAAAACTGTATGCCTGCACAGCACAAACTCAATGAAACCTGGGCAAAATCCACTACTAGTTCATCTGTTCTTGTTACTCACAGCCTGCAAACCTCTTCCCTGGCAGCACAAGGTGGTCAATAGATGCTGATGGGATCGCCTGGAGGAGGAGGATGATGGCTGCTCCGAAGAGTCATGCCTTAAATATGTCTTTCTATACCTTTTATCACCCACTTTACACACTCGTTTTCTTGCACCATATATAGGTTGGTACTCCAGGCTGCGGCTGGAGGGAACTTACTCTGTTGGCTGAAGTCATCTGGGCTATATATCCTCCCTCTCTAGGTGACATTGCCATGGTTGCCATACAATTTAGCCTTTCAAGTGTCTTAGAATACCTCCTACCAACTCCAGTAATCCATCAGCACACGGTCTAACGTAACAAGCAATCATGCTTTTCACTCTCTGTTCCTTAAGTAACACAAGGCAGCAGCACGCTCTCCTAGGCTAAAAGCAAGCTACTACCTATGCTGGCAAACTGCAATCCACTTTCACATAGCAGATAACAAAGTTCCTAATCATCTAGGCTTCTCAGGAGCCTTGTGTCCTCTGCTTGTATTTCTAAAACCGCAAAATAATCAATATCAGACAGATTTCTTCTGTCCTGAGTCATTACAGGCCATCAGGGATTGTTTCACTCATTCTCGCTGTGTGTAGATGAACCCCGCTTACGCCAAAGTTTAGGGCGGCTGTTTGCATGATGTATCAGCTGGTTTAAATGTATGGATTTCCCCGTATCTGATCACAACCAGATAAAATGACCGTGGCTGCAGTGGGACTGAGAGCCCACACGCATCTAAGCCTTTAAATAGACGTTAGACGTTGCTTCTGGCAGGTGAGGAAAAGCAGCCTTGGGGCTGTACGGAGACGGAAGATGCCTCAGAAGCTTTGTCCTCCCCAAAACGGGCCATGCGTGGGTAAGAGCCCAAGGTGGAAGCAGCCAGCATCCCACTCAGCATGAGCCCTGCAGTCCCAGCGGGCAGCTCAGCAGCTCCTCAGATGAGGCTTCGGAAAGCTGAGCCACAAATGAGGCTCCACGCCATGGTAAAAGTGTCAGAAATTTTTTAACTGCACACCGAAAAGACGACACCTTGTTCTGTCAACTGTCGTGCTTGTTCTTTCAGAGGTAAAGGATTCCGTCCTTTTTAAAGCTGGCAATTTCACCAGGTTTTGTTGTCACTATCTATACTTTGTAGTAGCTATCAACAAAGTTTAGGCATGTGGTTTACATGCTGAGGCTGCCCTGTTTTAAGGATGCATTTAAATGTACTATCCTTTTCCACTTCAATGAAACAATACTGGGATGTTGGGTTGGTTTTCTTTTCTTCTTTTTTTTTTTTTTTTTTTTTACCCTAAACTAACTCTGTTAACTCTGAAGCTGTCTGCCAGCAATACAGAGACTTTCGTCCATCTGCCTGCTCTATCCTTTCATGGCCGCGATGCCTAAAAATCACAGGTTTGAGTGGTTCTGAGAGTCAGAGAGGGCTTTCTGGTGAAGACCTGGAGCACTATTCCAGCAGGAGAGACATCCCAGCCACCCCAGCAGCCAGAATGGGAGCATTTTCTACAGTGAGAGGTGGGGGGAGAAAAAAATCAAGCTTACTCTAAAAGATAGGCTGGAGGCTTGAGTGTAATTATCTTGCCAAACTCTTTTGCCTCGAGTATTATCTATCACTCTGTAGTTTTCTTCCTCACAGAAAGGTAGATATTAAATCCTATTTTTCTTGTGGCCATAAAAAAAGTAATTTTCTCCAAATTATTTCTTGCAGTCCTGCTAAAAACAAGAATCATAATGCAGCAGGACCCCCACCTTTCCAGCAATTACACTCTGCCTCCCAACTCCTTCAACACCAATTTCTCAATTTATTTGGTTTATGTCTGGAACTGCAGTCATACACAGAGACGGGGCTCTCAGCCTTATTATTACACAGACTAAATGGCTTTAAAAATGTAATTAAACATTTACCTTGAAGACAATGCTTTGTCTTCTTTAAGAAGAATGATATCTTAATTTAACCTAATTTAGAAAACCTTTAATTTCTAAGAATTTACCTTCAAGACAATGTTATGCTAAACACAGAGCAAAACAAAAAGATTTCTTAATTTAACTTAATTAAAAGATAAGCCTCCAACTTTTCTATCACTGCTGTAGAAAACGAGGAGCTAGGCATAGCCTTTTGGTTTGTTCAGAACTGTCTATTTTATTATGCCTTTGGTTTGTTTTCAGCTGTAGATTTTATTATCCTGCTTGATGCCTCCAAATCCTCTCAGAAAGCAGAGCTACCTAACCTTTTCGGTCCTGGGGCCATCCCTAAGAAGATCAAGGGACCACCACTGCAACAGCGGAGGTTTTTGGTTTGTTGGGGCTTTTCGTTTGTTTGTTTGTTGGTTTGTTTTTCTTATAAGGCTGAGACAAAATGCAGCCTGCCACTTGAGGTCTCTCCAGGGACCAGGAGGTGGGAGGGGGGGTGAAGGATTATTTCCATTCAGTTGGAGGCCGAGGCAGGGTGTGAGGTGTTGGGATGATGGAAGCCCACGGAGCGATGGCCTCTTGCTGGCCCCTGAGGGACCACTGATAAATGCACGAGGCAGGGCAGCAGTAAAAGCCCTCCCAACTGCATCGATGCTCCAAATAATGGAGCTGGCAGTTGGCTTTTAGGCTTTTCCCCCTTCCAAGCTGCCCTGCGAAGGCGTGCAAAGCAGCAAAACTAAACCATCCTTTGTAAGGAGCTCCCCTGGGCTCCAAGGAGCTTGCGGAGCATCTGCTGTGCTCAGTGAGGCTCCAGCGTGACTGCAGCCGCCAAATCTATTCCCCTCTCCCTGGTGGGGCAGCTCCGGGGCCGGGAAGGGAGAGCAGATGTGTGGAGGGCTCAGAGATCCTCGAGCAGATGCTCCGGAGGAAACCCAACCCCATGTGGCGGCTGGGAGATGGTGCCCACATCTCCATCTCCCTCTGCCTGCAAAACCACGGGGGGGGGGAACGGTTCAGAGGACGCATTTCAAAAAACCAAATAATCAAGGTGCAAATTCACCTCTGAGGATGGTTGCCTTCAAGGTCCACCGGGCAGCCACCAGACAGCTAAAAGCACAAGGCTTGCTTTTGAGTTTTATTTTGACGGGATGAAAACCTGCAGCAGGTGTAAGGAAGGGTAAGGCGGGACAACGGCCGGCCTCGGGCACAGCTGGGTGGATAGTGGCTCCCGAGCCCAGCTCCTAGAGCTGCTCTGCCGCCTGCTTTGTATCACTTATAGCACTTTTCACAGGAAAATGACAACACGACTGTTTCTCAGCTGTACAGTCTGAAATGTGGGGCCTGGCAATGTACAGACCCTGCAATCGGAGCAGGTATTTCTTTGCTGTGGTGTTTAGTTATTTACAACGAAGGAGGTCACTGAGCACAGGAAGACGCAAACAGCAGATGATTCCTTTCCTCGCAGCCCCAGCTCCTTTCCAGCCTACAAAATGTTCTCTTTTAGCTCTTCCAAGTTTAGTCACAGCCATGCTTCGGCGGCAGCAGCAGTTCACCCTTTCGTGTGAGCCTCCTCCTGCTGTGACTCTTTGTCCTCACAGCACCCAAAAACCAGCTCTGGTCACCTCCTCTGCCCATCCAGCCCCATTTCTGAGCAGTTTCAGATGCCTTTGGTTTTGGGTGGTGCCCCTTTTTTCCTCTTGTTGCTAATTCTGTAGATTTTTGGTTGGCTTTTTTTTAACATTTATGAGTAGAAACACTTTGGTTCCTCATCTTCACCTCTGCTATAGCATTACCTCACAGGGTGACTGTCGTATTTGGTTAGTTCTTGTACAGTACATTGGAGGTTAAGGTGTGTGATGAGGATGTTAAGCATTTGGGATTCAGATGTGGTTCATGACAGTTGACTTTGGGCTCATAAAAGCCAGGAAGGACAGTTTTATGTGCAGGAAAGTTGTTCCCAAACCACCTCCAGCCCCTCTCTGAGGCCCCAGCTCCTGGCGAGGGATGAGCCACCACACCAGGCCTGTGGGACGTGGTCCTTCTTGGGGGTTTTGACCCTACAGCACACGCCAGACCTCGAGGGGCAGGTTATGGGGGCTACGCGGTTAAATCCAACCCCTCAAGAGCCCTCACAGTAGCTGAGGTGAAGGGAAAGCACCACCCTACACCTACCAGCCCTCACAACCCTCGGAACCCGCCCGCGCCCACAGCCCCTATTTAAAGGAGCGCCCCCCCGCCCCGTCCGCCAATCGCAGCGGGGATGGGGGCACGCCTCGCAGCCAATGGAAGGCCGGCTGGAGGAAAGGGGCGGGGCGAGGCGCTCCCCCAGCTCGAGACGGGCAAGTGTGGTAAACAAGCGGGCGGCTCTCCCGGTTTTCCTGGCGTTTGGAAGAGCCAACGGGCGCGGTCCGGCTCCACCAGTTAGCCAATAGCGAGCGAGGGCGGAGCGCGTCCCGGGGGCTGATTGGCTGGCGCGGCGCCCCGAGTGACCGTTGGCAGGAGGAGGGGCGGGGCGAGGGGCGGGGCTGGCGGGGCTGTCGCAGTGAGCGGCAGCAGCGGGCGGTGCGGGCAGCGCATCCCGGCGGGTCCCCTTCGGCGGGGAGGAGCAGTGGTGAAAAGCAGAGGCCTCTAAGTAGCTTGGTGCAGTTAGGTACTTCCCTCCTGGATGCTCGGATGGGCAGGAGAGAGGAGCCGCTCCCTGGAGAGCCCGGCAGGCAGCCAGCCTCTTCCTCCTCGTGATTTAACGGGGTCTTTGCGAGCGCTGACAGCAGCGAGGGGCTCTCGCTTGTGAGGTGCGCAGGCAGGACTGAGAAGATTTGTCTCACTGTAGGACCCAGAGTGGCTTGGATTTGTCAGAGGGGTGAGTAAACAGGGCTGGGGGTAGGCAAGCGTCCGCTGAACGGGTGCGACGGCGTGTTTGGGGGGCAGTGCCGAGCCCGCCCGAAGGAATAGGGGTGATTTGGGGCTCGTAGGTAGGTCTTTAAAAACGTGTGGTGCTTTTTGAAAGTGGTCCTGCTCGCTTTCTTCGTGGTCTGAAAGTTGAGCTCTGTCTCTTCCAGCGCACATAAGGTGTGAGGGGAATGGATAACTATTAACAGTGAAGTAGAGATTTGGAAGAAAGGGTGAATTCGCCGCGATCCATTTAGCAAAACCAAAAATCCGTAGATTTTTTTCCTCAAGAAACTTAGCCCCAGCCGAGCTTTCCGCTTGGCTTGTTTGCGGACCCATCGTCTCCAGCCCTCTGCAGGCGCAGGCAGCCCCTGGCAGCCTGGTGAGGAGCGGAGCAGCCCCGTCCCTGCCACCCTGCGCTGTGTCCCTGGGCACCCTGCTCCTCCCGGATCCTCCTCTCGGCCCCAGGGCTGCCCCACCAGAAGAGCCCGGAGCTGTAGGGGATGGTGTTGAGCTGGGAGCTGCTCGCAGGGAAGAGTTGATGGCAAGTCCGGATAGAGGGAAAACGACCTAGTGTGGCTGGAGGGAGGGGGAACGGCTGGGTAGGCGGCAGACACTCCGGGACAAAGGCTTACAATGCCGGCTGCATTCGTCTTGGTGTTGAATGAAGGCGTTCTTATCTCCCCCGCCTCGCAGGAATGCTGCAGCATGAACCCACCGCCTAGAGAGAAGGGATCGCACCTCCTCGGCATCGCTCCCTGAGCCAGCCCGACAGCAGCCGTCCGGCGGGGAGCCTGCCCCGGGGGACAGTCGCCGGGAGCAGCCCAGCCCAGCCCTGCCGCTCCGCCGCACGGCTCCGGCGGGATGCGCTCGCCGCCGCCTTCATGCCGGAAGGGGGGACGCTGAACCGCCGCTCCGCGCCCTGCGAGCCACTCGGGCAAGGACCCCGGGCAGCGGCGGGGCCCCGCGGTTCAGCCCGCTCCGGAGCCATCCACGTGTCGCCCGCCGGCGGTGTCCGCTGAAGGCGTCCGCTCCAGCCGGTGCTGCGGGGGGGCACCCCTGAGCCTTTCGCCGCAGAAGCCAGGCGGTGCTCCCCGGGGGTGGCGGCGAAGCCCGCCCGGCCGCCGCTATCCGGTGCCCCATGGTGGTGCTGCGGAAGCTGCCGGGCATGCCGGGCTGGCCGTCGGCGCTGGGGCTGCGGCTGCCGCAGAAGTTCCTGTTCCTGCTCTTCCTCTCGGGCCTGCTCACGCTGTGCTTCGGGGCGCTCTTCCTCCTGCCCGATTCCTCCCGCTTCAAGCGCCTCTTCTTGCCCCGCCGGGCCACCGCCTCCGCCGCCGCCTCCTCCTCTTCTTCCTCCGCCTCCTCCTCCTCCGCCTCCTCCTCTTCCACCCGCGACACCGACCTGCCCCGCAGCCCCCCCGCCGCCGCCGAGCCCCGCCACGCCAGCCCCGCCGCCCCCCGCCGCCTCCGGGAGAAGCTCCGCACCGCCGCCCGCATGGCCGGCCCGCCGGCCCACACCGCGCCGGGCTCCCGGCAGCAGGTGCAGGGCGGCGACGGGCGAGCCGAGCCCGCCACCGGGGCTCCCCCCGCCCGGGAGACGCGAGCTTCGTTCCGCTTCGACTACCAGCGGTTCCGCCGGAGCCTCCGACACCCGGTGCGGGGCAGGCGGCCCAGCGAGGACCCCGAGGCCCGCAGGATGAAGATTAAAGAGGTGAGGAGTCCGCGCGCCACCCGCCCCTCATGGCCGTGTTTAGCCCTCACCATCCCCTCACGGCCGTGCCCCCCCCCCCCCCCCCCCCCCCCTCAGTCAGCCCTCACCATCCCCCTCATGGCCATGTCCCCCCTCAGCCCTCACAGCCATGTCCCCCCTCAGTCACTCCTCACTGTCCCTTCACAGCCATGTCACCCCCCCAGTCAGCCCTCAGCGTCCCTTCACAGCCATGTCACCCCCCCAGTCAGCCCTCAGCATCCCCTCACAGCCGTGTCCCCCCTCAGCCCTCACGGCCATGTTCCCCCTCTGTCAGCCCTCACCATCCCCTCACGGCCATGTCCCCCCATCAGTCAGCCCTCAGCATCCCCTTACAGCCATGTGCCCCCTCACTCAGCCCTCACGGCCATGTCCCCCCTCAGTCACTCCTCACCATCCCCTCACAGCCGTGTTTCCCCTCAGTCAGCCCTCACAGCTGTGTTCCCGCCCAGTCAACTCTCACCATCCCGTCACGGCCATGTTCCCCCTCAGTCAGCCCTCACTGTCCCTCACGGCCATGTTCCCCCTCAGTCAGCCCTCACGGCTGTGTTCCCCCCCAGTCAGCCCTCACTGTCCCTCACGGCCATGTTCCCCCTCAGTCAGCCCTCACGGCCGTGTTCCCCCCCAGTCAGCCCTCACCATCCCATCATGGCCATGTTCCCCCCCAGTCAGCCCTCACTGTTCCCTCACGGCCATGTTCCCCCTCAGTCAGCCCTCTCCCTCCCCTCACAACCTCGTCCTCTCCTCATTGCCCCCACTCTCCTCGCACACCCTTCACTTCCCCAGCCTTGCCCCCATTTCCCACACAGGCCCCTCGTGCCCCTTTCTCCCTCCTTTTCCCAAGGAAGGTGAGAGAAATTGGGGGGTGTCCCTTTCTTGCAGCATGGCCCGGCACCTGCCAAGTGTCGGCGGGCGCACATGGCTGTCAGCGCCTGCACACCCCTCCTCTCACCGGAGAGGAAACACTAGGGCAGCCTGACAGGGTGTGACTGGAAATGAAAGAGCTGAAATTAGGCAAAGGGAAATTTCAGTCTGGTTATTAGGGGAAAAAAACAAAACTTGCTTGGCCGGGAGGTGCCTGCCTTTGTGCAGGAGGCTCCCTCCCGGGATATGGCTGTAAACCTGGCCGCTTTGCACAAAAGCTGGTGGATGATGAAACTTGCCCTGGTCTGTGGGGATGGAGGGACGGCTGGGCCGTGCCCCTGTGGATGTCGGGGCGGAGGCGCGAGGCTGCCTGTCGCTGTAAATCATGTTGTCGCTCCGGGTAGAGCTGTCTGGGGACTTGTTACCTGCTAACAGCGACCTGAAGCTGCCCTGGCATAGACCCCGCCGAGCCTGGGTAACCTCCTCGCGGGGTTACAGGGGCGGAACGGGGCAGAATTTGGCCTGGTGCCTCCAGTTCCTGCATAAAAGCCTGGCAGCTTCGCAAACGTTGCAGAGCAATCTGTGACCTAGTTAACCAAGAGCTATAGATTCCGGTGTAGTATCCGATTGTGTTTGTCATATCTTTTGCTATGATGGATAACCAACTTGGAGCGAATTTTGGTCTAGCAAGAAGTGCCAACAAGTAAAATGCAGGGATTTAATTAAGGAGAGTATAAATTTGTGGGCTTGGTTCTCTCACAGAGGTGCAGGCATTCAGCAAAGATGCTGCCCCAAGTTGAAGAGAGGATGAAGTCAGAGAATAACACACCGAAGGCTTTCATCTGCTGTAACCTGTGTTTTAAAAACAGGTTTTTTTAAAGCTCCCCTCCTGATATCTCTGTCAGTCATTAAAACAAAGGCTGCACCGCTGGTAAAATTCCAACTTCTTTGCCAGGCAACCAGACACAGCGCACCCAGGGGTGCTGGGTTTCTTTAGGATCCCCGGCGTGGTTGAGCCATCCTTTCGTTCTGCATCTCGGCTGCGGGGAGTTTGGAATATTCCAGTACCCGGCCCTCTCGTGTGCTTGGGAGTTGCGGAGCGTGTGCGTGAAAACACCGCAGGCTCCCGCTTTTCAAAGCATGCTAGGATGGTGCGACAGCCCTGATTAACCCAGCTTCCACTCCGTACAAACAAATCAAATTAGAAAACAAATTTATGAAAGCTAGTGGAATTCAGACCTTTACTTGTAGTTAATTATTTTTTAAATATAGGATTATTGCAAGTTGTATGGATTCAGCCCCATCTGTTTGTAACAGCCATAATCAGTGCCGGGTAGCAGAGTTAGATTTTTTTCAAGGATGAGAATCCATAAATACTAGTTTTATGCTGACGGCTAATTACTTTTCAAACAGAGCCCTTATTCCTTAAAAGTGCCTGCACTTCTATTTACTCAGAAAGAGAGAGAGAAACAAATATGGTGCTGAGATATGAGGCTGAATGTGCAAAACAAGGGATGGTGGTGCAGCCTGTGGAAGAGATAAGGTGTGTCCTTTTTTTTGCAAATCAAAAGGACATGAAGAAAACAAATCGAGAGAGGTTAGAAGACAAATACTGCAGAGAAAGAAACAGATGGGTAAAAAAATTTGCAAGGCAGAAATAAGTCAAGTCATGATACAGCATTTGGGTTAGCAAATACTCTTCACATGATGCGAGAGACGCCAGCAGGGGTTTGCTGGCCGTTTTAAGGTGGTGTGTGCAGTAGCAGCAAGTAGCTTTTCTCTCCTTTTTATTCCAGGCTTTAAGGTCTGTAATTTGTTAAATGCGTTCCAAGCTGTCCTGCTACTTAAAGTTTTGGTTGGGTTTTTTTTTTCCTCCCCTTAGGCCATTCTTACAGGTCAGCACCTATATAACAGGGAGAATGGATATGGGTGGGACTTGTTGGTTTTATTTTTTTTCCCCCATCTGCCAGAGCCTAGATGAAAGCCAGGAGAAGGAACTGGTGCACGATCAAAGACTAGGGCTGGTGCCCAACCTAGAGACTTGGAACCTTCTATTTTTCCATAGGACCCTTCAATCTGAGCGGAAGGTTTGAGCGAGCATCTGCTCTTTCCCACCCAGCCTCTAAGCTGCTTGATGCTTCAGCCAAAGAAGAGGGTGTGTCATTAGTTTCTTGGCTGTTATATGTGGAAAGCGTTGACTGATGTAGCCCCTGCTAGACTTTTTCTGCTTAAAAGATAGTGTTGTCCCGAGTGTGAAACCCACCACTGTGGTGTCTCCCACTTTACTGGTGTTTGGGAAAGCTCTGAACCGTGCTAGGGGCACTGGAGCTGTTTGCAGATTTAAAGATTCTGGGCTCGACTTGCATGCTTTGAGTGCTGTGTTTCCTAGTAGTGCTGAAAGGAGAAGAGGTGGATTAGCAAGTTGAAATGGCATGTAGGAGTCTTTTAAAAGAAAGAAGCGCTGCAGTGAGCTGAGCTGATGTGTGTACACAGGTATGCTGCTTTGCACTGGGGGGTAACTTGGCAGAGTGGCAAGTGGTTCAACTTACCTTTTTAAAGACCAGTCTGGAGTCAATAAGCAGTTGTTTTCCTGAGAAGGAAAAAAAGAGAGCACCTGCGCTGCACAGACTGCTTACTGCAAAAGGTCATCGGTCACCTGGAGGACTGCCTAGGATATACTGCTGTGCGTTACTGTGGGCAGCTGAGGACTGGGGGCACGCTGACCTTTTAAAGAAAACTGCAATAAAACCAAGTAACAATCTCCCCATGCTACAGGTTGGGAAATTTAAAAGGGCCTGGGATTATTCATCTCTTAAATTGACCTCTGAAAAATGTATTAGTTCTGCAATTGATCAGTCATGCATGGCTTCAGGGAATAGCTAATTTTTTTACATGTGCCAAATACTAATCACTAATGTTAAAAAAAAAACCAAACCAAAGTGGTTGTAGTCGGAAAGTGACTGCAGAAATGCCACAGTGGGATTCCATATTTATTTGCTCGCAACAATTTCCACATCAAATTGGCTCAGTGCAAAGTCAAAATGATTTCCCCTCCAACTGCTGCTACTGCAAACTCAGCCTCAGATCTGGGAAAATCAGACCGTGTGGTTTCTGCCTTTTGCATCATAACCAGTAATAAAGATTTTGCTGTTGGAGCTGAGCTGACAGTTTTGCTGATGATGGATGAAGCAAAACAGACTGCTTCTTGCTGTACTGTTGCTGTGTTGGCTTCATGGGTCTCATAGGTAGGGGAGCAGTGGGGAGAGAGAACAGCATTCCTCTAAAGTATTTTTATACCAACCCTATTAATGCCATCCAGTGCTTAAGGACAAGCACT
The DNA here is from genome assembly GCA_947846985.1 of Fratercula arctica. Lineage (NCBI taxonomy): Eukaryota > Metazoa > Chordata > Aves > Charadriiformes > Alcidae > Fratercula > Fratercula arctica. Next base: position 7,116,629 of record CANTUZ010000018.1, read on the forward strand.
GTAACCAGCTGGACCAGAAAGTGTCCATCAAGGAAATTAAGCTAGTGAGTTACTTGCAGTCATGAGATGTGAGAAAAATATGAACAGCGGAAGAGATTTACTGTTTTTTCTTTTCCTCTTTGGGTGCAAAAGGCAAGTTTCCTTGCCTAATGTCTGAGAATACCTAATACCTTAACCTGACAGTGTCCTTTGTCCTTTTCAAATAAGGGAATATGTCAAATTCAGGCAGGCTTTTAGTCCTCTGCTGGGATTGTACCCTTGGGTTTGACATATGCATTCATTTCCTCTGGATTAGTAATACTGAAGCCTATTTATTTTGCAGTGCAGTTCTTTTCATCCTGGCTTTTCTTCCTGTCTCCACCTTCATTTGCCTCACCTTGCTGTCTGCTGTCCTCTTTTAACACAGTTCTAAAGATCTATTTGCTTTCCAAAATCAGACCCTGGGGGGAAGAAGGCCGTCAGAGTCCGTGTACACAGTTACCCTACATCACTCTGCAGATTAGCAGGCACCTATTAAGGTAGATCAGTCTTTTAAACACAAATATCTTGACAGTTTGTCACTAAAAGATAATTGACAAGAAACAGGAACGTTACCAGGAGCTCAGTTTTTGTGGAGAGTTACTTGTTGGTTGCTGAGTTCCCTGTGTGTGGTTTTGACAGTCCTGACGGCGATGAGAAAGCGGGTGTTGTTGGGGAAGTGCTGCTCATTTTCCTTCTGAATTTGTGCCGCAGCCCTGACCCCTGGTGGGAGAAGTGTCTGGTCGTTCTATCTCACACACCTTCCTGGAGGCAAGCAGTGGTTATTCTCAGGGGATTTTACAGGGGTGCATAAGCACCTGGAGCTGGATTGTGATCACCAATTAGTAGAAAGCAGGGCTGAAAGCAGTTCTCAGTTTGAGTTACAGTTGGCCTGTTGGTATAATGCTGTGAATCACATTTATCGGTCGTCCCTGAGCCATCTCATTTCTGAAACCAGCAGTAAAAAGGTTTCAGACATCTTCCTTTCCCTACGCTGTGCAACTTCTATTCTTCCATTTGGAACAAATGCCTTTTCTTTGTGTAATTTGGGGATGAACAGTACTACAAGCAAATAATGTAATCTGTCAGTGGTTCCAGTACATGAGTTGCACCACGCGCAGTTCTAGATGGAATTGCAGCTCCCCGTGCACATCTTTCACTGAGACCCGTGGAAAACATCTAATCCTTTGTGCTGGTCAGATGTAAATCCGGTGACTTCCAGCAGACTTACTTTGGACACTGAGGGTAAAGAAAACTGTTCTCAGTAAAATACTTATTGTGATGGACTAGAATGATGATCTCAAACCAGTCAGGTGTACTGTGATCGGATCATAATTCTTTCTCTGGGGTCGAAATACCTTTGCAATGAGAGAACTTCTCTGCAGTTTGAAGCACTGGCTGGCTCCAGGCTTGCTGGAATTTTCCTTTGCTCCGTGTTCCTTCTCATCCATTTATTTACTGAACCTGTGAAAAAGGATACTATACTGTAAATACCACAAATGGTGCATACAGTGTTGCTTTTTTGCTTCACTAGACTCTGGTGGGTTCACGCAAACAAAATTTAGACCTAACCTGTCTCAGCCTCTTTCAGCTGTAGGGTGTACAGTTAATTGACTAAAAATATACTTGTTCTGTTGGCATAATGTATGAATATAGAAAAAGCTTCACATGCTGTGACCTGTGCTACAGTGCTGCTTGCCTTAGAGATGCCAATGACACCTTAGTGCCTGCTATTACTGATATTACTCGAGCTGAGGGCATTCTGAAGTATGGTGCAATTTGAAAACATTTGTTCTTATCTACAAAATCTAGCGCTGAAAGCACTTGTTCCACAACAACTAAATTTCGTGCGAGACTGGTTTATAAACTGCCACTTAAAGACAATGCACTATTCGCACAACAGAAAAATTGTTGGCGTGTGTACCTCTCCGGGCAGATTACAGATAATGACTGAATGCAAGTGCTGGACATGGGGAAATGAGTTTCCAGGACACACACCAGCCTGTTGTGCAGGACCTACACCTTCCTGAATTACTTCAGTAAATATGCATAAGCTCTTTGAAAAGTCTCAAATATAAGGAGAAGGGCTGGTACCAGAGGTGTGCCAAGCTCCTGTCACGCCGCCCCCCCCCCCCCCAGTTCTGCCATCAGTCTGTGGACTGTGTATATGCAGTTGTGCAAATATTTACTAAAAAGCAGTCACCTCAGTTAAGATTCCATCTTTCCAGACAAAACATTTATAGACTCCTGATTAACTTCTTAATCAACAATTAAATCTGCCCCTTAATGGGAGAAAGATTTTTGTGTCGTGTTCTTTCCTTTGGATCTGTATGCAAGGCTTTACCAGATGATGTTAATCAATTGTGTTTGTTTTACTCTATTAGTGAATTAATGTTTAGGTTGTTTATCATTTTGTTTTGATGTTTTCAAATATGTTCTTCAGTATTTAAAACAATTCAGTTTTTAGATAGGAGGCTGGGGGGGAGGAGAATGTATCTTAGATCAGTCTGTCATTTAGTTCTGAATATAAAACTGACATGACGCTGTCAAAAGGAGAAAGCAGGAAGGAGTATTCACTTCGTTGGTGGGAAGAGGAAATCTTGTGCTTGGAGCATTCTAATTTTTAAACTTAGGAAAGAGACTAAATTTACATTCTCCCAAAAAGTACTTTTCACTGAGCACTGTGAATGGATTTGGCACGAGGAGTGAACACACTCCCATGATTCCTGTCTTTACTGCGTATCCCCTTGGTGCTTCAGTTCATCATATGACACAATATTTTGGAAGGGCTCCAGAGAAGCTGTCATGGGCAGTGGTGTCAGTGATCCGTGCGTAATGCGAGTGCGTTGTGCATGATGGACCCAAACCACTGTAGGAAAGAGAGCACAGTGGGAACGTTGAAGGACTGGATAATAAACATCCTCTATTTTTGGGCCAGGGGTGTTACTCATTTGTACTCTTACTAAAGAGAGCAGAGCATCTACTGTTAATTAGGACACTTGGTCCTGGGTTCTGTTCCTGATGGCAGATTCATCATGTCACTGTATGGATTCAATATGCATCTCCGTAAAATGGGCACAATTGTTTTTATCCCTGATCCAGCACGCTAATATGTGGCAAAACTGTTTCCTCTCGGGCAGTTCAGCATTCCCTGGGAGGACACTGGAGCGTAAGTAACGGCTAGAGGTTGCACTAAACTGAAGCGACTTCAGTGTTTCTCTTTTGCATCTACTTATCTTGACAGCAAAGATGCAGAATTCCTTGTGTGTGTGTATCTGCTGTGTACTAGAATTAAAGGAGAGATCTCGATGGCCTTTGAAAAGGGAAAGTGTGCTCTTAAGACTTACTTCTTCCCTTAGCAGAAAGGTAACAGAGCCTGGCTTTCTAGGAATGAGAGTCCTGTGTGCTGAAACCCACACCCGTCCTTAGATCCTCCTCACGCAGTTTGTGGCTTTCCTCATCCCTCTGTTTGTGGTTTCTTTTGTGTCATCTGCCCCTGCCCAGTGGTGTCTGTCACTCTTCCCAGTGTCCCTCCTCGGCTGTGTGGGCCAGAGGCAAGGATCCAGCTCCAGGTGCGCGGTACCCACGGCTGCCCGCTGCTCAGCGAGCTGTGGTTGAACAAAGCAGGAGCTGGTGCTGCTCCCCTGCCTTTAGCAGGGCACTCTGTGGGTCTCTCCTCCACTCTGCTGGCAATTTACACTGAACTTTAGTTTCGTTGTGACCTTTACCCTCTGTCAAACCTGATTGAAGTTTTCCAGCTCAGAAGTTACTGGGGAGGATGGGCAGACGACAGCTGAGCAGAAAACAGTTCTTGGGCTTCTTTGAGCTAATTGTTCTGATGGTTGTGGTTGAGTGTGAGCCAGGAACTCATTAGTTTTAATCTGGCCTCCAACACTTCTATTGCGTGGCCGTAGAGCTGTTGTTGTTTTTTTTTTCCTCTCTCTCTTAGTTTATTAGTGGGTAGAACGATATCCTAAGAGTAAGGCTGCAAAGAATAATAAATGCAAGAGATTTAGAAATTCTACAGCATCTCATCGTGCCAACAGCACTTGCACAGGGTGATGATATACAGTGAAGCTGTATGTTCGCTACATCCTAGAGAATGTGTCTTCCCTAAGAGCTGGTACTTGCTTCAGAGGAAGTCGGTGACAGAACTCCCACTGATTTATGGAGCAAGATGGCTCTGAACACTGTCTGTACTGAGAATTGGAACCATGCTAGTAACGTCCAAGCAAACCGTGTTTAAAACGGGGTTCTTGCTCTGATTGTGTTAACATGATTTCCCTGGGCAGTAAAGAAAGTGCATAACCATGTACTTTGCAAAGTAACAAAAGATAATTATAATGTAATCACATTCCATCCATCCCGAAACCCTTCTGCTGTCTGGGTTAGCCAGCACAGCTCACAAATAAAATGCTTCCAGTGGAAATGTGGATGTTTCTGGCTCCTCTTCCATCTGAGCCTCCATTTTCCTCTGGAATTATCTAGGAAGGACACATTTATGTTGGTAGTTCAGCATTGTGCTAGATGAACCCAAACAAATCCTTGGATGATTTCTGGTGCTGTTTCGGCTTTCTTGAAGGTCTTCGTCCGATACTGATACCATATTAGTATTCCTCAGTCCTGAAACATCATAGTTGTATTTGATTATCTTATCCACCAGACATTTGTCCTGCATGTCAGTGAGCCCTGTAACAACCAGAACATCGTCACTGCTGGGTACGGATCTGCCCACTGTCATCAGTGGCTGCACAGTAGAATAATTCCAAAGATTGATTTTTGAAAGGCAGCTCCTTGGCTGCTGTAGGATAAAGCGGTAGACAGCTGTCTTCTGGTTCTCAAAGACCTAAAGAAATAAGATTTTGAGTTTAATATTAGGTTGAAATTCGGTAAGTGAAACGGAGTGGAAGCTTGTTGCTTAGGTCCTGAAAGGAAGCATGGCCAGAGCAGTACCGTGGGAGCCACTTCTACACCGGCAGGACCATGGAGTCTGTGACCTAGGAGGTGCCTTCTGTCTCTAATTCTGATGAATCTCTATGTTTCTTTTCTTTAGTTTATTACCCAGATCTCCTAACTTTCCATTTCTTGCTTTATTCTTTCAGTAGTTCATTAATCATTGTTGGCTGATGACTGTCCAGTGCGGTGCTGGAATGATGCCAGGGCCAAGCCTGGGTCCCTCTCGTGATGGGAGGTCAGGCTAAATGAGAGCGAGTCCCCTTCATCCTGCCAGCTGAATTCTAACATTGTTCTAACATCCACTACACCAACTTCATTTTTATTAAAGATCCAGTATTTGCAACCTGATTTGTATGATTTATTGTTGACTGAGGGACTCTTGGAAGAGTTTATCAGCCTCTGCCTAATAAATTTGCTACCGTGACCCAAGAATTTCTTATAACACTTTTGTAAGGTGACTACTCTGACATGAGGCTTTAGGAAGCCTGTGAGCAACTTTCTTGTGTCTGTTATTAGCTATTACTTTTGATAAATTATTGGGCTAATCTCTGCTGACTACTTAATGCTTGAGAATTGCTCTGTTCCTCTCTTCAGAAGTTCAAATCACAAGTAACTCTTGAACGAGGAGAGGACAGCAATGCTCCAATCTGTCCCTCCGAGCAAGGACTACAAAGACAGATGGGCAGCAGGTGAACCAGCAAGAAATCATTAAACTAAACTCATCCTCCCAGATCTCTCCTGTTAAGCCATCCAAGTGTGAGACAAAGCACAAGGTGTGCTGGCAGTTCTCGACTTCCCTCTTTTCTCCTCTTCCAGCATTTGGACTGAGACAAAGACAGTTTCCAAACAGATGTTTCTTCTGCTCCCTAAGTCTGTTCTCACAGTGCAAAACAGGAGCGATGCAGGGTAACTCTTGGCCTGTATTTACTTTTTTTTCTTTCTTTCCTTCCTTCAGTTATCCCATCTGCTTATGACTGCTTTTTGGGCCCTTGAGCTATCCATGTGTCAAAAACAATTCACGCTTTGCCGGTGCTGGGAGGAAAGAAGCAGATCAGATGCATAGTCCTGAAATGGAAAGAGTGAGACGTGTATATTGAGTTGCTGAGTGAATCTGTGACCGTGCTAAGTTTTTCTTCCAACGTGAAAGGACTCTTTTTGCATCTTACAGTGTGGGTCCTGTTCAGAGCTGTGATTCCCTTTTCCAGATTTAAGGGCCTAACAGAGGCCTATTCAACCTGTTCAGGTTGTCTCTAGCCAAGATTATACCTCGAGCCGTGGTGTGAATCAGTTCAGTTTATTCACCTGGCTCCCTATGCTGACTTAGCAGCTCCAAGTCACTCCTGCTCCAAAGCATTTTGCTGTGTCCCAGGCTGAGAAATCTTTTCTTCCCAAAAGACGATGTGGCTGATTGTGAGGGTGGTCTTCACTTTTCGTATATGAAAGTGCTTTGGAAACCTTTTTTTGGCTGAATTAGAGCTCTTCAGCTGTCCAACTTGGGCTGCTGGCTTCAGAGCCTTACACAGAACCCCAGCCTTCTGGCACATCATAATTTCCATAACCGTGCTTCGTGGTGGCTGTTGGGATATTTCTGCTCTGGGTGAGGAAGGCTTTATTTACTTGCCTCAGGACGGCTCTGTGGCAGACTTACGCACAGAGACTATGGCCCCTGTTTAGTCTTTCACTTCTACACCCACACAGTGTTCCTGCCGTGGTCCCACATCCGAGGCTCAGGAGTACAAAGCCTCATATCTTCTCTGTTTTATTTCTTTTCCTAATTGATCTGTTTGATGTCTGTCCCACAGGCTGCCAAACAGGTAGGCCTAATAGGTTCTAAAGACATTTTTTCTTTTCTTTTTATTATTTTCCTTGAAAAAGAAAAGAAAAATGTCCCCACGCTTTTTTTTTTTTTTTTTTTTCTTGCAGTCTGCCCATTTTGGGTTAGTTATCACTACAGCTTCTTTTAGAGCATCCCCCTGGGCTCTGGCTCTCCAGAAATTAGAATCCTGTGCAGATGGTATCTTTAGCGGAAGAGAAAATGACTTACCTTGTCATAATGCAGGTCTGGAAAAACAATCTTGCTCAGTGTTTGTTTTTCCACCCACCTTCCCTTTGAATGTGGGGATATTATGGTGAGGAGCTGATGGATTCTGGCCTGGGTGTTTAACTGGTCGTTGTACATCATTCACCTGGAATGTTGGTCACTTTTAAGGAGAATTTGTCATCTGTGTGTAATTAGGGATTTATGAAGACCGTATGCTGTACATGCTTGAAGGGACATAGTTGAAATATAGGAGCCTTCAAGGCAGCCTATAGGTATGTCACGGTGCCCAAAATCTTAAGAACTAGGGGAATTTCCTGCATGATTTATGCTGCAGGCACAAAACTCAGGAGGGGGGACTCTGCAGTGACATCTGAAGAAGCACAATTACTAGATAAGTAATTTTTTTCCACTTTCTTTCCTCAAAGCATGCTGGAATAAAATAGTGGTCGCTAAGAAAAGCCATTACCAGAGTGTCCAACCTAGAGTTAAAAGGACTTGAAAAATCCAAATAACAGCGTCACACAAAGTGTATTGCTTGCTTCTTGGGTCCGCCTGCTGTCCTTTGTGCGTGCAGCTTTGTTAGCAAAAGTAATCTTGTGAAGTGAACCATTACATTAGAGTGTAAAGGTAATGATTTGTGACATCGCAGTAGTGTCGAGGAGAATATTTGCTTGATATGCCTCTTTGTGCATGAAAGTCTGTGTATATGTATTAGGATATATGGCACCTTTTCACTTCCAAAGTGCAGCACATACAATGATTCCTGAAACTAGCATCATGGTAAAGTATAGCACTGAGATGTCTTCGTAGGTATATTTTAATACTTCTAAATTTCTAGTATTGTACTATTAGAATATTATTATCTAGTATTCTAATATTTTACAAAAAGAGATTGGTTTTCTATCTTCAGTTGTTACTTGAACACATTCTGGTATCTTCCACCTTTGAAAGCACTTTTTAATGCTGCAGATGTATACTCGCAACTTAAATTTCCATTTAAGAAATCTCTTTTGGGTGGGAAATCTGCATGGAAGTAGTAAACCAGAGCTAAGTTCAAATTCTACACAGTATCAAATAAAACCCCCCAAAACAGTGTTTTATAATGACCTTAAATTTCTTTCCTGATTTCCTCATAGTTAATGGATGTTGCTCAAAGAGCTACTTCTGCCTTCATTCTGTAGTAGTAACAAGGGAGATCATAATTATTCCTATGGTTTTAAGCTCATCTTGCTTGAAGTGTCCTCTCTACAATTTTTAATCTTCCTTTACATCTCTGTTCACTTTCTGTATGTTTGCTGGCACAACATCTTCACTTTCATCTGCATCACACAAGCTATAGTTAGATTTGCTCTTCAACACTGACCCCAATTTTTTTGCAGCATGCCGACTTACCTTTTGAGTATCCATCTATGGAAGAAATCATCCCTCGAATTTAATAGGGTCAGTTCTTCTGGCTAAGAATGCTGGGTGCAAACTGGACATCATGGGTTGCCTTTTTGTGCAAGTTCTCTAAATCTCATGACAGCAAGTGCTTGAACAGCAGTTAGAGGTAACAAGCTTAGGACCAGAAGCATCTTCATCGTTTTTATTGCTGGCCTGTACAGCATCGGCTTCGGTCGTGCTCTGGAATATCATATGTTTGATCAGTTATAGAGGCTCGGAGGAAATACAAAGCTGACAGCATTAGGGTGAGCGAGAACACAAATAGCTTTTATTTCTGTGAGAATTTTCCACAAGCTTTGATTCTGGGAAGCGAAGGAGATGAGACTACAGCTTTTCTCGTCTCTCTACTAAATCACCCTGTGCTTTGGTCTAGACTTGCAAATTTGTTCTCAAAACCATTGTCGTCCTCTTACAGTCTAGCATCTCATTAGGAAACTAACTGCAAAATCAACTGCTCTTGCTGACATGTTTCCTGATTTAGATGCAGCTGGATCCAGCTGGGTCTTAATGCCTGAGATAGTCCTATCGAAGGATTTTTAGTTTTTTTTCTTCCCCTCTTGACACAGTTAAATCTAGTTGCATTAGGAATTTAATTAGGAGTTAGTTTAATTGTGTTTTGAGCTGTTCTTTCTCCCATTCAGCTTTCCTAGCAGGGGCTGTGAGTCAGGAAGACTCTTGAGTTCTATTTCTGTCCTTGTCACTAACACTAACGACCCTGGACTACTCTCTGCTGGGTTTTTTTTCCTGTTCCCCCAGTGCAAATCAGCCTTCTAGTCTTTTTTCCTGATTGTGGGGGGGAGAGAGTGCTTACCTCTGCAGATCTGAGCTGAATAGCTCTCCTTTACTCAGCTGGCCCCTCTGTCTGGGAACAACAAGCAGAAGTTGAAACTTTTTTATTTATTACAACTTGCTGGAAGGTGCCTTGTGGCTGTGTGATGGAAGATGATTTCTTCTAACTTCATAAAGAATTCCTCCATTGCTTCCAGTGATGGAGATCAGTTCTCTGAGCAACGGTCTGCTGTGTCTTTGGCTGTTGTGCAAGAGAGGGTGAGCTGTGATAGTAACTGATGTAATAAAAACCCACCCATGCGAGTTTGAAAACAAGCTGCCAAGACTTTGCCAGAAAAATCTGAAGCAAAGAAAGCCCCACTCACCCGTTGCTTGAATTACTGTTATATTTACTTCTAGATAAAGTGACACATAGCAAGTAATTCACAGTATCTATCTACCATCTAACACTAAACAATCAGCTGATGTATTTACAGTCGGTAGGCTGACAAGGTTTGAAATTTTGTTTTAGAATCCATTATAAAGAGGCAGAGCAGGAGGGAGGAGTTATGTACTCGGCTTGGTGCTTTGGGTATGGAAACGTGAGCCTTTATCTTGTGTTTAAGGAAAAATTGAGTAGAACGGTGGCAAAGGCAGCTGTCAAAGAGCTGAGGCTTTCCTGAGCTTTGTGCGTCATTCCAAAGGGTGAATTTATAGAAATTTGCTTTTGAGGAAGTGGATTTGTGACAGGAGTCAGTCCTGGGTTATCTGGGAGGCTCATCAACCTCCTGCCCTGGTCTAATCCCAGTGTTCGCTTGCACGGATCACCTCGTTGACTAAGAGGTGTGTTACTGTCTTAATGCAGCTGCAGCAGAATAATTTCTGCTCTCCTGAGTCGGGGACCTTGCCCAGGTACTGGCACTTCTCGCTGCTGTAGGAAGTTGTGGCCAACACCAAGAGCACGTAGACAGGCGTTGAGTTTTAATGCTGAATCTGCCACTGACATCTCGTGCAGAGTGATTCTGGGTCTGCAAGATCATGGGACGAAAGAATATTGAGCAGGAATTCACCAAGTGAACTCAGTCCCACGCTGTTTAATGTAATTCCATTGTTTTTCTTTGTTATGCCTAGTGCTCTTAGAAGAAGAGGTTGAGGTCTGTGTTGTAGATGGATAAGCCGAGGCGCACAGGAGTGGAAGTTGCCCAGCGGGTGTATGAGAAGGGTCGGGAACGGAAAGCAGTTGAAGTCGAAGAGATTGTGTTCACTTGATTTTGCCAGGGCTTTCGTTTGGTAGTAGCAGACTCAGGTTTTACTGGCAGTCACCCCTTTACCATCAGTTAAAAGAAGAATGCAATTAAAGAAATGAGGTGATGTTACATTAACGCTTACCAAGGTGAGACTCTGTAATGGTTATCAGTTGTTTGAAGGCCTATTAAAGGAAAATCTCCGCAATTCATTTAATGTTTTATTCAAAGACGGGAGCTAACATGGATGCTATAAAACAGGCAGGTTAGCTAGCATGTCTCTAAATTGCTCAAGTTCCTGTTGGGATCTATTGGATTTACTGTAATCTTTAATTATAAAATGTAATTACTTTAGAATGGATGTCAATGTTGGTGTCCATTTCTGTGGGTTGCTTGGTAACGTCTTTCATGTGCTGAAGCAGTATCTGTTCTGTGAGTTACAGGCTTTTAAACCCACGAAGTAAAAGCCTGTGGATATTAGTGTCTGCCTAAATGGAACCTTTCAATCAAATGGCATTAACATGCAGCTTTTTTGTTATTATTTTGCTATTACATAAAAACATTTCTGAGGACAATGTCCCAAAGAAGTAACCTGCGAAGTTGCTCAACTTTGTATTAAAGATTTTCAAATAAATTCTAGCCTTTTTATAACATTCTGCCATGGTGTTTGGATGGATATTTATATCTCCGTGTGATAATATTAAAAATGGCAACAGATAATAAACATGCTGCTGTTTCATTACCTTTCCTGCAGTCAATCCTGAATTATACGAGTATATGCAAGTCTGATTAGAAAAAAATACCATCCATTATTCCATATATAAATGGCTTATCCTGGTGTGTTCAGGCAGACTTTTTCTTCTGTCTGCAAGACTGACAGTCGGTTCCTTTATTTCTCTGCATCTTGTGATGTGGCAAATTATTTTTTACACAGCTGGGGAAAATATATGGCATTATATTGCAGGTTAAAAATCCAAACTAAAACAGAGCTATTTTGGGGTAGCAAGAGGGTTAGAGATGGGAGAGTACAGGTCCTAGTTTTGAAACTGATATGACAACTCATCTTCCTCCAACTGCAGAGAAAGGAATTTCTGTCTGGTAATTTGAGGTGGGAAAAACCAAGTAAGAAATACAATAGGGAAAGAAATATTTCAAATTACACGCACCACCCCCCTTTTTTTGGTTTTGTTTGTTTGGGTTTTTCTGAATTTCTTAGACAGCTTAATGGTGAAATATTTGAAGGGGAGTTGAAGAAAGAGGGCTAAAGAGCCACAGAAGTGGTTATCTTGTAAAGATAATGGCTTTGTGTAATGTTCCTTGGAAGTTCTTGAAAGGGGCTGATTGGTTGGTATATTTAGATTTCATCTTTTAAGCGTTTACTAATTATCCCAGCCTAGATGGATAAAACTAATCAAATAGCTGTTTGGGAATGCTCTGCATTTTTAAATCTTTCCTGGTAACAAAAGGAGGGCAAGTGATAGTGTGGGGTGGTTTTTTTTCTTTTTTTCTCTCATTTCTCTGCTTTTTGCAAGTACATAAACCCACGTATTTTCAGTGGTTTAGTTATTACATATATTAAAGAACATCTTTATTTGCATCTTCTCAGAGTAAAAGCTCTCCCTTGGTCAAGTTCTTATCCCGAGCCCTATTTCTTCATTATCTTGGATCACAGAACTCGCAAGATGCCTTTTAGTTCTGAATTCTTCCCGACTGCCTTTCCATTGGAGTCTGATTTTCCATAACTTCAGGTTCCCTGAAAATCAGTAAAATGGTGGCACTCTGAAAATCAAGACTGTAGTATTTGTGGGCAGAAAATGTAAATACCAACTGTTCAGTGCCTCCCATGTTACAGCCTGGGTGGCATCATAAAAGCGCTGTGGGACCAAGGGACAGTTGTATGTCATGTAGTGTGTGCGGAGAGGGAGTGTCATCAACTTTGCTTTTTATTTACTGAGTCTGGGATGGTGATTTTTATGGTGTGATTTGGCATATTTGATCTGAGGAAATGTAAGAGTTCTTGCTGAGTTAAGACATGTCAAGAGCAAAGAGAAATGAGAGAATGGGCAAAGCTGTGGTAGCGGTGTGGGTGCTGTTGTGGTGTTCTTGTTTAGGTGGAGAAGTTTGGGGTATCAGTGAAAATATTAAATAATTGTATGATTTCCTGCTGCAGTATTTGAAGGGAGATGAGCACCTAGTGATTGGCCCAGTATTCTAAAGGAGAGTACTTGTAAAGCTGCCTTCTAAATAAAGAAATGTCCATACATTAAATAAAAAAAAAATGCTCCGAAAGCAATTTTAACCCAGCCTTGTTCTGCAGTGTTTTTGTGTGATCTAAATGCCGCGGTGTTGGGAACCTGCAAAGTTGTAGAAGATGATCCCGAACCAGCAAATATCTCAGGGCAGGACTCTGCACCCAGCGCCTGGCTCTGTGCAAGGCTGCAGGCTGCTGCCCGTATGAAATACCCATGGGCTTGAGAGCAAGATCTTTTTTGGGTTTAGATGGAGCAAAAAGCACAAAAAAAGGTAGTGGCCTAAATGATGAAAGTGATAGTGCGGATTTTCAGAATTCAGTTTGGTTACTTGCGGTTGATTTAGATATATAACCATCTAGCTGGGGAGCTGAAGCTCTCAAAAGTAAAACATGATTTACAGATTATAGAAAAGAAAGAGCAATCAGACAAACTCCAGTATAAATTTGGAAGTCTCTGCTATAAATCAGCTGAAAGTTAGGGTGATTAGAATTTCAGGGCCAAATAGATAATTGTCTGTTAGATGGCAGATGGCATACTGGTAAGAACAAAATCTAAAATTATGGATCTATTTCCATAATTTTTGTGGTTCTGGTGCCGTTTTTCAAATCTAAAATGGCATGATGTTAATGCTGACGTATTGTGATTTGTCATGACTAGAATGGCATAAAATATTAACTTCTAACCTTGGCGTCTCATCAGAAAGTGAACTTAAATCCTCACTATGCAAATTTCCATTTTGTGCCTCTCGGCTCCATCCCCTTCTCTGTCAGCCTGGAATTTGGAACCTCTGTCAGAGGAAGCTTCTGAAAGCTCCATCTCAGTCCTCTGTACGGTATTTAAATGTGGAGTCCCCACTTTTAGAAACTTGATGAATCTTTTTAGTGGTTTGGAAGTTGTACTGCTAAATTTGGATTGGAAAGACAGCTGCAGAAAGCCAGAATGGGCAGAGTGGCACAGATGCTTTTGGCTTTTCAACTTTTCCAGTCGCTGCTTTTGGACCCACCGTTAGAGAGAGGGAAAGCTTGATCTTGGAAAATGAAAGGGTACCACATTATGCATTTTGCCTCCCAAAAATACGGGATTTAAAAGCAGCGATCAAAATTTTATTCACGTAAAGGAAAACTGACAACCCTTTAGTATGAGGAGGCAGCATATCCAATCTCATCCGTCCTCTGACTGCCTGATTATCAGCTCAGGACAGAACAGAGGAGGAGAGTTTAAGGCACTGCAGCCAGCACAGCCCAAGAAATCATTTTGTAGTGAACCTTCTTGCAACACCATGACAAATGCAGCTTAAATGGTTGAATAGGCAAATTAAGAATAAACTTATCTATTCAAATAGCACTTAGGAGTCTTGTGTGAAGGAAGTCACTTTGGGGTGTTTCTCAGCAAGGCCTCGTGTAGGCCCTCCATGTGAGAGAAGATGGAAGGAGAGGAGGAGATTTCCCTTGCAGGATAGAAGCAGCAGTTGAAGGGAAACCCGGGGCATTTTTCTTGCCTGTGCTGGAGGTGTCAGCGAACCCTGGATCCCAGGAGCCGTCTGCACCAGCGTGGCAGAGATGCCTAGATTTCTTGCATGCTTTGAAGAAGAGACTTTGGATGTTCTGTAATGGAGGGGTTAAAAAAGTTGAGGGAAGGAAATAACTTTAAATTTCATACTCAGCTTAAAATGAGGCTGATTCAGAATTACAACGTTAGGAGTTTTGTGCAACAAAATAGAGTCATTTCCACATCCTCTCCGTGTCCAGGCTCTCTGTGTGCCAGAAGGGTGGGTCCTCCTTCCTCAGCTCTCATTTAGAAGAGAAATGAACGGAATAGATTGCCTAGCTGTTTCCTTTCCGGTGCACCAGCCCTATCGCTCGCTGAGGGAAAGTTGTCTATATGGAAACACCGTCTTTCCTGCAGTAAGTTTCAGGATCAGGCTCTGAGAAATAACAGCGTTCACTCCCATGTCAGAGGGAGTCCAGACTTCCTCAAAGATTTGCCCTGTTACGTGAATGAAGAATGAGAACTTCCCATTTAGAATAAAGCTGCCACTGCAAAAAAACCCCCAGAGATCTAGTGAAAATAAAATGAGCACCCCAAGTCATATGATTGAGGCATGTTTGAGTGGATTCTTTTCCCCCCCTAGTCATTATTTAGTTTCCTCGGAGCAGAGCGCTCCAGTGACTAATTCATCCCACACTGAGTTTTTAAAACCCGAGTTGACTTTATTTGTTTGTCCAACATTCCTTCTCCTGGTGGTGTTGCAGTCTGAATGTTATCAATCAGTTCAGCAAATGTTTATCTTCATCCCTACGACCAGCTCTGTGAAACTTTACTTTGGAAGCTTGATGTTTAAAAAGGCGGGGAGAAATGTGGTGATGTGGCTTTTTGTGTATGTGTGCTAATTAAGGAGGATACTGCCAGAGGCCTGCAATGTTGGGTTTGTGAAACACGCAGCTGGAGGGAAGGACAAAAGTAAGAACTGAAATGACGGTAGGAATTTCAGACCAAAGTAACCTGCATATTCTGCTCCTGAAATAGAGCAGTAAATGCTGTTGCAGACACTAGACGGGGGCACTCTGTGGAGGAATGATTTGTTTTAAACTGTCCTTTTCTCTTAACTGTCTTGTTTGAGTGAAGCATTTTAAAAGACTCTTATTTTTGTTGAGCGACGGTGGAGAATATTGTCGATTCTTTGAAGCTGCCTTCTTTCCCTTTGTTATCTGACTTTTTTCCAGGGACTGAATCAAAGAATGTACAGGTCACCACGACGGTGGGGCTGAAACTACTCAGAGCCAGGCTGTGTGGATTATGAAAGGGAGCTTTATTTAAGGCACTCCTTAGAAGCTTGACAAGTCCTGCTCTCTCCTGGCTGCAGAGAGGATACTTGTAGGTTTAATTTTTCCTACCAGCTGGAGCCAAAGGGGCAGGAGGACAGAAGAAGTAGTGCTGATGTGTGTGTGTGTTGGAACTTGCACAAACCCGCTGCCTTGCAGCCCTCCGGGAAAGGTTAATGTGCTGAGCCCGGGCAGGACAGTTCAAATGTCCCAAAAGGAATTGTTTGAATTGGAAGGGTTTTCTCAGAAATCACCCAGCCCATCTGCAGGACTCTCTTAAGAAAGCACTTTTGAATTTTGATAGGAAGATATCAAAATGTCATGCATCTCCCCTTTCTCCTTTATGAAGCTAGTCTGTTAATTAATAGAAAGAAAATTTCTGTGCAGTCCTTAAACAAAGACCAGTTTCTTCCTTTGCTCACCGCAGTATTAAGCGCATTGTGTACTTCAGTGGTGCTGCTTTGCCAAAGTTGCATGTGTAACTGCTGCGAGGTGGGCAGATGGGGGGTGGTTTTGCAGTTTGATCAAGTTTCGTTATCACTGTCGTAAAGAAATGTGAAAACTCAGAAGGTAACATCCCTATACTTAGGGATCTATCAGCTTTGGCCTTACATTTTTAGCCCATTTCAATTACCATTCTGAAATACTGATATTCCTCGGAAAAAGGTTAGAAATTCAGAGATAGAGGCATCTTTCTGAAATTGCCACTTGGTTTGCACAGCCCAGGGGAAAAGCGGACTCTCATTGTGTTGGATACTGTGGCGCTTCTGAAATGCACTGGTTCCAAGTTCCGCACCAGGAGCCATGAGTTTGAGACTTCCACAAACTGCTGAATGCAGCCCCATTCATCAGTGTTCAGTGTGAATTAAGATTTTTATAATTAATGGGCCATTAGTTGCCAGGTTTAGTAGTGGATAGGAAACTCCTGTTTGTTTCCAGAGCTGAAGTTCAGAAAACTTTCAGTTCTGTTAAGCACTTTCATTCAACTTTTCTTTTTACAGATGATGAAATTCGCTTGGGATAACTACAAACAATATGCACTTGGAAAAAATGAACTGCGACCACTGACTAAGAACGGCCACATCGGTAACATGTTTGGTGAGTTCTGAATTTCATTTCAGTGCAATTCCATTGCATTTTTTAAGGTCACATGTCCATGAGAGTTCCTTTCTCTGCAATGCAGCAAGGTATCTAGAACAGTTTTGATGTTTTTCCTCTTTCCATTTTTATGAAGTGAGATTTTCAGCACAGCTCCTAGGGGTTACCTACCCATAGCCCATTGCTGGGAATCTCATTCCTTCTGTCATCTCTCAGTGCCCAGCCTGTATCATCTCTGTGTACAGCTTTAGCATCAAACATGTCTGAGAACAGTGCTAAAACCAACCAGTGTCTTTATTAAAACATGAAGTCAGTGCAAACCTGACAATGCTCTATTTGTCTAAGCTTGTCGACGTCAGGACCTGACCAAACTGAGCATTTTCTCTCTCATTTCTCCACTGTTGAGCAAGATGTGAATTCCATGAAATATTGAGTGAGTTAATCAATATTAAAGGCTCTTTATAGTATGTGCTTACTGGCTTGTATAATTTGACTCTTTAGCAGATTACCTTTTTTTATGTGAGCCACTTACATAATTCCAGTGCTATTCCCCTGCTCGTTTTGATGGGATACTTGTTGGCTTTCTGGGATATGAATTGTCTTTTTCCTCATTTGCACCCAAAGCGTTTCCCTGCTCTGCCCACTCTGCCCTAGCTTGGCCTTGGCTGCCCAGGTTGTGCCATGGTGAGAAGACCAGCAGAATCTGCTTTAGCAGCCCTTTCCCACCCCTCTGTACAGAGACCTTTTGGCTTTTTTCCACAGGACTCGGCTTTGCAGAGATTATCTCCCAGAGTCCCTTGCCCAGATTAGTGTGGAATAGAGTTCTTTAGTGGGCAAATTATCCGTGAGCTTTATTTCCTCAGGGCAAAGGGATTAGGCGAAAACAGTATGAAGAAACACTCCCATTCCTGTTTTTGCGCTAAGTGTCCCAGTCCTTCCCTACATCAGGTGGATGATACGGGTGTGATCTCTCAGGCTGTAGATGTGTGCTGTGTGGAGGCTGAGTACAGCCTCCTACTCAGGCCTCATTAGCTTTGGGGAGCTGCAAGATGTGTGTGAAAGTGAAGGTTTGAAGGTGGCAATAGCAGCACGTGTCTTGTAGGATGGCCTTTTGGCAGCCCTGGACTGCAAGTGCAGATGGCCTTGATGGAGGTGGCAGAGGAAGGGCTGGCTTTCAGGTTAGTCACAGCCATGGGGGGAAACCTCTGTGTTCTGCTTGTGGTGCCACCATCAAGTCCTTTTATTGCCTCAGATGAGGCACTTGTCTCTCTAGTTCCTGCAGAAGTACCAGGAGAGTTAACTCACATCTGGTTGTGCAATACTGTAAGTTGCATGGAAGCTGCGTTAACGATTGCTGGGGTATCTGGAGGAAGCAGTTTTGGCAGTGTGCCTTGTACTAGCACAGGCTGTGTATGCCCAGCCGCTGCTCTTGCCCAGTCTCACTTTGTCAGGAGCAGTGATTGGGGTTTTTTTGTCCTTTGCCTTCCTCTTTCAGTGCCCCAAGAATACCCAGGTTTCTTGCTTGAGAATACCTAGGTTTCTTACTTTGCATTAACTTCAGCACTAAGTTAAGCATTTTGCAACTTTTCCATTCTGGCAAGCTTGTCAAAATTCCTTAAGGAGTGTGCCTGTAAACAGACAAAAATATTGAAAGCTTTTAAATGCATTTATCATGCTAAAACAATTGGCAGTACTCACGCTTGTTTGTAGCGTGCCTAGGAGCACTCTCAAGGAAAATGCTTTGGAGCACGAGGATTTGCAGACAATTGCAGAAAAGAAGCTACATAGTATGTTTCGGCCTCTTAATAGGCTTTTCTGCCTTTTAACTGTGGCTGGTAAAGAACGGAAGTATTAAGCAAAGCGTTGCTGCAGCCGTCTATCTCCCTTGTCTTCAGAGGCTTTTAGAAATTAGGACAGGGCACTGTTTGCTTTCTTCGTTGTTGCCCATTCCCCGTCCTGTCATATCATGCACCTTTTTATTCCAAACTACAGATACAATGGAGGCAAATTGGGTGCACTCCAGGCTGGAGGTGTCAGTATTAAGCTGAGATTTCTCTGCAGGTGCTTCCATGTGGGAGGGAAGGAACCTCTTTTGGGCTATTTTGAAGTATGTTTGGGTGCATGAGAAGCAATTGAGTTCTTGAAGGGTGATACATTTTCCTGTTGTGGATGTGATGCTCTCTTGTAGCCTGCCTTCAGTTTAGCAGCCTCGCCCCGAGGGAAGCAGGGGAGCTGCTCTTTATCAAATATTCTTTCTAATCAAAGTAGAAATACAAAATAAACACTCACCTTCTGCTCTGATATAGCATCCTGCTTTTCTTAACGGCCATGAGGTAGCATCCCTCCCCGGTGTCCATCCCGATGTCAGGAAAATCACAGACAGAAAAACTCTTGTATCTTCACCCTAGTTCATCTCCTTTCTCCTCTGCCTTGGAAGGTGGCAGCTCGCGTCTGGGAGAGTCTGTACAGCTTCCATACAGCTTCCATACTTCGTCATACCCGGAGATCAGACTTGCCCATTACCCAAGTAAGTGCTAGGCTGCTACGTACACTGGAAGGCAGCGTTCCCACTCACTTGGACTTTGATCTGGTGACTTGGTCTTACATTCCTACTTGTGACTGATGCTCTCCAGATCCTGTTCCTAGGGCATCAATTTCATCAGGAGTCTCCCATGTTCTGGACGTAGCTTATTTGTACAGAAGTCTTCCGATTGCTGCAATTTATAATCATTGCAACTTGAAAGCCCTTTCCTTAAACCCACTAGCTGTGGTTCTTTCATAAGCATTATTTATTCATCTGTGATACTTGTGATGAGATGTGCCATGCTAAACATCCCATCCCATGCCCTCCAGTGGGGTAAACAGGTTTTAGACTTGCAGCCATTACAGATGTGCGATGATTTCCCTGGAAATTATGCCATGGAAATGGGCAAAGCATACTACTAGCGTGGAGGGATGATCTCTGCTAGAATAAAAACTGCACCACAAGGTTCCAATGTAAATGATTGCACAACTGCGGACTTTTCAGAATTATCTGCATAATTTCTCTACGCACTTTAGCTGACTCAAGAAGACCTGCAGAGTATCTGGCCAGTGTTAGAGTCAGGCCCAAAACATGCTTGTTTAGGAGTACTATTTAAGAAAAATGTCACAGCTGGGCTTGTGGCTAAGGATGAAGGCTAGAGATCCACAGGTATGTATTCTTTTTCCAGTGCTGATCTAGTTATTTTAACCCTTCTTAACCCAGCACTTCAGCATTCCTGTCTTCGGTATTGTGAGCATTAAATTAATTGATATTTACAAAGCATGTTGAATTCCTTGGAGTGAGGCTGCTGGAGAGGGCAACCCTATTATGTAGCGCAGCACTTGAAATGCACCTGTCACTGTGATATCCAGCATTAGATAGCTGAATTATTATTCTGCCCGCTCACCGGGTCTGTCATAGCCACTTATTTTTCTGACAAAATGTTTTTAAAATCCTGTTAGCTTTACAAGTTTCTCTAGCTATGGGAGAGTGAGCTGGCATCTATTTCTGCTCATGCATCAGCTGAATTGTCAGTTACGTTTTGATTGCACAGTCTTTTAACAATGATAAGGTAAGAAGCCTGATTTTCAGATATCTCTTGAAGTGTGCAGTACTGGCAGCAGAAGAATCCTCCTTTGACTTATAACCTGAGCCAATTTGCTCTGAAATCAGTGACAGTAAGTAAATACGGAACCTTGCTGTGCTGTTAGACAGTCATTTTTCACCACCTAACTGCACATTAGTATATTAATTTTGGTATAAAAATAGCAATCCTTAACTAGGTTTCCCCGTTTTTCCTCTCTCACCACTAGAAATCATGCCTAAAATTATGAATTGCCTTGTCACAGCCATTGCTTCTCTCGGCATATGCCAAATCTGTGCATCATTGTGAGGGTCTGTAGCTTTATCTGATGTGAATCCGTGTGACAACTGTCACATCTAGGCCACAGCCAGGTCACCAGAACTGGATGGCAAAGATCTGACAGCAGCTGGATCTGAAGGATGTAAGGTGTTTTAGAGTTCATCCTCGTGTAGGGCTCTCCATGTTGTTCCACGTTTGATTGCTTGGTGTCAGAGTACACAGGGCGATCTGCACAGGATGGATAACAGTTCTTGGAAAATCAGTGGCTGCTTAGGCTGTGTTTGTGTACTCAGCTCAGACTTCGACCTAAACTGTCCTGACAGTTTGTTTTGAAGACAGGAGGTCATTGGTCTCTGTTGCCGGGAAATAGTGCTATTTTGGCTCTCCAGGATAAAAAGAGATTGAAGTGGCTGCGGAAGAAAAGTAGTGGCCGCGTGAATGTATACAAAAAGACCTCTAGAAAGTACCAAATTGATTGTCCTGAGATTCAGAAACCTTCAGTTTTTTTCTCCGTGGCAAATGCAGTGCAATCCTACTGGACTTTCTCACTGCACTGTGACCTGCCCAGTCTTTGATCTGGATGGAGATTCAAGTAACATCTCTCCACTGGACTTACACCGCCAAACTCCTTTCACAGGCACTTTTGACAGCAGCTAGAGTGCTCTTTGACCTCCACCTCAGGTGCTGGGCCCAATCGGACACAAAAAGGTCCACGTCCCAGAGTAAGTCCCTTCAACCACCCAGTCTTGCCTCTTGAGCCAAACGCTTTCCAAATAGCTGCTTCTTGCATCAGTGGTCTAGCTGGGAAACCACGAAGCAGGCAGGAAATGTGCCTGCCTCAATTAGAAGCAACAGGAGTTGGTGTGTGAATATTTAACGTGGGGAAGGTAATTGGATGAAAATACTAATTTAGCAACATTCTAACTACCAGAAGAGAAATGGTAACCTCCAATTGTGCAATCAGTTGGTGCAGCTTTTCTGTTCAGCCTAGGAGTCTCTTTCCCTGTGAGCATAAAATTACAAAACCCTGAAGTGTCCTTTTATGTGATTAAAATAATAATAATCATAATAATTGCTCTCTGAATTTGTATGCTGGATTATTCCTGCTGCCTATTGCACATGACATTACACGGTTGGCACCATGGACTCTTTAAAGAAAAAAATATCTTGTAATGAAGATGTTACCATAACTCTGTTGCTCCCTGGCATCATCTTGGGTTTTTTTATGTGCGATGTTACCCGGTTGAGTATTATTTTCAGGAAGGGCATTCTGAGTTGACGTTGGCTTTTGCTGTCACTGAAATCTGTAGCAGCAAACTTATTTCCTGTCAGCGGGAAGCAGTGAATCAGGATTCCTCCAAATATCAAACTCGTTGGAGGTTGGTTGCATGATTCACGTTAAAGCTAACATTTATCCCTGCTACAGGTTTGGTTTTTTTTTTTCCCCTGCTTTCCACCTGCCAAAGATGGCTCCTTCCAGACACCAAGGTTGTCATTAATGCTGCAGGGGATCCGTTCCCGCTCCGCTCTCACCTTGGGTCCTGCTGAGAATGGTGCCTTCCTTCAAATGTGCTGTTTCAAGCGTCAGCTAAAACATCAGGGCTCCACTGAACCCTAAACCTCACACAGAGAGATTTAAGCTTATTACAGTGGCTCATATGACAGGTACTAACTCGTTAGCTTGAAATACTCATTTATAAAGTTTAAACACAAAAAAAACCCCCGTATTAAAGTCATATATAGTGGCCTAGGGCCTTCTTCAAACACCTTTGCTATCAAAGCCCTCTGGGGCTGAGCTAGACCTGATCAGATCCGTTGTGACAGCAATTCTTAAAAAAAAAAAAAAAAAGAATCTGATTTGAACCAAATAGATTCATCTCCCCTCAGCTGAGATTTACATCTTGGAAAACAAAAAAACAAACTTGGAAAATTCAGTGGAGAACAGCCTTGGCCTAAGATGCAAAGCACAGATGCACGTTCCAGCGTCTCTCTGTTTGTGTTCAGCCCTTTAGACACAAGGACAGCTGCAAAGATTGGACGGCAAGGCTTTGCTCTGGGCCTGTCTTCAGCAGGAAACCGGGCAAACTTCACATTATCTTCAGTGTAAAACCATTAATCATCCCCAGCTTCCTCACGAGCTTTCATGAACTTTCCATTGACCCTGAATAGAGTTTTGAGTTTAATGAGGCCTAAAAGTAGGAGAGTGTCTTGGGATTTGCCAGAACTGCTTTGCACAGCAACATGGAGGAGAAGGAAACAAGAAAAAATTAGAAAAACAGCCATTGAAGTAGCAAATGAAAGCAGAAAGAGAAGGAAAATTGTGTTGAGGTGTTGTGATTAGAGAGTGTTCTTTGGGACCTCTTTTCAAGATGCTGAGGAGCAGAACACACAGCGGTGTGGAGGAACCAAGCCACGCATGAGCGGCCCCGTTACCATGTAGACAGGGGAACAATCCAGGCTGTAAACATTTTTTTTTCTTTTTTTTCCTTTTTTCCGACTCTGGGGGCTGTATTTCAAAACACAGTGAGCTTGTCTTTAAGCATTTTTCTTCTTTTTTAAAATTTTTTTTAATTGCCCCGTTATGGATGTTGTTTGGGCCTCATTACGGACACTAATTATGCGGAAATAATTGTCTAATCTTCAGAGATATTGAGCGTGTGATTAAAAGGCAGCCAACTGAGAGTGGGTGTAGTTGGACTGCTCACTGATTCTTCTCTGGATTACGGAGGTGTTGGTGGCAACTCCGCAGCAAAAGCTGAGTTGGAGGTTTGGCGCTTCCAACTGGCTTGAACTAGCATCCTGCATCCACTCCAAGGATCCTGATGGCACCCCTCTGTGTCGACTTGATAATAACATAGAGTGTACGGAGTTGGATAACAGATGCAAAGCTCCTGACTACACGGATGCCTCTGCTTTGGTCAGACTATCACTTTCGGAAATGCTGAGGGCCGTTTGTCTCCTAGCCACAATTTGCAATCAGATGCTTCATGTAACTTCTGCTGCAGACACAAACCCACCTGCTGACATGCGCTGCCAGAAACTACATAAAAAAGCAGAGCAAGTTAAGAATACTTAAAAGATATACTTTTAGCCACGCCTTTTTATGTTGGAAATATCTTGATACCTCTGGGTTTCTTATCTTTATCTCTCTGTGTTTAGCTTTTTTCTTGTTTGTTCAGAGGAGATGGGTAGCTATAAACTGTAGCAAACCCCCCAGTTATCTTCTTTGTTTTTAATTCACTCCTTTTCCACTCTTGAAACTTCTGAAGAGATTAGACAGGTTCAGAACTAGCTTTGCTGTGTTGGATTTCACATTTAGAACTTAACTGCTTTATCATACCTTTTTTTGTGCTACCGCTGAAGTTTCTTGCCACCTTCATTATGTGTCTCATTGGATATTCATCTGGATTAGTGTTAGATTTTGACGTTTTTCAATTCGCCTTCAGGAGATCTCATTTCAAATGGCTCCTACAGAGTTTCCTTTTCTATAATTTCTCCATGTACTTGTTTCCGAATTTTTTTTTTTCATCTCTGCTGCCTTTTGGGATGAGAGAAGTCTCTTCTCTCGCTTAATCAGTAGGTTTAACGTCATCCCACAGGACGTCAACTTTCAGATTTGTCACTGGTTTCAAGGTTGGATCTATATGCTCAGAATATTGTGGTAGGCATTTGTCACTTGAAGACCTTTTTACTTTTAAAAAATACTCTCTTTTAGCCTCTCAGGATTGTTCTTGTCTCTAGAGAGAATTTTTTGGAAGTTCAAGAAGATCCCTTAGCCTTTGCTTGAGGCATTAGTGTGAAAAATGGGGAGGATTTTTTTGGACTTACTAAAATTATTCATCTTTCTTCTGATGTTTTCTTCTCAAAAAATCTACTGCACCCTAACACGCTTCATATGCAGTTCCCAAAAGAAAAAAGGAGAAAAAAATAAGTGCAGGAAAATGAAGGTGTTTCAAGAGAAAGTTCTAAAGGCAGAGGTTGTTTCCGTACCAATTTCAATATACCCATAATATCATATCCTTGCTCTGATACAAACATGCAATTAAGAACACCTAAGTTACACCTATTTCTCGCCACAGTGCTTTTATCTGAATACGTGATTACATAGGGATATCATTTCTTCACAGAGCTGGAGGATGGGAAAGCACATTTAAATTATGTGAATACCAAAGTACAGTGTGGTCCAAGATCACAGCATTCCTGGTGATGGTCTTCACAGCAGCCTTGATTTGTCTGTCTCGCATCTTCATTTCCAAACTCAGATCTGTGCTGTGTTCTGCAGGCAAGAGAAGATGATTCAGGAATGAAGAATCTGAGGATCAAGTTTTTCCCGTACATGAGAACAGAGAGCTTTCATTGACTTCACCGAGGCCTTCTTCAGGCATCTGGAAGTGGAAGTCGCCTTCAGGCATTAAAATTAACACCTTTTGACTAGGCTAGAACATTCCTTCTCTCTTGGCAGGCTGCATCCTGGTTGCTGTGGGAACCAGCATTTTTAATTTCCTGACTTCTGTGTATATCCAAAATTGTAACTGTGATGTATTCTGTCACTAAGGTAGCTTTGGGGGTTTGCAGGGAATCGAGCCATCAGAAAGCATTTTATGGAGCGCTTCCTTCCCTCACAGTCACTTTGGTGCCTCTCCAAGGGGCATCTTCTTGAGGCTTTTTGGAGACCTGCAATTCTCATTCATCCTAGTGAGTAATCACAGAATAAAAAAGGAACAGTGAGAGGTCATTTAGTCCTTCCCTTCTTAAGCCATCCCTAAGCTACCCCATGTTGGAAAGTCACCGCAGGCATTCTGCTTCACTGCTTTACAGTTTTCAAGCTTGTACTGGTTTCTGACCTCGCTTTTCTGCAGAAAGTTAAGCTGTGACTTCTTGGCCTCTCCCCGTTGATATGGAGAATGGTTTACTATCTTATTCTTTGCAGCATCTCTCTATGTCTTTGCAAAACGTTGCCAAGTTCCCTTTGGTCTTCTCCCCTCAAGGCTGAGCAACCCTAGACCTTTCCAGCTTTAATTGCAGGTCACGTTCTGTGGCCTCCTCCTCAGCACCGTTGCTCCCCTCTGAAGTCTCCAGATGTTTCTTGAAGTGGACTCTGTGTCCTGGCTGAGGCTTTGCCAGTGTGGAGCGGAGTACAAGAGCCTTTTCGTGTCTTGCATGTGACACATACTATTTACCCATCTCGGGTAGGGATTGCTTCTTTTTCCAACATTCCAGCATTGTTGGTTTGAGCTGAATTTGTGATCTGCTGTAGCCTTGGTATCATTTTCTGCAGAGTGCTGTCTAGCCGTTTATTCCTCGTGCTTCGTGGTTCATTGTTCTTCCCTCAGGGTGAAATATGTTATAGGTCCTTATTGAATTGCATCCTGGTTATTTCAGACTATTTTCCCAATTTGCTAAGATTATTTTGATATCTAATCCTGTCAAGCAACATACTGAAGAGCATTTGGAGTCTTCCAGCTGGGGTCGTCTTGGTGTGACTTTAACAATGTAGGAGAGAACAGGAAGAATATGGACAGATGGTTCCAAGTGATGGAGTTACTGTGGCTTAATGTGTTCCTGCTCATCAGCTGAGACATGGTAATGGACCATTTGCATTCTCCTGACCTATTGCATTCACAAATAAAATGTATTTAGATTCTTTCATTGTTGATTATTAGGGACCTTAGCTCAGCTCCTGAGCAGTAACTTGAGTGCTTAGCAATATCTGGGTTGATAGCAGGTGTCCAGGCCCAGCACCTCCCATTCTGTTGCATACTGAACAGCATAATTAATCCTTTTAGCTTTATTTTGAGGCAAAGGGCAGTTTCATCTCTGAATTCTGCTCTCACACCTGGGCTTGTGTTAAGGACCAGGTTATTTCTCTGAACATGCCATGGGAGGTGATGTTTGCTTGTCTGGGCTATAGATAAAACCACGTCAGGGATGAGCAGTTTTATAACCCAAACTAGAAAGCACTGTCTATTCCGCAAAGCCCCTCCAGAGCGTGTCTTATCTGCTGAGGGAAAAATGCCGTCCAGGATTATAAGCTGCATCTCTCTCCTGTGCTGTCATAACACATCTGCCACAGCCACTTTTTGGGAATTGTGTTTGGAAGATAGAAGGGCATCTTCTTCCTGATTATTATAACAAAGTGTCTCTCCTTTGAATTCAAAGATGAATTAGCAGTCCCTGCTCGTTAGCTGCTACCTATATGTCTTGAAGTCCATGGATAATAGTTGCAGGTAGGACATGTGTGTTTGTTTTAATAGGCCTGTTGGGACCCCTCACATTAAATGATGCAAGTCCTCGAGGAGATGAAGGAGCAATAAATAGTATATAATCAGATTACCTTTAACCAGTCTAAAATTAATTTCAAACATCCAGAGGAGGAGAAACCAGCAGTATTTTGCCCCACCAGTATTGCTGCTGTTGTCTTCTCCTTAACCTTCCGGAACTGCTCCTCCCAGATTTACTCCTTGCTTGTCAAATTACCAGTCTTTGCCAGAAGTAACCACCTCTGCTTCAGTGACATCTGAGCCCTGTTGCCCAAACAAAGGAGAAAACCTCTTTCCCGAAGGAGCATTTGAATGATTACTACTTTCAATTTTCTGCTGAGCTCTCCATAGCCGACATAGTCTGCCTGCAATAAAACCTGTGTGTCATGGGAAACGGATTGGATACACGTGGAGAGTGGATTTGCAGTATCTCTCCTGTATCGAGGATTGTGTTCCTGAGGCTCAGTCAAATCACTTCTTCCTCTATGACACTTTCAAATAGAAACAGTTTGATTTGAGCTCCAGGAGGTTTGGCGTCATGCAGTGACGGGACAGTGCGTGTTGTTGGAGGATCGCTAAATGATGAAAGATGGTTGGAGAAACTGGAGAAAAGAGGATTAAACTGGGGAGCTGCTGCCAAGTATTAAATACTTAAGAGTCAGTTGGCAATAGGTGCTTATCATATATCTTCTCTTCCCTTCCACTGAAGGAAGTAACTATCTGAGGGGCTGTTACTGTGACAAGAAGTTCATTTTTATGCTGAACACCTTTCTTTTTGTTGGTTTTTTTTTTTTTCTGAGTGCATAATAAGGATACTGCTAACCTGTTTCCACCAGCCTGATCTCCAGTCACAGTCTACTGTGCCACATTCCTAAATGAGTATGAGCTCTGTTTTTCTCTCTCTCACCCATCACTTGTTCGGGGGAGAGCTGCCACTGCTAGTTCAGTTTGAATGATAGACTTAATTCTTTAGGGGAAATTGATATTTGAAAAACATGAGTGGTTTGTAATCCAAAAAAGCTATTTCTTCCCCAGCTGGAACACATTCTGTATTAAATTTGATCATAGCAACCTAAAAGCCAACACTTCAAGATGCTTCTCTGTGATGCCAGATTTACCTAGAAACTGTGCAGCACATATGCTAACACCCATTGTGTAGTGCAGGTGGAATTGTGATTCATTATCACTTCCCATGAACTTGGAAGATCGCTCCTGTTGACAATGAAAAACAGACTGAGCTATCTTATGGGCCAGATATTTGGGCAATCTCCTTAATGCCAGTCTCCAAAATTCCTTGCCTTTAGATGGGAGGTAGGTCATCCTTGTTTGGCAGATAACTCTTTCGAGGTGGTGTTGCCTTTTAGTCTCTTTGCACAGTCTGATGTACTATAGGCTGTGGTTCTTCCAAGCCACATGCTCCAGGATTAGTTGCTCTCCTGTTTCTAAGCATCTTTTCAGGGAATGATCAGCACTTTGACCTTTCCTTAACTGGGACAAGTGTGACATTATCCACCCTACAGCGTATAGGACTAGGTTTTCAGTTGATTTAGGTATGAAGCTTACAGAGTGGTGGTAACCTCTTAAATGGTGCTCTGCATCTAGTAAAATGTATGGGTTTCTGATGGATTCACTAAGTATTTCTTCCAGAACTGCAAGAAAATTAGCTTTACATCGACTTCAGGAAGGCTTTTGACAAGTCTTTGTCAAGACTTTTGACAGTCTCCCATAACATCCTCATAGCTAAGCTTAGGAAATGTGGGTTAGATAAGTGGACAGCGAGGTGGATTGGCTTATAGCAGAGCTCAGAGGGTTGTGATCAGCGGTGCAGAGTCTATTTGGAGGCCTGTGGCTAGCGGTGTTCCTCGGGGGTCAGTAGTGGGTCCGGTCTTGTTCAACATGTTCATCAACGACCTGGATGAGGGGACAGAGTGTACCCTCAGGAAGTTTGCTGATGGTGCAAAACTGGGAGGAGTGTCTGGTACACCAGAAGGCTGTGCTGTCACTCAGCGAGACCTGGACAGGCTGGAGACTTGGGTGGAAAGGGACCTAATGAAGTTCAACAGAGGCAAGTGTGGGGTCCTGCACCTGGGGAGGAATAATCCCATGCACTGGTACAGGTCAGGGGTTGTCCTGCTGGAAAGCAGCTCTGCAGAGAGGGACCTGGGAGTCCTGGTGGACAACAAGTTGCCCATGAGCCAGCAATGTGCCCTCGTGAACAAGAAGGACAATGGTCTCCTGGGGGGCATTAAAAAGAGCGTAGCCAGCAGGTCGAGGGAGGTCATCCTCCCCCTCTGCTCTGCCCTGCTGAGGCCACATCTGGAGTACTGGGTCCGGTTCTGGGCTCCCCTGTTCAAGAAAGACAAGGAACTACTGGGGAGAATCCAGCAGAGGCTACGAAGATGCTGAGTGGACTGGAGCATCTCTCTGTTGAGGAAAGGCTGAGAGACCTGCGGCTGTTTAGCCTGGAGAAGAGCAGACTGAGAGGGGATCTCATCAATGCTGATCAATATCTAAAGGGCAGGTGGCAAGAGGATGGGTCCAGACTCTTCTCAGTGGTGCCCAGCAACAGGACAAGGGGCAATGGGCACAAACTGGAACACGGGAAGTTCCATCCATCCATGACGAAAAAATTCTTTACTTTGAGGGTGCCAGAGCACTGGAACAGGCTGCACAGGGAGGGTTTGGAGTCTTCTTCTCTAGAGATATTCAAAACTCCGTGGATGACACAGTTGAAGATGGCAGGGGAGCAGAGGACAGAGCTGCCCATGGCATGTTCCTCAGTAGAGCTGCCTGTGAGCTGCTGGAGGCCAAGGGCTCTGTAAGGTGAGTTCTGCTCTTCTGCGTAGTCACCCCCTGCTCTGTACGTCAGAGGAACATGCGTGGGGTGGAGAGCATTTGGGGTGTGACCTTTTGACCAGTATCTGGAGAGGAACGTGAGGAAGATTAAGAAGAAGACAGGAAAATAGCCTTGGGTATGAAGTGTTTTCTGATGAAGTCCCTGAAATGTAGGTGCAGTGGTTTATTTGGAAAGCAAAGAAAAACGAGGTTGCTCAAAAGGTAATGGACTTTTTTTTTTTTTTCAGTGTGCAGGAGAATGTGCTGTTAAGAAAAGAAATAGATCTTTTCTAATTCTTGGACTACTTTTTTGTCCCGTTTATCTCTCTCTATGGCTACCTTGTTGCTCAGATGTAATTTGTTTAGTTCACCTTAAATAAAGGGAATAAAGTTACTCTGTGTTACAGCTATCAGGTTCACAGGCAAAAGCCTCAATAAATAAGACACAGTGGCAAGGCTGTAACTCAGGGCTGGTGGTGTTGGCTTTGCAGGCTTGGTCTGCAGGATGTAGGTACCGTTCACAGGCAGCTGAGGGACCGGGTTGTAATGAGACAATTGCGAAGACTTAACTGAGTTGTTTTCTTTCTTCCTGGAAAGGCCTATAACCCATTTCCTAGTATCATTTGGATTTTCTGTTTAATTTCTATCAGATGACCAAATAGTACCAGCCCTGTCCTAGAGATCGCTGACAACTAGTTGATCCTACTCGTAATGTAAGCAGATTGTCTTTCTGCTTCTTCAGAATATCTTCTAGAACTGGATTGTACCTTCCAGTAGTTGATGCCTAGTGCAAGGTTTCCATGCTAGAGGACAATTATGAAAGGAAAGGATAAAAAATAAACTGGTGGGAGTGTTTTTGCATGGCCAGCAATGCCATTCCAGAAGGAAGATGAATGGCTAGTGCAAGGTGCTTAGGATGAACAGAGACGGAAAGGCCAGGTCAGATGATGGTGGATAAATTAATGTGCTCAACAGAGATGGTGAGAAAGCAGCTGAGAGGGACCAGGCCAGTACACAAGGGGCTGTTTGCTGCGCGTCAGAGGGGTAGCGCGTGCCTTGCTGTCTATTCACTCTTGTTTCTTGTCTTGCTGTAGCTGGTACTGAGTGGAGCAGGCTAAAACTTTGGTCAGCATGCTGCATCACTTTCCCTGAACGTGGATTTAAAAATCTTTTTATTTCTCTTATCAGCATGTTATCTTATTTAAACTCTTTGTCTTTTCAAACTCGGAGGAAAATGCCTCCTGCTGGTTTTGCTGGCAGCAGAAACTAAGGCCCCCAGCGAGCAGGGAGCTCTGGCCTAAACCCAGATCCTGTCTCAGGAGTTCCAGGCTCCCAACCACTTGTTCTGCCTGACCCAGAGTGCTCTACAGGGAGGGCTGGCAAATCTTCACTGCAAAGCGGATTTTTCAAGAAGCTGTGCAGTGATTTTCACAGTTTACTTTGTTGCCAAGATAATCCTGAGCTGTGTAAAAGTCTCTGTGTAGATTTCCCCTGGAATTCGACAGTGTGCCACCACCCAGGAGCTGTCTGGTGATGTGGTCTCAGCCAGCTCTCAGGCTTCTCACACAAATCTCTGGATAAATGTCAAAAGTTCAGTCTGGTCTCCAAGCTTTATCAATGAGAAAAAGGACCAAAAAGAACAAGAAAAGCAGCACTCGGAGATGGTAGCTTTTCCAACTCCGGTTTTAACAAGACACTGATTTTAATCAAAGCCAGTTCAACCCTTTGAAGCCTTCAATACCAGCATAACCAGAAGAAGGGATCTCAGTGTTTTCAGTTCTTGTTTTGCCCTGCGTCGCCTGCACCCCAAGAGGTGAAGATAAATAACCAGTAACAACTGGAGTCTTTTGTGCCTCAACAGTTAACAAGTTCATCATGTTTCATAGAAACTGCATCCTAATTTTTATTCCAAACAAGATTTCAGCGCTAATTTTTGTTTTGACAAATATGATTTGACATAAGAACAGTGGGAGTCAAGACCTTTCATTTTTGATCTGGGTTTACATTGCGCTGATCTAAATTCCTCCCCCTTTCACTCTTGCCTTTCAGTTGTAAACTCGGTTATTAAAGTTAGCAAAAAGCTATTTGAAACTCTCTGTTCTGTAGCATTTAAACAGTCCTGCTATATGCAAGATTAAGTATGATAGCTTCCTAATGATTTGTGCTGTTCATTTTAAGCATTGCCACAATGCATTACTGTACAGATTTTTTTAAATGGCTTTGTTGAAAATGAAGGATTCAGTTTCTCTTCACGGAGAAACTTCATAAAGGATTGTTTGCCAAATGGCAGGGCCAGGCCCCCTGGGTCTTATCTCCGTGATATTAGAGATGATATTCCTTAACCTCTTTGCTTGCTCTAGTGCTTTGGCTCTGCGTGCTGAATAGGTGTGTTGGTGGGGTTGGTTTGGGCTTCCATCCATCTCTGTGACAGACAATTCATAACAGCAGCGTAACAGCAACAGCAGGGGAACATGGCTCTCTAAACGCAGGTGATAGGGCACAAAGAATTTTGTTCAAGCTAAACTTTGATATCAGGGAGACAGTGCTGAAGCGCCGGTGAAGATACTTCCATCTCCTGGTACTTGGGAATCCTTGCACCATTTCCAGCCTTGCAAAGGCAGTGTGTCTCGGCACACACTAAATTCCTCATTATTCCTTGCACCTAGATAGCAAAGCTGGTGAGAGTTGAGAGAGGGAGACTGCCTCGTTGCATGTGATGTGCGTGTCACTGTGGCTTTGCAGCAGGGCAGCCACCCTTTAGATTGCACACCTGCAAGCCATCGTGCTTAGTGGCTCCCCAGACACAGAGTGGCTGTGGGAGTAAGGCAGAGCCGTTGGTAAAAGGCATTTCTCCTTCCTGAGGAAGAGGGCTATTGAAGACCCCACTCTTAGCTACTCATTTGCTGAAGCATCACTTTTACAGCTTTTCTGAAGACTCTCAAGGGACAGACTTGCAGCTGGGAGCCCTTCAAGTCTCTTATCTGGCCTGTGATACTCCAAGTTGGCTATTTTGGGAAGAGGGGAGTGAGAGAAGGCGACTCTCTCTGTCCCTCCCATCACAGCTGCTCCACTTTGTCTAGAAAATCAAACATTTGCTGAGCTGTTGAGGCTGAATATGACCTGGGGTTAGGCCACTCGTTTAGCCGTTGGGAGAAGCAGGTGTGGGTCTGCGTACTAAGTCTGGTAGCAAAAGGACTTGAACAGGTCGATCCCCAGCCTGTAAATATCTCACTCCAAGGAGATATTTCATTTTGTCCAAAATTTCTTCCTAGAGCCTGAGTAACTTCCAACACAAAATAAAACCACCAAACCCCAAAGCAAAAAAAACCCCAAAACCAACACAAAACTGATTTTGACAAAGGGACACTTTTTGATCTCCGAAAGTGTAACTGGAAAGTGATACCATCAGGTAGGAGAATCGGTTGGACTTTGTAGGAATGGAGCTGGAAAAGCCAGAAGGAAGAGTGAGGGCTTGTTTCACCTGTACAAGCACGTGAGGGTGTTTTTTAAGATTCTGGAGCTTGATCCTGAAATGCAAGCTGCTGCACTGGCTGACCCTTTCTCTTTGGGCCTGTTATTCTGCATCCTGCTTAATATAAAACCTCTGAGGTAGGATGAAGGTAAATGAATTGTGCTTTGTTACCAGTGAGTCACTCTGTTGCCTACCTATTGTCTCTTCTCTTGTCAGTGAGTCACTGACACCTTATTAGAGTAGCTGACAGACCCCAGGCCCTGTTCCCGCTGGAAGGAGTGTGATGGGGTTTTGTTTCGATGGCAGCTGGATAGGCTGAAAAGATGGCGTGAGTTCAGGCTCCATGGCCCAGAAGGCTGATAGATTTCCTCAGTTATGGGCAACACTTTAGCAGTTTGAACTGATAGAGCAGGAGCAGAGCAGGGGAAGACAAACCATTTTCTGAGCACAGCAAAAACCACAATCTATTTTTTGGTGCCAGGGGAATGCATTGAAAATATCCTGGATGCTCTTGCAAGTGCTCTGCAGTCTCTTTGATTTTCATTTTTCTTTCTTCATAGTCTGGTTCTGTCCCCGTTCCCTTTCCTTTCCTAATTTTTGTCCTTTCCTTCAGTCCCTGCTCACTCCTCAGTCATGTAGTTGCTGTTAAGAGAAATCTATCCGCTACTGTGCGTCTCAGCTTGCTGTTGTCTGCCTGCAGGGTGCAGAGGGTGGAGGCAAAGGCTCTTTCAAGCTGAAGGTTTTGACCTTGTCTGCAAGAAGCCGTATGAAAAGTTGTGGCTTTCTCTGATGAGACTCTCTTCTGTTCTGTGTAGCTCCCACAGAGACTGAAGGAGAACTAAACCCAGGATAACATCATGGTCTTCTGATAAAAGGCAATTCTTTGTTGTGAAGACTTTGTCTCCTGCTCAGTAGATTATCTTACTTCCTAAAAAATGTAATCCTGTCCTTTGGGCCCTTTCTAATGGGGGAGCTCAACTGTGCTGTTGAGCAATGCCTGGATCAATGTTCTAGCCCGATACAACCTGTGACTGTTCCCAGGCAAGCCTGGGTTGTAAACCTGTGCAGATGCAACATGTTCACATTAGTTGAATTACACATGTGGATTTGGTGGCTCCTGAAAGCTTCATCAGGTCAGATGTAAACTCTTATTGCTCTAGGAATGATCAAATGTGGAGTTTCTGTTGTGTATCTGATGCTGGTATGTTTGATTGGCCTGTTTCTGCCTAAATTGGTGGGTTTGATTTGCAGATAATGGGTAGCTAAAAGGAAGTTCACAGATGCAGCAGCAGTTGTGATTGTTACCACAGTTATACTTAGTCCCTGCTTGGGACTTTGCAGTGCTTTTCAAGCCTTAATTAGCCCTTACATGTTTGGCAGGTGGTAGGGGAGGTATTCTCCACCTTTGATCAGCTCTCGTGGCCTCCCTTTAAACTATACATTAAGAAGAAAGCTGTTCCCTTTTCTCCTCCATGTGCTGGCTTGCTGGGATGCTGAAGGAGAGCAGGGCTGTGGGACATGTGTAAATGGGTGACTCTTTGGCATGTGTCGGCGGGGTCCATCTGTTACTCGTAGGTTCCCCACTCGCCTGACTTGGAGCTTTTCACCCTTTACAGTCCTCGTTCAGCTTGTGATCGGGACCACACATCTGTCACCTCTTGGCCGTAGTCCGTGGGCTCACAGTTGATCCAGATATTCGTGTTGGGGTCAGAGGAGCCCCAGGCTGTGGTGGCAGCTCTTCTCTTCTGCCCTGTGCTCTACAGCAGGTCCAGAGGGGGCTGTCCCTCACCTGGCCAGAGGAGCCACGCGGGCAGCTCCCTGGGTAGCCTGGCAGGCTTTCGTACCTGTTAGTTCTTTGGTTGTTGAGATTGGCATATGTCTTCCAGAGTGTTCCCCTTCTGTCCCAGACACATTAAACCTCCTAATGAGCCTTTGGAATTGGGTTTTGTCTTATAAACTCTTGCTGCAAGTGGCTTTAACAAACCCCTAAGCTTGCAGGCAGCAGGGATGAGTCAGGGACAGGAGAAGAGGATGAGCCCTTCTATTCAGATTATCTACCCCAGACTAGAACAAGCTGCTGCGGGGTTTATCTGTGGTTTTTAGAGATAGCGCTACCATTAATTCCCATGAAGGCCCTTCTGAGATTGTATTGCTTGAATAGTCTTGTTCCTCCAGACTGGCATTAAAGCATGTTCACACTGAGGCTGTGGGGGTACGGTGCGCGTACAATGCCATCTCTTCTCCGTGAAGTGCTCCATTCAGCACCTTTCACAAGAATTATGTTAATTAATGTAACATTTGTTAGTGATTTCTGTAGCAGTGTTCACAAGCGAGCGGGTGGATGCTCGTTCCTCTGGGTGGGTGGAAGAAGGAACAGAGCAGCCTTGTTGTCTACATGGATGTCTCCATTCTTCTCGTGCACAAAGAGCAAATGCACTTGTGGCTTGGGACGGGGTGGTACAGACCCTCCTTCAGCTCAAGAAGAGATGAACCTTTGTATTGCTACCACGAGCTGCTGCTTCTGGTGTGCTGCTGTTCTCTCGCAGATGAAACTCTGGGCAGAGGCCCTGCCACTTGCTGTCACAAGAGCTGCCATGAAGTCCTTCAATTAGAAACACCTCTAGACAAGCATCCCCGTGTTCTGCCTCAGGTCCCGGTTCTTCCCGCTGATGCCAGTGGAGGGTTCCTCTTTCCCATTCAGAAGGGCCATGGGCTCCCTCTGGGCAGTGCAGGAGCTGGTGTGGATCCCAGAACTGTGTCCAATACATGCATCTTCCCTTTTGGCCATCAGCAAAGTGACCTTGCTCTCCCAAGCGAGGTCTATCTCCACTCCAAGCCAGATTTGCAGCAGGATCCGGGGGGCCTTTTCGTAGCACACAGGGCCTTAGATTTATGGAGACAGAATCTCAGACATGGAGTCCTGCTTAAAAGTCATTGCTACCTTTTCTGGATACTTTCAGAAGTGTTCCTTTTGAGGGTTTCTTGGTTTCTACTTTGAAACTCCCTCAGACAGAGTACAATGAGGCTGAAACCAGTAATTTAGAGAGGGGAGTGTCAGCTAGAGTCAAAAGTGACAGAGTGGGTTTTGATTCCTTTTCCTTTTGAAGCTGCTTCCCCTTTGATTATATCTCTCACATTATAATGTGTAGATCTGGAAAGGTGATTATTTTTTCACTTTTATAAATGGGTGCGTATATATTGCAATAAACACGCTGGGATATGTATAGCACCATCTTTTGACAGCTGAGTATAATCAGAGCTATTGGACATTGTATCACATCATGGTCTGATGAAGCAAAGTCTGAGCAGGAAGGAATGAAGGTGCTCCTGTAGCAAAGAGGTAACATGTCGGTGTGCACAGGGGGGTCAGGGTCCTTCCTCGATGTCCTCTCTGTCCTGTCAAGTGACAGCGACGCAACAGCAAATTCCTGACGCCTGGTTTGCTCCTGGTTGTGGAGGGGAAGGAGGTTCTTTTTTGGTCATTCTCATGAGACAGCTGAAGCTGACACGGTAGCTCTTGGTATTGCGATAGACTTTGTTAGCTGCAGGAGAAAAAGTCAGCCATGCATTTTGCGATTGCTTCAAAGCTGGTGCAGAAGAAAGGAAACATCGACAAGACCCTTGTACAAAACACACAGCCTGTGGTTCTTCGGATACAGAGTGTTTAGGGGAATATTTAAAACAAATGTTTAAAATGACACAAAGGCAAACCAGCAGGGAAGCAAGGTTTGCCCTCCACTTTGTCAAATACTGGGGAGGAAAGCTAAGCAACTCTGAGCTATGCTTTAACGAAGATCCAAGCATGTTCCTAATCCCCGATGCATTTAATGTATTTAAAGGCCTTACTTGCTAAAAACATAAAAGGCTCTGTCAATTCAAGCAATATTTTTTACTTCAATTAATCATCCCAGAAAGTTGTGACTTTATTGTCTCTTTGTCTCTGTTTAGTTTGAGCAAATCCAACTTTTCTCATTGTCTCTCTGCAGATTATGAAAGGCTTTGTGGATTATAACATCAAATTAAACCGAGCCTGTTAGTGTTACTCTCAGAGTATCACAGTAATGGGCTGTGCCTCAGGCAGCATTGCCCTCCCTTCCCTTTTTAAAATGTTTTGCCTGAGTCCGTGTTGCTCTGAGCTGGTGTCTCTCTCCTTGCTAATAGGAAAGTGTATAAAAATCACATAATCATTAATATTGAAGAATCATTAAGGCTGATAAAAGCAGCTCAGACTGCAATGATGTTCTTTTTCATGGTCACTGCTTTTGGAAAACATGCCATGCAAACATCAGCTCAGTTCTTTTTTAGAACCCACCAGTTGATCTAGTGGCAGTTTGACTCCATCTATTGCACTCTCAGAGATAGCTCCAGTTAGATGATCATTTCGTGAGCCTGCAGGAATAAATGGATTTCTAGAGGCTGTCTCTCCCGCCTTCATCTCTTTTCCACAGCCCCTGTTTTTGATGCAGACAGCATCCGAAAGCCAGCAATCTGTAGTTGAGCAGTAAAGTCTTGGTTGGGTTTTTATTAAAGCAATGATGTGCTGACTGGCTGAAAAGTGTCAAAACTGCAATCTTGTAACATCAACAAAATAAGGCAGGATGCCTTTCTTACGGGAGAAGAATGCTGAAAGCATAAATGAGCCCTGGATGAAATTGGTGGATCTGAGCACTTCTCCTCTGGGGAAAGGGTATGATGTACATCAGACAGGGTCGCTTTTTTTCCTTAATAAGAAAAGACCAAAGTCTTAAGGTTCATGACACATAATTCACCTTTGCCTTCCTCTCCCCTCTGCAGTAGTTCCTCAACAGTGCATCCAGCTGGGTTTTCCTCTCTTAAGCAGAACTAGAATTGAAGTAACACTGAAGGTATTACAAAAGTGCCAAGCCAATCTGAGCATGCAATAAAAGGCTGGGTAAGCTGGAGGAATTTGGACTAGTATTTTAAAGTCTGTTAGTGAGAAGAAGGAACTGACCTGAGCCAAATAGAAATAATGTCTCAAGGAAAACCCCCAGGCATAAGCAGTGTGTGTGAGTCTTTGTGGTTACCCTGGAAAGGGAGATGATAGGGACAGAGCCAGTACAAGCAGTTTCTCCTGCAGAAATGAAACCTGAACCTCATCCAAGCATCGTTTCTGCCAAGAGACTCCAAGAGGTCTGACTGTCAGGAGGTGGGTAGGAACGTGGCTGCAGCTGAGCAGTGTGTCTGTGTGGGCCTGCACGTGCAGCTTGCTGACGGCGGTACGGAGGCAGCTTCACGCCTATGGCCCTGGTGCGTTACATCCACAGAGGGATGACTGATGGTGATTCCAAACTGGAATCTTCCACGTGAGAATTTGTCTTTGCTGATTTACCCAGGAAAGCGATGGCACAAAGGGTTTTGAGTCACAGTGTGCTTCATACCCTTTGCTTTCCCATGCTAGGAATAATTTCAGGGAGCCCTAATGGAAATAAAACTCCAGCACTGAG
This sequence comes from Fratercula arctica, assembly GCA_947846985.1. Classification (NCBI taxonomy): domain Eukaryota; kingdom Metazoa; phylum Chordata; class Aves; order Charadriiformes; family Alcidae; genus Fratercula; species Fratercula arctica. Next base: position 7,155,190 of record CANTUZ010000018.1, read on the forward strand.
ATGTTCCAAATCCAAGGTTGTTAACATCTCTAGTTTCATTTAATCTCAACTGCTACAAGATTGTCTGTCTACACACGCTGCATAGTTTTCTTGGCATGGCATGCCACATCATTCTGTCTCACTGGAAGCTCTCCTATAGTCCATTTGCGTAAGACAACACTTGGCATGCAATTTTTCTACATGGATGACATGGTTGGTCCAAGTACTTGGTTGGCATTTGCTTCATCTGCGTGTGTCCCATTGCCATCTGCTGGAGAATGGTGAGCATCCTCACAGGGGCTGTTCTGTTAGCCAAGGGAAGGGAGCTGTCTCCAAAGTCACCTACTCTGTGTTGAAGATTCATCCAGATTAGTTTCTGGTCTCTCTTCTGCCAGATGAGGCTGTGTTCTGTATATAGGCTGGTAGTGGGAAACCCTGGGTCATGGTATGGTGCAAAAGTACTTTGTGCCCCAGATACCAAACACTGCATCAGGGCAGAATGATCAGTGTCCTGTCTGCGATGCTCTTGCATAAGAAAAGTAAAATTCTCTCACTTGGAAGAGGGTTATGCTTGTAACTGGGTAAGAAAGAGGATGAATTTTGGTTTACAGCTGAACAAAGATAAGGGATGGAATTGCCTGACTGCTTTGGCCAAGACAAGACTGGAAAAAAAGGGCAAGGCTTGCAGTCATGACTGGTGGCTTAAAGTGTGGATCTAGAGCTGTTCCTTGGGGGTATTCTTTCAGAAGTGTCAGGCCTTTGAAAATTGGGCCTCTCCAAAGCAGCCCATTTTGGGTAGCAGAGCTCACTAGTCCTGTTAGAAGTTCTCAGCCTAGACCACGGCCAGTCTGGATCCCATCCAGACATCCCCAGTATTGGGACTGGAAGCTGCTGCCTGCCCCAACTCCTGCAGATTGATTTAGAGCTAAAGACGACTGCATCAATGGGGCTTCATCACGCTCTTCTGTTTGCAATGCAGGAGGCCTTCGAGGAGCTACGGTGGTAGATGCCTTAGATACTCTGTACATCATGGAACTTGAGGAGGAATTCCAAGAAGCAAAGAAGTGGGTGGAGAAGAGCTTTGACTTGAATGTGGTGAGTCAGTTACTGGGAACGCCTGTCTGTGTCACAGAAATGCTATGGGTTTGGCCAGTTCTGATCACAATCTTCTCCAAGAATCATTTGGGGAGGGGAGCTATGAAGTCTGTGGGGGAAGAAACCCTCAACTCTGATTTTATTTTTTTCTTTTTAAGGCCAAAGGGACTACTGTGATGATTCACCCCATCTTCTGCCTACACATGGCACAGGGTTCCAGCCAGGGGCCGCCAGATCAGTCTCAGAGTGTCTGGCTGAAAATGAGATTCAGTGTTTAATATTTTTTGTGTTTTGGTCTGGGCTATAAAAACAGCTTTAATTATTACTCTAAGGAAGTTTTGTTCATCAAAGAACAAGTTCTGTTTCATCTCAGTTAAGTGTCTGCCTGTGATAAGACAAATTTTCTTCTTACATGCTGTAGATTAAGATTGAAAACGCTGATCTCCTTGACTGGGCCCTTTGTTGATTTGTCATTGCTGGGACTTGTGCAGGGGAACTGTGGCACCTTGGCAGCGAGGTGGGAGCACATAGTGAGCCTAGATTTGGAAGGAAGGGCGTCATCTCTAAAAATGGCTGGAGATTCTCGCTCTCTGTGGCCCCTGAAGCTTTCCTAGCCACTTCTTCTTAGAGCTACTATTAGACTTGCTGGGACTCTGGGTGAACACGCGCCTTGCAGAGCTGTCAAATAAAGGATGCTGTCCTTTATCTCACTTTGTGGCTGGGGCCGCTTGCCATAGCTCGGGCTATTGGTCTCCAAGCCAGCTCTTGTATTTCTCGTGGGAGAGATGATGGGATCACATCAGTGGCATACGGAGAATGTTAAAACCAGAGTGCAGTTCAAACTTCTATTTTTTTAATGCCATCCTAGTTGTTTGTTGTGAAAAATGGTTCTCCCCCGGGAACAATGCATGCAGCTGCCTTTATAGAAAAGCATCATTTGTGAGGGCATGACTGGCATTCATATATTCATAAAAGGAAGACCACATCTGATAAATTTGGTGAATGCTCTCAGTGCGTTACTGAATCGATAAACAAGGGACAAAATCAACTGGGAGATAATTTATCTGGATTTCATAAAAGCTTTTAATCTTGGCCTGCAGAATAGATTGATCTGCAAAGACAAGAATGAATGCTATGGATTGATCGGTGGAGTCAGAAAGCACAGCAGAGGGAGAGAAGGAGGGAAATTAATTAAAAATTGGCTCTGTACAAGGAACTCTGGTAGTCCAGAAAAGCGAGGCAGGGACTCCAAGGCCCACAAGCTCTGTTTGAGACTGGGTGCTGTGATCTGTCTCATGCAATTTCAGTCATCATCTCAAGAAAGCCCTTGCTCTGATTTGTAACCTGCAGGTATTTGGAAAGGGCAGGCCAGTGCAGAGGTGCGAGTGCCCCTTTGCTTTGCCCTCCTCACTGAAAGTGCTGTGTTGGTGAGAGATCTTTCTGGTTTTTGGCTTTATGCATTTGCGTGAGGGCAGGAATCATTTATCATGCAGATTCAATGGCCAGGAGCATGTATTTTTTAAAGGCACATTTTGAATGCAATCGTTTTGACATTTGCTGATCATCAGCTGAGTAGGTAGAGCAAAACTTGTTCCAGGTGAGTGGTTTCTTGAGCGATTCAGTGAACCGTATCCGTCTATGTCTGCTGTCTGTGGTGATGGGGCACATGGACATCATGCAGTTTACCCGTCTGTCAGCATGTCCATGACAGGCACCCTATAGGCTGTGGTCCTCTCTGAGCCCGCAGACTGGGGTGAGTCCTTGAATGACAGAAAATATCTACCTAATGCAGGAAGTGCAGTACATCTATCTAACGCAGTGCCCTCTTCACAAGAAAATGGAGAAAGTAATTTTTCCATGTGGCTCTACAATTTTTTGTTTAAATAAAATATTTCAAGGGGCAAATTTCCCCCCTAAACTTAACTCACGGCTTTTTGCAAGGCATAACCCAGGACAAGGTTGCATGGATGGACAATACATCTGCCCTGATTTACGTATTGTCAGCTGGTGATAAATGGGTAGTTTGGGTATTTCTCTTCCCTTCAGGCTCCACCTGTCACTGTAGAGCAAACAAAGTGCTGTGAGATCTTAGATAAAAAGCTGTGTTACACTGTGGGTGAGGGCTGGGAGACTTAAGTATCTGCCTACAATCTGTTCCCCTTAGCTGCCATTTGTGTGTGCAGGCTTTGCAGTCAAGTATATCATTATGTATTTTCAGAATGGAGAAGCATCCTTGTTTGAGGTGAACATCCGCTATATTGGAGGACTGTTGGCCGCATACTACTTAACTGGAGAAGAGGTTTGTTTCAGCAGCTCTGCATGTCTCACACAGTCACCAATAATGAATTGAGAGGGTTCTCCAGCAGCTTTTCTCTGAGCATCAGATAATCCCTCCATAACAACAGGCTAAACTTATCGTTTTTATGAATATCGAAATGCCACTAATGTTCTTTTAATTAAGTCTCGCATAATTACCTTGCACACACCGTGCATGCCTCATTTGCAAAGATCGTTTCTCCTGTGGGCAATTCTAGGAATACATGTTTTCAGTTGGACACATTGCTCCCCAGTGAAATGCCATTTGCAGTGATCTTTGTCTTTGTACTTGTTCCTTGGTATTCTAAACATAGGCAATATTTCATCAAACATCATTCCAGATTCTCCCTCGGACTAAGGAAGGCAACTGATCAGTGGCAAGCGCTCCAAAAATCTATCTGGACAGTCTCTCTGTAGCAGTAGTTTCTAAGATAAAGTGCCCTGGGTTACAGGGAAGGAGGGTGGCAAACTGCCAGGGCAGGGTACCTGTGTGCTGCCAACTCATGTGACAAAGTGATACAGCTCCACAAAACGTCCCCTTGCCCAGTCGGTGTGGGCTAAGCATCACGGCCCCTCCTGTAGCGTGGTGGAGCAGCCCTTCAGTCCTGGCTAAAGCAGGAGGCTCTCACTTCCACTTCCCTTCTTTCTCTCCAGCCCAGCAGGGGCCAGGGCTTAATGCCATAATCTGTTTTATAATGTGACCAGACTGGAATTTTACAGCTGGCTGTAGAGACATGAAGAGATTATTCCTTTGCCCTGGAAGTCTTAGGCAAGCAGAAACTCTGATTCAGGGAGGAGTTTTGTGAGTTAAGGAACTGGAAGACTGGCTCTTAAATGAGAGCTCAGCTCTCACGCTGTACACTGACCGTGGCTGGGTGCTGTCCACCATAATAGGATGGGATGGCTCATCACTGCCTAGTGGCACCATTGATCCATGAAGTCACAGGAGCAGCTCTGTTACTTCACTTGCATTTTAAATGAGTTGCAGGAATGACTTCTCTCTGTGATTTCCCTCCAGGGAAAACTCTCAAAGACTCAGTGCCCCAACTCTCAGGGTCTGTCTCAGTCACAACTTCAACAGGCTTCAGATCAACAGAGCAAAAAGAAACCACATTAAACCATAAAACTCCAGCAGTGACCTCTTGAAGTGCAGTCAGCAGTGATGCTCAGCAGCCAGGGCAGTGCCTGTCATGTTACCCAGTCAGTGCCACCAGGCTGAAAGGCAAAAATGAAGTCCCTGTCTCTTGCTTTCCCTTCTGAACCAAACCCCTATCTCCTTGTGAGTGTATCAAAGGGTCTGCAAGCCCACAGGAGAGCTCGGGTTTCCTCAGTGCTGTATTTTTAGAGCAATAAATTCCTGCTTTCTGAGAACTACTCTGACAGCTTGGGCTTGTGTAGGGGGGCTAGAGGTAAAAGGCTTGTGCTTTATCTCCTAAGTCACTTACAGGCTTCCCTTGATCAGGACTAATCTCTGGAGCAAAGATTAGTGCTTGTATCAGTTTGTCCCAAAATAATTGTGTATGGTGGCTTTGTGCTGCAAGCCACTATAAGCTATAATTTGATTTGAAAGCCCAAAACTGAGGCATTACAAATGGAAAAGGAGCAGCTTAGCCATGAAACCATGAATCCTTCCTGGAAAAGAGTTGCAAGTAAAAGATTGTTCGTTGGAAATCATGTTTTTTACAACAGGAGATGACACAAGCTAGGCAAACCCATGTTGTAAATCTAACAGTGCTTCACCCTGGGAAGATTTCTTTTGATTTTCATTCAGTCATTTCATGTTCCTGTGTCCTCTGCCACCCTGGAAAAAGAGAAGAATTTGTCCCCAGAGAGTACTCTTTGGCTCAGTTTTGATCATGGAAATTTGCTGCCGCTCTGGCTGCTCTCATCCAGGGTGATGGTTTTGCAGGGGACTTGGGTCTGGTTTAGAGTAGATTTTTATAGGACATTCAGATAGATACCAAAGTTCAGCATGGCTTGTGGTTCAGATCTGTCATGCAGTGGAATGAGGGCAGCAGCATACCTGAAACTGTAGATTCATACAGTGCAGCACTTTTACTATAATGGCATGTTTGGAAACGGGTTTTGAAAGAATCCAGTGTGACTGGTATTCACAAGCAGGCCATCGAATATTTATCCTCTCTTCTTCTTTTAACAGGTGTTCAAGAGTAAAGCTCTGGAACTTGGAGAGAAACTTTTGCCAGCTTTTAACACCCCCACTGGTATCCCACGTGGCGTCATAAATCTGGGCAGGCAAGACACACGTCCTTACAAGCATGTCATTTTGTTACTGAATGTTTGTAAAAGACCAGGATTCAAGCAGGAATAGCAGCAGTTCCTCAGAGGTGCCCCCCTCTAGTGCAGATTCTTCGAGGTCATTTGTTTTGCCAACTCAAAACCAAGAGGTGCCTTGGCAGAGATTGCAGGTGACTCAAGTTAAACCCAGCTGTGTTTTATTAATTTTGGGCTATCCGCAGTTTCTTCCTCTACCTCTTGGCAGGGCTCCCTGCTGCAATAGCATTTTCCTCACTCTCATTTTCTTTGAAAGGTTATTTGTAGTCTGCACGTAGCATGCGGTGCTCTCCGTATTTTTGCAGTGTGCCCAACTAGATGCATGTGAATTTATCCAGGTTCCGTGTTTGGAAAAATGGGAAAGGAACTGGATGGGACTGGCTGACAGTTTTGCTGCTAGAAAGGGGGGAGTATACAGATGTTCTAGTTTTCTCCTTGCTGCAGCACTCAGCCGGGTGTGTATCCTTCCCTTAGAGCCACGTTTCACATCAGGTAAGTGGTGTCCTCATGCTGGAAGGGAGCTTTGAGGCAGCTGGGTTAAATACCTTGCTGAAGGTCTCTCAGCAAACAGAGGCAGACCTGGAGGCTGGACTCCCAGTCTCTAATTCTTGCTAGTAGACAGTGTTCTCTGCCAACAGGGGCTCATTGGCTCATTCTGATGCCTACAAACAAATCCCCCAGGGTAAAAGCTGCATGCCGGATGAAACAGAGACAGCAGGAAATATTGGTTAAGAAAAGCCTTTCATCCTCACCTCTTGCAAAACTAGGAGAAGCAGCCATGAAATTCATTAGTCATCTCTTAGCCCAAATCTCCTGTTTGGTTCATGTCTCTGTGAAGTGAAAGACTTTTGAATGTTTGGCTCACACTGATCCATTGCTCAAATATCACTGTCACCCTTCAGTTGCCTTATCTGCACGTGATCCCAGTGAAAATTTGAGCCACCACCACGACTTTGTCTCTTTTTACAGAAGAGACATCTGCTTCCTCTGTGGCTGATAAAGATTCGGCATAGACTAACCTTTCACAGAAATGCCAAACCCTCCCCTGCCCTTTGTGAAGGCAATTGAAACAGACTCTGTCTGCCTAGACGTTCCCAAAATGTTTTGATGATGACCTTGACTAAGAGCAAGGAAAATCAAAATAACACTGAGCAATCTAGAACACATATTATTGGCTTGAGCTCTTGCTTCAGGGCCATGAAGCTGCTGTGGGGGCTCGGAGTATCGATTTAGGAGCAAGGATGAAGCAAGCTAAATCTGTAGTCCGACTACTGCAGGAACATGATGAACAGCCAAAGGCTGTAAACCCGAAAGGGAAGGGAGTTATTCCCTGTAAGGTAGTGTGTGGAAGTGGAAGCAGGGGAGAGTGAGGTGATGCTGTGAGAGCACGCTGACCGAAATGTCAGGGCCAAACCAAAGCCCAGAAGAGTTTTGCAAGAAGGAATTCTCTCTTGCAAAAGGAATACTTGTGCAAGGATGTGCTAATTCCAGAGAGACCTCATCATCTGAAAAGGAGGAGAGTCTTACAACATGTGTGGGCTTTTGGTCGTGGTAGCTTTGGGGGTTGGTTAAGAATGACATTGAGAAATTTGAAACAAACAAAAACTGGCATTAAGTCAATTCTGTGTATACATTTTTGAGGACCCAAGTACAAAGGCACCCAGCCCTCCCAGCTCTTCCCATAGCCAGCTGGCTTATCTCTTTCTATCACCTCACACCACCTTTTCCTCTTGTGTCGCCTCTCTGCTGATGTGCTTCCCTGTGGCCTTCTGTTTCCACACAGACGCTGTATCATATCTCACACAGGCTTGTTTTCCATCCTGCTGGTCCAACTGCCACGTTGGCTGCCAGGTCCTAGAGCACATTGTCTTCTCAAGCTGCTGCTCTGTGCTCTCTGCCTGTGTCTTGCACTGCGATTTCTCTCCCAGTGCCTCCTGTTCCAAGTTCCTGGCCCCTGCTCTCCTTCACATCTCCCCTAAACCCTCTGCACCTCCAGATTTTTCATCATCGTCCTCTCCTGTTGTCTCTCTTGACTTGGCACCGTTTTGCTGCTTTGGATCTCTGTGAGAGAAGGAGATGATCCAGACATTTTCAGTCCATGCTTGCACTGGGTGGTGTTTAAGGAAGACCCACTTATCTGGGGGATAAAAAGAGCTTTGGGCATTTCCTTTTGTCTTGAAGACAAAGGTCCTTTAAACTGTAATTTCCTCTGAGATGTTATAAAACAGGGCAGCTGTGAAGACCCAGTTTGTCCAGTCTGTAATGCTGACAAAATGTTTTCCTGCAGAGGGGTCATTTCAGGCTGCTCTTTAACCCAGGGACACATTGCAGACGTACTTTGTTTCCTACAGACCACCTCTCCTAGAGTTTTCCTGTGATTTGTAACCCAGGGCTTGCATTCCCAGCCATACAGTCCGTGCAGGCAGTGCCTGGCTGCGATTTTGGGACAGAAGTTCCCGGGGGAGGGTTGTGTCAGCCACTGTGACCCCACATAGCGGCTGTCACAAGAAGCATGGCCCCATTCGGCTGCTTCCAAGCACTTCTCATCTGAACTAGCTCAGAAAGCAGTTTCTTTTTGTGAGATCGTATTTGTTACAACGTCCCTTCAGTGCAGTAAATAAAGAAAAAGTCATTGACTCTTTATAGATATGAGAACACGGTGGGATTGTTCCGCACCCCCATCCCAGGGCCAGCTGCTGCCAGGTTCAGCAGATATGTCCAACGTGGTATTAAAACCAACGTTAACCTGGTCAGACTGGAGGACCTTTCTGCCTGCACAGGGAGATTTCTGCCATTAACACTCAATGCTGTTGGGGTACCCATTTTAGCTGCACACAGTGTTTTCAAATGAAAAGCTGGTGATGCGGCCTCCTGACAGTTTGCAGGGAAGGCTGACGGTTGGCAGTGACTGAGCAATTTGAAACAGCGTGAACATATTGCTTATCTAATGGCTTTTTGTCTGGAGGTGAAACAAACGGCTCTGGACCTGAAATGGTTTTCCGTACATCACATGGAGGGGAAACTTTTTTTTTCCCCCCTCAGAAAGATCATTAGTTTTAGCCTCCTGTAAACAACAGAAACCTTTTTCTTCTAATAGCCAAGCTTTCAGGCGCCATCTAGTGTTACCCCCACCCCCCCCATCACTGGAAACCTGTTACCTCATCCGTATCAACTGCAAACAGCGCTCGCAAAGAGACATGAAAAGCAAAGCCACGCCACTTCTGAGATGGGTTAGCCAGGCTTCCCTCAGCCAGCACCTGCAGAGGCTATTTTGGGACCAAGGCTTAAGGATATAGGTCGTTTTTATGTCTGTGTAGACTTTTAGGGGCTGGAGCTGTGATCTGTAGCAGTGGGATACAAGAAGGAAGTGGTCGAATGTAAAAGCAAATCCAAGAGTGAGGCTGTTAGTGCTTGGAAGAGCCTCTGCCATCCCATGTCCTATGGTTAGTTTTCTTTCAGATTTAAGGGAGAAGCGATGCCCTCCTCATCCCCAGAACTGACTCCTTCCTTTGCTTCAGTGCTCATTTCTCCCTTTGCATGGATTTGGCAGGGTGAGGGGAAACAAACAGAAATTTGAGAAGGGATCCCAGTATGTCAAAAGTAGGAGCGGAGGCACTTTGTATAAGTGGCTTCTTGAGACAGTGTTTGCCAGCTTCTGTAGGTTTATGCTGACCCTCCTGTTCTTGCAAGGCACAAGATTCCCCTTGGCTTTTCATTACAGTCCGGTTTACCCAGTGGCATCTTTTCCCTAGCGTTGATGTCGCTGTATGCTTTATCCCCCTGCAAGCAAGCATATGCTGGGCATGACAGTGTCACAAACATATAAAGACTGTGAGATCTTGTTTAAACAAGGTGGTTAGGCACGGTCTGGATTCTCCATAAAATAGCAGCCTTGTTGGACTTGTGGGACATTTGAGATGCGAGAGTTCAGCCCAACCCACTTAGAGACACGTTTTATCCCAAAATGTCTTGTGTAGGGCAGGTTCTCAGTGTTCTTCCAAAGTTTGCTCTAAGCTGATCTGTTTGGGAGGGATTACTCTCCCACAAAAGCTGCAGTTTCCCAGTATGTGCAGTCTGGGTGTTTGCCCTATGCTAAACAATCCTTTGTCAAACTATTGCACCATCCCACTACAAATGTGAGAGAGTCCTAAAAATCTGTGTATGTCCTTTACATGGCCCCTGTTGACACCTGGTGTGCACTGCATGCACGTAGCGAGGGCAGGATCTGCACTGGGGCAGTGGGGGGACCTCAGGTGTTGACTGTGTTTTCCTGGCAATGAAGGCTCCCTTTTCTCTCCTTGCAGTGGCATGAGTTGGAGTTGGGGTTGGGCGTCTGCCGGAAGCAGCATCTTAGCAGAATTTGGTACCTTGCACTTGGAATTCCTGCACCTCTCGGAGCTCTCTGGCAACCCGGTGTTTGCAGAAAAGGCAAGTACTTCCCAACTTGGTGTTTAGTGAACTGGTCTCTTCGTACTCCTGGGGTCAGTGCTGGAGCAGAGCAGCGCTGTGGTCTGCCTGCAGCAGAGAACATGGCAGCAAAGTGTTCCTTCTCCCCAGCACCAGCAGAACTCACCAGAGGAGAAACCTTCCAGTGTGGGACATGGGTTCAGAAACCCGTGCCTTGCAGGCTGCAAATGTTGCCAGGCCTCAGAGCATCCTCTGCAGCAGCTCACTGAAAAGGTCACAGAGCTCCTGTTGGAGATCCCGTCACACCAGTAGGCCTTGGAAGGCAGCTCCCCCAGTGTTTCCTTTGGCCATTTACATTTGCCGTAGCCCCTTCATCTGCCTCTCCATCACTTGCAGCCACTGGGGAGATGGGGATGTTGTTCCCAGTGTCTCAGTTGTGTGAAGTTGTAGCAAAAACTTACTCAGACAAGGGCATAGCCGAAATTAAACCATCTGTTGGGTGCAGACTACAAAGATAATTGTTAATTCTGATATCCTAATGGTAGTGCCTTGTACTTGCAGACCTTTTTTTACTTTAAGCAGCATTAAATGTTATGCTCCAGCCAGCAAGATTTCTGCTGAGGTTTCTTCTGTAGGAAAGGTCTGACAGTTGACATATTGGATTCCTTTTGTGTAACTTGTAACTGAAAATCTATTAATATTATACATTACCTTGAGCTTTTTTTTTTTCCACAAGTGATCTTGTAGTGCATGTGAGAGCAACTTAATAAATATGCTGTTGGATACCAGCAAGTCATTAGCTTTTGCTGCACGACCCTGAGGAACCAGCTTTGAGGGAGACAAATTGTTCCAGTTAGAATCCAAACTGCCCCCATGAGCCCAAAGGAAATGGGGCCTGACCAGAGTCCCACAGTGGGGTAAGAACAGACAGTGGTTCTGGGATTGCCAATGATAAGCTCAAAATGGTGCTTTTCCAGGATATTTGCACTGCAGGTCTGTCAGTTATGAAACAAGACGAGAATTTGCAGAAGAGACGGGAAGAAAGAGAAAGAAGAAGCTAGGAGAGCAAAATGGAGAATAGGATGGAGTGTATGGCAAGCAATAAGGGGTGGTGAGCAAGAGGAATGTTGCAGGGGGGTGAGCAGGAGGGAAAAGCAGAAGGTGAAGGGAAGCTAGAAACCCAGGAGACTCTGTAGGGAAGGTAAAGACAGACTGGTGATTGGAAATAAAGGAGACAAGTTAAAGATTCCTTAGGACAGTGATAATGAGAAATTGCTCAGAGGAAAGGGGGAGCTGAGAAAAGACCAGCAAAGGGAACAGTGGCATGGAAAGAAAATGTGCGTGAAGGAAATGAAGGAGGTGGAAAGAGAGATGAGCACTGAAAACACAAGGGCAAGAAGACGCACCGCTAAAAGCTAGAATTGCGTCCATATTCCAGGTTCAAACTGTGGCCATTTGAGCCAGGGTCAAGCCTGTGTCCCCAGCCTAACACGTTTCCCTCTTTTCCTCCTAAGCCCATAGAGGGATAAGGGCAGAACCTTTCTCATGGACTCTCCTGAGCCGAGCGTGCCTGGTGTGGGTCACAGAAAATTTACTGCATTCGTCCTAACACCCTCTGAGAGAAAAAATGTAGGATGATGTGGGCTCAAACAGCCCGTCCTGTGGGAAATTACTTCAGAGGAACAGATCAACTCATTAACTTGCAGCTTGGGACTTGTGTGATTTTAGCAAGAATAAAGTCCATCTGTGTCTTTTATTCAAACATGTCATTAATATGCCATGCTACTAAACTTCAGTAAATATTATCCAGCCTGACGACTTACTTGGAAGCATCGACTTAAGTCTGTAGCCAGCTTTTGGCGTACAAATTGTCTAATTTTATAAAAGGTTTAAAGTGTATTAGCTGCTCTGTAGGTTATAATAGAATATTTATGCTGCATACCATTTAACTTTGTCCCTTATGGGAAAGGCCTATTGTATTTAATGGGGGTGAAACCAAGGGAGGTTTTAGAAAATAAGTACGGCTGTTCTAGCATATTAAAGGAGCTGTCTGTTGTTGAAATTAAAGGCCCCAATTCATCATGTTAAGTGACCACATGATGAATTTAAGTAGTGTGAGTCACTCATCCCTGCCACTCCTTTCCCTTTGGATCATGGAAAAAATCACCCTCCGCGTCTCATTTCCACCCAGATCCCAAATCCTCAGGATTGCTTCTGGACCACTGTTAGCGAACTGCTTCCACTGCTTGCTGAACTGGGGCCTTGCAGGGTTTTTAGAATCATTTCTAAAATCCCGCAGCGCTGGATAAAGGTTGTGCTGAGGAGTCCAGCAGGAAAGTTTCTCCATCACAGCCCTCTCACCAGAGAGCCGTGTCACTGGGTTCTGCTTGCGTGATGATTCCCAGCATTACAGACTGCTGTGCTTGTTCAGCCAGGGATCAGCACTGATGAATTACAGAGTTCTCAGTGACAGTGCAAAACCGTCAGCTTTTTCAGCAGAGAAGTAACATAGTTCTTGTCTCTCATCTCTCCTAGGTGATGAACATCCGCAAAGTCCTGAACAGAGTTGAGAAGCCGCAGGGCCTTTATCCCAACTTTCTCAGCCCGGTGACAGGGAACTGGGTGCAGCGTAGGTATCGCTTTGCATTCACAGTCCTGCCTGGAGCATTTCAGTCTTTCCATTATTCTTTAGGAAGCAATAGCAACTGTCAGAGCAGCAAGCCAAGGCAGTGTCACGTCAGGCAGCGTGTTATACATGTGATTAGATAATGCAACCCGATTCGTAAGATGCAATATAGTAATTGTACACTTATTCCATCAGCCTTGTTTCCAGCTGAGTGTCTCACCTCCAGAGAGAATTACAGCCTCTCTTGCAGAGGGGAGGATAATGGTACATGGTTCATCACACAGATATTAGAAATCAGTACATCTCTTTAAGACCTCATCCTGCAGTCATCACATAGCCCACAGACCTACTTGGGAGTTGCACGTGAAGGCTGTGAGCAGAAGCGTTATGAGACTTGCTTTCTGAGGGTGCTGCAGCAAGTAAGGAACCACCTGGAGAGGCAGAGGGCTTATAGAGTCTCAGATTCCCCTAGGATCTCGGGCTGCGTCCTCTTGTGTGCATTTGTGTACCTGTCACTATGGTGCCTACGCACAGTGCAATTTTGTGCAAGGGGGGTGAGACAAGTACATGTTCTTTTCTCTTGTTGGGAACCCAGCACTACCCAGCACCGAAGACACAGGCAATAAATAGATACTGCTCTGATATAAAAGAGAAGCAATAACCAGGAGAGGGCTTGAAAAGAGCAAGGAAATATTAGAAGCAGTGTACCCAGGGAAAGATTATTTAGTTTCCTGCTTTACGCACACAGCCCCTTCGTTACCTGGAGAAGAGACTGTTCCCCTCTTTTTGAGCCACCAAAGGGCAGAAGCTTGCCTTCTGCTAGGAACATGAGAGGCTACTTCAGCCACTGTGCCCCAGATCTCCGGCCTCAACTTTCCTCTCTGTTAAGGACTGGCAAGGGAGGGTTGCTGGATTTTGTGTTTCTCTGTCAAAGGAAAGAAAAGTCTCTTTTTACAGAAGCTGTTTTTAACCTGTCAGTGCATTACATTTATATTCTTTGAGTCATTGCATTACCTGGTGTCCCAATGTCTCGTTGCACTGTTTGCTCTGCTAGATCGCTCCAGACCTTTCTAACTACTGCATTAATAGCTCTGATTGTAACTGGCGGGCAGCTGCATGGCTGCCATCATCTGAGACAGGGAGTGAGCCCTAGCTGGGAGCAATCCCTGACCTTTAACTGCCACATCAGCACCTCTAATGGCAATTGACAGGGCTTGGCTTGAAAGGTGTCCCAACAAAGCATCTTGGATGGTTCCAGTTGTCCCATTAAACCAGAGCTGTCATTTGGTGCCATGAGGAAAGAAAATAGGCTTCTGTGTTTGTCCCATTAATTGATCTTCAAAGTTATCCAATCTCTTTGTAAGCAGTTCGGCTTCCCCTCCACATTTGTCTCTGCAGAGTTGTTCCAATATGTTCCACTTGAAAAGCTAATCTCCCATCCCCTACTGCACCCCTGAGATGCCATTTTCTTTAGGTTATTCTCAACTGGCAGCCACACTGCACATTTTCCCAGACACAAGCATTAATTCTGCCTATTCATTGGTGCTGAGAGGAGAAGAAGTGCCTGTCTGTTGCTCTAACTGATCGTTACAGAATCTTTGGGAAACTGAAGAGCTGTGCTCTTAATTCAGATGGTTAAAATACTCAGCTTGATACTCAGTATTCATCTCTTCTGCCACTAATTTAATTCTATTTATGTCTGCAAATTTTACTTCATTGTACTGACCTGCTCCCACCCCTTGCTGACATACAGAGGGGCCTGTTGCTGGTTCTTGGAGCTCATTAAAAGTAGCCTCTGATTACTTGTTCTGGGATAGGCTGATTTATGCAGAAGGACTAGAGATAACCTCTCTCCTAGACTTTCATGTCAAGAGAGCAACTCGTGGCACGGGCTGTTTGTGGCAGTTGCTCATAATGTGACCTTGTGGTCAGAATCCGTATTCCAGTGAGGGAAAAGGCTGATCAGCCTCTTCTGCATCTCCAGTATTGCTGGTGAGAAATAGATTAGGACCAAAGTAGGGAGGCAGCTGCAGCCTGCCACAGAGATGTTCCCTGTAGGTGCCAGGCTCTCATTTTCTCTCGTCATTAAAGCTCTTTGCGGGAAGCTGTTTTTCTTGGAATTGCTGTGATTTTCTTAAAAGGTGTATCTTTGACCTGGCTGAATGAGCAGATCTTCTAAATGAAGAGGCAGTGCTGTACCTCTTCTGAGTGCAGTTGTTACCTTTAGAAAATTAAAGCATGGTCCCCTGCTGAAATAAGAGATTTGTTTATGCAAAGTGCCTAGGAGGCAAACACTGGCAAAGCTGATGCCATATGGAAAGCAATTATGTACCAGAGCTCCTGCTTTGGTGATTTTATGAATGACACACTTAGGATCACAGAGCTTCTCTTTAAAGACAGGCTGTGCAGCCGGTGTTTGCAAATAGTCTGTCCTCTTTTTTTTTTTTTTTTTTAATTCATGCGTCTAATCTCATTGTTTTGCTATGGATTATTCCATGGATCATTGGACACACTGTATCAGGGATATTTGCTCTTCAGGCCAGGAAAATGCATGGCTGTTGATCTCTTCTGTTGGTAGGATTTAGCATTTAGAATAAGCCTCGGGACTTTATGTATGTACAGTGAAAGGGAAAATCAAAATCTGAACAGCTAACTCCGAAAACCCCGCTGCATCTGTTTACATTTAGAATGAGGATGCGTGCAGACACAGAGGTGGACACTGTTAATTAACAGGGATGGTCCAGTCCATGGTGGGTCATTTGTCTTGCTCTTCTAAAAAGGGGAGTACTTGGCTGCTTGAAAGAATGAATGCTGCTTTTCCCTCTGAGGTATAGGTGAAAGATATAAATCCATCCAGCAGTTCCCCCCCAGGCAGAAACCTGCAGCTGTCATGCCCATTTCACAGTGCAATTCTTTAGCATCCTCCTCTCCAGTAAGGTCAGAGCATTGTGTACTCTGAACAGATAGCCTTGAAAATCCGATTTCTGCAGAAGAAAATATTCAGTGCACATCCTTGTACCTGACTTTATCATTTTAATATGCCAACAACCCCAGTCTTCCCCAGGCCACAGAGTCCTGCCGTGAGGCAGGAATACAAATGGCACGATGGAGAGGTCCCTACAGCAGCCCCTTGCTGGCACCTCTGTGTGATCCAACATGTGTCCTCCCTTTCCTGAGGCAGGGAGGCAGCACCCAGTGGCTTCTTGTAGGTAGAGATCTATCAATACCTGCCATTGCTTTTGGTTTATGAGGCTGGGATTTATGATGATTGCTTCATAAACAGGAAGCATCTTCAAGTTGCAGTATAAATAACTGTTGCAAAATAAGACCTCTGAATAGTTTTGGTAAGGGATACTAATGCTTTTTAAAATGACAGAACATTTTTCTTCTGATTGCACTTTCCACCTTTCTTCCTTTTTGAAAAAGAAATGCTGCAAGCTCTCCCCAGGAACCTGGAAAGAGGGAGGAGAGAACAAGGGCATTAAATAGGACATGGTTGTTTGCTCTTTGTAAAGCAACTGTTCATTGTATATCATGAGCCTAAAGTTCTTTTCTGGCTTTCCCACGACAGACCATGTCTCCATTGGGGGGCTTGGGGACAGCTTTTATGAGTATCTCATCAAATCTTGGCTGATGTCAGACAAGAAAGACTCTGAAGCTAAAAAGATGTACGACGATGCGCTAGAGGTAAGGAGCAGGTTGCTGCTCTGTATTTTTTGTGTGGGGCATTGTTCATCAGAATGTTTCAGGCAAAAACGTCTTAGATTTTTGGGTTTCCTTGGTTTTCACTGCTATCCACTAAGTATCTTGAAATACTTAGTAAGTAAGTTATACTTACTGTCCACTAAGTATCTTAAAATCCTGATTTTCATCTCTTTAGGCAATAGAAAAGCATTTGGTCAAAAAGTCTGCTGGAGGATTGACCTACATTGCTGAATGGAGGGGTGGCATCTTGGATCACAAAATGGGCCACTTGGCTTGCTTCTCTGGGGGCATGATAGCGCTTGGAGCTGAACACGCTGGAGAAGAGAGGAAACAACATTATATGGACCTTGCTGCAGAAATAACGAACACGTGTCACGAGTCTTATGCACGCTCAGGTAAACCTGTGGGCTGCCTAGAAAATGTTAGTAAGGGGTAGCCTTAGGAGACTCGGCTTTTGTGTGGCAGAGGTTTGCAGAAGGGTATTTCGTGCATCTACATCCCGGTGTATGATTTTCGCTTGTCTTTTCTGGACTATCTAGAAGAGAAAGCAATACATTTTACATAGCGGACAGCTGGAGCAGAGGGACCGGCAGATGTCAGCTCCTGTGGCAGAGTTGGGAAGTGAACCCAGAGCTGAATTCCCAGTCCTGCCTCCCACTCCCAGAACTAGCCTTCTCCCAACAAGGCTTTAGTTTGAGTCAGTCCTTCCACATCCCTTTGCAGACAAGAAGGGGAGATTAACAGTGATTAATTGTAGGACGTCCCGCTATATGAAGCAGAGCTGCTGAGAAGCCCAACAGGAGAGTGTTGGAGACCTGCAGCTGCTGGTAGGGACAAGTTACTCAGGCTCTCTCGGCTCCTCAGCAGTCTTTCTATTTCACAAGTCCAGTAAAATTTGTTTCACCACCCAGTGTGCTTATCAGTGCTTTGGGAGAGCAGTGACTGGTGATGAATGAGAGACTGGGTTAGTTCTCTGCCTGCAGGGCTTTCACACGATAAGTTTGCGTTGGACTCTGCTCCTTTCTTTGTAGGCATCGCTGTTGCTCTTCTGAGATTGCAGGCAGCGAGGCAGCAGTCTGCTTTCCGGGACCTTGTCAAGCACAGGTCTGTCTGCACTAACTGTTCCCAAAGGTCTTTTTCACACCTTCACCACATCAGCAAGCCCATATTGGCAGCTGGTGGCCAGCATGTTTGCCCAATAAACTTCAAGCTAACCTGAAATGATATTTGCAAATAACTCTTCCCCCCCCCCCCCCCGAGCACTTACAGAACTAAAACAAGCCACCCGTACTAATAACCCTCTGGTTGTGAGTGCCTGGAGCCAATTTTCACCTTCAGCAGTATCCATCAGCATAGAAAGGACAATAGCAAGCCTGCCCACACTGGTTATGGTGCTGTCATTTCAGCAAGCTCATTGTTTTGCAGAGAATGTCTGTGCACATCACCCTGGCTCTCAGCAAATAGTCCAGCCTGCGAACACTGTTAGATCCCCGCGCAGACAGGAGGGCCCAGGGAAAGTGTGCAAAATATTTAGAGAAATAAAATGACTCTCTGAAATACAGCCTTGTGGTAGACACATGGGTGTAGCAATAGAAACCTTGTTGCATGATCATAAACAACCTCTGTGCTCAGTTTCCCTGGTTTTTGACTAGGAAGAGGATTGGTGTTGAAAGTAAAGATCTGAGTGATAGCTAATGCTTGCAAGAGATTGAGATTCTCATGGAAGGGACACTCAAAAAGACCAAGGTACTCTTAATGTTTTATTTATAAAATACCAGTGAAATTGATGAAGCCTTCCCCACCATCCTGATGTTTTCTTTTCAAAGAGACTGCTAGTGGACCAGAAGGAAAGGCAGAAGTGATTGAAGGTCCCAGGTACCACTTCTTACAGCCTCCCTGCCACAGTGCAGGCGAAACGGCTTGGTCTGGTGGACTGAGAACTGTGAAACAAGCCCCTGCCTGGGAGCAGTGTATCAATATCTCTGTTACAGCCGGGTCAGCTGCATGGCTGGATTTTCCTTTGAATGTGTTTTCTCTTTGAGGCTTTACAACAGGATCTGTCTCTCTGTTCTTTCTCACCTGGGTTCTGAGTTTGTCTTCAATGCCAAACTCTGCTCTCAGGGTCAGGGGCAGTGCAATTCCTAGGAGCGAATACCAGCCCAGCAAAAGTGCTAGAACATGAGGGAGATTTGTACCTGCCCTCTCCATGCTCAAATCCGGTCCAAGTTTGTGTTTTGTAGGTTGTATCCACCCTCAGAAAGACTTTATCCTCACCTAGATAGTACCCAGACATACCACAGAATGAGCAACACCCAGAGCAGCAGCGGGCACAGCTCGTGCATTCTGTGGAGTTCCCCCTGTTTTGACATCAGCTGTGAGGTTGATGTGACACACAGACATGACTGATCTGCTCATCTGACCTCACGCAAGCCTTAGTTAAATGTTGGCAGCCTGAGCAGCATAAAAGCACCTGGACGGTCTGTTTACTTGCTTTCTCCTCAAATTGACCATTGCATGTGTGTGATTTTGTCTAGATACCAAACTCGGCCCCGAAGCCTTTCGCTTTGATGCTGGAAGTGAAGCCATGGCAACCAGACTCAGCGAGCGCTACTACATCCTACGCCCAGAAGTGGTAGAAAGCTACATGTACATGTGGCGGCTGACACACGATCCCAAGTACAGGCAGTGGGGCTGGGAGGTTGTGAAGGTATGGTTGGAGAGCTCACAGTAATAACTCTTACAGGCTGCCGGATTCTTACAAAAATCTTTCCTTCGGTTAATAAAAAGAGCAGAAATGATTTACATTATGTTAGACACTAAGACACATTAGCAAAGGGGCAGGAATACACAGAATATCTCAATTTAGTGTGGTGTCTCTGTTGATCATTGTGAATGTTTTTCTTGTCCCTTTTGGGCTATGCGAAAATCAATCAGTCAGTCAAAACAGTGGAGGTTTATGGAGAGGAGTGCTGCAGACAGCAAAACCTGCTATTAACGTAAGAGCCCTCTGCAAAAAGGAGTCAGCCTTCTATTTGAAATGTCTGGACTGCTCAGAACCACTGGTTCATAGCTCGCCAGGGAAAATGAGCGAACCTGCCTTTGCCCTTTGTCTTGTCTTCTTCCCACAAAGACCTCCCAGCCAGAAAGTCCCTCACCTCTTTCTAGCTCATGCAGTAGCCTGTTGGCTGCCGTCCCACATCCTAGCAGGGGCTGCGTTTCAGTGGCAGAACTGTCATTTGTCTACTGCCCTGCAAAAGAGGCTCCGCAAACAGCTAGAGTTGCCACTTGAGATCTGGTTTTGCTGTGTGTGTATTGTCAAGGTCAATCAATCAACTAACTTAGGCAGTTTTTGTTTCTCTTGCTATTTCATTAGAACCAGCTTTATTCCCAGAGTCTGGAGTAATCACCGTGTTCTTCAGTAAGAGACAGAGGCTACTATAAACCTGGAATTAGATTTGTAAAGCTGACTTGTAATGCAGCTGATGATGATTAATGTGTTACTCCATGCTATTGTGTGTTACTGAGATTTCTTTTCTTTTCTCAGGCCCTGGAAAAACACTGTAGAGTAGAAGCTGGTTTTTCTGGCATCCGAGATGTTTACACCACAACCCCAACCCATGACAACATGCAACAGAGTTTTTTCCTCGCAGAGACTCTGAAGTAAGTCTAGTATCACAGAGGCCTTTCAGAGTACCATAATTCCTGCAGCATCAACACTCTTGTCTGCTTAATAAGTCTCTAATAATAAGGGGGAAGTCTTGTCCTCTGTGGGGAAAACTGGGCAAGGCTATGGCTGCTGCAAAGCTTTGGTAGCTTCCTCCTGCAGAACCACTGCTGTCATTGGCACTCTCGAGGTTTCTGCTCACGTGCTGGATTTAAAGGACTCTTCCTGTCACTTAGAGCTGCTCTAAGTGGGAGGCTCTGACTGCTGAGCTCCCTTGAATTTAGCTCTGATGGTTTAAGAGACAGCTGTCTCCTCTGCCAGGTTAATGTCCTGCATACAGAGGAGGCGTGACTATGGCCTGAATTTGCTGCCCCTTGCTGCAGATCTGCCTTTGCTTGTAGCATGAGCTGATATTTGTTGAGTGGCTGGGCGCAGATGCGCATCCCGTTTTGCCGCCTTTGCCCCAGGGGTGGTAGTTTCCATCAGGAGAGTGAGGCAGGGAGCCGGGAAATGTCACCATAAACCATGGCAGCTGAGGCCAATGGCAGCCCCCGTCGCAGTCCAGCTGATGGTGTTTGCTTGTGCGTGCTTGGAGCCCCACTTGAATTTCCTTTAATCTCCCTTTGTGTCCATCTTCTTCCCGCCCACCCTCACCTTATGGCTCCAGGTACCTCTATCTTCTGTTCTGTGAAGATGACGTGCTGTCCCTGGACGACTGGGTGTTCAACACAGAGGCTCACCCCCTGCCAGTCAACCACACGAACTTTAAAGCAAGTGCGCAGTAGTGAGGCCATTGCCCAGCGCCCTGCTGCTGCAGTGTCGGCGGGTTGCTGCATTTCCTTTCCATTAAAGGAATTCGCGTTGTTCCTAAAATGATATTTTGGGGCACTAGTCCAATTCCGGACATTATTATATTGAGGAGATGAAACCGTGACATAAGCACCTTCTTTTCCTCTGTGAGGAGCCTTATTAGCCTGATAATGAGATGTTTATTCTGGGCCATATTATACACAGTTCATAGACATTCCTTTATACAGAGAATTTATATGAAATCCACTGACTTTGCTTTATAGTGGCCAAAGGACTGGAAGTTTGCCATAAAATAGACTTCACACACACATCCTCCTTTCGTTTTTCTGTTTCATTTTTGCCTTTTATATACTCTTGGATTTATCACCTTTCTAATTAACAGTTTTCAATATACAGTGCTTTCTAGATGGTAGGCTTTCCAGGCCCTTTAAGGAGGACAGGGTAGGAGAAGGAGGAAGGGGATTTGCCCTTTATGTGAGAGAGCAGCTGGAGTGCCTGGAGCTCTGCCTGGGCGTGGATGAGAAGCTAAGAGCTTATGGGTTAGACCTAAAGAGAGGACAGGTAAAGGTGACATTATAGTGGGTGTCTGCTATAGGCCACCTGACCAGGAAGAACAAGAGGATCAGGCCCTCTACAGACAGATAGGAGCAGCCTCAGGTTTGAATTTGCAGGCCCTGGTCCTCATTGGGGACTTCAGCCACCCTGATATCTGCTGCAGGGACAGCACAGCAGGACGTAAGCAATGCAGGAGGTTCCTTGACTGGATTGATGATAACTTCCTCCTCCAAGTGACAGAGGAGCCAACAAAGAGAAGTGCTTTGCTGGACCTCATACTCGCCAAGAAGGGGCTTGTTGGAATATGTGAAGATCAAAGGCAGCTTTGGCTGCAGTGACCATGAAATTGTGGCATTCCGGATCCTGAGGGCAGGAAGGAGGGTGAACAGCAAGCTCACAACCCTGGACTTCAGGAGAGGAGACTTTGGTCTCTTCAAAGATCTGCTTGGAAGAGTCCTGTGGGATAAGACCCTGGAGGGAAGAGGCGCCTGAGAAAGCCAGTTAATATTCAAGAATCATGTCATCCAAGCTCAAGAAGTTCCATTCCAATGAGCAGAAAGTCAGGCAAAAATGCGAGGAGGCCTGTGTGGATGAACAGAGAACTCCTAGCCAAGCTCAAACACAAAAAGGAAGCATACAGAGGGTGGAAACAGGGATGGGTAAGCTGGGGGGACTACAGAAACATTTTCTGAGCACCCAAGGCTGACATTAGGAAAGGTAAAGCCCAAATGGAATTGAATTCATCCAGGAATGTCAAAGACAACAAGGAGGGCTTCTATCAGAACATAGGCGACAAAAGGAAGACTAGGAAAATGTGGGCCCACTGCTCAACAAGACAGGGGACCTGGTTACACAGGACATGGAAAAGGTTGAAATACCAAATATTGCCTTTGCCTCAGTCTTTACTAGCAAGACCAGCTTTCAGGAATCCCAGGTTCCAGAGACCAGGGGGAAAGGCTGGAGCAAGGAAGATGGACCCTTGGTGGAAGAGGATCAGGTCAGGGAATACTTCAGCAAACTGGACGTAGATAAGTCCATGGGCCCTGGCCAGTAACTAGCAGAGTACCCCAGGGGCCAGTACTGGGTCCTGTCCTGTTTAACGTCTTCATAAATGATCTCCCAGCAAGTTTGCTGATGACACAAAACTAGGAGGGGTGCCTGATACACCAGAGCATGGTGCTGCCATCCAGAGGGACCTCAACAGGCTGGAGAAGTGGGCTGCTAAGAACCTAATGACGTTCAACAAGCAGAATTGTGAAGTCCTGCACCTGCGAAGGAACAAGCCCATGCACCAGTACGTGCTGGGGCACCTGACTGGAAAGCAGCTTGGCAGAAATGGACCTGGGGGTCCTGTGGACACCAAATGGACCATGAGCCAGCAATGGGCCCTTGCTGCAAAGGCAGCTAATGGTATCCTGGGCTGCCTTAGACAAAGTATTGCCAGCAGGGCGAGGGAGGTGATCCTTCTCCTCTGCTCAGCGCTGGTGAGGCTGCACCTGGGGCGCTGTGTCCAGTTCTGGGCTCCCCAGTACAGGAGAGACATAGACATACTGGAGAGAGTCCAACAAAAGGCGACAAAGATCATTAAGGGACTGGAACATCTCTCCTGTGACGGAAGGCTGAGAGAGCTGGGACTCTAGAGAAGAGAAGGCTCAGGTATTTATGTACGTCAAGTATATAAATGTATATAAATATATTAATGTATATAAATACCTGAAGGGAGGGTGCAAAGAGGACAGAGCCAGGCTCTTTCCAGTGGTGCCCAGTGACAGGACCAGAGACACTGGGCACAAACTGAAACACAGGAGGGTCCCTCTGAACATGAGGAAACACTTTTTTACCCTGAGGGTGACCGAGCACTGGCACAGGTTGTCCAGGGAGGCTGTGGAGTCTCTGTCCTTGGAGATACTCAGAAGCCACCTGGGCAGCCGGCTCTGGGTGGCCCTGCTTGTGCAGCGGGGTTGGTCCAGTTGATCTCCAGCCTCAACCATCTGTGATTCTGTGATTCTGTGGTGTCAAAACTGTAACTAAATCAAAACCTGTCTGCAAAATTCTTGATCCTAATGTATTTTTATATACTTCTTCTGTGCTCTTAAAACACATTTACTACACATCACATCTCATTTAACTTTCCTTTATTGTTTTTTCTACTTTTATTTGGAACTAAATGTTATGAGTCACTTGTAATAATTTCACTGCTGTAATAGTCAAATCTGTGAAACAGAATAAAAGTCTTGTAAAATAAAAAGCATGTTTGGGTTGATCCTTTTTAAAGCCATCTGTCAAAGGCCTGTTACATCATGCTTGGAATAAGTAGGTGACAATACTGGTTGATTTCAAGAATATTTCACAATAGATGTTGATTTCTAGAGCAATCTAGCCAGTGTATGGACAGCAGTTCCCATCTGCACCAGCTCTCTTAAATTGCTTGTTCACCATCTGATATGGGTTAGCAGGAGTTCTACTAAATGTCTTATTTTTCTAGCGAAAAATAAATAATCCCCAGCCAAGTTTGCTCTTTGATACACATTGTTTCTGAACTGAAGTAACAGAAGAATAAGAAAGGAAAAAAATTGAAGCCAGATTCTTCCATGCGTCCTGCCACTGAACTAGCAGTTTAGCCTGTGTGTCCTCTGTGACCCCGAGCCGGAGGACAGTGCAGAGATGTCCACACACCGCCCCGGTTCTCCTCCTGGCAGTTGTGAGTACCTTAACAATTCTTGCACCAAGGGCTGGATCTGGGATCAGCATCCTTTCTCCCGGCAGTCTTTCCTCTGGTCACTGCAAAGCCGCGTGGCCCTCGGTGATGAAACATTTTTGTTCATTCTTGTGACATTCTCTTGATAATCGGTTCATTCAGCAACTTGGGAAGATGAAGTTGCTTTGAGCAAGTTGTGAAAACAAAAAACGTGCTTGTAAATTCATGCCTTTGTAATTCCCCAAGAGAAATAAGGTTGTCAGATAGGGACTTAGCATTATCCTGGGGATAAAGATACTGGCTGGTGAGCTTGGCCTAGAGGAATGGTTATTGGTAAATAAACATCTTGGGAGTGAGTTGTGTTATCTGGGAGATTTGGATACCAGGAAGCTGGTTTAGCTCAGAGGGGTTTTATAAAGGATTAAGGGAATTCCATAAATAAAAACATCCTGCTCTTGGAGTAACTGAAGACACTTTTACTGGCAAAATGTAAACGCCCAAAGTAAATAATACGGTTCTAGTTTCTTTTAGAAATAGACCCATGGTGTTACATTAAAACTCTGCTCTTGTTTTCTCTTCCACACAAGTGAGCAAGAACAGGATTAGTGAAGTCACACACACTTCCAGAGGAGAGCCGCTGCTTTCCTGCAGTTCGGAGGCTGCATCGCAAATAGGGAGGATTTTTAGTTGCCCAGCATGCCTGACGATACAAAGCTTACTGATAAGTTTGCTTACCAAGACACTGGCACGGAGTTCAGCACCCGTCACAACAAAAGCTTTTTGTTGCAAACAGCCATGCTTGAAAATTGCCACTCTCCTAGACCACAGTTCTGCAAATACTTCTGCCTGTGCTCACAGATATCCGCGATTAAATCCCTGAGGCCGGTGGAATCATTACAGGCATCAAGTTAAGCATGCATGTATTTAGCAGGAGTAAAGACACGTTCCAAGGATCAGCTTTGTTCCAAGGCCTGGCCCCGAGCCACGACTGGGATTTCTCTGTCCTATGGCAATGCAGGTAACAGAAACATTTGCCCTGCTGATGTCTTGAAACGTTCTGCTCTTCCCTCGCTCCTCTGCACACCTGGAGCCTTGGCTGGATGCTCTTGCTCGAGCAGCGCCCTCCACTCGGGGAGCCCTGGGTGCTCTGGAATTTTCACCTCTCTTATCCTGCACCCACCCTGTATGGTTCCTGCGAGGTGGGGGTGGCGGGATTTCTTCTGTTCGTCTGGTTGGGAACTTGGAGCAGATAAATGGGGGGTTACATTTGACCCAGAGGGTTGGTTTTAAATGTCCAATGGAAAGGATCTGGGAAGATGTGTGTCTTTGAGCTGCTTTCTTGCCTTTCAGTCTCAGACACGTGGGACACCAGTGTGAATTCCGTTGTTGATTTATGATGTTTTTTTTTTCTATTTTTGAGTCACGTTAACAGGAAATGTGACCAGCCCAGGTTATTTCCCATTTCCCCTGTTACATTCAAATTCAGGAGCTGTGATTACCCCGTTAATTTTCACCATCAGCACAGGCCCTATTTTATGTCAGAAGGAATTTCCTGTAAATGAAGGTCTGATAAAAGAAAGTTGCATTAGTGGTACAGATGAAAACTAATAACTATTGCTTGTAGAACAGCCAGCCGTTGTCGCCTGACCATACAAGGAGATAAGACAAAACTACCCAGAAAACAAATGCGTCTTTCTGTAACCTACACTTCATTTTTTACGGCGTTATTAAATTCCCTTGTAAGGCTTTCAGCAGAATTGGTTATTGAATTCAAAAGCCTGGCAGTTGTAGTATTTTTCCACATACATTTTGATCTGATCTATTTATCCGATTGTTTCAGATATGATGCATCGAGCGCTGGCTCCCAGCGCGAGCAGTTTCAAAGTTTCAGCGGTTACTTCTGATCACGTTTGGGTCTTTGGCTTCATTCCCTGTGGAGCCTCAAACAGGTACCGGGCTGTAATTAGGCATCTTCTCACTAAAACACCCCTGCATTGTAAATATTTTCAGTTAGTGAGAGCTGGCAAGTGTCAGACCTGTAAGTGACCCACTTGCTTCCTACTGAATACGAAAGGCCAAGGGGGAGTTACGAATGCGAGCCCTTGGGAATTGGGTAGGCTTTGGCTCTTGCTCTTCAACTCAATGGTTGACTTTGAAACGTCTCAATCAAAGGTCGTTTCACTCCGCAGCCTTTGCTGGCTGTTCTTTTTCTGGGATGAACTCTATGTTTTCCATGGCTGTGAAGCTTTGTCACAATGCAGCCCCTCTTCTGCAATAAACGCACTTCTGGTTTTCTTGTCCCCTTCCAAAAGCCCCATGAAACCAGACTTGGATACTCCTTGCTTCTTCTATTTTTCAGAAGATTAATATTTTGGGGCCTCAATCTGGTCGGGACTTGCTTCCTCAAGGGTTTTCTGTTTCCAGGTGCTTTCTCCATTTGTGCACGGAGCTCAGATTTTAATGCCGCCTTCCATTACATCATGATGGCCTTGGCTTTAAAATGGGCCAGGGTTTTGGGCTATGGGAATGGGGCCATCAATTTAAATGAGGACAGGGTTTCTCTGCTCTCGCAACGTGCCGCCCTGGAACGTGGAGTTACTGCGTGTACTCTCGCATATGGAAAACCCATCCCTCTACTGCGAAAAAGATCACTCCAAGCTTTCATCCCTGCTATCAATTTCTCACTATTTTCCTTATTTTCAGCCAGATTCTCTCCCTGCTGGCAAAGGGAGGTAGTTTTTCCTGCTGTGTGAGTTTTCTTGGTGGAAATCTTCCTTGTTATTTCTCTATCACTAGGATTTCCTTCGATACAAGCGTGCCTGGGTGGGCCACACAGCAGATGTCTGGATATTTAAAATTCTTCCTGAGCGCTGTAATCTGTAATCTCGAGAACCAGCAGCGTAGAGCCAGGAGCTGTTGGTTTTGTTCTCCTTTGAGGAGGATTAGTTCCCAGCAGATGCCCTGAATTATTTCACCTTTTGTCTTCCATTCTTTTTCCCATCAAATATTTCATCCGTTTGTCATCTTTATATGGTCGCTGGTGACACGGGAAATGGTTCAGATGTAATATGAGCCCCTCTGCTTCTCATCTAAATGGTATCCTCTTGGCTCTGCCTGCCACCCCGTCAGGTCGCCTTCTCCATCTAGGTGTCTGCAGGCTTTGTCATCTCATATCACCTCTTGCTCTTGCTCGTTTCCCAGATGCTCAGGTAGATTGATCCTGTTTCAGAGCTATCTCGTCCTGTTACATTTTGTGCTCTAAAGGTACTTGCTAGGTTATTTGAGGTAAGCAAAAGCTCTCCGCACCTCGCTGCCCAACCTAATGAGTCTGGGAAGTTTTAAAGCACATCTGCTTAAAAGTGCTTGAGTGCTTAACTCATTCACACCTGCCTCTGGGAGCAGACATTATTTCAATGCTCTGTGAATTCATTTCCTCTCATCTCCTCCCCGTGGCCCAAGCACCAGTTCTTTGAGGCATGGGGAGATGGAGAGCCAAGAGCAGCGGCAAAGCTTCATGAATGTTTTCTTCTGTGGTGAACCTGGCAGAAGGAATCTTCTTCTTCCTCCCTTGGCGATGCAGATGATCTGAGTTACAAATAACCCAATGTTTCTTCTATTGCTGGACTTCTCAGCCTGGTCCACCGTGTTCCCAAGCTTGCGCCGTTGCTGCAAAAGAAATATCTGCAGGGATCTATGGCAGAGAGAGGGACAGTGCCCGGGTCCCAGGGAGAAGGCTCCTCTTCACCAACCGAGTCTTGCTCCCTCCAGTCTCGCTTGCTGTGGTCCATAAGAAAACGCACAGTGGGATTTTTATGTCTTGTCCCAGGAATTGCTCAAAACTCCACGCGCTCCCAGCCTGCTCCGCCCAGGATTACCATCCTCTTCCTCCTTCCTTGGTGCAGCCGCCGCCGCTCTCTTAACGGCTTGGTCATGCTCTACTCATCTCCAACCAAAACGCTCTTTAAACCTAAAACAAAAAATGATTAGGCAGGCTTAGGAAACCGCAAAAGCTTCAAAGGATTAAATGCTAACGCTTCCCTTAGAGAGATCAAACATTCTGCGCTGTTAGCCCTGCAGCAGCAGAAAATGGTACTAAATCTTCCCCGGCAATCAGGGGATTTCAGTGGCGGTGCAGGATTGCATGTAAGGAGGAGCAGGAGACTGATTTATGAGGAAAGATTAAAATGACTAAATATATATCTCTTGGCTGAGCCACTGCTAAGGAGCGATGTGACAACCGTGCAGAAGAACCTGAAGGACACGAAGAAGGCGGCGGGGGGGGGGGGGGGGGGAGTTTGGGGGGATGGCGTAAAGGGTGGCAGAAGTGACTCAAAAATGTGGGGTGATGGTAGCAATGGCTCAGAATTTGGGGATCGTGGTGTCTGAGGCTCGGTGATGGCTGCGAAGTCATTCCTGTCCCTGCAATCCCGGGGCTTAAACCCTGGCGAAATCAAGTAAAACTGTAGTATCTGGGGGTTTTAAAAAAAATTAAAATCCATTTTGCTGAGCTGAAACCAAGTACAAGAGCTGGATACGGCTCTTTTGGGTTTGGGGGGAGGGGGGAAACGCTGAATTAAGGACCAACAACCACTTTGGAAATTAAGGGGAGTGGGGGGAGGACACGCCACTCCTCCACGGATAATTAAAAGCAAAAACTATGGTGAGATCACTGCAAGTAAAACTGTGATATCTGGGTTGGGTTGGTTGTTTTTTTTTAAATAACCATTTTGGTGAGCTGAAACCAAGCAGAAAAGCTGGGTACGTTTTTTTTTCGGGGGGGAAACGCTGAATTAAGGACCAACAACCACTTCAGAAATTAAGGGGAGTAGGGGGGAGGACACGGCACTCTCCCATGGATAATTAAAAGCAAAAAGCACGGTGAGATCACTGCAAGTAAAACTGTAGTACCTAGGGGTTTAAAATAAAACAAAAATGCATTTTGGTGAGCTGAAACCAAGTGGAAAAGCTGGATACGGCTCTTTTTTTTTTTTTTTTTTTGGGGGGGGGGGGGGGGGAACACTGAATTAAGGACTAATGACCACTTAATGACGGGGAAGGGAGGCCATGCCGCTCTCCCATCGATAATTAAAAGCAAAAACGACGGAAAGCTGAAGAGGAAGGTGATGAATCTCCTCTAAGAGTCCCCCCTCAGCGGATAATTTTGAGGATAAAAAGTGGTTTTTCCTCAAGATTGCGTGAAAGTCTCTCCGGGGACCGGAAGGGGGGAGAGGGGCCGGACGGAGGCCTGCAGGCCTCCGTCCGGCCCCTCTCCCCCCTTCCGGTCCCTGCGGGGAGGACACCGGCCCCGGCCTCAGCCCCGGCCCCTCCTCGCCGGGCCCTGCCCGCCTGACGCCTCCTCCCCTGGCCGGCGCGGCCATGGCGGCAGCGGCGGCGGGGCGGCGGCGCTGAACGACGCGAGTATGGCGGGTCCCGGCGCGGCCCCTCCGCGCCTGGCTCTGGCCCTGGCCGCTTTGGCAGCGTTGGTGGCCGTTAAGTATTACCGGGACGGTGAAGCAGCCCGACAGCAGGTAACGGGGAAGGGCGGGGGGGGGGGGAGGAGAGGCGGTCCTGAGGCCGCGCTGCCCCTTCACGGAGGGGAGGGAGGGAGGGAGGAAATGGCGGGCGGACCCGTTCGCGCCGCTGTGGGGGTCGGGACGATGGCGGCCGCGGGGCTGAGGGGGCGTTGAGGTGGCCGCCAGCGTTTTGGTGGCCGCTGATGGTCTGAGGGGACTGCCACACATCGGTGGGCACCGGGGGTTGAGGTGGCCACTGCTGGGCTAAGGGGAGCACCAAGGCGTTGGTGGCCACCGGCGTTGAGGTGGCTACTGAGGATGTGGTGGCCGTGGACAGGCTGAGGTGACTGCCCTCAGCAACGTCCACAACGTGGACAGGCTGAGGTGACAGTAGGGGCCACCGGGGTTGAGGTGGCCACCAGTGTTGAGGTGACCGCCAGGCATCGATGGCCACTGGCGTTGAGGTGGCCACTGGGGGTGAGGTGGCCACTGCTTGGCTGAGGTGACCACCAGAGAGCGGTAGTCACGGGGTTTTAGGTGGCTACTGGGTGTTGAGGTGGCTGCCTCTGGACTGAGGGGACCACCAGGCATCAGTGGGCATGGGGGTTGAGGTGGCCATTACTGGGTTGAGGTGACCATCACACATTGGTGTCCACTGGGGTTGAGGTGACCACCAGGCATTGGTGGCCAGTGGGGTTGAGGTGGTCACAGGGACTGAGGTAGCTGCCACCAGGATGAGGTGACTGCCACACACTGGTGGCTACTGGGTTGAGGTGCCCACCAGGGTTGAGGTGACTGTCACTAGGCTGAGGGGACCGCAGAGCTGTGGTGGCTGCCACTGGGTTCTGGTGGCCGCAGGTCACTGGTGGCTGCAGTCCTGAGGTGGTTGCTGTGGTTGAGGTGACCACTACCAGGCTGTGGGGAAAACCATGTATAGGCAACTGTGGAGCTTGAGGTGGCCATTGTCAGGCTGTGCGGACCACAGAGCTCTGGCAGCTACTGGCCAGGCTGTAGGGACCACCAGGCATCAGCAGCAGTGGAGCTTGAGGTGGCCACTGCCAGGCTGTGGTGGCCACCACCAGACTGAGGTGACCGTTGAGCTGTGGTGCTCACCACACACCAGTGGGTATGGGCTTGAGGGAGCCACTGCCAGGTTGAGGTTTTGTAGGGCTGTGGCAGACACCAGGCTTGAGGTGGCCACAGCGGTTGTGATGGCCACCACCAGGCTGAAACAACCGCGGAGCTGTGATGGCCACCAGGTACCAGCAGTGACCGTGTTGTTGTGGCCAGTTGCTCTGCCCAGAAGATGGAGGAAGAGCGGGAGCACCAGAGCCTGGCCCTGCTCTTGGCATAAGGCTTCACACCTCCTCCAACATGGCTCCAGAAGGTGTCTCCTTCCCGCTTTATTCCCTGGAAAAAAAGGCTTAAAACTCTCAGATATTTGTGGATTTTTTTCACGTTAGAAATGCAGGTCTTGTGTGGCCTTGAGCAGCTCTGACTGTAGAAGCGGCAAAAGAATGAGCTGAAAAACGGGAAGGGTTTTTTTAGGGGCTTTGTGTTGGGTTTTTTTAAAAAATTAGGCTGATTGACACTGTTTTTGATTATAATCCCTATGATTCAAATGCCGCCTGCATGCTTCGGAGGTAGCATGCCTTTGTTAAAGATCCTGCTCCCCTGGCTCTTTGCTTTGGCATGCATCCCTCAACATCTAAAAAGGTTTGCGAAAAAGAGCAGACTTCTTGGTATTTCTGTAGTAAAAAGAGAAGTGTTTTTAAAGGATGGCTCCTTTCTTTGTCTCTTGCGTTGCAAAAAAAGGGGAAATGGCTCAAACCGGTTAATTAGAAGAATTCTTCCGATGGGGACAGAAAGGTGGCTGAGGAGATCTCGGCTGTGCCCGACAAGAAGCCAGGTCTCCTGGAGGTTTGGTTTTTGCGAGGGGACAGGCGGGGGCTGCGGCTGGGCACTGCTGGAGAGGAGAACGCCATGTGAACAGCCCAAGGTTTTTATTTTTCCTTCATCTCGCTTAAAACATATGTCTTGTCTCTTTCTATGGAAATGTTTATTTAGCTAAACAACCCACAAGCAGGTGGGAGAAGAAAACTCTTTGTGAAAACCACAAGTCTCCTCCTCTACAAAAAGGCTGAAAAAGCTCAGTCTTATTCCTCTGGCACAAACAGGGAAACTTTTTATTTCTTATAATCACAGGTTAGAAAGAAAAAAAAAGAAAAAAAACCCACAAGCTCTGGAGAGCTTTCTTTAACGTGAATGTTACCAGAAAGCAAAAGGCCAAGCCCTGACATCTCTCTCCCCTTTTAAACATAATTTTTATCATCCCTTTTGACTGCGTGCAGCAGGACCGGTGGAAGTCTTTGTTCCTCCGTGTCTGGGGCCTTATCTCCGGCCGGGTGGGTCCCTGTGGTGCCGGTGTCGAGGGGCTCACGCGATGCTGCCGCCGAGCTGCCGTGCTTTGTGAGCGTGGAAATGAATGTTTCCGGCGGGAGCAATCTGTCCCTGTGCCAGTACTGCCTGGAGCGTGCCTTTGCCGGAGCAGTGGCTCTGGTAGCTGGTTCCGGGAAGGGCAGCGTTGCCCGGAGCCCGCAGGAGCCCGGTACCGATCCCATTAGCCGGGAGGCTGCGTTCAGCCGGCTGCTGGGATGCACATGAGATGCATGCACACGCGTAAGTCTTTATAATAACACTCATAACACTTTGCCTGACCACAAAGCTACCACATCTCTGGCTAGCTGTGGTTGTAGGAATAATGGTCTGATGGTTCTGCAGCTGATGGTTTTTCATTGCTTAACCTGTGTGAAAGTGCAGGCTGAGGGGATGGAGGCGTGCTCTCAATTCAGATTGATTTTTGGAGGCTAACGTCCAACACCAGGCACCCATATTCCCTCCCCTCCCTTCACCTTCTGCTGTCTTAGACGCAGTCAGAGATGTTCTTCTGTATGTGTGGGGTATAACTGGTTCTCTTTCTGCCTTTAGCCCTGTTAAGTAAATGATCATGAGTTTTTCCTAATAGTACAGCAGCAGGTGGTCTAGCCAACTAAAAACTTTGTCGCTCATTTGCCTCCCATCCCTTGAGGTCCGTGCCTGTGAAGTGCAAAAAGAAGAAAGACTCTAAAAGATTCATCAGCAGGGAATCGCTGATGCGCTGTAGAGAGGACTAGGAAATGGACCGTCTCTTCAGAGCTCGGTGCACATCCAGGACAGCCCCCTCCGCAGAGGAGGAAGCCATCGCGCGCTCCCTGCATGCTTCCCTGCGCCATGAGCTGGCTCCCAGACACTGGGCGATCGCACAGGCCCTTACGAGGTTAATGCATTACGTGCTGAGCACAAGCAGGGTCTAGAGCCGAGAGGGGCACTGAAGCCTGGCCCAAGGCTTTATGACATGACCCTGGCTGTCAGGGAACAGGGCAGTTGCTCAGGAAATTGTTGTTATCTATTTGCAGG
Organism: Fratercula arctica; assembly: GCA_947846985.1. NCBI lineage: Eukaryota > Metazoa > Chordata > Aves > Charadriiformes > Alcidae > Fratercula > Fratercula arctica. The sequence continues at coordinate 7,188,306 of CANTUZ010000018.1, forward strand.
GCCAAGGATGTGCATCACCATTCATTTGGGGAACAAAGGCACAGTTTTGGCCCCAAAAACTTGGACGGTTTGTAGCAGATTGTTCCTGTGCGTAGATAAATAGCCATCTTGTTCCTTCACTCCTTTTCAGCTATGTAGTTCCTGCACGCTCTCCTCCTTGTCTTTCCTCAGCCATGTCTGCATCCAGATCTCTGGTTTGTATTCCAGGGTCTTTATTTCTGTCTGTCTCGGTCCTGAAACTGCCCTGGAAAGCTCTTAAGTGCTTTTGTTGCTGCAGTTGATGGGAGCAAAGCCTTCTAGGCTGCATTAGTGCTGCTTCAGGCTGGCAGGCAACAGATGGAAAATAAACTAGTTCAGGAGCTCTGGGGATGGTAATGGTGCTGCAGGCAGTAGAGAATAAACACGGTTAAACAGCAGAATACAGAGTATTTATCCTTGCAGCTTCAGGCTTTTACGGGGGTGGCAGGGGAAGCTGCCCCAAATGATGGGTCACAGGGGATGTGCTGCAGGCTGTGGCTTGTCTGACTTGCTTGATGTCTCTCTCTTCCTCTCACACCAATGTGGAGCTCTCTTCTGCCTCAAAGTTGTCCCCTCCCCTTCAGTGCTGCAGAGTGGAAATGACCAGAAGCATCTAGAGCCTTTCTGGGGCTGCTCCAAGGGAGACGTGTTTCAGTGGTTTTCCACTGGATGACCTCCGTGTGGGCCTTGCAGAGGGAGAAACTGAGGCTCAGGGTGGCTGGGATCTTGCAGAAATTTCTGGAGAAGACCCTGGGATTTGTGGCTCCCCGATGTAGGGCCAAACGAGCAGGCAGCGCTCCCCACCCCTGCGGAGCAAGGGACTGAAATGCTCCATCCAGTCCTGAGGCTGGAGACTTGGGAGGGGAACTTGACCAGAGCAGGGCGGTTGCGTGCAGTAACGCTGGCCTGGATCTCAACACCACTGTATGTTAAGTCGCTTTCTCCAGAGTTACAAGGGCTCGGTTCATTTCCTTTGTGTTTTTGTGATGTGGATAGTCATGTATTTGACTGCCTTTATTTCACTGCGCATCAGTTAATTACAGAAATCATGATCTCCAGGTGCTCTGTATATCTGCAGGTTTAGGACTAACTATCTGGAAAAAGTTGGAAATTTTTCTGATGAAAGACTTTGAGGCCGACTAAGCAAATGATTCAGTTTGAATTACTCAGCCAGATGTAGTTTTAATACGCTCATGCCAACAGTTCCTGGACACCAATCCCTATTGTAAATAGCACAAAATCCTGCCAAGGGGCGTTAATCTTTCGATTTGATGGCTGTGTTTGTGTGCTGTAAAGAATGCAAATAAACTCTGAAGCTGAGAGGGGCTGGAGTGAATTTCGGTAAGAGGTTGGAATGAAATCTCATTTGCATCTTCTTCCCAAACTAGGAGCTGGCACTGAAGTCTTTGGGAAGCGAGGGACTGTTTCTCTTTTCTTCTCTGGACACAAACAATGATCTGTACCTCAGTCCAGAAGAGTTCAAGCCGATAGCTGAGAAGCTGACGGGTAGGTATCTGTCTACCTCACAGAGCTCTCTCTGCACAGATGGAGCAAAAACCAAAAATACTACACTCCACAGTTTTTGTTCATGTCTTTATTTTTTTCCAAGTGCTGTTTTGGGTCTTATTTATGAAGAGAGGCTGCTAAGCTTTATGTGTTTCTGAAAAGGCTTAAGCACTAGACATCACAAAGTAGAGTTTTTATAAGACGGAACATCCCATTGCTGGACTAGCAAAGTACGTAAGTTACTTTGTCTAGAGCTTAAAGGGCATTTGGGATGGGTGAATGCAACAAATGCAGCTCAGCCCAGGCTAGGCCAAATCTATTAGTGAGTTGCAGCGCTTTGTTGATACCCTCCTCCAGCTGTAGCAATCTCTCTTAGGTAGCAGTTGTGAGAGATCATGTTTGGAGACTATGGGCATGTAGCAAATGTCTCTTGGTGGTGCCAAGCAGGAAGAAGTGTGATGATAATGCATGCGCAGGAGAGCTTACAGTACAGTCGAAATACAGACGGTTGTTTGTTTGTGCGGTAATTGGCTAAAGCATGTGTTCTGATCCCTCCTGGGTGAAATGAGACTGCTTAACTGAGCCATGGGGTTTAGAGAGTCGTCCGCTAAAAGGAGGGCTCCCCTTTAACCCATGCAGCCAAAGCTGGTCTCTGGGGTGGGTCTGAGTTTTGCCACAATGTAGGGACAGCTGGGAGGCTCCCAGTGCTCCTGGATTTGCCAGGATAAATGTGTAATCACTTCACAATTGCTTAAAAGGGGAGGGAGAGGAAACAGCTGCTTTAATTCCTGTCCCTTTGTCTAGGGGTTGCTCCCATCTCAGAATTTGAAGAGGAGGAGACGCCTGATCCAAGCGGGGAGACGTTGTCCATTGTGGCTAAATTCCAGCCCTTGGTCATGGAAACGATGACGAAGAGCAAAGACGGTTTCTTGGGAGTAGGTATTGTGCAGGATGTGTGTGGCCAGGAATTCTGGTATAAACATGTCCAATGGGCTAGTAACATCACCAGGAATAAGTGCTAGCGTGTTCAGAGGGGGAGACGGTCTTGTTCAAGCCCGTGGGATTTGCTTTGATGATCAAGCTCACCGCTTTCTGCAGCGTTTCATTGTTTTCAGCGCACTCAGCAGCGCTGTGGCCCGATTAATACACCTTTCCTGGGAAGCTTGAAGCAGACATTAGAGATGGCTTTCCTGGAGCTAAGTCCAAAAGCAGTGGTGTTACATGGTGTGTTCCCCTCTCTCCCATTTCCTATTACTCACATCACTGAAAGCTGACAGAACTATTTGGTGGTGTTTGGGGTGGTAGGAAGAATGTAAAATGTGTTTAGTTGGGTTTTTTTCACCCTTCTCCAGAGCCTAGTTACATCCATCAGCGTTACTGCACATTTGAAGAGTCTGGTCTAGGCTCTGATAGTGTCTTTTGTTCACAGATTTCTCACGTCGCTCTGTCTGGACTGAGGAATTGGACTGCCCCAGCAGCCCCCATGAGCGTGATGCTTGCCAGGCAGTTTAAAGCTTTTCTTCCTCCAAAGAATAAACTGGATCTTGGTGATCCGTGGTGGATAATTCCTAGTGAATTGAACATCTTCACTGGGTATCTTTCCAACAACAGATTTTACCCTCCACCTCCCAAGGGCAAAGAGGTGAGATTTGAAACTCAATTTCTATATACCTGAGAGGTAGTTTGTATAAACGTTCTGCCTTATAGCCCAGATGAATCGCAGGAATCCCTAGAGCGACGAGGCTATTGCATTACATCTCCCTGGACTTTCTAAGGGAGCAAAAAGGCTGCAGTGTACAGCCAGGAGCACCATCTCCTAAATTGGAGGTAAAACTGAGAGCAGGCAAAAGCTTTGGGTGTCTGAGGCTACCTTGAGTATCTTCATTTTGTTTTGTTTAAGCTTCTGTGTTTTTAGGCTAGTCTTTCCCAGACAGGGAAGGGAGAGGGTTATTCAGAAAGCACTTGTATGAAGTGATGGTGCCTTGTGGAACAGTTGCCAGGTCACACCCCAGAGGTGAGCGTTTCATTGACAAGTGAAATGACCTGTATACATAGTTTGTAAAGCTAGGCCTGTATTATCGCTCTCCCCTGGGGTGCCCGGGTAGGTGTTAGTGATCGCATAGTTGATATCCTTTCCCAGCCCGGTGTGTTTATTGATTGCATACCCACTCTTTCAAAGTCTTAAGTAGTATTGATGCAGGCAGCCTCGTAGATCAGTTTACCGTACTTAGACATTCAACCAACTGGGATGATGGAAACGTGCAAACAATGGGAATAGCATAAAAAGCATGGAAGATGGATTTGTTTTTAAAAGTAGTATCTTGCTTTATTGCTTTGTTTTGTGATTAGGTAGGTCCCTGAGCTAATTTCTAAGTCATAGCAATTCACTTGCCTTCCTGATCTGGTGGAGAGAGTTACTTTGGAGCTGCAGCTGACCTGTGGTGGAGGAACTGTTCTCATTTTTGCTCTCTTAAAATTCTTTCTCTAGATCATAATCCACAGGCTTTTGAGCATGTTCCACCCACGCCCCTTTGTAAAAACCCGCTTTGCTCCCCAAGGAGCTGTGGCCTGCATCCAAGCCATCAGCGCCTTCTACTACACCATAGCGTTCAGGTAAGGCCATGGGTCCAGGGTGTTAGAGGAGGGCCTGGGGGCTCTTCTGAGTCTGTTCCATATCTCAGGGGAGTGGGGAAGGCTGTTGTGAGCCCATGGCAGAGAGCGCACGTGTCATTGCATGTGCTGTCGTGTTCCCAAGCAAGATCAGGTGTGTTCTGGCAGGGAGGGAGGCAAAGCAGTTGGAGGAAGAGAGTTGTTCACAGCCCGCTCTTGCCCAGGTGTGATGCTTTGCAGGTGCCCGAAGAGGGCACCCGTGTTCCCAGTGTCACCCAGTCCCTGGTGAGGCAGGGACTGCTGCCCAGATGCAGGACAGCGGCCGTTCTCCATCACGCTTGGTTTGAGCTATCCCTGGCTGAAAGGGGCGAGTCTGATTAGTGAGAAATTCCTTAGATTTTGGTTAATCAGGGGGTAAAGTGCCTTTCCAAGGGGGATAGTCTGGGGAATTGTTCTCTTGTTTTACTGGGAGTGTTGCACACAGCTTTTATTTGCCTGATCAAGCTGGAAGGGAGGCTGAAAGGGTCTTAGTCTGTTCCTGCAGTTCAAGGAATGATAATGTAATTCATCCCTCCTGGATGGACGCTTATTGCCCAATTCCAAAAGGCATTGATCCTGGAGATGATCCTGACTCAGGGGATCTGCTCCAGTCTTTTACTCTCTTCACTGTGTGACATGAAAAGCTTTTTGAACTGAACCACTCTGCCCCAATTTAGCTTCGTAATTTCTGGTGCCTGGAGATAACTTTTCCCTGCTGTCATCTGCAGCGTGTGATCCATTCTCTCCTCCCGGCACTGCAGCTGATGGCTCCTTTCTCATTTCAGGATCCACGCTGAGTTCCAGCTGAACGAGCCACCAGACTTCCCCTTCTGGTTTTCCCCAGGCCAGTTCACAGGTCACATCATCCTCTCCAAGGATTCTTCCCATGTCCGAGAGTTTAAGCTCTTTGTCCCTAACAGCAGGTACAGCCCTTTCTCTCTCTTCCTGAGGGCTAAAGAGGCCTGAGGGTTGTTACAAATGAGGCCCAGGGGAACCCAGGAGCTTTGAGATCCTGTCCTGTGCAGGACTCGGGGCTGTGCGTGGGAGGAGGCTAGTGGGCTCTTTTTATTTGAAGATACGAGTGGAGTAACAGCCCTGTCCCCTGCGGTATGTGGGTGTCCTGACCCGTGCGGGGAAGGCAGATCTGCAGTCTGAGCTTTGGGCAGGCTAGTTCTGCTGTTTGCTTATCTGTTTTCCCCATACGTCCTTGTCTGCCAGTGGTCATCACGGTCATCATGTCCTCAATTGTCTAGTTACAGTTGCTTCCTAAACTGGTTCTGATGCAATTTTTCAGGAATAGCTCTGTTTATCAACAGGTCTGGGGGGCATCTGGCTTAGAGGAGGCAGGGGAGGACAAGGGCAGAGGAGGGACAGGGGAGAAGCAGGGCAGAGGTTGCTGGGGACATGGAGCATGGGGTTGGGGGTGGATGTCCTTGCACAACCTGGCTGCAACTGGCATGTGGCTTCAACTGAGCATCCAAGCCTGAGCTGTCCTGTGCCAAACCACTGTAGAGGGAGGTACCTGCAGACACGTGGGAGGACACACGGGGATGGGGAATTTAAGTTGTCCTGATATCACCCTAGAGGCAGGCAGCAGCTTCTTCTGCAAGCACTGCTGCAAGCACTGCTCCCCCTGACCTGTCCCAGCAGCCCTGGCTGTGGCAGGGGCTCTTGCAGATGTCAGATACTTGTTGCAAGCTGCAGAAGGCTCCTTGGGTGCCTGTGATGGATGAGCTCATGCTTTTCAGCCAAGTCCCTGGAAAATCTGAGTGAATTGAGCTCTGCAGTTGTCTGTAAAACTGGCAAATGCATCTCTAACAAGTCACTGAGGATCCCTGACCCGTTTCAGGGTCTGATTCACTCACCAATAGCTGTCCCTTGGTACTTGGTACTTGGAGGATGGGGAGGGTGTGGAGAGTGTCCCCTGGCAATCCCAGTGCCTGGCTTAAAGCACCAACGTTCATCAAAGCCTTGCTTTGATGCTCTTGCTTCAATATATTCTTTGCTTGGTGTTTTGCAGGTTAAGGCTTTGTGTGCATAGCTTTGCACTGGCTCATTCCAGCTCTCTGGCAAGCAGCTGGAAGCATTTCAGGGGAAAGAAGTTCCAAATCTCTTTGCCCATGACGGCTGGAGTGAAAATTCTATTATAACATTACCCTGGCGACTCAATCCCTATGGCTCTGTCAGCACATTTGTTACAGCAAGCAGACACTTACGGCTCTGCCAGCAACTCCTTACAAAAGCCTTTTGCTTCCAAAAAAACACTTTTAAAAGTTCAGCAGGATCAGAATGTGCAAGTTAAGTGCTAGAAATGAAGGGGGAGCAAAGACACCTCTCTCTTCCATACTTTGACAGTACTCAAAGGTGTGAGCACGTTTTCCCAAAGTGTTGGGTGGGTGCCTGGGCCCTGATCCAGCAGGGATACTGGTGTTGCTGGTCTTGTGCAGGGAGCACACTGATGTCCAAGGAGCCAGAGGCTCTGGGCTTCAGCGCTAATCCTGTAAGAGGAGCATTGGATGTTCTCATTTGTTTGGGGTTTCCCATACAGAGCTTTAGCCTTGGATGACTTTGAACATACCGGGTTCATCTTGCAGGGCTCTGAACGTTGATATGGAGTGGCTGTATGGGGCGAGCGAAAGCAGCAACATGGAAGTGGATATCGGTTACCTGCCTCAGGTCTGTAGTCACTCTCAGTCCTCTGTGTGCGTGCAGCATCCCAGCAGGGATTTATGCTGCTATGCCCCTAAGCTGTATAACCTCAGTTATCCCTGTTCTTTAGAGCTTTCTCTTGAACATTTCAATATAACGATATAATCTCTGTTGATCTGTGTACGTCCTCTGCAGCAATATGGCTCCCTATTGCCAGTTCTTGTGATATTTTATTTTTTCCCTCTGTGTGGGTTTTATCCTAAGCTTCTGGACTCATATGACTTCTTCCATTTTTAAAAAGTTGTCTGACAAGCAGGGGGGGAAGATAGGAACTGAACCCAGGCCCTGAGCCCAGATGGGTGTATGAACAACAGTGTGTCTGCATTTAGAAACTGCATGAGGTTATTCCTCTATTCTGTGGTAATCCCAGCTCTTGGGACAGGAAACATAAGTCAGGATTTTGAATGCCTGAATTTTTAACAGTCCCAGCAGTCTAAACTAGATCCATGTTTCTTTTTAATTGCCAAAAGTCAGTAAAATAGACTTACAAAATAATTTCAGATGTACCACAACACTGAAACACAGGGAAGCTCCTGAACAGCTTTCCCTGTTGCACCCTCTTGTGGCCAGCCACGGGCCGCGTAAGGGCTGTGCTGGTGGTAGGAACAAGAGCTTCAAACTAGCCCTGCAGGTCCCAGTGATTTTAAGGATGTGGTGTGCCACAATCAAAAATCCCCATTGGGATGGTGGGAACATGGAGTGACCGGGTCTCATGCATTCCCAATCTAGCAAGCACAGTCAGACAATAACTGAAGGAAATAAAGTTGTTTTCCTGCTACTCGCCAGTAAAACACATCTGCAACTGGTAAAGTGCAGTTCCAGGAGACAGTAGATCAAGCTGTATCTTAATTAGAAGCTGCACAGTCTTACTTTGCATCTTTATCCTGTCCTGGAGTACAGAAAAACCAGGAGTGGGATATCTGCAATGCTCAACTCTCAGCTGTTCTCCTGCAGATGGAGCTGGAATCGACAGGGCCTTCAATCCCCTCTGTGATCCATGACGAGAATGGGAATGTGATTGACAGCAGGGATCCCTCAGGGGAGCCCATCCAGTTTGTGTTTGAAGAGATAACCTGGCAGCAGGAAATCCCCTGGGAAGAGGCAGCCCAGAAGCTGGAAGTGGCCATGTATCCATTTAAGAAGGTGAGGAAGGGGCCAGGCTCTTCCTTGGCACATTTATTTGGGGCAGGTCATCTTCACTGAGATGTCCAGTCACCTGGAGGACAAGCAGAAACCGGAGGCCACAACCTGATCAGCATGCAGAATAGTGTGAGGGTCTCCCAGCTCAGCGTGTGCCTCCCAGGCACTGCCTGTGTGGCTTGATGGACGTCCAGTTCCCAGATGAGGGAGAACAGCATCTCTGAAAGGCCATTTGGGGTTGCACAGCAGCACAGGCAGGAGCAAATCCTGGATGTCATGTGTCCCAGGCTTGTATTGTAAATGTAGGCTCATCCTTCCTTCCTCTTATCAGTAGCTGCCGACGCGATTTCTGAGTGAGGCAGGTAATCGCGCTGCTTACAAATGGTTTTCCTCTGGCGTTACTTTTGCAATGTTCAGCTACCTTTGGTCCAAGCTTTTCTTATCAGCAGAAAACACACAATCTGCCTGTGCCTCTGCATCCCGCAGCGAGACACAGATGCATAGCATTGGGTGACCCAAACTATTTAACATGCCAGCAGCCTGTGGAGCAGATGGCTACTGCCTGTCACCGCTTCCTTGGCTGAAGGGACATGTTTCAATGGCTGCCTCCTTGTGTCTGAGCTTACAAATGTCCCTTTGAGCTGCCAAGATGTTAATAAAGTTCCCTTCATTTGAGCAATTGGAACAATCTCTGCGCAGGGTCCCTCGCAGCCAGTTTTTAGGCTGTTTCAGTGAGGTTTTGTAATAAATATCTCAAGACCAGATTTCCCAGGCTGCTGAGGTGCGTTAGCCTGCCTGCAGTTGGGCAGATGCTTTCTGCAGTGTGTAAAGATGGGGCTCTGCAAGGTGCCAGTAACAGCCCACAATGCTGTGATGGGCTTGCTACAGTCTCACCGGGAGATGAAGTTGTCCCTGGGGAGGGCACCACAGTTGTTGTTTGCCTTAATCTGCAGGATCTACTGCAGATTAAACTCTGTGTGTCTCACCTGTGGGGTACAGCAGGTCTGGTTCCTTCAGACCCTGCTCATGTTGGAGATGGGCTGTTCTGTGTCTGTTTCTCAAGCTGCCTCTCTGCCTTCAGGTCTCTTATCTTCCCTTCACACAAGCTTTTGAGAGAGCAAAAGCAGAAAAGAAGCTGGTGCACTCGATCCTGCTGTGGGGCGCCCTGGATGACCAGTCCTGCTGAGGTGAGGACATTCCCGGTGTGGCTGGAGGAATGAGGTGCCTCATTGAGGCTGTGAGAATGGCCGGGGCTCAGAGAGCTGGTCAGGAGCCAGCGGTAAATGTTGTGTTACTTGTTTTGGCACTCAAGATGATGAATAGAAAGGAGCTGGAAATGGGGAATTACTGATCAGAGCTCAGGCCCCCAGCAGCAGGAGCAGATCTATTTGAGACAAGCCCTGCACCAACTCGCTAATTCAAGTGCCTTTGTCGAGGGGGAGGCACAGGTCTGGTCTTTCTCCTTTCTATTCCGCCCTCAGTCTGCTTGGGTAGAGGCAGCATCTGCAGGGTGAAAGGAACACCGCTCTCTGCTTTGTCCCTGACACCTGCGCAGGAGAAGCCAGAGCCAGATGTGGGCTTGGGCTTGTCCTGATATGTAGCTATTTCCGTCCCCAGTGCCTAAGAACTTGCGTGCCACATTGAACAGGAGTGGCGGGTGGGAGAGGGGCAGGTATCTTTAAGTCCTGTCTGCCCTTAAAAATTCTCCAGCACGTATGGGCTCTGCTTGGCTTGAACAGCAAAGGCACTCACGGTGGATCCACGGGGCCTGATCCTTTCCCAAATGCACCAAACCTTGCAGGTGGCTGGGGTCTGCTCTGGTGAGTCTTCTCTGCCAGCAGCACACATGGGAAAACTAAGTGTGGAAAACTGCCAGGAAAGGAGAAAAAAAGACAATGGGGCTGAGCTGGTGGTATCGCAGTGGCATTAAACGTGGCAAGAGTCAGCTCTAGAAACAGCAAACCACTGTCTGCCTCTCTTCCTATGCCAGGTTCGGGGCGAACTCTCCGGGAGACCGTCCTGGAAAGTTCGCCCATCCTCGCCCTGCTGAACGAGAGCTTCATTAGCAGCTGGTCGCTGGTGAAGGAGCTGGAAGAGCTGCAGGTGAGTGTCGCAGCCACATCTGCCGCCTTTGCTTTTGGCGCTGGTAAACGCAGACGGTGCTTGGCACAGGGGAGCTCACACCTGTGCCAGTGGGGGATTTGGGTTCCAAACCCTCCGTGTCCTAGCAGTTGCAGGGGCCAAGCAAACACCAGATGGAGGCAGGCTAAGAAAATGGCACAATGACCCCTTTCGTTCTGTCCTGGTGCCAATATTAAAAGCTAAACCAGATGCTTCACTGTGAGATAGCCCTGCCCAAGGCCATTTGTGCCATCAACAAACTGACTTCTCTGTAACCCAGGGAGCAACCAAATACTGTCTGAACCCTGAGTCTCCTGATTGCACCTTTCCCCACTTATCAGCCTGTCCGTGGGCCAATGCTGTCAGCTGGGGTCAGTCATGGAGCTGGAGACTCTGGGAAAAGCTGGGATCGGGCTGTTGGTGTGCCTGGGAACTGCCAGTGATGGAGTGATTTTATGTTCAGGGAGAAATTCTACAGCTGAAAAGTGAGGGGGAGAATGACTGAAGGGGAATAGTAAAGCAGATGGTGAGAATGGAGCCAGTTACTACTGGCTGCAGAGTAGCTTTTCGGTTTCCCTCCTCCTCCTGTGCTCAGTGTGCTCCTCCCACGCCACTCTGCTAGTTTTGGTGTGTGTAACAAACATATTTCATTGGGGTCTTTTTACAGAGCAACAGAGAGAATGAGTTCTACAGCAAGCTGGCTGACCTGCACCTGGAGAAATACAACTTCCCTGTGGAGATGATCATCTGCCTCCCCAACGGCACAGTGGTACGTTCGTTACCCTTTAGCTGGGCTTGGCTCTTCCCATCAGAATGTGCTCTTTTCAGGGTCCTCTGCAGACCCTGAAGTGAGTGTCCGCTCCCTCAGCCATTCCCTGGCTCCTTGAGCCTTTGTGGGGCCATAGTCCGTCACGGTGCTGTGCTCTCGGGGATGCTATGGCAGACAGACAGCAGCTCTACCATGAAATCTGAAACAAGTATCTTTTTATTCAGAGACAGAACAACAGCAGCTCTGGGCAGGGAGCGGGTAAACAGTCAAACTCTGCCCATGTTCCCTCATTGTCCCTGGTTGGAGTCAGTGACCTTTGGGAAGACATTGTAGCTTGTTTCCTGTCCCTTGTGCTCATGCTTTGGAGAAAATCTCTCCTTATCAGCACCTTCTAGCACGTTTATCTTACTCTCCATTCCTCAAGTTTGTCACAGCAAATCAGCCATTAGCAAGTCCACACGCTTCAGCTCTGCTGTTCCCCCCGGCAACTCCCCTGCCTTGGATTTGAAGAACAACAGTTCCTGACACTTGACAGTGAGGCACTTTGCTGTGTGTCGGCAGCCGGGCTGTCTGCGGTGGAGGATCCTGCCAGGGCTAATCTGATTGTGCCCCGCACTTGCCGATATTAGGCAGTAATGCACGCAGTGACTCCTCGCTGGCTCCCCTCCAGATGAGCCTGGGGGATTGTGGGTGGCTTCAGGCCTGTTGAGGTTGCTGTGGTCAGTGGCCGCGTGTCCCCCTTCCCCACCTCCTCGAGGGAGCAGAAAGCACAGAGACATTTGAAACGCAGGTGCTGGTTTTGCAGCTGGGCTGGGCTGAGAGCACCCCAGCAGTCGGTGTGGTCGGTCTGCCATCTCCCCAGCCCTGGCTCAGAGCTAGGTTTTATGCCTGTGTGATTTTTCCCAAATCACCTTCATCCTCTTCTTAACCTACGTGAGGGGTCAGCACTCTCGGGGAAAGAAACAGGCCATTGTCTTTCACACATCTTCCTCTGACTGTAAAGTGCAGACCTGAATCCTGGATGCTGAATTAGCATTCACGAAGTGCTAGAGTTGTTGAGTTGTTACAGTCTTGTCACCTGGGTTCTGGCTAGAGGCCAAGGCAGTGCCTGGGGAATTGTTCTGGCTTTTAAAGTCTCCTCTCCTCGTCTGTTTTCCTTCCCAGATTCACCACATCAATGCCAACTACTTCCTGGATATTACTTCTATGAAGCCTGAAGATGTTGAAAGTAGCATCTTTAGTTTCTCAACCAATTTTGAAGACCCTTCAACTGCAACTTACCTCCAGTTCCTGAAGGAAGGACTGCAAAGAGCAAAACCATACCTGCAGACCTAAAAACAAAGGCACCTGAATGCCCCACAGAGATGGCCAAAGACTTCAGAGACCTATTTTGATTACAGAAATTTTTCCTTATCTTCATGTCAGATGTTGATGTTAAGATGCAGACAGTCCCAGCACCAGGGCTTTGCTCTGGATGTTGGTTTGAGGCTAAGTTTCAAGTGATACCAGTTTACAGATTACCAGTTGCCCTTTTGAGTTTAGGCAAATTTTTACAGGAGTGGAAATACTTGAATCTACAAACATTTTCGGTGCATACGCCTTGGTTTGCCACCCACCCCCATGTTTTTCCAGCTCCTGTTCAGACTCTGCTGTGAAACTCGTGTAACAGCTATACCAAGCGTCACCCGGAAACCCCAGATCTCAAGGACCGGACTGTGTTGAATCGTGGAGCATTGCCATTACGACCGAACACTCGTGGTGAGCGCCTGCGCGCTGTGGGCGAAGGTGCAGAATCCAGCGCAGCTGGGAAGCTCCTTCCTGGCAGCCAGTGTCCTCCACACCTCCTCACAGGCTGCCCTGAGGCTGGGATGCCAGCTCTTCACCGGGACATTTATGGACAGCAATGGCATAACGGGACTGTGGCTGGTAATGTGTAGACAGGAAAGTAGGAGCTTCAAACTGGAGGCTTGAGCTCTGGTGTAGCCCCCTCCCAGCACCTGCGTGCCATGGTGGGAGAGAGGTCTCATCGATACAGGTTCTTGGCATCTGAGGGAGGTGCTGAGGTTGACAGAGTGAAAGTAGGAATGGAGACGAGAGCGGCAGAGGTATGGTACAGCTCAGAGTCATCAGGCGTGGATTAACTGGGGGGATTTAGGGGCCAGAGCCCCTGTTAGCTCCAGCGGTGCAGTACATGCACTCCAGGCTACGGGACACGGTAGTGGGCAGTGCCCCCACTCCGTTCAGCCCAGGGCTGCTCCCACCCCACCAGCTTTGAGAGCTTTGTTCTCCCGGTGTCTCCTCGGAGCTGGTGAAATGCTCCGTCCTTGTTTGCTTTGAGCTTCCAAGTCACGCTGAATGATGACCCATGACGAGGTTCCCTTTGGGAACGGGAGTTTCAGCGTTGCCCTGAGAGCAGGAACTGGCTGAGAACTGAGCAGTTTTAAAAGCCAGTGGTACTAAAAGAAATTTTCAGGAGATTTTTCCAAAGAAATTGTTCAGACAGAACGCCATTGTCTTACCTGTAACCACCCTGAGCAGTTGCTCCTACTCTGTACCAATGCCTGGCTACAGAGTGAGCGCAATTTGGAGCAGGAAAGGTTAAATGAAATGGGTTTTTAAGCATATTCCTGTAGGTAGGTGAGGAGACAAAGCATCTTCAGTAGATGGCTGCCAACAGCCACGGCTGGTGATACTTTTTCTGCTCTCTGAAGCACAATTTTGTTGGACCAAATCAAACCGGGGGGAAAAACTGTTTTTTTTTTTTTGGAAGAGGTGTTTTCATTCCTGGGTTCCAGGACCTGGGAGGAACCTGGGGGTGGCGATTACCCTGTCCCCACCCTGCCCCAGCCCTCCTGTCTGTGTCCATGGCTGGAGACAGAGCTTAGATGGACCTCAGTGCTGAACCAGCATAGCTTCACTAATTGTTCTAGTGAGATTAATTACCCCTGGGATGTTTCTCAGTATCGCCTTTCTAACTATGCATTAGCTCTGCACTTTTCTAGCACTCCACGGGGCCTGCAGTAAGGACGGGCTTGGATCTGGCAGCGCTTTCAGCTGTGGAAAATGCCAAAGCCTCCAGGCAGCATTTGAGACCCAGCTCCTGTCACACCGGCGGTCTCGTCCCTTCGGGGGACTCTGGTCTTGTCCCTTTGGGGGACTTTGGCCCAGGCAGAGAGCGGCAGAGGAGAGGGAGTGCCTGCCTCCCCGCGGCTCCTCGGGAGGCACCGCTGCAGCGTACACCGGCCCTTCTGGCTCTTACAAAACCTTCACCTGAGGGGAATTTTGCTGCACCTTTCCTGAGCCCCTCGGCCGGGTGTTGGAAGCGGTGTCTGTCAGTTGTGCTCGGGGGGAGAGACCATTCCGTTTGTTCTCCTTCCCCCCGGTTTTGCAGCAGAAGGGGCTGGCGAGGGCAGTGGCTGAGCAGGCAGGGATTGCCTTTTCAGGCTTAGAAAAAACCAGGCAGGGCAGCGGTTCTGCAGGGCCTGGGGAGCCCCCGAGGGAGGATCCCGCCTTTGATCCTGTAGCTGCCAGGCTCTGACGGTGGCTGTGACAGTCCCAGACACAAGCAGGGCCCATGCCCGAGCCCGGGTGCCCACGGAGCTTTGGGGAGCCCTGGAAGCACCTCGGTTTTTCTCTGCGGGCTCCTGCAGCCCAGCCCAGAGCCGCCTCTGGGGGAACAGGGGGACGCAGCTGTGTGCCCGTTAGCCCGTTAACTGCCAGCCTGTCTAATTGATCTCCCACTAACCCCTCTCTGCCAGGGGTGGGCTCCGGCAGAAGCTGTTGCCTGAGGCTTTTATTAATCCGTGCCAAGCTTTATTTTGTCTCCTGTTTGTAAACGTACTAAGGTTTATTTCCGATAGGTTTGTGGTTACCTCCGTGAGGGGAGGAGGAGCTGCTCTCCCCCACCTCCTGTGCTTCGTGACGCTCTGGCCTAAAACCCGCGGTGGGCCAGGGCCGATGTCTGCCAGCGAGGTCGGGGGGCAGCGGCCCCGGGGTGGGGGGGAGCGGTTCGGTGTCGGTCGGCGGGACGGGCCGCCGGGCCCCGGCTGTAGCGGCGCTTGTTAAACCCATCCCACTACCCTCCGCCTCCTGCAGTCCTTGCCTCCTCCGGGGGGGGGGGGCGGGAGGGGGGCGGTGGGAGCGGCTCGGTGCGAGCGGGGGCGGCCTCTTCCTGTCACCGGCGCCTCGGGCGCTATTACCGTGTGTGTCCCCCCCCGTTTCAGGGTCACGGCGCATGCGCGGGCGGCGCCGGAAGTGCAGGGGGCGGGTTCTGCTTCCGGGTGATGGCGCCGGAGGGGTCGGCAGCGGGGCCGCGCTGCGCCGCCGCCCCTCAGGTACCGGCGGGGGGAGCGGGGCGGGTACCGGCCGAGGGACGGGGGGGTCGCTGCCGCCCGCGGGTAGGGGGGTGCTGGGCTGGGCCCGTCCGCCGGGGGGTCCCGTGCGGGCCGGCGCGACCTCGGGCAGCGCCCGCAGCCATCGGTTCTGTCCCGCAGTGAGAAGCGCCGGCGCGGCGGGGAGCGGGGGAAGATGAGCCCGGTCCGCGTCCGCGGGAGCCGCAGCACCCAGCGCTGAGCCCGCCCCGGCGGCCGCCGCCAGAGCCGGAGATGGCAGCGGAGTCGGTAAGCGGAACGGCGGCCGGGCCTCTTCCCTCCCCGGGGCCCCTTCTTCCCCCGGCTCTCCCGTGGCCGGTAGCCAGAGGGCCGTCCCAGCAGTCAGTGCAGTCCCAGCTCGGAGATTCAAATTTAAAACACACATCAGGACTCTTAAACCCAACGCTCAGGCATTGCGTGTGCGCAACAAGCTCCGGTGATAAATAAAGAACTGAATTTGTGGTGGACTGAGCGAAATAACCTGTTTGGATTCTGTTTTGTCTTTGTGGTATTTGCTGTCCAGTCTTGTGCTGCCTCCTGTCACGAGAGCCCGTGGCGGACATAAAACTGGCAGAGGGGAATGCGGTCAAAGGACAGAACTTCACCTTTTGAATCCGTTTCAGAACAGAAGTACCCAGAGATCACTAAAACATTTGCCCCTTCTGAAAACCCTCCGAGGCTGTTCTCATTGGCCATCGGTTGGGATGGGCATTGGTACACTTGTCACTTTGCTGCCGTCCAAGAGATGTTCACAGCCTTATCAGTGCTGCTTGTGTTAAAGATCATGTGGAAGTGAGATTGTTTCCACAAATGAGACTTTCTTCTGATTTAATTCTTCTGGGACCCTTATTTGATGCTGGTTTCCTCCTTTTGGCACGTTTTCATTTGGAGCTCAGTGTCTGCTACTGAGTGCTTGTAGTTTTCAGTCCTGAAAGTACTACAGCCATGTTTAAAATGCTCCTTAGTAACTGGCTGACTTTATATGTGTTCAGCTGAAACACAGTTGCATGCAATGAGGACCTTAGATATTAGCTTATTAGGTTCCCAATTAAAAGTATCAATCAACAAATAAAAAGTCAGAGATCAGAGCTCTTAAGTAGATTGTATAGGACAGTTTCCAATTTAATAAATGTTAAGAAAAGCAACTGATTTGAAACATTAATTATATCACATGGCTTCTTGTAGACGATCCCCATCTGGCAGAACAAACCCCATGGCTCAGCACGCAGCGTTGTCAGGAGGATCGGGTCAAACCTCCCTCTAAAACCCTGTCCCAGAGCAACCTTTGAGGTAAGCGAACTCATAAGGGGTTTGGTGATCGCGTGTAGGAAGCTGCTGCTCTGGAGCAAGGCAAGGCTGTTCTGTCAGCCACGTGTGTCTGCAGAGTTGTATTCACAAAGCTCATGTAGCAATATAGTTAATTTTAAGATTTTTTTTTTTTTTTTTTTTTTTTAAATTAATTTCTTGTAAAGTGATCATTGGCAAATTGAGGAAAATACCTTCTCGGGTAGTGTCTGTGGACTGGGTCAGCGAGCCGGAGGAGACAGAAACACGGAGTTGCGGAACCAGCGCTTCATTGCATGACCTCCAGCAAGCTGCATGCCCTCTGGGCCTGTGTTTCCTAAACAGTAAAACAGGGTTTATGGAAGCGCTTTCGTCACTGTTTAAGCTCAAGGGCAGCGCTGGGACTTGTAGTGGCAAAGTGTGGCACGTGGCCTTGGCAGCGCGCTAGGCTGTATCAGGTGTCCCTCTGCTCAGAGCACAGCAACGCGCCCGAGGACATGTGCAGAAGCCAACAGACGGAAGCGCTACGTTTCCATAAGCCAAATGGTGTCACACATTTGACAGATGCAGCTGCCGGCCTGGTGCGGAGGAGAAAGGCTCTGACAGCCCATGCAGCACATCTGGGGCGGCTTCAGGAGACGGGACCAGCGTCTCCTCAACATAACTTTCTTCTTCTTAGGTCCTACCAAATGTTTCGGACCTCTACTTAAATGACGTCCCTCCAGTCCCCACCTTGGCAGACATCGTGTGGATAGCATCAGATGATGAAGAAACATATGCCAGAGTCAGGTTTGTTTCCTCTTTGTGTCCGCTGCTCCTTGGTTTTATACACTGGTTTATTTTGCACAGCTTAGACATTGATCAGATGCTCACAGCGTCAGTCCTCAAGGTCTGATCCAGTGCCTGTTGACATTTTTCCCCAAGAGACAGGAATAAAAAAAAATTGGACAAAGGACCTTGGGAGGAATTCCTGTAGGAAGTGCTAAGAGCCTGTGCCATGGTTTATTTTCCTCCCTGAAAGATGTAACCCCCCTGATCCAGGGTATTTTCTGGTTAGAAAGCTGAAGAGTTGATTCTTCTGGCATTGAAGTGCTCTGTCCCCAGGAGTTTGGTTCTGGTCAGTCGAACTTTTGTCCTTAAGGCAGGGCAATAGTAATAGGTATCTTCTGAAAGATAAAATGGATTTTGCAATCAGAGGCAAAAGTTAATGAGTAAGTGACATTTCCCATGTGCACCCAGCCCAGCATGGAGACACAGTCACTGGTAGAGAAATGACTTGGCACCACATGAGCATGCCGAGACTTTCGTCCCTGTGTCCTCTCACCACATCTTGTGCCCTTGGGTCATGATTTCTGTGACAGGTTTTCTGTTCCTTGTCACGCAGAGAGAGCACATACAGCAGCATAGTGCATCTATACAGTGGTACATACAGTGGCATGTACAGACAGTGGCGCAGAGGCTTAATTCGTGGTGTTAAAGTCTTCTGCTGTCCTGAGGTGGAGGCAGAGCGATGCTGAGTGTTGTCACAGAGGGGTCTGGACCTTGTAAATGACCGACAGGTTTTTGTCCTGTAGAAGTGACACTCGCCCGCTGAAGCACAAGTGGAAGCCGAGTCCCTTCACTGTTATACAGCGAAACGCGTCAGTCCCCAACCTGAGGAAGCAGGAAGAGAAGCTGATCGCCTTGAAGAAACCTGGTTTACCAGCACTGAGCCGAACGACAGAGCTGCAGGACGAGCTGAGTCACCTTCGGAGTCAGATAGCCAAAATAGTCGCTGCAGAGTCAGGTAGGAATATAACGAGCTTTTTTTTGTTGAACGAGAAGGGCTGAGTTAATGAACCTGGTTATTTCCTCTGTACAAACCAGACTGGCGTCTTGTTTTTCCAGCAGAGCTGTGGCTCCTGTTGGTGGGATGCCATCTTTGGTGTCAGCTCAGTGCTGGTTCTGCCTTTGCATCTGTTTCGTTGGAGGATTCCAGCTTGTTTCTAAGAAATACGAAGTGCTGCTTTGTGACCGCGTTTGATCTGGAGGCCGACTCATCTCAAGCACCCTGTTTCATGAAAACATTGGTGAATTATTGCCATTCCTGCTCCAAGTCGGCCATGAGCGCGAGGGTTGTGTCTAGATTTGAGTGAGAGTGAGATGTTAGTGTCTATTTCTGGTGTGAAAATGACAGTGTCATTTCTGTGGCAAATGATGTATTTGGGGAAAAGCCTAGCTGAACCCATTTATTTATTTCCTTTAGTAAATTTGTATGCAACTAAAAGCCATGTTTTATCTGCAAAACTGAGCCGTGAGGAAAGACTTCTCTTCCTTTCATGGCTTTTCCTGTATACTCAACTCTGAAAATATGACGATATTTGGTAGGATCCAAATCCCAGTGGTTCTGCAAGTCTTGCTGCAACAGTGGCTGGTTTAGCGTGTGGAATCTAGTGAGACAGAGATACCTTGGTATCTATTTGTGGAGTATTCAGAAGGCGGAGTGGAGAGTGGCTGATCTCCTAACTCAAAAAACACTGAATAGTTTTGCAAACTAAAGGAAAAGCTGCATTTCTTTTATACAGAATACTTTTGCTAATAACCCAGGCGACAGCTGTGTTATGGCTGCTTTCCAGAGCAAAAGAAGGACCTATAATTCTTCCCATTACTGGGGGAGGGGGGAGAAACCACAACGAAAAGCAGGATTGTGCCACACTTGAGATGGTATCAGGCGGGTTAATTCCTGTCTATGATGGGTAATAGTGGCTGATGAAGCCTCCCTTATCCTGCATCTGAAAGCAAATCTATTTGTAATTCCCAAATTGCCGCTTGGCGCTGCACTGCGTAGTGTGTGCACGAGACCAAATCTCTCGTCATCTGCGAAAGGTGACGTGGTTGTCTGATTATTGTAGCCCCAAGGGACTTGCGGCTTTAATGACTGCTTGTGTTTAGTCCAGCTATTTATCCACGAGCTGTAAATGCATTTGAACGTGAAACAGAGTTGAGGTGTTTGATTTACTTGAAATGCTGGTTTCTACGTGGGAGACTTGGGTTCTTTTCCAGTTCTGTGTGATGGTCAATGGACTTTCAAGAATCTATTTGATATCAATAGTGTATATGCCACCATGTGAGAATATATGTGATGGTTTTAGCATGTGAAGTTGTATTTAGATGAGATGTTTCTTCACTTCCGTGGTGAAGGGGTGTTGTGAGACAATGCACGTGCTGGTGGTTCTTGTCACCTTTGGTCCTGTCCCAGTGCAGGGGATCCTGTGTGCCACCGGCCTCGGCTCCTGCAGCAGCATGGTAAAATTAAGCTTCTCAGGGAGTGAGGGAGCCACATTACCCTCAACTCTGCAGGGAATAAGCGAAAAACAAGGCATCACAGATGTCCCCTTCAGAGAGGCTGCGTGTGTCCTCTTTCTTCTTTATGCAAGGCGAGAGGAACAAGCAAATTGGAATAAAGAAAGGGGAATTTCTGTGATTTTTTTTTTTTCCCCTTCTAAGTGTTGTCTCAGCTCTCGAGTTGCTCTAGAAAAGTCCGTTTTAATTCAAGGAGAGTAATAATGAGGAAAATTAGAGATCCAGGTGGGAGAAAAATGATTTAATCATTTAATACCTTTTACTCTCCCTCTCTACTCAGCAGCGCGCCTGGTCGTTATCAGCTGGCATTTGAGAACTGTTCGTATTGACTTCACGGCCTCTGAGTCAATAACGGGGAGCTGTGATTTAGGGCCTGGCTGTAGCTCGGTAATCTGATGGAGGAGATAACCATTTAGCAGGCTTATTTTGGAAAGATTGATGTCAAAAAAGAAATATTGTGCAATCTGCTTTATTATATACCGTTAGAGAAATCCCTTAATTGGAAATTGATAACTATCTACAAGTTTACTCTGG
Source organism: Fratercula arctica (assembly GCA_947846985.1). Classification (NCBI taxonomy): domain Eukaryota; kingdom Metazoa; phylum Chordata; class Aves; order Charadriiformes; family Alcidae; genus Fratercula; species Fratercula arctica. The sequence goes on from CANTUZ010000018.1 coordinate 7,208,748, forward strand.
AGGCCAAGGGCATTAGTGCTTTAAGGTACAGTTTGTTTTCAATACAGGAAGGTTCTTTCAAGGAGATTTGCACTAAGCATTTTTCTGGATTTTTGGTTGTTTTCCCTTAGTGTTTTACCCTGGAAATACCTAACTCATTTTCACTTAATAACACCCGGAATTTATATAGCTGTTCTTACCCTCACTGCATTTTAAAGCGTGAACAGATAAATCCCATCTTCCCTGTGGAATAGGGGGATGCTATTCTCATTTTACAGATGGTGATGGGAAGCAAAACAGGTCAGGATTCTGCAGTCCTACAAGGAATCGCTGTGACCGTCTGGTGTAAAATGCTGGAGCTCCTGAACCAGCTCTGCACTCTCCAGGGTGTGAGCTGGAGAGGTGACACGGTGACGGGTGCGACAGGAATAGAGATACATTGGGTAGGATAAAAGGTACTGGAGAAGGTCTTGTGTTGCAGCGTGGTGTCATAGGAAGCAGAGTGGACGTGGAGGGTAACGGAGAATATGGTGAACTTGTTTTCTTAGAGCATGGGCGAGGCTGGCTGATGATGCTATATATATATATATCTCTATATATCTTGATTTCTATTCTGTTGTTTTTGGGGAAAAATATACCTACATGGTTTCATGGTTTGGTATTAGCTTATCTATCCGCCTGTATTGTTTTCTTTTTCAGCTTCTGCTTCGTTAACACCAGATTTATTATCTCCAGGAAGTTCAAATGCATCTTCTCCTTTACCTTGTTTCGGACCCTCTTTCCAGTCTACAACTTCCTTTGTCATTAGCGATATCACAGAGGAGGAGGCAGAACTCGAGAGCCCCGACCTCCCGTCAGTCTCCATGCTTTGTTCCGCAACCTCCGAGTGTTGTAAACCAGAACCAAAGGATCCTGACGAGGAAGATTCTGTGTCTCTTTCAAAGGCCAGCAGTTTTGCGGACATGATGGGCATTCTTAAAGACATTCATAGGATGAAGCAGAGCAAAGACTTGTAAGTGCTTCCCAAACTCTATTTTATTTTATTTTATCTCTTTTTTGTTGTTGTTGTTGTTCAAATCATTGTAGACACTGGACATCGCATTTGCTGCTTGTTGATGCTGCTCTATAGTCATGATTCACAGGGGAAAGTACCTATTTATAGCAAAGCTTGCTAACATTTAATGTTCTGGGTGGTTTTTTTTAATGATGGCTTACCTTCCCAGATAGAACGCAATGGAGGGGCACTTAAACCAATCAGCACCATGTTTGGCTGCTTCACATTGTTCACCTGAAAAAAAAAAAAAAGCTTGTGTGTGCCCAGATGAAAACCAAAACCGCGTGTATTGGCAGCCACCAGTAAGGGCCGCGCTGCTTGCAGTGGTCGCGGGTGCTGGTGCGTAGACCGTCCTGCAGAGCCAAGTGGTCGGGAAGCTCAGGAGATTTTTCCGCATGGCACGTGCAGGAATTAACACACGGAGCTTTTCAGCTTCTCGGCTTTTGCATCTGGCCCAGCTCTGAGCGTGGGCAGAATGAGTTTTCATTTGTCTCGTGACGAGTTTACACGTTGATCGTGAGAGGGCCTCGAGCTGCTGCCATGCCAGCTGCTGACTGCCCGAGGCAGGATTCTGCCCAGCTGATAAAATAGTTTCTTTAATTTTAGCTGTACTGCCTTAATTTTAGGTGTGAAATCACAGTGATAGAGTTCAGTTTCCACATTTTTCAACCCGGAGATCTCCCCAGCCATTATGTTGTGTTAGGAAGATTCCTGGCCAAAAAATAACATGTTGTGTGATGGCTGCTCACAATTTCTATGCCTAATTCAGTTTAAAAGAAATTAAATTCTCAGCACTGAAAAAAATAGATAGTCAAATGAGAAAAATATGTTCAGCTTCCGTCCGGAATGTCAGTATGGTATTACACATCCAGAATTCGCACAGCATACCCTTTTGCTCTTGTTTTCCGAAGTGTTAAATATTACTCCAAGCTTAAACACTCGCTTTGTATAAATGCCTGGACTCTTTCTTGAGGGTGAGTAGAATTCACGCACCACAGAAATTCGTGCTCCTCTTTTTCGCTGTCTCTTGCAAAGCAGTGCTTTGGGCATCCAAAAATAATTCCGAATTATCAGTTAGCATGAGGGAGAATTCTCCATAAAAATACCTGTTGCTGGGTGCGCCTCGGCCACGTCGGCTCAACAGAGGTTTGGGTAAGGCTTTAGGTAACTTCTCTGCGCCATTCTAATGCTCGTTCAGCGGCTCTGTTAAATCCAGAAGAGCCTGCAGATGCTGCATGTTGTGACGTGGAATGTTTTATCAGAAACGCGTGTACCTCTAGGACTAAGCATTCACATGTAACAGTGTAATTATCAGTCTTCTAATTAGTGCAGACTGGTACGGCAGCCTTCTCTGGAAGCAGACTTCTCAGGGTAAGAAAACTGCCACTGTCTCTGCCGGATGAAGACAGCGAAATGTGTGTTATTCAGGGGGAAAAACATACTCGTATAAATACAGATTCTGGTAGGGAAAGCCCAGGCATTTCTCATCCACACCTGGATACGCCAACAAGGCTCCTGCCAGCCCAGGCAGAACCTCGAGGAGCCAGGTGCTGACGGGGGGGAGGCTGTTTGCAAAGTCTTTGAGGAGGCCTGGAGCAAATCCATCAGGCAGAAGCGAAAATGTGACTTGTATGTGTGAGTGTTCATTAGCCACAGCCCAGTTCGCGTGCGGTTGTTACGCCGAAGCTGGGATAACCTGCTGTCCGTGTCACCCCTCTGCGTGTGGCAGTTGTGGGGCGCACGAGTGTGTCTTCAGCATCCACGTAGCTCAGCCTGGGTGAAAAGCAGCACGTGGGTGACAGGGAACGTTGCGATATAATGGGTCGCAATTTGACTTCAGTTTCCTCGACAGAATGCGTGAGAACAGCTAATAAGGGATGAAGGTGTCTCATCTTGCGGTTACCCGGGAGAGAAGCTGTGAGTGAGTGGGAGGCAGGGATGCGCACAACAGCGGGATTTACCAACCGCACTGATTTGTAACATCATAGAAGGTGGAGGAGGATTTTGTACTGGGCGGGGAGGGGGGAATAGCCACTAAATCCCTCCTCGCTGGGGTGCAGCGGGCAAAGGAACTCTATCACTCGGACCCTTTTCTCCCCTTGTGACGGCTCGACTGAAGAGCCAGGAGCTGGGTCACACTCGCTGCTGACTTGACTAGAAAAGCTGGAGACTGTTTCTTTCTGGAGCTGAACCATTTTCCTCTCATCTCTTTCTCTATCTCGGCCTCTAACTTGCCTCCTACATGCAACAGTGACGTTTTAGGATACGGTTATTACAGCTTAATTAAGTGACAGGTAGTTGAAAGATCACATTAAATGCATCACTGTTCATTACTTGATGAGCTTTTAATTCTGAGACACAATCCTCCAGGGTCACTGCAGGTTCATGAGCAGCCCCGTGCTATAAGCTGTGCTCGCCTTGCGGGCGGGCTGTTGGGATACGTGGAGCGGATTGTCTGGCGTAGGTGTTGCAGCACTTGTAACGCTTAGAAGGATCACGTACTCTTTAAGTGGATGAAGGTACCAAATGACGCTTAACGAGATAACTACACAGATGCTTCTCTGATGCTCCTGTTTAGGACTTGGTGCTTAAACACAGCCTTGGAAGCTTCGGGAATGCGTGAGAAACGCTTGCAGAAACGTGCATGTTTCAACAGCTGTGCGTTAGAGCTGGTGACAGTGTTTGTGGCGGCCTCTGCGCGGGGAGTGGCCGAGTGCTGGGCCTGTGGCGCTCAGCAGGGGGGGACGGGTAGCGTGAGGAGCTGCTTGGACTGTGAGTACTCTTATTTGTAAGTACTACTGGTGTGGGACGAACAACTTGCTTTTTCCATGATTATTTCCTTGGCCCTCGGAGCGGCTGTAAAGGGCTGAGACGCTCCAGTTGAGTGCTGGCGCCCTGCGGTCTGCTCTGGCTGTGGGACATTGTACCCTCTGGTAGGAGAGGTTGCTTTTCTCACCCCGGTGGGGGGGTATCTGTCTCTTCACTCATCCCGTGAGAGCTTTTCCCTGTGATCGGCACAGCTCAGGGCTGGGTCAGCGCTGTCACCTCCTCCTCTGGCTGCCTCGGCTCCCCCCGTCCCTCTCCGGAGGCAGCTGATGGATACGGGGGCAACGCTGAATTCTCAGGTGGGCCCGTGTGGCAGGAAGGGTCTGGGGCTCTGCGCTTTCTCTGCACCCTTTTCTGAAGGGACAGTTCTGTCTGGGTGAAATCAAAGGCACGATTCTGGCTGCAAAAATCATCTTTTAGTGATGCATTTACGCAACTGGAAATTAAGAACTTGCATCAGACAAATGTGACAGCGCAAAGGGTTACCCCTGAGCAGCTCAATGGCATCTTCCACAGCTTACTAAAAGCCTTCGGTGTTAATTTGAGAACGAGCCCCTCCTAAACGCATACGGAAATACTTTGGGGGGATTTTTTTCATTTGGGAATGTTTAAAACACCCGTAATGTTTTCTGACCAAGGGAGGACTTCAGCTATTAAAAAAAAAAAAAATTTAATCTCTGAAATTACTATTGCAGGTTCTAGACAAAACCTTAAGTAAGCAATTCATGAGACCTGAGGAAAAAGAACAGGGTTTTGGCTTCTTGTGAAATAAGCTCACTAACACTTCTGAAGTGAACTGCTTGCCTGAACTCGCTGAAAGAGGCAGGGTGCTTTGACAGCAGCAGTAGCTAAGCGGAGGGAAAAAGCCCTCCTTTAAACCACCCGTAATTCCCTGTATTTAAATATGAAAGCATATGTCCATTGTACAGCAAAATTCACGAAAAAATAGTTCTAGGCCCTCAACTCAAACACCACAGCACTTGGAGACTGATACTGAGGGGATGCAGGCTGTAAATAACTTGTGAAGTTTTATTTTACTTACCTGTTATTAACACAGTTGAATAAAAATGATAAAGAGCTTTGATGCTGAGATTTTCAGGCTGCCCCTTGATGCACCAAATGAGCTCCAGGTTTTTGTAAGCCAACATGAAAGGGGTGAATTTTTAGCTAATTTTTGTTGTTTTGTGTTGTTCTTGTACCTCCTCCACTTGCGACAAAAGCCAATTATGAAGGCTTCAGAAAGAACACTTTTTAGAATGTAACCACGCTGTAAGCCATCAACTCTGGCACTTCTCTTTACTAATTCCCTGTGCTTTTGTCTTCCATGTAGAAACCGAACTTCAATGAAGGAGGAAGATCCCGCCATTTTTATAGCAGAAGTTCTGAGAAGAAAATTTGCCCTAAAGGATGAAGATCTGGCCATGAAGGAGAAATGATGTTACTGTCGTTAAACTCTGTAAGCAAAAGTGTTACGCTCCCAAAATTTCCTCCACAGTAGCTGCCTTCCTAAGGATTGAGCCTTTTGCCTCTTTTAATTAGAAATGGTTTCTGCACTGGACACTTACTTAGCAAAGACCCTATGGATTTGATGTGTTTTACATGTATTGTTATATTTAAGGAAAAAAAAAAAACTTTTTAAGATGGAAATTGTTTTCCACCTGTATTTTGATGTTGATTATTGATAAGGATCTTCTGAAGAGTGCAATGAGTGTTGCTGGATGACGTTCTTTCTACCTACAATTTTCCTTAAGTTCAAATTAAGCATTAACTTATAACAGCCTTGTTACAATATAACTAGTTACCATTTCCAGTATAAACGGATGGCGGAACATCCAGTTCTTTCTCTGTTCTGAGTATGGTACAGAGCTACTGAGAATAAGCTAATTAATGCTTCCACATCATCAGTATTTGGGAGGTTGTTGAATCACGGTGGTAAAAGGCGTCTTCCCGATAACTCTGTCGGACCCGATGGGGGATGAAACTGCAGTCGATGATCAAAGCCCTGAGTCACGTCTGCGGGATGCTGGCTGCTTTTAGGATGCCCTGGGCATTTCTTAACTCACAAATTATCCCCACAGTTGCATGACACAATGGCCCTAATTTCTTGCCAGTCATTTAATGTTTCATTAATAGTCCTCGTATTCAGATAATGTATTTTATTTAGCATTCAAAAGGTCTATTTATTGAACCACCAATGCTAGGAACTGAGCACCCACCACAAGAGCCACCATCTGAGAAAAGGGAAGAAGGACCTTGGCATTGGCTGTGGCTGCAGTTCTCACTGACTGAAGAGGTTTCCTTCAGCTACGCATTCTCTGCAACGTTCCTCATGGCTGTATTTAAAGTATGTTTTTTTTTTTCCTTTATATAAAATGGAGCCTTAATAAGATGGCGATTGTTCTTGATGTTATTAACATGCAGATGTCCAAACATGTCAGCAGTGGTGCTTGTGTCTTGGGGGGGGGTGGCACGTGTGGCATTTCAGCTGCTGCAGCTGAATGTACTCCGACGCTAAGGATTTTCTTAATCCTCCGGGCCCTCAGCCCTTGAAAAATTAAACCATCGTCCCCACCTTAGAAGTGAGCAAAGAGGCTTGTACTGCCTCTGGCCACCCAGTGAGGGGGAGCAGAAAGAGCATTTACGACTTAATCAGCTTTATAGGGAGTTGCTGCAGCTCTTCCCCCCTCAGATGCACACCAAGAGCCACTGGACGACATGATCATTCTCTCTGTCCCAATAAGGCTCCTCTGCCTAATGATTTGGTGGGAATCTCCCTGCCGGCAGAGAAGATGGAGCTGTAACCAGGAGTCCCTGTTGCTGGGAATGTGCTCCATGTGCAGCCTGGGTGTAAGTGTACAAGCACTTCATTTATGGGCTATGACTTAACTCCAGTTTGGTCTATGGTACCAAAATTCTGGCCCAGTGGGAAGGTAAAGATTAAATGGCAACACCTGCAGCGTTAAAGACATACTCAAAGTAAAAAACAGGGCCCTTGCTGCTGACAAAGCAGGCTGTTGTTCTGGAGTGTGATCATGGTCACAGATGGACTCTGCTGAGCGTGACCCCTGGGGTTTTTGAACAGCTGGTCCCCACGCTTCAGGGACAGGGACAGATCCAATCTCAAGTACGCCCAGCCCAAACGCTGCCTATCCCAAAGCAGGGGACTATGTTGAACAAGCCGTACCAGCAGCATGCAAGAAGCTCCACTGCTGTTACCGAGACATGGCAGCTGCCACACGCAGATAAACCAATACTGACCAGTCCTTACTGAGGCCTGCAGCGCCCACTGCTCCGCTCTTCACCTCGCCAGGGACAGGCTGACAGAGTCAGCCTGTGGCTGTGCCCCCCGACCCCAGGCACACCCGGCTCCAGCCAGGTGCCTCCCCGCCCATGAGAGAGCTGCAAGGCCGGTGTGAGGATTGCAGTTGAAGCTTACCCAGAACAAGTGCGCTGTGACAATTCCTCTTCTTTGTCAGTCTTCCTCACTTCAAACCTCTGGTAGGTCTGGCAACAGCCGTTAAGTGCTGTGATCCCACCTGCACCCAGCAGAGACGCAGCTTTCACAGTTACAGATGCACAAGCTGAAAAACACCAACCTCCCCTTACAGCCACACAGGCCAGCTGTCACCTACAGGGGCTGGCACACCCGCGGTCCTGAACTAAGCAGAATGCAGCTGAGCCTAGAGCTTCCTCGAGGCAGCTGATGTGAAGTAGACGGTGCAGTTCCTGAGCTGAGCCTAGAAAACCTTTAAATTTGGACTTCCAGGATGGTAAGAAACACAGACACATCAGCAGTGAGGCTGAACACCAGGCAGTACTAAAGCCAAGCCTTAGCTACAGGGGCTGTAATCATCATTGAAACAGTCAAACCATTATGAACATACTCCTTCAAAATTTTATTTTTATTAAAATCAACACTTTGGAGAACAAAGAGGTCCTGCCTGTTGCATGGCTCTACTGCATAGGCTGGCTGGACCATACACATAGAAACAATGGGTACGCTTACCTAATTCTGAGCACTTTCTTACAAAAGAGTGCTTTCCTGAGACTTCACAAGACATCATTATGTGACCCACTCGAGGTCACTTACCAGTGTTTAATGACTTTGTTCCCTTCCGAATCCTGCGTGAACAGTAAATCGTAGCACACATCCACCTGCTGCTCCCCCAGTTTGCTCAAGCTCCCGTTTGCAGCGTGGCTGGAACAGCCCTTGCAGGGAGAGTCGGGGAGGTGCCTGCAAGAGCTGACGCTGTCCTTGTGAGGAGACGGGAGGTTCTGGCGGCGGTGAGCGATGACCCTGTTCCCCTGGGAATCCTGGGTGAAGAGCTGTCTGCAGGGACTGCCCCGTCCCTCCTCGGCTGCACCAGCCCCCGCGTTCTGGCTGCGCTCTCTCAGGGGCTGTGCTCCAGCTGGTCTTTGGGGAGATGGATAAAAGCCAGCAGCCCAGGCACTGTCTCTCGTTAGAGGAGGATTTACATTCTCAGTGAAATCAATTAAGGAATTAACACCACTCAATGGGTGTGGTTTCTTACTCTGGTTTGCACCAAGTCTGGGTTGGAAATCCAGTCCAGTCTTTGCCGCCTCTGGGAGCAGCTGGCCCCATCCTTTGTTCGTCCTGCAGTCTGAAGTTACACTGCCGCTCGCTGAAACCATTTCTCCAGCAAATAAATCGGATGCATTTCTGTGAGCGATGATCCGGTTGCCCTCTGAATCCTGGGTGAAGCACAAAAAGCACAAATCTTCTCCCACCCCACAGGAGGCCTCGCTTGTGCTGTTGGACTCCACTTGTAACACCGAAGAGTCCTGCGAAGGCGTCAGCGAGGCCGGTGCTGTCTCTGCACGACGCTGGGGTGTAGCCTGCACCATCCCCACCTTGGCACCGAGAGATTCTTCCTGGGCTTCCTCCATCTGCGGCAAAGCCAAGATCTTCACAGGGGAAGCAGCCAAAGAAATACCTATTTCTTTACATTTTGGGATGAAAGGAGATGGCCTGGAGTTTTCTTTGTCTTTTCCATCTGAAAACAACAAGGAATTGGTTAAAGCCGGAGCTGGCACACACATTTCTCAGGGTTAATCACTACCCACAGCACCACTTCTTGGTGCGCGACTCAGAACTGCCCTTTCACTGCTCTGTGAAAACAGGAGCCTGTTCTACACCAGGCTGCGCTGCTGCCGCCTCAAAAATCTGTGTGATTTTTGCCTCTGCTGAGGCCGCGATGGAATGGCAGCCTAAACCGCTGGAGCAGTTCAGAAGTACACTTTCCTCAAGTGAGGTGCAAGAGCTGTGCCTTCAGCTGCGCCACTCTTCGGCCTCTCTGCCTTCCTCCTCTCAGCTTTCCAGGCAGCTCACCTGTGACATTCCCTTTAAAAGCAGCAGCTCAAGAGTTACCACTCTTGAGTGGTAAAAAAAAAAAAAAAAAAAAAAACCAAACCACACAATCCCACAGTGAAACTTCTACAGCTTCTACAACTTCATCAGCCGATGAAGGCAGCAAGTCCCACATTTGCTTCTGAAACCATTTAATATAAAATCTAGTAGAATTTCTCAATATAAGAGAGCTCATCCTCAATTCAGGATATGCTAAAAGAAAAAAAATACAAATAAGAAATACTCCAGCATCTTAACAACTCTGACAAACAGCAGCAGCATTCAGTGAATCCCAACACACACAGTGACTAACAATGCAATCAATCGAGGGAACCAAATGAAAAAAAGGAGAAAGCCCACAACGCATTCAAAAGGAGTAGAAATAAGAAATCCACAGCAAAAACCATCAATGGCCCTGTCGCAGCACTAAAATTGTCAAATAATTAAATTGTACAATTTATGGAATGCTTCTTCTCATCTGCTTATTGCTAAACTAGGTTAATGTTGATGAATTAGCCATTACACAACTCACAATATACAAACAACTACACAATCCTACACTGCTGGTTCCTGCATTCATTTAATTTCTCTCCATATTTGTTAATTTGAGACCCACAGACAAATCCCAGTTTCTTGTACTACAGAGCACAAAAGCGGCCTCAGAAGCACAGAGATTCTGAGCTGACTTAAACAGCTTAAATATTCCAGTTCCCTTCATAGGATCAATTCGGATTAAACACTGCATTCTTTAGAAAAGGCTTTGTCCAACCCTTCATAAAAAGCTTTGCTCGCACACCTCCCGCTGACTCCGCTTACAGGGAGGTTGTCTGAACCAAGCGACATTAATTTTCACTTCCAGCTATAATTCCAAAGGACATTTAACTGACAAGTTTGGGCTGCTACTGTTTGGAACAAACCTGGCACGTAACGCCCTGGATGCTGCCCACACGACACAGCCGGGCTTGGTGCTCCTGCCCAGACCCACCCTGTCCCAGCCCAAGCAGCATTTCCAACTGGATTGTCCTTTATGTGATGCCATCGGGCAACCCAGAACTGGACATTTTGCCACCTGGACAGTTTGTATCAGTGCTTGGGCTCAGCCAGGCTTCCCAGCGTCTCTCTGAAAACTCCAAATTTTGTAGGGAGTAAATAAAGCCTGGTGCATTATTTAGAGTTCGGATTGCTGCCCAGTGAAGCTTGGCTGCGACTGCTGTTATTTACGCTTTAGTCTAACACTGTAAACGCGCCTGCATTTAGAGTAACCATCACAATAAAACTATTTCTGGGAGTTGAAGCCTTTAACCTTCGCACTCTTCACTAGAAAATGTGTTTTTCTGCCTAGCAAAGATGCCAAGAACTAAAGCAAGAAGATTCCCTGTTAGAGCCCAAAACTACTTTCCTACAGGGACATAGGCTGGCCCACAGTACCTGTCTGCGTGCTGAAGAAGGCGGAGATGGTGGTTTGCTTGGTGCGTGGCTGAGAGGCTCTTGTCTGCGTGAAAGTGACTGAGGTGTACTTCCTTTCCAGAACTCGACGAGATGCTTTTGACTTGGCTATGAGAGACTGGGTAGGGAAAGAAACAATTGGAAAATGAACATATGCCATTAAAAACAATTCTACCCTTCTTCCAGCGTTGTGGCATGGTTCCCACCTTTGTTAAATGCTTCAACCCTCCCTGTGACAGCACCACCAAATGGCCAAGGTGGGAAAGGGCCCATGAAGGTCACCTCGTCCGCCCCCTGCTCCCGCAGGGTGACCCAGAGCAGGACGCTCAGGACCAAGGCCGCAGGCTGTCCCTGCCGTGCTGCGGTCTCCGAGCTTTGCCACCCCCACCCCACTCCTCTTGAAACACTCCTGTATCGCATACAGCCATGGAACCAGAGAATCGTCCGGGTTGGACGGGACCTTTAAGATCACCAAGTCCAACCATCAACCCAACACCGCCCAAACCACCACTAAACCGCGTCCCTCAGCACCACGTCTGCCCGGCTTTTAAATACTCCCACGGATGGGGATTCCACCCCTTCCCTGGGCAGCCCGTTCCAATGCTTCGCAACCCTTTCGAGGAAGAAATTTTTCCTAATATCCCTCCTAAACTTCCTAACCCACTGTCCTGCTCTGCCAGCCCCTCCGGGCCCACACCACCGCGCTATCTCCGACCCCGGGGAGCCACACGGGTACGGAGGCCTGGGCACACCCCCGGGCCAGGCCCCACCTGCGCCGCCCTTTGCTTCAGCTCGGCGGTGTCCAGCCACACATCGCAGGTTCCGGCCGCCCGGGACGCGCCGCCTCCGCGCCTGCGCTTCATCCCCGACACCGGACCGGCTCCGGGGCCGAGCGGGGCTGCTCCGCGGGGCAGGGGCCGCCGGCGGAGCGGCGCCCGGGGGGAACGGGAGCCTGGCCGGGCGCTCCCTCAGCCGGCGCCGCTCCCTCTTCCCGCCTCTCGCTCGCGCCGCCTCCGCCCTAACGGCCGCCAACGGCCAACGCGCGCGCTCGCGGTAGGGAGGGACCAATGGGAGCTGCGGGGCGGGATGAGCGGCAGGCGCAGCCCCGCCCACCTCGCGCCCTGCCCTATATAAGGCGCCGGGGCCGCGGCCCGCCCGGGGAGAGCATGGCGGCGGGCGAGGGGTTGGCGTTATGCGGCCCCCGCGGTCGGGACCGGGCTGCCTTGACCAGCGCAGGAGAGTGGCGTGTGGTGCCGGAGGCCCTCGGCCATAGAGGGCTGAGCGCTGGCGGAAATGCCAACAGGGGGCAGGAAGCAGGGGCTGCTGGACAGGTGGGAGCAGGAGCAGCACAACACCCTTTCACTCTCTGCTGCCCCAGCCCAGCTCTTTGCTGAACACAGCCCAGCCCCATCCTCCCCCAGCCCTTCTCATCTTGTCTTTACAAGCCACAGCTGCAGACGCAGCAGTCCCCTGCCCTGCGTTTGCCCCCTCTCTCCAGGTCAGGGTTGTGTGCTTCAAAGCAGCAGAGCTGTGCCTGGGTGCAGGGCCTCATCCACCACAGAGGGGGCCCTGGGGCTCAGTCTCCATCAAAGTCAACCCCCACCATGCCCCCTCTGCCTCTCCTGCACTCTCAAGGACAGGCTCCCTGCCTTTCTCACCCCCCACGCTCTCACCAGCTAAGGGACAGGGCCCTGTCACTGCCTGGATAGCTCTGTACAGCTCCCTTCTCCATATAAGAGGGGCCTGAAATTATATTAAATAAATTTCCTGCCCTTGTTTGTGGTTTATACAAGCTCACCTTGGTCTGTTTCCATAGGCTGTATTCTGTCACAGCTACCAGGGGGCCAGATGGCTTCTCCTTACCTTTTGCTGTGAGACCTGGTAGCTTCCAAGAACTTTTCCCAGCCCACAGGGCTGCCGCGCTAACAACATTTTGTTCTAACTGTTTATTCAGACAAGTGAATTAGTGTACCATTTTAAGAGCAAGATGGAACTAATTCTGAATGTAAAAAGCATGTAAAGCAGCTCTTACTTTCCCCTCCCTACAGAGAGCACCGCCGAGCAACAGTTCGCGAAGCATTTCGTTCCTCTCCTCGAAGTTTGTGGTCAGATTCATGCCAGCATCACCACAGCCAGGGTCAGATCAACCCTTGGGGTGAGCTCACCTGCTTCTCCTTGATGGCTCTTACTCTTCTTTGAAGCTCAGCTTGTTCTTCACCTTCCGGGCCATGTAAGCAGCTGTGAGGACAGAGCAGGTGACAGTGAAAAGGCACAGGGCAGAGAAGTTGTGCGCTAAATCACCTTGAAGAGTGGAATAGATGTGTCTCCTGGACTCATAGTCCAACACCACCGCCTCGATCTGCGCCAGCGTGCAGAGAAACAAGCACACGTGAAAAATCTGATGGCTCTGCCCAAAGAAGTGACATTTCCCCGGGAACCACTTCTCAGGGTAAGGGTGTGAGAAAAAAAAGGCACCGATGAGGAAAAACAGCACCTGGCATTTGTGATACAGAAGGGCCGGGTCCTCCCGCTCGGAGGGCGGCGCGGTGGAGATGCGGTGGATCACGGGGCTGATGTCCAGCATGTACGCCAGGCCGGAGGGCAGCTCCTGGCAGAGCCGGCTCAGAAGGCGAGCGGACTGGTGGTACCGGTACTTGGCATAGCAGGAACCAGCGCAGGACAGCCACGCTAACAGGACGGCCACCGGCATGTAAAACCCCTTGATCTTCTCGTGCCAGCTTGGCTCGATGGCGTAGTAGTAGTGCCCCAGAGCGCTGCCGTACTGGTAAATGGCGACCCCCACGTAGTCCATGAAGAAGAAGCTGTAGTGCCAGAACTCGGATTTGGCCTGCAGAAGGTGAGCGAGGGTGCTGAACGTCAGGTAGGTGATGGATGCCACGATGATGATGAGGAGGGGTTGGGCATGCAGGTCCTGCCCAAAATCCACCCGCTGCGAGAGCTGCTGGAACCGCAGCAGCAGGATCAGCGCTGCCACCAGATGGGTCCAGACGTTGATGGCCTCGTTGTGCTGCTGGAAGAGCGTCGAGAAGTAATAACGCCAGGTCTGCTGCACCGGCCGGTAGCCGGTGTGGATGTAGGGCTTCCAGAAGACCTTTGGCACCTCCGAACTGCTGACGGTGGAGGGAGAGAGGGGGGCCAGCAGCTGAGGGACCTGCCGCACGTTAATGAAGAGGCGGCTGAGTTTTTCAGTGACAACCGTTGCCATGATGCAGCCGAACTCTGGGTCCCCGCCACACAAAACAACCTTTGGGGTGGAAAGAAAGTTTTGCTGCAGGGTTTAATAGTGACTTTACTGGGGGAAAAAAAAAAACCCACACTAAAAAAAAAAAAATCAACAAGCAGGAGCTGTTTGAATGCTTTGGGTTTTTTTCCAAAGATATGTAAAATCATGCGTGACTGGAGAATGGCCTCATTATAGTTGAGATAAAAGAATCACCAAAAATAGTAATAGGAAGGAGACTGAAGGGAGATTTAAGATCCCCTGGAGTGCCCCGTGCTGCACAGGCGACAGACTGCCTGGAGGAGCACAGAGGTAGAGGACACTAGTACAGGGTTAATCGACACAATAATTAACACACCAGGATGCCTCCGTTCCTAGCTCATCCCTTCCCAGCAGAGTTTGGGAACTGCTAAACAAATGAAACATCCTAAACAAACTCCCCGCTGCAGGAGCGGCCCAGATTCCCCCCCTTGTAAACTGTTTGCAGGATCGTTTTCACAAACAACAACAAGCCGCGTTTCCCCCCCCCCCCCAGCAGCGAGACGACCTGCTCTGCCTCCGGAGGGGCGCGTTTGAGAACAACAATAACTAATGCCACCAATAGAAGATACAACTTCTGTGTTTAGGGTTTTTACCGTCTTTTTTCAGCTCCCGATTTTCCAGACGGCTTTGCACAAAAACAAGGCAGCTCGAGTGAGTTGATCCTGTTGCATCACCGCGGTCCAGCAGCGTAATCTTTGCGAGCAAGCGTTTCCATATTTACATTTTTGAGGCTGCTGTCCTTACCAAGATAAGGGCAGCCTCACTGGCTTGTTCTGCCTTTTTATGGCAGCCTTAGAAATGTATTGAGCAGAAACGTGCTCGAAACGACATTCCCTCCCTCTTTACCTGCTCAGACAAGCTCCAAAGAAAACAGCCCGACTCCCGTCCAGCTCCGGTGCCGACTTACGCCTCAACTCCTGGCAAGTGCAGTCATTGCAGGGACAGCTCAGACAGGAAAAGCTCTTCAAAGTTTGGGAACAGGAGGAGGAGGACGGGATGAGACTGTTTATTTTCAAAATCTCTGTAATTTCCCCATAAAAATGGAGTAGATGGGTCTGTAACTCACGCCTGCCTGAAGCAGGAGAGGACAGATGCAGATAAAAGGCTGTTTGCTGCTCGGCTTCCTCTCGAATGCTCTTTTCCCACCTCGCCTGGTTGAAGAGGCCCCAGGTCGAAGGCAGAGCAATCCTGACCCTGACTCAGCCTCCTAAACCCTCCCATAACACCCGCAGGCTGCCAGTGAAAAATTAACTTCGTAAAACCTCTTCCGGACTTGCAGCTACTGCGCTGAACCGAAACAGCCTCGAGTCCTGCCGGGGAGATGCAGGCAAAAGCAGAACTTCCCAGGCTAAGCTATTTTCACCACAAATTCGATGGGTAGCGTGGAAGAAAACACTGCCCTTTCTGTCACCAGAGAACTTGCCTCCGCACCAGGGCTGCCCAGGGGGATGCCTGGGGAGGGGGCTCAGCTCCAGACTGTGTCTGACCCCATCACGGCTGCCAGAAGACAAATTCCTACGGGAAAAGCTCAGGTTCTGCTCAGGGAAAAGCAGCGGAGAAAAGCTGCATCCAGGCACGAGGCAGGAATGGGAGGATGTTTATTTCAGGTCCTCCAAAACTTGTTGGAGCAGGACTTAATATGCAAAGCTCTTCCAAGCTACGAAGCCTTGAGCAACGCTCAGTTATGAAGGGAGCACATCCTGCGCGGCGCTGCAAATCATTGATCTGCCTTGTGCTTGGAATAACCACCTCCGCGTACCTACGAGATGTCAATAACGTCGCCTCAAACGCCTGTTATTTCCTACGGAGCATTTCCTTTCTCGAGCAGCATCCACCCATCCTGCTGATTTTTTCCTCAATGATACAGACCCAGCCCCCAGCTGTTTACACGCCTGTCCGCTCCCGCGCGTACACCCATCTTTAGCCTTCTAAAGTACAAATATGGGGGGGGGGGGTTTAAGTTATTATCTGCTTCTTCCCAGCACAGACTCACCAAGCCCCCCTGGAATGTGCAAGCCAAGGGTGTTGTCGGTGGCTGGGCTCCAGGCCCCGTGCCCCGGCAGCCTCTCCTTCCTCCCAGCACAGCCGCCCTGCCAAACCCCCTCTGGGGCTGCCAGGGATCGATCCCCCCCCCCCGAGAATATTATTTCAGTATTTCAGGCCACAGCCGCAGCTGGAGGTCAGGGTCGGGGGGGGGGGGGGGGGGGGGCTGGACTCTGCCCTCCCCTCCCGGAGCCCCGGTAGGACCCGCTGCCCCCCGGTGACCCCTCCACCCGGCCCCGGGGACACCCCCGCCCCCCCCCCTCATTCCCCGCCGAGGCACCTGCCGAGCCAGCGGCAGCTCCGATCCCCGCCGCAGGACGCCGAACCCCGCCGGGGCCGCCCCCTCCGCCCGAACCCGCCCCGTATCCATACCGGGCACAGCGCCCCGGCTTCCGCCACCCCCCCCCACCCCCCCCCCCCCCCCACCTCCTCCCGTGCCCGCTCACCCCCGCGGCTCCCCCGGCCACCGGCTCCCCCCGGCGCTGCCCACGGGCTTCTCTCCTTAATGATTTACCTGGCACAGATCGGGAGATAAACAAAGAAAGCCGCGGTTTCTGCGGCCCCCGGCACGGCCCCCCCCCCGCCATCGACGAGCGGGTTGGGATTGTCACTTCTCCAGTTTCCCCACCACACCCACACCACGGCTCCCAGCCGCTTTTGTGACTTGCTGCCGCACGGGGGGCTGTCAGCCTGGGAAATACAGCTGCCCAGCTTTTGTCTTAATTTTGTCTTTTTCTTTTCGTTTTTGTTTTTTTTTTTTTTTTTTTTTTTAAAGCAGCCCATTCGTAGTCCCGCTATTATTTGTTTTCCTGCCTGAGCATCTCCTCCATGCTGTTTCCCCCCCGCCCCTTACTCCCTTCTCAGATCACCACCATCCTCTCACTATTTGTACACCACCACCCCCCCCCCCCCATCTCATTTCCACCCCTCAAAACTTCCATTTTCCCCCAGCAGCTTCCGGACGCCCAGGGTCTGAGCCCAGCTCATTAAGCTCCGGTTCAGTGCGAAGCAGAACTCAGGCAAGGGAACAGAAGGCCCTGAGCTGAAAGATCTGACAGCTCTGGCAAGTAAAAAAAAAAAAAAAAAAAATTAAAAAAAAAAATCACATTGAACATCTCTTCATGCTCTTAACACCATTTGGGGTTTGGCAGTGCTGTCATCGTCCTCCCCCACCCCTTAAAAAACTGGGGGGAAGCGCCACACAATTTCGGACCCTTGGTTTTGGCTCAGCAGGTAAAGAAATGCGTTAAAATGAATACCGGATTTTTTTGATTGCTAATTATGCCTGATCTTGTATATGGGATCTAAGCCAGTGACCACTTAACCCTCCATTATGTAGTACTAGATATTCACTTTTCATAAGCACGTTAATGGAGGGGTTCAAGCCTTTGTCTCAAAGTTCAGCTCCGTGTTCCCCGTCCTCCTCCCAGCTTACACAACCTTGATGCGTGTCATTAACTCCCCAAACCTGCACTCTGACCCCACTGCAGGGGGGTGGTTGCTCCCCAACACATACAAGTACAGTCTCTCTTACCTTAAATTATGAAGTATCATAACACTTCTGAAATTCCTCCAGGAACAGGGTCTGATCCCAGCCTTCCAGTGCAGCAAACCTGGCTTTATCTCACTGTTCTTCTTTCATTCAGACAGTATAATATCAGCTTTTGGTCAAGTACAATTCTGGTGCAAAAGTGGTGTGATACACAAAGGCTTCCTAAACCGAGGTTTGTTCTTTAGCAAGCCCCAGAACACAGGTCAAGTGGTCCAGGACTCAATCAACCCCTTACGAAGTAATTCCCTACCAGCTTTTCCATCCTCAGAACATGTCAGTCTGTCCCCTGGGCAGTGCCAGATGCTCCAGGTGTGGAGTTCATCTGAGAACGAACCTGGCAGCCCAGCCTCAAAAAAATCAAGGACACAACTAGGGGAAGGCAGGACCGAGCGTGTCTCACCGAGACCAGTGCCACCAAGCGTTTGGCATTAACAGCAGCTTCCCACTCTGAGGGATCACGCTTACTACAGCGGGTACTTCAGAACATGGTGTTCATACTGAAGGAGTTCACACACACCGATTGCAACCTTGTCTTTACCACAGAGCAGCACAAGTCCCCGTGGATGTCCTTAGAGGAAGGGGCTGGGCTTTTTTAAGGCACCTATACAATAGCACAACTCTGTACCCAATCCACCTAAAAACCATCTTTTCCCAGAGCACAAGTACAGCCGTACCCATTTCTCACACGCCAGAAAAAAAACCCAAAGACGATGCACATCTCGTTGTGGGCAGGAGTTAATCTTCAGACCGGCCCTGCGGCACTGTGTACTATCCCAACACATCTGCAGCAGACACCAAAACAAAAGTAATTCTTATCCCCAACAGCATTTTCAACTGGGGCAGGCTGAGAAGCCCAGCACAGAACAGGTTTCTGACTTTTACGCTCTGACACTGCACGAAACAGTACACAAATCACCATTCAATAGCACAAGTCATCTTCTAGAAACCTTTACCAAAAATAAAGGCTCAGATCAGTCATGTGGTAACAAGGGCTCATTTGTTGAACTGTCAGCATCCAGAGGGAGGTGGCTCTGAACTCTTTTTAACAAAAGCACACAACAGCTGACAACTGCTGAGGTGTCAAAACAAAGCTCCGATTGTAAAATTAAGACAATGAGAGTGCTCTAAGGGGAGAGACGGCCACGCAGCCTGCCCAGGGACGCAAGGAAAGCGCTGCTGCAGCCCTTTCCACCCAGCACCGGGCAAGGACGCCTGTCGCAGCCCTTCGCCGAACCATTCCACTTCTCACGTCATTTTGGAAGTAATTCTCATGATAACAGCACTGTGCAGCTTTATTTAGTCACTCAGTTACAGCAGTATTTTAGCAGAGTGGGACAGTCAGATTTTTGCAGTGTAACAGATACTCAGCATGGAACAGTCTACTACAGATTCCTTTCACAAACGTCTTACAGAGCTGATACAGTACTAGCCATCAACCCAGTATCAAGCACACTGGAGTAGAAAAGGATGCAACAAGAAGATAGCTACACTGGAAAGACAACACTTTAGAAAAAAGTGAAACACGTAAGGTCTCCCCTCTAGCCCCCAAAGAAAAGTGTACAGTTTGGATCTAATTTTACAGTTCTACATCAGTTTCTAGAAACTTAAAAAAAAAAACAAACAAAACCAAAGATAAAACCACTGGCCAGTACAGTCTTTGGATATTTAGAGGTGGGGGAGAGAGTCAGTTTCCAGAATGAAATCAGTCGGTTTCAGCCTCACCAGGGTCTTTGCCTTCTTTGTTCTTTCGAACCTCTTCAATATGCTTGTCCTGAAAGACAGCAGCGGGAAGCAGTCAGCTGCGCGCCAGCCCCCCCTCGCCTCCCATCCCCAGGGACAGCAGGGACCCACAAGCATGGGTTACTGAGGGGGGCTACAGGATGAAGCTTCACAAGAGAAAGTGAGATGCTGCTCTAAATCCATCCATCCCCCCTCCCCCTAGAGGAGGATTTCTGTAAAGTCTTCTGCAGATTTAATAATCTTAGTAATTTAAGATTAGACCACCACAGAACTCCAAGGATATCTGTCTGTTCATACCCCCCTCCACACTTGGCCAATTACTTGGTTTTATTTAGTCAATTTTTAAAGTAAGGAGCATGGATAATCTCTCTCCCAAGGGGGAACTGGGACTCCACACCCACCTTCTCCCTCAAGCGTTCCAGTTTAGCAGCCATTTGTGCCTCGCGGTTTTCTTTGTTAGCTTCCATTTTGTGGGTCAGCTTCTCCTCTGCCATTTTGCTGAAGTTGTTGTTTTCTTCAATTGCTTTCTGAAGCACCTCTTTTTCATGCTCCCGCTTCTCAGCGAGCTGCTTCAAGACTTCTGCTTCATGAGACTGACAAAACAGAGGACACATGCTTTGAACATAAACCAGCCGAGCTACACAGACAAATACAGTCCAGTTGCTCACAACTCCTCAGAGACAAGATTTTTCTGCTATTTTACTGGAAAACAGCGTAATTCCACGATGCAGGACAGAGCTCCCTGGTGCTTCCCCCACCCACACAACCCAAATGTCACCATGACAAGCTACCAGGAAAGTTAAGTTTCTGTCATCACTTGCAAGTCTTGTTAAATGGGGTTTTTCTGGAAAAAAGAACATGGATTTTTTTTTTATGTTAACACTGATAAGTCTTTCCTAGAGGATTCTTGGTTCTCAGAATTGTGAGTCACTGTGATTCACATCACACAGGAGGCTGCACTGAAGTTAGAAACCCTCTGCACAGTCCAGGGTTCCAAGCTACACCTCAACAGCAAGAGCTTAGATCAAGTCGTATGGGTAAACCTTCTCATTACAGATGCACCACTACATTTTCTAACAGAAAAATGAATCTGCTATCACGTTAAAGACAAGAAAAACAGCTTCTTCATGGAAGAGCATCCCCTCTCAACTAAACATTTTCTCCCAGTTTTTCAAGTGGCCATTCCAGATCACTTTGGGAGCAAAGCTATGGCCTTGCAGACCACAACAAAGGTTCACAAGAGCCCCACCGATTCCAAAGTAGTTCAATTAATATTTGATTTACCATAACACAAACTGCTAATCACTTGTCCCTAGCAACAAGTAAACTTAAAAAAACCCAAAACAACACAACTTGCACAGACTAGTTGAGCAGAGCTCACTTAACCTGTTTCAAATTTACCTTGCGTCTCTCTTCTGCTGCTTCCAACTTCTTTTGAATCTCTTCCAATGACACATCCTTCTTCTTTGGGGGAGAAAGAGGGAATTCTGGGACTGCTTCTTTTGAGCGAGGACTGAGTATCAGCTCAAAGGCCTGCCCAGAGGCACGTTTTTCCAGTTCCTTCACTTGAATATCTAGGAACACGGGAAAAAACACACAAGCAGTATTTTAAGCCAGGAATGGGCTTAGGTAACTTGAATATTCAAAAATTCAATGCCACAAAGCTCACTTCAGAACACAGTATCTGAGCTGATAGTTTTGATTTAAGCAGCAGCACCACCATTCAAATACGTCAGGCGATTTCATTTGCAATTCTTCCTTGATAGGACAGTACGCAAGCACCTGACATTTTATTTTAGCCTTTAATATCCAGGATCATGAAAAAAAAAAGCTATCAGCACTTCAAGTGAAAAAAAATAATCCTTTCTCCAATGACAAGCCTGAGGAAGAATTCAAGGTGTTTGCCTAAGACCTGACATAGCCAAGAAGTGAAATCAGTTTTCAAAGAAATATGTAAGCCAGTGTTCTCTCTTCAAACACCTCTGAACAGGCACGTCAGCCCTGCACAGTGTCAGCTGTACCAGCACACCAGTTTTGATCACCAAGATGTCTGGATGATAGTCAGTTCTGTTAACGGAGCAGATGGCATGCAGATGAGCTGAAGCCCATCTGCTAACAGCCTCAGCTGAGAGCGCTGTTGGTATGTTTTCACAAGTACCCAGTTTTAACAGCTTCTCCAAAGCAGCCTAGAGATGGGAGAAAAGCACGGTGGTGACAGTTTATTTTACTATATTAGATTTTTAAATTATTCCTGAGGAAATTAAGAGGAAAGACCCAAGAGCATTTAGTACATAATACTACATACCAGAAGTAGCCATGACCAAGAAAATATGGCTCCAGAAGCCAACTCTGGGAAATTTTCAATCGGTTGGATTCCTAGATAACAAAGAGACATGCCTTTGAACAGGAAGTACATTAGTTTTATTTCTTCTAGCTCCTAATGAAAACTGCTAAGCATAATTAGACCTGCTGAACAAAAGACAGTCGGGTGGGTTCCTGCAGTCAGTAATTCCAGTCAGTCTGTGGGGCTGAGGCTGCTGTACATTGTTAGGAACAGCAGAGATGCTCTCAATTATCAGTGTTGCAGGATCTCTATGTAGGACTGTATAGCAGGACATTTTCAGTCCTGGTTTTACTCCACCGTCATTAAGGTATGCAAACAAAGAGGCCAGTTTTGCCATTAATTCAGCAGCATACAATGCTATGGATATTTCATATTGGCAGATATAGCTCTCTGAATTAAAATACAGCACACAACAGGACGGTACAGCCAGGACACCTGCTGCTACCACAGGATCTTACGTATGTGTATCGAGTTCATTTAAAATTCGATTTTATTTGTGCAGCTGAAGCCAGATGCTGCACATCACGACAGACAGGGAGCACGCACGCTGCCCAGCGTGCTTCGTTATAAAGGGACGAAATTAAAAAGCCATAAAAGGCTCTAAAAACCCCCAAAGGAGGCTTTTTTCCCAGGTTTTAAGCTGACGATGAAGCGGGGTCCGGGTGGGCGCGGCTCCCGGACGGGCGCTAGGACCGCGCACCCACACGGCCCCCAGCGGCCCCGCCCCCTCCCGTCGCCGACCAATAGGCGCCGAGGCGGAGGCCCCGCCCCCTTTCCAACCGCACCGAATTCAAACCGCCGGGGAGAGCGCGAGCGGGAGCGCGCGCGCGCCCGCCCGGCGGCGCGCGCGGGGGGCTCGAGGGAAGGCGGGGCCAACGGTAACATCCGGGCACCTGCCGCCCCCCGCCGCAGGTGCGGGCCCCCGCCTCCACCCCGGGGTGAAGGGGAAAGGGGGGGGATCGAGGCGGTGGGGGACGACACCCCTCGCCCCGCCACCGCCGCCGAACGGGGCTCAACGGCGGGTCCCCCCCAGCTCGATGGCGGCAGGGCGCGGCCGGGCGGGCGCCGCCCCTTCCCCACTAACAATGGCGGGGTCCTGTCAGAGAGGGGAGGGGGCGCCGCCGCCGCCAGAAGGGCGTCGCCCCTCATAGCGCGGCTCTGGGGGACAATAGACACCCCCTTCCCCACCGGCAGATACCCCCCGCCCCCCCACCCATTGTCTCCCGACGCCCCTTCCCCTTGTCACCGCGACGCCCCAGAAGCGGGCGGCGACGCGACGAACCCCACCGTGAGAAAAAGGGACAAAAGGGGCCACCTCACCCCCACCCCCCCGCCCTGACACCCATCTGCGAGTCACCGCCCCCCCCCCGCCTTCCCCACACCCGCGGAGTGCGCCCCAGCCCCCAGGAGGTTGCGGGGGGGGGGGGGGGGGGAAGGAAGGGGGGAGCCGCCCGGCCGGCACCGCCGCGCACCCACCTGCCCGCTCGGCCGCTCCGGTCACACTCCGCTCGCGCCCGCCCCGCCGCGCACAAAAGCGCCAAACAATGGCACGTGACCCGCCCCGCCCCGCCCCTATTGGCCGAGCGCGGCGGCACGTGCCGCCCGCCGCGGGGGGGGGGGGGGGGGGGGGAGGGAGGGAGAGCGAGGCGAGGGGCGCGCGACCACCCCTCCCGCACCCGCCGCCCGCTGCATGCCGGGAAACGTAGTCCGCCAAGGGCGGGCGGGGGCGGAGAGGGGCGGTGGCCCCCGCGGCCCGGCGGCCACCGGGTGGAGAGTGCGGGACCTTGCCGAGACGGCTCTTGTCTCCGCGGGACGCCCCCCGGCCGGCCGGGCCCCTCGCCGCTCTCTCTGCCCGCGCCATGACTGGCGGTGGGACTCCCTTTGTCTCCCACCCCGGTGGCGGGGGGGAGCGCGGCACCCGGGCGGCCTCGTTTGGTCAGGGCCGCCCGTTCCCCTCAGGGGCATTTGGCAGGAGCAGAGCCGTGGCTTGGATAGTCACCGTGGGGCTGGCCGCTGACCTCAGGGCTACAGTCACCTCAGAGCCGTGGTCACCTGCCTCAGGGCCCTTGGTCACCTCAGGACCACCATCACCTGCCTCTCGCCCTTGGTCACCTCAGGACTATGGTCACCTCAGGGCCATGGTCACCTGACGGCCATGGCCACTTGCCTCAGGGATTTCAGTCACCTCAGGGCCATGGTCACCTCACGGCCATGGCCACTTGCCTCAGGGATTTCAGTCACCTCAGGGCCATGGTCACCTCACGGCCATGGCCACTTGCCTCAGGGATTTCAGTCACCTCAGGGCCATGGTCACCTCAGGGCCATGGTCACCTCACGGCCATGGCCACTTACCTTGGGGCTACAGTCACCTACTTCAGGGCCCTTGGTCATCTCAGGGCCATGGTCTTCTCAGGGCCATGGTCATCAGCCTCAGGACCATGGTCGCCTCAGGACCACAGTCACCTCAGCATCATCGCCACCTACTTTGGGGCCACGGTCACCTCGGGGCCATGATCACCTGCCTGAGGGCATGGTCACCTCAAGGCCAGTCAGTGATCTCAGGGCCACGATAACCTCAGGGCTCTTGGTCATCATCAAGATGACCACCATGTTCCTTTGGTCACCTCAGGGTCACAGCCACCACGGGCCAACCCCAAAGAGGACCTGTGTGTCTGACAGTTTGTTGGCCCTGCAGCCCTTGTCAGTGTGTTTTGGGGGACAGTCACATGGCCTCCTTTGTGGAGGATTCTGGTTCCCAACGGAGGGTTCTCCTTTGGCGTGACACCAGCAAGTCAAAGCATGTCCAGAAAAGCCATCGTTCCTGCAGATTCCATTGCATGTACATAACGGCTGTGTAAAGACATTGTCCTTGTCCTACAGGCTGCACTGGGAGCAGTTCCCTTCCCAAGATAACGCTATTGCCAAGTGTAGAGAAACGGTTTGCTCGCAAACGTGCTTTAAATGAACTGGCCGCATTTTCACACGTTCCATACAAATGACTCCTGTACAATTCCCGGGGTAATTTCCACACTACAGTTGCCGGAGCTACACCAAGAGTCGATACGCACAAAAGGCAGATGGCCGGAGAACAGCACAAATCTTCTTCTGCTACAACGCAAGCCCAGCAGAGCCGTCTCGCTACCCTAAATACTGAAAAAAGGACTCTTCTGAGGGAACCCACCCTTGTTGCGCGCACTCTTAAAACCAAGGATTTTTGCACCAAAAAAAAAAAAAAAAAAAATCCTACCTTGAGGAAGGTTAATATTGTGACAGAAACGCACAAAGCTTTCAAAACAGAGATTATTTTAAACACTTGCCCTGTTTTTTTGCTGATCTGACGTCTATTTCCATGGAAACCACATTCAGCCGCCGAGCTGCTAGAATTGGGAGAGGTTTCTGCCGGAGTGGTTCGCCGGGCATGGGAAGAGCCATTTTCCAGCAGCACGGTAGAGCCTTTTTGTGGGATTGAAGGGATTTCCAATTCAAAATGGTTTGGCTGCTTGGCCCTTCAGGGTCACGTTCACGGGGTTCCTGGCTCGATACCAGCGGGATGTGCACAGATATCACATGCAACACACGTGTTTTTAAACGAAACATCTTGAGTGCTTGGATTAAATGGCATCAAATGTTGCTGGAAGACAAAGCAGCCAAGAGACCATGCCACCAGCCTGTGTTTTACTTTATCATTTATTAATTATCATCCGTGTAGATCAACAGTGTGTTGGATGCTTTAATATTAATGCTTTTTAGTAAAATCAATGAGCTTACCCTGGGATGATCTCAGGATTTCCCAGAGGAAACAAGGCTTCCTGGGCTCGGGGCTTTCTGTTTGGTACCTGTGTGACTGCCTTTAGTCCATCCTCACCCCCTGGAGAGTTGATGTTGAAATATCACTTACTGCTTCTGAAGAAGGGATGCAGGCTGAGATAAAACTACAAGTCATGCAGGGTCTGTTCTCAGCGCTTTCCATCTTATTTCCTGGGCTTCTCACAGGTAAAAAAAAGAGAGAGAGAGAAAAAAAAAAGACCCGAATGTAACTTACCTTCCTTTGCAGCTTGGTTTTAAAGACAAAAATATTTATTTCAGGTAAGAACTCTCCTATGTAAGAGGCAATGCGGTTTATTGACGAGAGGCACTGAGCTGGGAATCGGATCTGGGATCTGTTCTCAGCTCTGACATTTTCCATGTCATGTCACTGAGGTTGAGGTTCTTCAGCAACCCCTTTACAGCACCTGCCACAACTGGTTTCCAAAATCCTTGAGTATTATTGTGATACAAAGGGAAATAACAGCTCTTAGCAGCTGGAAAGGCATGGAGACGATCTCATTTTTGGCCTCGTTGCAAGAGTGGTTTTATTTTTGGAACATTTCATAAAACTCATTTGTTTCTGTGGCATTTAGTTTTGTCTGATCTCAAGGAGAATGGAGTATATGAAAAGCTTTTATTTAATTTGCATTTGATTTGTGTTTATCGACACATTTACTGTGATTCTAAGCAGACTCTTCTTTCATCGAGCCCAGCCACACGTGTCTGCAGTAGTTTTTGTCTCCTGGATTCCTCATCACCAAGAAGAGCTTTTTGCTATAATTCCAGGTTTTTCCAAAAAAAAGGGCAAGCCCGAGTGGGCTCGTTCTCAGCACAGAAAAAACACAAGGCCCCTCGGCTGTGGTTCAACACTCTCAGTGAAACACATAAGTCAAGGTCTCATCAGGAGGACTCCTTGTACGTGTGAATTTAGGATGTGACGTGATCAGATTTAGCATAAAGATTAAAGTGTCTCCTCTGATGTGCTTATCAAAATATCCCACAAAGAGACTGACATAATTAGGTGATGACTCAGCCCACGGCAGCTCTTTTAACTTGCAAAAATATTTAATCTCCAACAAGAAAATGTGCTTTCTGTTAAATTGCCCCCCTTAAGCATCCACGGTGGATGGACTGACAGCTTATTTGTTAATCAGAGAATGTTTTGAGGCACCTTGGTAAGTAATATTAGCAAGCATTTGCTGAGACTGGTAACAGCCACTGCATTAGCAAAGTTCATTTTAAAACTAGAAATCCAATATACTTTTAGACTTAAGTCAATCAGTTTAACCGATTTAATAAATAACCTGGTAGTGGAGACTGTAATTTAAAAGAAACCTGCACTTGGAGGTAGAAGGGCTAAGAGATTTCTTTCTATCCATGTTTCTCAGCCCTTGTATTAACCTTCGGCAAATTCTTCTCCAAGCCGCAGCTTGCCCATCTTCACGCCGGCGGTACTGAGGTGCTGCTGCCCGACAAAAGGTCTCAGAAGGAAAATTAGTGGCTGCAAAGGTCTCGCTCATCTTCAGATAGAAATACGTTTTAACCTAAATGCAGTCGAGGAGTCCATGGAAATGAAGCCTAAAACAAGACTTTGAGGGAGTGTCTCCCTCACAATGAAAGCTCTTCCACAGGCAAGAAACGTTTAAGGTAACTGACATTTGCTTACTGGAGGTGTTTAGGCTGATACTGTACTTATGCTGAAAAATGCCATTAAGAAAATGTTCCCTTCGGAACAAATTTGCACTTGCCGATGCGCTGTTGGAAATGATTTCTTTTTTTCGGATCAGACAGGGTGCCTGGCTCCTATTGCTGGTTTGGTTTTTTTGGAAATTCACTCAAACTCACTTTCCTCCATCAAATGAGACGAGGAGAAGCACTCACCACAGATGGCGATTGCGCCTGCAGCAAGAGAGGTGAAAATATAAATTAATTGCTTCGTTATTGGGGCAAGATAACCCTGAAATGCCATACTCACCTCTTCAAATGCAGTCGTAGGACTGTATTGCATGATATCCAAATAGCATGATGATGAGGGCTCTAGATAGAGTAGAAGAATAATGTACGCTTCTAATGAACTAAAGACAAGCTCTCTGCTGTCCTTGCAAACAATTCTCTAACACACTGACATGGCGACGGAGCCTAAAGTCACGGCAGCGGCTGTGGTACCTCCACACGAGCACCTTCGTCTCGGCTGCAACCAGGATGCTGAACGAGAGCCGGTCTTTCTCTTAGAGAGCTCTGCCTTCCATCCAGGGCAAAGGAAGAGCAGAATTCCCTTCCTAGCCTGCTGGTAGGTCTGCCAGCATGTTTTTCATTCTTTGTTCCCTAAGAAAATGAGATTTTACACAATCAAACTACTTCTGTATCTCTTACTGTTCTTCTCCCCCAGCTTTTAGCTTTGTGAGCCAGTCTCTGCCCCTCCGATAAATATGGATAAGAGCTCGGTGACATGAATTCCACAAGTTTCTTGAAAACAGATGGCTGGGGAGAGGGAAGAGCGAGCGAAAGGCTCCAGCACAAGCCCAACTATTATTAGAGACCAGAGACTTCACGCCGAGGAGAGCCATCGCAGACACTCCCAACAGCGGGTACAATTTCAGGGCTGGTTGTTTTCTCCACGGCACGAGCAGATCCTCTAAGACACGAATGCACAGTTGTGCTCTCCTGGCAGCTACCTGCCGAATATAAGGTTGGATCTATGTGGATGCTGCCTCCCACCTCCCCTACATCCAGAAACACACGGTGAAAGCTGGCCTGGAGATCTCCTCGCACCTCTTTTCCCCCTCTCCTTGCTCCCATAGCTCCCAACCGAGCCGGGAGCTTCGACCCATTTCTCTGCATCGTCGCTGCTTTTCCCTTTCTGCTCCCAACCGGAGTCTACAAATTTGCATTTCACATATGGAGCACCAAGAGCTTTGCTATTCAAGGAAGCCCGTAAACAACTCGCTGCCGAGGGTTCAAAAATAACTGCGCTGCACAGGGCTGCATCACCCAGCGACAGCGAGCGGCTGGGAGAAAAGTACGAAGAAAGGGTTTATGGGGTTGGATTTTTTTTTGCGTGTGAGCCAACAGGAGATGCACTAATTAGATTTCCAAAGTGTCAGAGTCAGCCATTTCAGCTGGGATAGAGCAAAGGAGACAGCGTGATTTTGACAACCGTATGGAATAGCAATGCATAGGGAAGCCATCAAATATTCAACAGCCATAGAAGATTCCAGTAAAGACATTTGGCTCTTTGAAAATGAAGTGGGGGGGGAGAAAACTGGGTATAGCACTAGTTATTCCCCAGTTCCTAATTAGTTCCTTGAATTTAAAATATGGATTCAGCTCTACCAGCAGCTCAGCAAGCCTATTGTGCTATTAATTCTTGCCTGGCGTGATATAGTTAAAAATACTCCCACCCTTTCAAGACAAAATGTAGCTTGGAAGTGTCACGATGGGAGGAGTTCAGGGATGGAAATCCTCTTAAAGGAATATGACTTCCCCCATGTCAAATAAACAATACGAATGAGCTTGTAACAGCCCCCAGACTGAGCCTGTTCCCACTAAGGGCAAATTTCAAAATAACGCTGAATGCAGGGCCCTCGGGCCGCTTGCTGTCAAAGCTGTTTCACTGACCAAATCGGTGCCCAGCCACATGGTAACAGGTTTTGCTGATTTTTTTGCAGAGATCTGCCGCCCGGGGAGCAGGTGGGTTTGCAATTCTCAAGTGCCTGCCTTGCTCCAGGCAGAGAGCGCAAGGTCGAACTCAGATCAAAAGGCAGGATTTTGAAGCGTCCCCCGAGTCCTCGCGTCCAACCCCGCGCTCGGGTGACGCAGGAGATCCCGACCTGCCCAGTGCAACAGCCACGGCCAATTTTTCCGTGGCAATATCCACACGGGCTGTTTATGGACGAGGTCGTCAAGGCACCAGGGGCAGAATAAAACATGCCTCTTCCCACAGGATTTGTGAGCCAAGGAAACAAGTCTGGGTTGTTTTTTTTTTTACGGCACCTTTCGCCTTCAGTCCGACGAGGAGGTCCAGGTCTGTGCTCTGGCACTTTAGATCCTCTCAGGACAATAAGCAGTTCCCCTCCCATCTCCACTGACAATTCTGCTTCAAAACGGGTTAATTCCTGCTCCTTCCCCCTGGCTCTTCGCTCGCTGCCTGTAATCGTTCAGCGATACCAGGCTGGAAACAATACCTGCACTTAACATTTGCTCAGTGCTCTTTGATCCCTTTTTTTTTCCCCACTAATTTGAGTTCATAATAGATCAATATATATGTTAAAAGAAAAAAATGACCAGACACATCCACTGCAGCTGTGAGAAGAGGGAAACAAAGCCAGCCTTTCTGGAGGAAAAACACATCTCTCTCTTTTATGCAATAAACCAGCAAACTGCTGCCGTACGCTAAAATCAATACCCGGAGAGACACGCTTGTGTTGCGATTGCCAACATAAGGGCTTCATTTTAATTAAAAAAAAGAAAACCACCCACAAAAAAAAAAGCCCCAATCCAGGCCCTGTGTGACAAATGTCGTTCGAGAGCTGCTATCAGCGCGAGGAGACGAAGGCGTCCTGGTGGGTTGGGGGGGTCCAGTGCCACCGTGTCACTCGGGGAGGGGCACCGACAGCCTCAGCATGTCCCCACACCCCGCTCCGGGGTGAAGACGTCAGCCAAGGGGTTAAAAAGAAGGATGGGACATTTGGGGTCCCTGCCTCGCGCAGCCCCCAGCTCTCCCCCACACACACTTGGGTGCAAAGCAGGAGCCAGCATCCACGGGGCTGAGCTCAGCCCGTCCTTCCTAAAATGGGGGAAATCTGGATATTGACCAAAACCGATCCCTCCAAGCTGTTTCAGGGGCTTTTTTAGGGAAGCCTGGAAGTACAGAGACCTCACGCAGCCCCTTCTCTCCTCCAGCACCTCACTTTCCCTTCTCACTCCTTTTTTTCCCCCTGTTTATCCAGGAACCATCTCAGCAAGAGACCACTCCAGCCTGAAATGGGGCTTCTGCTGCAGAGTGAAAACTGTCAAAAAACCAGTTGTGCCCTCAAAATACCCTGGATGCTGCTGGCTGAGGGAACAGGAGTGTTCTTGGCCCGCGGCATTGTGTTTCAAAGGCCAGGGAACTCAGCAAGCGTCACGCCCACAGCCCAGCCCCGCAGCATCGCACCTCGAAGCCGACAAACACATGCCCTGTGCCAGATCCCAAGGGTCTGCCCACCCGGCACAGCCCCGGTCCTGCCCTGGAACCCAGCGCCGGAGGAACTGGTGCTTGGGAAGATGACAAAGTTGAGCTGAATCCCTCGTGACTGCGAGCATCCGGGGTTTCCAGCTCAAAGCAGCCTGGAAGCCGACACGTTAGACGATAACCATTCCCTTCGGAGATTAAGAACCTCAGTTTTTCTTCGGAACTTCGTCCAGAGCAAAGTTTTAATTTGCCGATAGAAGAACCAACATGAAAACAAGCGCATACTCACCAATCAAAGGGATCTAAGGAATTCTGCTCAAGAGGGTGCTGCCCGGGTTTGGGTTGGGAGCGGGGTCAGTACCGTACCTGCATCCGCGCTGGTCTTCGGGGCTGGTATCGCAGCCCACGGCCAGACACCGAGCTCCTCTACCAGCGCTTGTGCCATTCTCACGGCACACACCGGGCTCAGCTTGCAGGGCCGCGAACCTTCATAAGCTATTGTGAATCCAGGCCTTACTATTTTCCTTAAAAACAGAAGAAAAAGGAAAAAAAAAAAAAACCAAATCCCAACCCCACAACAGCAAGTGTTATGGTAATTACAAGGAGGTTTTAACACGTCTCAATTTGCATTAATTAAATCAATGAGGATACTTCAATGGAGTAAATGAGGGGTTTTTTTTCCTAAGCGGCAGCAAATGCTGCGGCAGGCTGGAGCTGGGAACTCCAGTTTGTTGCACGTGCGGTGGGATGGGGAGGGATCTGCCGGCTGGAAGGGGCTTCCCAAGAGGGAGGGAGCCGCAGGCAGGATGGGCTGGGGGTGGGGAGGATGAGGAGAAGACTCTCAGCTCAAAGATCCCAGGGGCTCCAAGCCGAGTCTGTGCTGACACCGTCAGATTCCAGCCCGGAGAGCAGAAAGCTTTGAAGCCGGAGCCGGTCGGCGAGCGGAGGTTGCTCTGCGGAGATAAGCTGTGGGTAAGAGGAATGCGTCCATTCATACCCCAGCCATACTGCAAGCACAGCTGTGAGGGGAATATAAATGGGCAACTTTTTTATTTATTCATTTATTTATTTATTTATTTATTTATTTTTAAAGCCACCGGTTTGAATATTAAAGCAGATCAGACACATTGAAATGCCTGGCTGGAAGCGAACCCTCTCCAAGGCACAACCCTCCGGGGCAGGGGAGGGCTGGGCTGCTGACCTGCAGGTGGGTGTCCCTGAGAAGCAAAAATCCCTCCGTGGATAAAACACGGGGGATTTACGGATAGAAAACCTGCCTACTTCACATTCAAACCTGCACCTCTGCGTTGTAAGGACATGGTGACCATGAGCTGGTGCCGGCGGGCAGCGGTGGCAGATTGCAAACCAGGCTAACCCTTACCTCCTGCTTTTTGCCAGAAAATCTCCCAGTTTTCCAGGAAGCCTGGAGCATCCTGGCCCACCTCAAAGACCGGAGGCCTCTCCCCTTTGGCTGCTGGCCCAAGCGGGTGTCCAGGAAGGATGCTCTGTCCCTGCCCATGGCCTGGGGAACGCTGGCTCCGGCAGAGCTCTCCCAGCCCCTTTCTTGCCGACCTTTTGGGCCCAGCGGAGCAATCCAGAGAAGCTGGGAAATGGGGAAAACACCTTGCTCGTGTGCTACGCTGGGGATTTGTGCTGCATCTTTCACGCACGCTGCCTCTGGCCTCCAGGCTGGAGCATGTAACGGGGATCTGGAGGAGAGTGCTGCTTGCAAGGGGAGTCTGGCTGAGGAGATGGCTCCGGGCTGGATTTTGAAGCAGATGCAGCGAGTCAGTGAAGTAGGAAAATACTCGGAAAATGCACCACCACATCCCGCAGAGAGGGGCTGATGGAGTGGAGGAAAGAGGGTATTTGCTCTGCTCCAGTGACCCCAGGGCTTTTCTGAACTCTCCTTTTCTTCTGGTGGGGTTTTCCTTCTGGAGGCACAAGGACAATTGGGAACAGGGTCCCGGGTGCCCAGGCCGGCTCCGGAGCGGGGAGCAAAGGGCTGCAGGGCCAGGCAGAAGGACATCTGCCCGCTTCCCCGCTTCCCCAGCCCCACGGGCTCTGGGGATGGGAATTAGCGGCTTTCTGTGAACCGAAGGGTTAACCAATATCACAGTCACCCTCCCAGCACAGTCGGTTTCCGCCACCCCCTTCCTGAAAGCCTTTACATAAGAGTCTTGCAGAATTTATAGCCTGCCTCAGCTGTGCCCCCCCCCCGGGGCTGCTGCCAGCACAGATCCCCGGCCGTGCTAATTCGGGGAGGAAAATGGGATTTGATTCCTGCACCAGTCACTGTCTCTCACTGTTAAAACGGGACCTGATGGGCTCTGCCCAGCCCCCCCCCCATCTCCCCCGCACAATTCATCACATACATCGCCCTTGAATGTCCCCTCAGCATCTCAGCAGAGCTGTCCTGAGGCTCCCTGGGTTGTCACACCCCAGCCTGCTCCCAGGGCTAGAAATGGTGGTTTAGGTGTAAAACAATTAAAAAACATATATATCTGGAAGCCTCAAAAGCACCGGGGGCTTGTGGTCCTGTTCACGGCAGTCCTTTGTGTCACTGGAGAGTAGAGAAGACATTGAGAGATGTCCTCCCCGCCGCTGCATAGCCCTGCGCCTTCCCCCCGAGGCCATCCTGGAGCATCCGCAGCCCTAGGACTCGCCCTCGACTAAGAGGGGCCGGGGGCCACCAGCGAGGCGAGGACGTGGCCATCACGGTGACACAAATAACTCAGACACCGGAGGAGCGAGATGCTGCGTTTCCATTCCTCCTTTCCCCCCTTGGGAGAAGGGCTTTGCCGGCCCCTGTGTCATCTGCTGTCACGGGGAGAGGAATGGCAAGTGCCACCCAAACCCTGTCTCCTCCAGCCTCCGCACCCCAGGAAATCCTGTCGTCTGCAGCAGCTTCTCTGTGTGACGGCAGGAGGTGAAGCAAAGCCAGGGCTGCCGTCCCCCTGCCTGTCCCCCAGCAAGAATGCCATGCCGGTGGCGGCGGGGACAATGCAAAAGCAGATGGTGTGGGCCAGGAGCCCGGACGTCCCCCACAGCTGCCCGGGCGCCGTGTCCACGATTGCCTGCCGCCTCTCCGGCCGCAGTGCCAGCGAGGACCCTGGGGAGGGTCTCCGGTGGGGTAAATCCGGGCCGCTCCACTGGCTTCAGCCCTGCTGCAGGATGGCTGGGGATCAAACCCCCCTTTAAAAGCGCCCCTTGGTCTGTTGTTACCCAGGAATGTGCTGTAGCTTCTTCCGAAGTGCCTCATTCCCACCGCCGGCGTGTGCCTGTTGGCAGCAGCGTTGCTCTTCATGCTGCAAAACCAGGCTGGGCTCTTTTCCCTCCGTCCCCGGGGCTCATCTCAGTCCCCGTCTCACATCCCTGCACTGCTGGGGTGCTCAGCGATGCTTCCAGCCAGCCCCTTGTTTAAAACCTTCCTCTTTCTTTCCCCCCTCCCAGATTTTAGGCGTGGAGTCAGCAACCTGGCCGGCTTTCCAGGATGAGGGTAAGATTTTCGTTACTTTTGTGCTTGGAGCCCTGATGCCGCATCTCTTTGGGCTGGTCCTTTTGGCCGTGGTTGAACTACCCCCAGCCCATGGAGACCCCCCCCCACCTGCTCCTGCCAGATGTGCCCCAGCTGCAGCAGATCCAGCCAGGCCCAGCGAGGGATCGATGCCCACCTACCCTCTGCGTGCAAGAAGGGTGTCACCTCGGGCCCAAGCGACAGCCAACTCAGTCATTGTCCCCAGGGATTTTATTCCCTTAGCCCCACAGCCCTCACTGCAGGCAGTGGTGGGTTCTCCTGGAACACTTGTTGAGCACCCTGGCCACCAGACGTCCTCCAAGCATGGTCCCCAGCTCCTGCTCTCCCCATGGGTCCTCCTGCCCTTGTTGGCTCCTGATTTTGGACAAGAAGCAGCCGCTTTCCCGGTGGCCGGCTCCCACCAGCGACCTCGGAGCCAGCTACAGGTTGGAGCGGCAGAACGGGGCTTCTGGAACAATGGAGTCTCCGATGCCTTCGAGGAGGTTGTCCCATTGATGGAACTCCTCTTCCAGGTCTGCACGGGGCAGAGATGGTGAGGGGGTTACTACAGCGATTATCAGCCCGGCTCCAGGAGTGAAGGAGGAGCAGCCACCGGACCCCTTTGCTTTGTGCAACGGGATGGGAAGCCCCAAACCCAAGCCCAGGGAGGCAGCGACCGCCCCGCAGTCCCCTGAAATCGGGGGACCTCTCGTGCCCTCCCGAGCCCCCGGCCAACGCGCCCCCCACCCCGCGCCGTACTGAGATGCCTTTGCAGGAAGGCCAGAGCCGCCCGGCTGGTGATGTCCAGACCCTTGTAGGGGTCGAGGGTCCCCCTCGCGCCAAAGATGCGGCTGAGGAGCTTCCCGGTGAGAAAGGTGAAGTCGGTCTGGCTCTGGTGCACAGATCCCCTGGGATAAAGAAGGGATCTGCTTTGGTGCGAGCTGGGAGAGGTCCCTCCTGCTGGGACGCAGCTCGTAGGTACTCCCAGGAGGGTACTGGCGGGTGGGTGCCCCCAGCCCCTGACTCACAGGATGGTGATAATTTTTGTCTGGCTGTTTCTGGAGCTCAACCTCTTCATTTTGGCAACGCTTTCCGGCGTCTGGAACTTCTCGGTATTGATGAAGAGCACGGGCTTGGGCACCTCCGGGTACAGCGCATTCTCCAGGGGGAACATCCAGGCGTCGAGAGCCACCGTGCACCTGCAGCAGGACGGACATCCCGCGCTGCCGCCCGCGCCATGGCTTCCCTTCCCACCGGGATGAGCCACGTGTCCCCGGAGCTCCCCATGGCTCCTCATCCCTGCTGAGGCTTACCTGAAGCTGGGCTCTTTCACCAAGGCCAGCACTGCCGTCACCCCGCCGAAGGAATGGCCCATGACGGCGACTTTGGTCAGATCGATGCTGTCCTGCAAAAAGGGCAGGAGGGATGAGGAGCCTGTGCCCAAACCTCGCTGCAGAAGGTCCCTAATTAGGGAGGAAAAAGCCAAGGGAAGATCAGCAAAGCCCTCTACAAGGGATGCCATGTCCCGTTTTCACTGCCGGTGCAATGGGACCCGGCTTCCGCGGCATGCACGGGGGAGAAAAAGGAGGAGAGAGGCACTAAGAGGCCGAGACATGGGAGGCTGTGGCTCTGCGCAGACCCTGCTTGTCCCAGCAGGAAAAGTCTGACTCGAGAAGGACTGATCCTGCCAGCAAAGGGCACCCGGACACCCCCCCCATCAGCCAAACGATCCCCCCGGCCGGTCCTTCAGCAGAGACAGACCCGGGTACCTTCAGCACGGAGAGATCGAAGTCCTGGTGAAGGACGTTCGGGACAGATTTACCGCTGTCGATGTCCTCGAAGAGCCGGAGCGCTCGCACGCATTCCTCCGCTCTCTGATGAACCTGGGAGCGAGAGTTGCCCCTTCCCTGGTTAACCCAGCTCCTCCACCCCACAAGTGTGGGGTCGGATCCCCCCCCGGCCCCCGACCTCCACCCACACCCATCCCTCCCTCCAAAACCACGGTGCTCAGACCCGACGGGGCTTTCCCCTGAATCACGGCAAACGTAAAAGCAAGTGAGAGGCTGCACCGCAGCGGCTCCCGCGGGGATGCAGTGAATTTATTGGAAGGGTTTCTCGTTTGGTTTGGTTTTAATTCAGTTAATCTGATAGCACAGACGGCTGGAGATGAGCAAAAGGACGGAGCGGGGCGTGCAGGGGAGGGAGAGCCCGGGTTCCTCGCCACCTGCCCCCCCCGGCCAAGTCTGCCGATGCCACCCACTGGTGCAAACCCCCACGGAGAGCCCAGACCTCCCCATCCCACCTCAAAAAGTGACAAAAAAACTCCAATGAAAACCTCTCTCTGCTCCTCCCTGCTCCCTCTAACACAGAAGATGCCGTAACTGAGGCTGACCTGCCAACCATTTCCCTCTATTTATAATTTATTTCTCATTCACCCTCAACTTTTATGCTCATGGGTTCGTCTTTAAAGGAAAACTGTTTCCCTTGTTTGTGCAATGCGCCATGAGGCAGAGCGTACACAAAAATAAAGAGGCTGGGAGGTGACTTAAGACTGCCAAAAGCACCTCCAACCGCTAAGTTTCCTGGAGAGCTTTTCTACGACAAATCCCAACTCGCCGTTGTCCTTTTAAACGAAGCAGAAACGAGCAGGGGGGGACTCGGCTCAGCAGGAAACCTTCCCACTCCCCAGCAAGCAGCTGTCCCGAGTAATCCCAGAGAGACAAAAATCAGAGCGTGAACAAAACCCAGCAGCCGGTCCGGAGCCTCGCCAGCCGGCGGCGCTGGGCTGGGCACAAAGCCCGTCTCTCCCCGGGGTGCGGGTGACATAAAGCATCCGGAGAGGGGGGGACATGGCAAAGCCCAACGTGGCTCCTGCCAGGATCAGCTGGAGCCAGGCAGAGAGACCCCATGAAACAAAGATAAACAGGGTGAACAGATTTTTCGCTGCTCGCATGGAGAAAGCTCAGCCCCGGCACCACGGGTTTGGGAAGGGCAGGAGACGAAGACTCCAGGGATGGGGGGGCCAGCTCGGCTTGCAGGAGGGATTTCACCCCTCCTGGGTCGCCCACCCTTAGCCCCCCACCCTGGCACCTGCTTGTTTCGGAAATAAAACTCCTTCTGCCCTTGGGGCACGCGTTGGTAGGGGATCCACTCCTCACTCCCGGCCTCCGCCGGGCAGAAATACGTCGCGGAGGCAGAATGGTCCCTGCAGTGACAGAAGGGTGGGCAGCCATGTCGTGGGGGCACCGGCAGCTCCTCGGTGCCCTGCCAGCCCTGTCACTGCTGCTGAATTTGGCGGGGACTGGGGACACCCACCTGTGCTCCAGCGCTGCCACCACGAAGCCCCAGGACGCCAGCTCTGAGCAGACCGAGGAGTAGAGGGTCCTGCAGGGAACCGGGAGGGGGGAGCGGGGTCAGGGCTGCCCCACCGACACAAGGCAGGTCTGAGAGGGGACACGGGGGGGCCCAGGACACCCGCGTCCCCCTCCCGGCTCTGCCCCTGGGCTCAGCACCCCCAGCCCCGCTTGGGGCTCATCCTACCGAAAGGCTCCCAGGCCATGGGAGAAGATGATCAGTGGGTACCTCCTGCTGCAGGGCTTGAAAGGTCCATTCCAGCTCACCGGCACCCTGCAGGCGCCTGCGGGGGCAGAAACCCCCCCAGAAAAAGGGGGAGACATGGAAAACAGGGTGCTGCTGCTGCTGCAGGGGGTCCCTGCTCAGCTCCATCCCTGCCTGCAGCACAGAAGATGGGCTTGGTGTCCTCGAACCCCGCCAAGGGAGCGGGTCCCCAGGGCACAGGGGGGCACCCGGGATGGGGGACGGGGTGCTGGCCGCCCCCTTTACCGATGGCGGCGTTGAGCAGGGGCGCGCACCAGCGCCGGCTGCGGTGGGCGAAGTCGGCCAGGCCACCGCAGTACTCATAGCGCGGGATCCAGAGCGGCCACTCGGCCCCTGCCCGGGGCAGGCAGGGGTAGAAGAGGCGCAGGAAGAGCCCCTGGGGGACAGAGGGGAAGCGGGGGACGCGGTGGGGACAGCACAGAGCGGCGGTGGCCACATCCTCGGCGAGCTCAGCTGTTGCAAAACCCAGCTGGCTGCGGCCACCCCTGCTGTGCATGGAACCCTGTCCCCGTCCCGTACCTGCCGCGTGTGGCCCACCATGACATCCGCGCAGCCCACCTGGTGGGGGCCGTTCCCCAGGGGCAGCGCCAGCGACTGCGTCCCCCCCATGCTGCCACGGCCGAGCCTAGGTAAAGGCATGGGGTCAGGGTCTGTCCCCCGCCCGGGGGACCCCGACTCGGTCCCTCCTCCTTCCTGCACCCCTCTCCCATTGCTGGGACCCCAGGAATGCCCCCAGCACCCACCAGTAAACGCACCAGTAGCCAGAGGAAAAAGGAGGCTCCCGATTCCCTCCCCTCCGAATTCCCACGAGGCAGGCGGGGCTCAGCAGAACCTGCCCCACAGCCACCCTGCTATGGGGTCCCTGTCCCCTTCCCTGTCCCCGTCCCCCCCTGCGCCCGGGGATGCTGAGGGCTGGGGGGAGGCAGCGTAGCCAGACACTGCGGCGCTGGGGTGGCCCAGGGGATGTGCGAGCGAGGGGCCAGTGTGGGGCTGACATGGCTGATAGCCCTGAGCACCCACGGGAGCCATGAGGACACGGGGGGGCGGAGCCCTGCACCCCCCCAGTGCGGAACTACAGCTCCCAGCAGCTCGCGGGGCTGGGGAACCACAACTCCCAGTATAGCCCTGGGCTGGGACTACACCTCCCAGTATGCGCTGGGTCCCTGGACTGCACCTCCCAGTGTCCCTGAACTACAGATCCCAGTGCTTCCCAGTGCCCGTCTCCCAGAGCCCTCCCCCGCAGCCCCCAGTGCTCCCCCCAGCGCTCCCAGTTGCCATCGCAGCTCCCAGTACTCCCCCCAGCTCCCAGTACTGCCCCCAGCTCCAGCCACAGCTCCCAGTGCCCCCCACCAGCTCCCAGTGCCCCCCAGCTCCAGCCACAGCTCGCAGTGCCCCCCCCCCCCCCCAGCTCCCAGTGCCCTCATTTACCCCTGCAGCTCCCAGTGTCGTCCCCCTGCGACTTCCAGTGCCCCTCCCAAGGTCCCAGGGCTCCACCGGCTCCCAGTTTCCCTCTGTACCCCCCAGCTCCCAGCACACCCCCCCTCTGCACCCAGTATCCCCCAGTCCCCCCGCCTCCCTCGCCCAGCACTCACCAGTGCGCCGCGTCACAGCTCCCAGCACGCACCAGTGCGCCCTGCACTACAGCTCCCAGTGTCACCCCTGACCGTGGACTACAGCTCCCAGTAGCCACCAGTACAAGACACAGCTCCCGGTGCCCCCAGAGGAACGTCACAGCTCCCAGTGACACCAGTGCAAAATCACAGCTCCCAGTAGCCACCAGTGCAAATCTCAGCTCCCAGTGCCCCTAGAGGAACATCTCAGCTCCCAGTGCCCCTAGAGGAACATCACAGCTCCCAGTGCCACCAGTGCAAAATCTCAGCTCCCAGTAGCCACCAGGACAGGACACAGCTCCCAGTAGCCCCCAGTGCAAATCTCAGCTCCCAGTGCCCCCAGTGCAGGGCATAACCCCGGTCCCCCCACTGTGTCCCCTCCGCGAGGTGCTGTGGGGGGCCGTGCCCATCAGCAGCACCCCAGCCTCGGGGCTGCCCTGTCCCTGTCTGCACCCCAGCTGGGTTCCTGTCACCCCAGGGCTGGGGACTGTCCCCACGTGTCACCCCCCCCCCCCGAGTCCCTTAGAGCCCCCAGAGGTGCCCTGGGGCTCCCGCTGTCTGTCCCCACGTTCCCTGTCCTTTGGTTAATCCGCTTTCTGCAGCTAAAGCGGCCCCAGGCCTGCGGTAATCCCCTTGGCGGCCGGGGATTAACTCCCCGCGGGGCCACGCCATCCCCTCGCCTGGGCCCGGCAAATAAATATCTGCAGATTTGGTAAAAAACGCCCCTACTGAGCTGCTGTGCATGCGACCCCATGGCGGGCTCCCCAGCATGGTCCCCTGGGTGCACGGGGAAACTGAGGCACGGGATGGGCACCGAATGGGGCGCTGGGGGCTGTTCTAGTGTCACTGTGTCAGTGTCCCCCAGGTCCCACCCTGGAGCAGGGAGAGGGAACCCCAGCCCAAACCCGCCAGCACAGCCACCCCGGGGTGCCCAGCACCCCTGTGCTGAGCACTCATCCTGCCCAGAGGCTGGTCTCCCTGCAGGCTGAGGCCGGCCAGGTTGTTACACCCCTGGACGGGATCCAGCATGGCATCACGTCCTGGCTTGCCCGGCCGGCGGGGCTGGGGATGCCGGGGCAGGGTGGGAGAGGCGAGCCCCAACCTGCCAGTGCTGCCCGCTCCAGCCCACGCCTGGCTCCCCACGGCAGGGCTCAGCACCCCCCCCAGCACCCCCACATTGCAGAGGGAACGGGATGGAGATGGGGGGGCTGCTCCAGTCCAGCTGCTTGGGACCATCCTGCTCTCACCTCCGATTGAGCCCTGCAGCACAGGGATGTGGGGGTCCTGCTGGTGAACCCCTGGGGTCCCAGTTATGCGGGTGACACTGGGGGAGCACTGGGAGCCGGCTGGGTTTGCTGCTGACCACGACCCCCCCACGCTGGGCTCATGCGGCGTTTACAGGGGTTTTCTTTAAAGGGATTAACTCGTCCCACGCTCCTGCCTGGCTCCCATTCCAGCCACCCCATCGAGAGCTGTCGCAGCCATGAGCTGTGGATGTGTGATCCGGACGGGCGTCAGGCCAGGCTGGGACCCCCATCTCTGCCCCGTGGGGGGGTGAACCCCCCAGTCCACCACTGGCTCTGCGCCGTGGCCCGGGCTCCCATGCGTGGAAGGGTTTGGAGCCGGATTTGACTTAGGGAAGAGCTGTCAGGGTGCAGAAGGGCTTGTCCTCCCCACCCCATGCTGGGAGCCCGGGGGTTGCTGGAGTCTGGGGGTGTCACTGGAGCCTGGGGGTGCCACTGGAGCCTGGGAGTCGCTGGACCCTGGGAGTGACGCTGGAGTCCGGGGGTGTCACTGGAGCCTGGG
Source organism: Fratercula arctica (assembly GCA_947846985.1). NCBI lineage: Eukaryota > Metazoa > Chordata > Aves > Charadriiformes > Alcidae > Fratercula > Fratercula arctica. The sequence continues at coordinate 7,249,914 of CANTUZ010000018.1, forward strand.
GGTGCCACTGGAGCCTGGGAGTCGCTGGACCCTGGGAGTGACATTGGAGTCCGAGAGTGTCACTGAAGCCCAGGGGTCACTGGAGCCTGGGGGCGACATTGGAGCCTGGGGGTGTCACTGGAGCTTGGGGGTCGCTGGAGCTTGGGGGTGCCACTGGAGCCCGGGGGTGCCATTGGAGCCCAGGGGTGGTGGTGGCCCCAGCTGCATTTCTCTCCCTGCTCCCTATCGCTGCCCTGTAACTGTTCCTTTGGGGGTTCCCAGGGGGTCCCCGGCGCACAGAGGGGCTGGGGGGAGTGAAGTCAGCCCCGCCCGAAGGCTGAGACCAGCGGGACGGGCCGCTCCCCTCGGGGGTCCCCGAGCGGGGACGCGGGGCGGGGGACGGCCCTCGCGTGGGGTCCCGCCGCGGGCGGGCGGCGCAGGGACCCCGCGGAGCCCCCCGGGGCCCCCACCGCCGGCGCGCGGGGAACCCCCGTCCCACGTGGGCGTTCTGCGGGCGGCGGGGCGCGGCCAATGGGAAGGCGCCGCGGGGGGGGGGGGGCGGTTCCGCGGCCGGCAGTGGCCACGCCCACCGGGGCGCGGACGGCCAATGGGAGGGCGGGTGGGCGGGGCCAAGGGCGAATGTTGTGACGGTGGGAATAGGACGCGGTGTAACAGATGCGGGGGGAGACCGGAGCGGGGGGGACCGGAGCCGGGGGGGACCGGAGCCGGGGGGGACCGGAGCGGAGGGGTGATGGACCACGGAGGGGGGTGATGATGGACCACGGGGGGGACCTGCCGGGCAGCGGGGCCGGGCACTGACCGGGGAAGAGCCGGGCAGGCGAGGGGACAGGGGGACAGCCAGCCCCGGGGTGGGGGGACACACGGACAGGGGACAGCCCGCCCCGGGGGTGGGGGGGACAGGCGGCCTGACACAGGGGCAGGAGGACAGGCAGCCACCGGGGGCGCAGGCAGCCGGACACACACACACACACGGGGACAGACAGCCCAACGCAGGGACAGACGGACAAGGTGACAAGGCGGGGGGGGGGGGGGACACCCCCCAGCCCCCCCATCCTCAGCCAGGCGCACCCCGCTGGGGGCACCCCCGGGACAGGCGAGCGGAGGCGGAGACCCCAGTGTCGTCCCCCCCGGCACCGGGAGCGGGGCTGCGTGGAGCCTCCCGCAGCGGCTCCTCCGTGCGGCCGCGCACCGGGAGCGGCGGGCGGGGAGAGCCCGGCACGGTGGCTGCTCCGCCGTCTTCTCCGGCCGGGGATGCAGCCCGGAGCCGCGGGGAGCCGCGTATCAACACTTGAGGGTACAGCGACCCGAAACCCAGCCGGGGCCGCGTGTCCCCAAAGGTAATGGGGGGACCGGGCTTGGAGACAGGGAAGGAGCAGGTTGGCGAGAGCCAGGGGCTCCGGAGGGAGCGGGAGGTTTTATTCCCAGGAGGGGATCTGAGAAAACGGGGGGTGTCCCATCACGGGGAGCCGCTTGTGGTGACACGGTTGGCGGCGGCAGGATGGCGACGGCGTGACCTCTCCCCTTCTCCAGGGATTTGAAGCTGGGCCAAGCGGCGATGGGAATGTCATTGTCGTGGCACAGGGGCCCAGCAAAGTGAAGGCTGCGCCAGAGGGACGGGAGTGGGACGCTGCTGCACCCAGCTCTGCCCCGCAGCCGGAGAGGGGGACGGCCCCAAAAAGCCAGCACAGCCCTGGTCGGAGGGGACAGCAAGAGGACGGTGGGGTTCATCCATGCTCCCACGGGCTGTGAGGGCCACGGGACAATAATTCCTGGGGACTGGGAGCCATCCCACTGCCTGTTTGGCGTTTGGGACGTTGGCCTTTCGACTGGACTCTGGTGCCCGTTCAAGCCCGATGAGGAGCCGGGGCCGCGCATGAACCTATGCAGACCAGGAAGAAATACATTTTCCTGACTTTCCTTGCCTCTTGGCTCCTGCTTTTCTTCTTTGGAGGAGACCAGCTGCGCCGTTTCTCTTTCTTTTCCGGGAGGAAAGCCGAAGCCCGGAGGAACTGGCCCCACTGGACGGATCGGTCCCTCCTCAAAAGCTTTGCAGACCCCAAGGAGCTCCAGAGCGATGGGGACCCCTCACTGCCATCGCCCCGGGAGCGGCGGGCAGCGCGGCTGAGCGTCTACAAGAACAGCGGATGCCGGATGGAAACCTGCTTCGACTTCTCCAGGTGCGAGAACGGCTTTAAAGTCTTCACCTACCCCCGGGACAGGGACCAGCCCCTCTCGGAGAGTTACAGCAAAATCCTCACCTCCATCGAGCGCTCTCGCTACTACACCCCGAACCCTGCGGAAGCCTGCCTCTTCATCCTCAGCATCGACACGCTGGACCGCGACCATCTCTCAGGTCAATACGTCCGTAACGTCGATGAGAAGATCCGTGGTTTCCCGCTCTGGAATGGCGGCCGTAACCACCTCATCTTCAACCTCTACTCGGGCACCTGGCCCAATTACACCGAGGACCTGGGTTTTGACATCGGCCAGGCCATCCTGGCCAAAGCCAGCTTCTACACCGAGAACTTCAGGCCAGGCTTTGACATCTCCATCCCTCTCTTCTCCAAGGACCACCCGCAGCGCGGCGGGGAGAGGGGGTGGTTGTACCAGGACTCCATCCCCCCAAAAAAGAAATACTTGTTGGTGTTCAAGGGGAAGCGGTACCTGACCGGCATCGGCTCCGGCACCAGGAACGCACTGCACCACATCCACAACGGGAAGGACATCATCTCCCTCACCACCTGCAAGCACGGCAAGGACTGGGAGAAGCACAAGGACACGCGCTGCGACAAGGATAATGTCGACTACGAAAAGTGAGTCGGAGATGGGGTGGGAAAAGGGGGTCTGGCGGTGGGGGGACACCCCACAAATGTTCCTGCCCCTCTGCGGGGCGCAGCCGTGCCCGTCTGCAGTGGCTGGACCTCCAGAGGTGCGGAGAGAGGAAAGTTTTGGTCTCTGCCAGAATGGATGAGGGTTTCGTTTCCCGAGTGGGGAGCGAGGCACTGGTTGTTCAGGGCTTTCCTGTTCTGTATTAAAGTTCAAGTAATCTGGCGAGAGCGGCTCTTATCTGCAATCACCGCGGCCGCCTCTAATACGATTTCCCTTTTTCCTAACGCTGATGAATGATGCTTTTCTTCTCCCCCCCCCTGCCCTCCCCTAACATAAACGTTTCTCTTGGAGATGAGCCCAAAAAACCCCCCCCCCCCCCCTCGCTGGCTCTGCTAAAAATCCCACAAAACTGGCAGGTCCTTGGGCATCCCAGTGTGGGCAGCCCTGAGCTCAGCCAGACGTGCTGGGGTGGGGGGTGTCCCCCTGCGTCCCCCACTCACAAACGGGGATGGCAGCAGTGTGTGATGGACCTTGGTGGAAAAACTGGGGGGACAAAGTTATGTGGGTTTGGGGGGTTCCGTGCTGCGGGGACACACGCCAGCTCCTCACCACCCCCCCCCCCCATCCAGCTGCTTGGGACCCGTCACCAGCTCCAGGGCTGAAAAGCACAGACTCTGTCCCGCCGGTGATGGGCAGGTCCCCATCCTGCTGCTTGGGGACATCCCGCAGCCAGCCGGCCGGAGAGCAGATGGGGAGAGGCCATGTTGGGCATCATCCTCAAAGCGTCTTAGGAGGTGCCGAGAGGTAAAAGTGGAGCTGGGGTGCTGCGGGCACCGGGATTAACCGGGGCTTCGGGGTGGCTCGGCCACCACGTGGCCCCATCCGGTGGGTGCCACCAGCCTGGCAGGGTGAGCCCCTGTGGCAGAGCCTTTTTTGGGGATGGGGCATGGCAGGACAGTGAGAGATGCCACAGGCTGGTGGGACAGGGGGCCCAAGGTCAGCCCCAAGGGGTGGTGGGATGGGAAATCCCCCTTCCGCCTGGCCCGGGTGATCCCCTAATGCTGTTTGCAAGTACAGGGAGATTTACACCTCACCCGGGACATCTTTAGGCAGCAGAGAGACGGGGGACACGTGGCGCAGGGCAGTGTGCTCGCGCATGACCACGAGCCTGCTTGTCCCCATGGGACACCCGGGCAAAAAGTCATCGGCGTCTCCATCGCTCTGCCGACCCCTTCCCGGGGATTTGTGACCCCCTGCCCCAGGAGAAGGTGTCCCTAGACCCTGGGATGGTGGCCAGACAATGGGGACAGGCTGGTGGGAAGGGGACACACCATGGTTGACAAAGTGAGACCCCGGCTTCCCCCTTTGCCTGGTGCATTGGGGACATCCCCATTTGCTCAGGGTGGCGGTGGGCAGCACCGGGAGCAGAGGAAGGCCTTGCTGGGGGCTCCATCACCCTCCTCACTCCCCGTGGAGGGGGGGCTGCCTAAAACAAACCAGTTCTGTGCCCAGATAAAGGGCGGCTTGTAGCAGCGCTGCGGTCCGGCCCCGCCGCGGGCTGTCCCAGGTTTAAAGCAATCAAAGTGGGTTGGGAAAGGCTCTCTGGAGCCGACAGGTCCCACCGGCGGCACCGTGCCTGGCCAGAGCCACGGAGGGGCCAGGCGGAGGGAGCACGGCGAGCTCCCGTCCCGGCTCCTAACAAAACAAGGAAGCCCTGACGGCGTGATTACCCGGAAACCGCAGCGCGTCAGGAGCGAAGTATTTCCATCGGGAGGTTTTGGCCCCGCAGCCCGGCCGGCGCCAGCCTCCCCACGATGGCTGCCTGCGAGGGGAGGCTGCCCGCGGCTGCTCTGCCCCCCGGGACCCATCCTGCTGCCAGCAGGAACAGCCCCACAGAGGTGCTGGGGGTCACAGCCGGGCTGGGGTCCCCCAGGAGCGGGTGGCAGCGGGGTTGCCCTCAGGGCGAGCGCTGGTAGCGTCCAGCTCTGGGGATGTGGCCATCGCCGCTGCGGTGCCATGGTGGGGGGGTCTGGGCTCTGTTTGAGCTGCCCTCGCCCCTCCAGCAGGATGCTCAGCCAGGAGCTGGGGTGTTAATGGGGCAGGGTGCACTCATGGGGCTTGCAGCATCCATTGGAGATGTTGGGATGGTTCCTCTGGAGCTGGGTCTTGGTCATAAAACTTTGTGCCTTGGCACTGGGGACAGTTTCCCATGTCCCAGGGTGTCGGGATGCTCCAGGGTGCTCCAGCACCCATGGAGGGGACACATCCTCAACCCCCACGTTGTTACCATCTCCGCATCCCTGTCCCCTTGGGGACCAGCACATTTCAAGGAGCCCTTTGGCCTCACGCCCCCCCCCCCTCCGCTGGACCACACGTGTTCCCCCCAGGCCATCCAGGACTCGGCTGCCCCGTCCCTCCCTCCCCGCGGGCAGGAACAGACAGGGTCTGTCCTGACCTAATGTCAATATTGGATTTTCCGGCGCGGTCACAGGGACCCGGCAGTGGATGCGCCTCTCCCCACTGGCCACACAGAAGGGGCTTTCATAGCCCCACGGCGCAAGCCCTGCCTGGGGGGGGGGAACAGGCGGGCAGCCGGCCCTCTGCCCCCACCGAAACGCTGCCAGGGCAGGCAGAGCCCGTCCTGCCCGGCAAGTCTGGGCACGGCAGAGGAGTCGCCGCAGTTTCGGGCTCGGGGGTTCGGGTGCTGGCTTTGCACAGGGTTTCATTCCAGGCAGGAGAAGGGAGCTGGGTAATGCCTTTGAAGGGTCTTATCCTGACCTGACCCCCCCCTCTTTAAGCGATGCCCGGGCACATCCTTCCATCACCCAGGGTGTCTCTGCTCCACCAGCCCCATGGAGCTGGGACTATTCAGGGCCAAAATCAGCCCAACGCTGCCCTGGGCTGGCCCTGTGCCCCCCGGGAGGGATGCTCAGCCTTGCCATGTGCCAGTGAGACCCCCCCAGGATGTTCATTGGGCTGGGGGGGGCTGTGCCTGACCCCCACCCCATCTCCCATCCCAGGTTCGACTACCAGGAGCTGCTGCACAATTCCACCTTCTGCATCGTGCCCCGGGGCAGACGCTTGGGCTCCTTCCGCTTCCTGGAAGCACTGCAGGTACAGGGTGGGTTGGGGGGACAGGGGACCCCACCCCGGGGTCTGGGGGCTCTGTCCCAGCCTGTGTGGGGTCCCACCGCAGGCTGCCTGCATCCCGGTGCTGCTGAGCGACGGCTGGGAGCTGCCCTTCGCCGAAGCCATCGACTGGAGCAAAGCTGCCGTCGTGGGCAATGAGCGGCTGCTGCTGCAGGTACCACGGCCGGATCCTGCCCCACACAAGGGACCCCCCCAGATGTCGATGCCAGTGGTGGTGGAGCCCCCCAGTCAAGCTTGGGGGTGAAACCTCTGCAGCCAAGCATGGTTACCCTGCCACAGGTGGATGCAGGGGGGTCTCATCCAGCTCGGAGTGGGGGTCCCATCCCAGCCGCAGTCCTGGGGCATCACTTGTCTCTCTGGAGGGGGTGTTGAGCATCTCCCCAAACCCAAAGCCCTTGGGGGTCCTGGGTCAGATCCTGCTCCAGGGAGGGGAGGTGGCAGAGCCACAGTGGGACAGTGGCACGGCGTGTCCCTCGGGATGGTGTGGAGGTGGGAGAGACAAGGCAGCCCTGCTGGGGACTGGGAGGGGGACACGAGGTGAGAAACCATCTTCCCCCCCTGCTGTCGCAGATCCCCTCCGCTGTCCGCTGCATCCACCCGGAGCGGGTGCTGGCTTTCCAGCAGCAGACCCAGTTCCTGTGGGACGCGTACTTCTCCTCCGTCGACAAGATCGTGCACACCACGCTGGAGGTGAGCCCCCCGCCAGCCTCAACTGCCCCCCCCGGACCCCGGGGTCACAATTAGGGTACTGAGAGCATCTCCCCGGCCTCTGGCAGATCATCAAGGACCGGCTGCTCCCGCACCGTTCCCGCTCCCGCTTCCTCTGGAACACACTGCCTGGGGGGCTCCTGGCCCTACCCGACTTCTCCACCCACCTCGGGGACTTTCCCTTCTACTACCTGCAGCACGGTAGGACCCCACCTGCCCCTGCTGAGCACGGCCAACTCAGTGCATGCCACAACATCTCTCCTCTCTCCCTCCTTTTTCAGGCTCAAGCCCCTCGGCAAAGTTCACAGCTTTCATCCGGGCCGTCTCGCTGTCCAGCTCCCTCTCCCAGCCCATCCTCAGGCTCATCCAGGCCGTTTCCGGATCCCAGTACTGCGCCCAGGTGGGGGGAGCTGAGCCCCGTGCCGCTCGGTGCAGCTCCCGGGGATGCAGCGGGAGGGATGGGGTAGGGTCCTGTGGGCTGGGAAGGGCGAGGGTGGGGTTGGGGTGGGATGGGGTGGCTGGTGGTGTCACCCTTGGGTGGGCAGAGCTGTCTCCCCAGCCCGCCGGGGTGGAGGTGGAACCACCCGTGGGTTTATTGTGGTCCAAACCGTCATGACATGGTTTTGGGGTGAGCTGGGTTAAAGCAGGTCCTGCTGTGGGGCTGGGGAGGGTTCAGCTCTGGCCACCCTGCAAACACCCATCTGCCAACGCACCCCGATGGGTCAGCCTGGCCAAACGCCCCTGGACACGCTGGTCCTCCCCCCCTACAGATCCTCCTGCTGTGGAGCTGCGAGAAGCCACCGCCGCCCAGTGGGAAATGGCCCCAGACCACCGTGCCTCTGACCATCATCCAGGGCAGGGGGAAGGTGAGAGGAGCCGGGATGCAGGCGGGGAGCCGAGATGCCGGCAAAGAGCTGGAGCATCTACCCCATGGCACATCCCAACCCAATTTTTTCCCCCCTCCCATAGCTCAGTGACCGCTTCTTCCCCTATGCGGCCATCCAGACGGACGCCGTGCTCAGCTTGGATGAGCACACCAGCCTCTCGACCAGCGAGGTGAGGCCACGGATGCCACAGTCCCCAGCCCCATGGAGCTGTGGCAAGCCCCATGCTGAGCCGGGAAGGATGCTCAGTGGTCACCGTGGGGCTGTCAGGGAGCGGTGCCCGCTGTCCCCACGTCACCCACGCCCAGCGGCGACGGCGAGCCCCCTCCTGCAGGTCCCCGCAGCCGGGTGACACCATCCCCCGTCCCGTGCCAGGTGGACTTTGCCTTCGTAGTGTGGCGCAGCTTCCCTGAGCGCATCGTGGGCTTCCCCACGCAAAGCCACTTCTGGGACCCCGAGCAGAGGCGCTGGGGCTACACCTCCAAGTGGACCAATGAGATCTCCATCGTCCTCACCGCCGCCGCCTTCTACCACAGGTACCTGGCCGGGGAGAGGCTGGTGGGGTGGGGGGCTCGGCTCCATCCTGCATCCCCCATCGGTCCCTCCCCAGGTATTATCACAGCCTCTTCACGGAGTTCCTGCCGGCGGGGCTGCAGGAGCTGGTGGACGGCCTGGCCGCCTGCGAGGACATCCTGATGAACGTCCTCGTCGCCGCCGTCACCAAGCTGCCGCCCATCAAGGTCACCCAGCGGAAACAGCACAAGGAGACGGTGTCCCAGCAGGTAGGGTGCAAGGATGGGGATGCGGGGAGCCCCCCACATCGGGTTGGGGAGCGGAGCCCCTCACCCCCGCGCTCCCCTCCTGCCAAGGTGAGGGGCACGGCGGGGACGGCTGGTGGCCGGCGTTTCTCCCAACAGCAGGACTGCCTCAACCAGCTGGTGGACTGGTTCGGCTACATGCCCCTCGTGTCCTCCCAGATGCGCCTCGACCCCGTCCTCTTCAAGGACCAGGTCTCCGTCCTGCGCAAGAAATACCCGCGCTTGGAGAAACCCTGAGGGCTGCCGGGGAGCGGGGTCGGGGCCGGCTCCGGGTGCCCTATTCCCGGTGCACGGAGCCCTCCCGGAGCAGGCGGTCGCTGCTGACGGGGTTTTACTCGTTATTGGGTTTTACTCATTATTGGGTTTTACCAGTGCAATAAAGGTGGGTGGAGAGGCAGAGTCTGGCCAGCGGATGTAGGATGCAGGGAAGCGGGATGTGCCCGGCAGGGAGCACCGGGAGCACTGGCGGTTTGGTGCACTGGTGCTTCTGCCATCGGCGGCCGCCCGGGCACCCTTGGGAATAACCCGTGCAGCACCCGGCTGCACACGCAGCCCCCCTGGCCCCCAGCCCCGCGGGGAGGGCGAGTCCTTTGGCTTCCCAAGGGCAAACAGAGGAGCGATAAGCGGTGAGAGCAGGGCGAGCGTGTCCTCCTGACCCCCCGCTGGGATGGGTCCCCCTGCAGCCCCCGGGCACCCCAGCACCCCCTTGCCTCTCAGTGCTCCCTGAAGAAGGGAAATGGGTCATTTCAGCTGTTTTTTCCCCAGTTGAATAGAAATAGTGGCAATTAAGGCAATCGCTGACCTCCAGCAGCCGTACTCCTCTGGCTGCCACGGCCATGGGTCCGTCCTTGCTGCCTTCGCTCCCAGCAGACACTCGAGATAACGCCCCGGCGCCGCCAGACCCAACATCCCCCCCGCACACAACCAGCCCTTTGCTCCGCTTTATTTTCCACGTATGAAAATTCCCCCCTTGGGATGCAAGGGGTGTGCTGGGGGGTGTGTGTCTCAGTCGCGGGGGGGCTGGCATTCCCGGCAGTCCCGCATCTCCTCGGAGTAGCTCTCCACCTGGATGGTGGTGGTGTGGAAGCGGAAGGTGCCCTGCAGCCGGGAGCTGGCCTCCTCCAGCACCTCCTGCGCGCTGGCACCCGCGTCTGCAAGGAGCGAGGGAGGGGACATCGGGGCGCGGGTGAACCCCGAATCCCCCCCACTTCCATCGCTTTTCTAGGGTGTGACACTCACTGATGGCGATGTGCACCGAGAGCAGGGGCTGCGCCGCCGTCAGCGCCCAGATGTGGAGGCTGTGCACGGCCTCCACCCCCCGCACCGCCAGCAGCGTCTCCCGCACGGCATTGAAGTCCATCCCTTTGGGGGTGCCTGGGGAGGGAGAGCCGCAGGCGCTGGAGGGACGGGGACTGTGGCACCCATGGGTGGCCCCGTGGCCCAGACACACCCCCCCGGTGGGTCCGTACCCTCCATGAGGACAAGGAGGACGTCGCGGAGGATGGTCAGCGTCGTCCCCAGCACCAGCGCAGAGAAGAGGAAGGTGCAGATGGGATCCACATATTTGTACTCGGGCTGGAGGGAATGGGAGAGGGTGACATCCCTCCGACGCTGTCACCTCACCCCAAATCCCCATCGGCACCAGCAGAGAGGGGACATGATCCCCTCTGTCTCACCCCGGTGCCTGGCCAGGGCTGGCTGAAGCCGCTGTCACCATGTCCCCAGCATCCCTTTTGCCCCTGTGACCCCCAAGACCTTAAAGAAGATGATGTAGGACGCGATGAGGACGCCGACGCTCTGCAGCAGGTCCCCCACAACGTGGACGAAGGCGGCGCGGACGCTGGCGTTGGGCTGCTCGCCGCCTGCCCCGTGGCTGTGCCCATGTCCCGTCTGGTGCAGGGCCACCCCCATCCTGCAGAGCAGGGCAGCGGTGACATCCCCGGGGCCACCGGGCACAGGGTGGGGGACACCTGGGAGGGGAACGAGAGCCGGCTGTACGTACACGACATTGACGGCTACGGCACAGGCGGAGGTGATGAGCATGACGCCGCCCTCGATGTCGTAGTCAGCCGAGATCAGGCGCTGGGCAGCCAGGTAGACCAGGACCCCCGTCACCACCCAGATGGAGAGCACGGACAGCAGGGCCCCCAGAATCTCTGCAGAAAGACACACCCCCCCCAGCCCCACCTTGCTGTTTCACTGCCGCACCAAGCCTGAGCACCCCCCCAGCACCACCAGGGCGCGGGGTGGGCACCCAGCACCCATCCCCACGGTCGCTCGGTGCCTCTGCCCGGCCTGTGGACATGATGCTGGGGCTTTGTCAGGGCTCCCCATGCCCCCCCATGCTCCCCGAGGCACCCGGTCCCCATGGGGAGGGGACCCTGGGATGCTCCGAGTCCTCCCTGGGGACCCCGGTACCCGGATGGCAGCCCCAGGGGTGATGCCACCCCATTACCTGCCCGGTGCCAGCCGAAGTTCATGGTTTTGGTGGGGGGGCGTGAGGACACCCAGAGCGCAAAGAGGCTGATCATGATGCTGGCAAAATCCGTCAGGAGGTGGGCTGCATCCGTCAGGATGGCCAGGCTATGCGCCAGGTACCCGCCTGCAGACAGGGGACAGCGGGGACATTGGGGTGGCATCGGGAAAGGGGGGGTCCCCCCCAAGCCAGGCATAGACCAGGTCACCCCGTGCTGCAGTGGGGGCTCCACTGGGTGCTTTGACCCCAGTGAAAAGCGACGGGGAGCCCTGCCCACACCCTGTGGGCAGCCACGTGGGGTGTCCCACCCGTCCCCGCTGGACCCTGCCCCACCACTCACCCACGGCTTCTCCCACCATGAAGACAAGGCAGATGCTGGCGGCCAGGTAGAGCTTCCTGCGTGCCCGCTGCTGCTGGCCGGGGTGGCCGTCGCCCCCCCGCGTGTGGCAGTGCCGGCTACTCCGTGCCCCCAGCTCCAGGACGGGCGCCTGTCCCTGCACCGAGTTGTGCCCATTCTTTTGCACAGCCCCCAGGTAGGACCTGTCGGGGAGAGGGGCCATAGCAGGGGTCCTGGGAGGATTATGGGGAGTGGATCAGACCCTGAATGCTCCCCCCCCCCAATCCCTTCCCTGGCCAGCTGCCACCAGGGGACCCCACTTGGGAGAAAGAGGGGACACCATGTCCCCAGCCCCCCCGGGCACCCCCCTACCCGCCTGCGCCCTCGCTCAGCAGGTGCCGTTTCTCCTCGATGGGTGCCATCCTCCTCTGGGGCGGGGGGCTGGGGCTGGTGACCCCAGCGTGTGGCTGGTGCTGGTGACCCCGGTGCGTGGCCGGCGCTGGTAGCAGCCGGTGGCCTCGTCCCGTGTGAAGCTCCGGGGACTCGTGTGCAAAGCCCAGCCGGGGAGGGGGGGCCAGGCCGGCTGCAAAGCACCCACGGCCGCCTGCCCCGCTCCCCCGGCACCTGGGGGGCTGATGGTGTGTGTGTGTGGGGGGCTTGCTCTGGGAGGACCCCCCATGGGCACCCCCCCGGAATCATGCACCAGGACACGGACTCAGCCCCCCGAGGCGGGGGGAGGATGGAGCCTTGTCCTCTGCCTAAAGGCACCCAGTGACCCCCCCTAAAGGCACCCGGTCACCCCCCTCACCACCCTGGGGACCCGTCGCCCCCTTCTCCCCCCCCAGTTTAGATGCAGCCACGGAGCCGCCATGTGACAGATAAGCCTGGGGCCGGATCCCCACCACGGCAGTGACCCCTGCCCACCCCCCGGGAGAGCAGCGCTAATTGTCCCAGGGCTAACGGCAACCACAGCCCAGCCCAGAACACTGCTGCGGGCGCTGCCTCAGTTTCCCCTCAGCCAGGCACAGACCTGGGCTTATGTTTTTGCAGGAGAAAAGCATCAGTGGTATATTTTTGCAGTCCTGGTATATTTTTGCAGTCGCATGAGCTCAGCTGGCAGCAAACTGGCAGCTCGATGCCGAATCTCTCCCTGTTTCAGGGACTGCCATAGCCCAGAGCATCCTCTCCCCCCTCCCACCGCATTCCCAAGCCCGGGCAAGCACTGGCTCCGGGCACCCCATAGCCAGGAGATAAATCCTGATGGGTGCCAGTCTGTTACACCCCTGGGCAGGTGGCCAGGCGCAGGGTGCCAGCGCTGTCGGAGGTGCTAATGAGGCCAAAAATTAAGCGTTGTGCCAGGAGGCATCTCTCTGCCGCGCTGGCCACCGAGCCAGGACACTGGTGATGGCACCGGCCCGGCAAAGCCACCCGCATCCCCACTGCCCATCACGGGGCTGGCGAGCTGAAACTGAGAAGCGAGGGAAAAAAAAACACTCAAAACACCAGTTTTCTTTACAAAATACACAAAATTCAAATCCGTGACAATTATATACAAAAGAAGGTAGAATACAAAACGTGCGGAATTTTTGCACCCGTATAGAAAAGTGCCCCGTGCTGGAGCAGGCGCTGGCTCGTGAGGCCACCGGCCCCCACGGCGTGTGTGTGTGTGTCCCCCCCATCCCGAGTCCCGTCGCCGGACATCCTGCGCCCGCGGCGTTTCTCCTGCGCCGGCAACGTCGCTGCGGCTACTGGGGAGCTGCCGGGGGGAGAGGATGGAGGAGTTGAGGTGGGATCCAAACCCCCAAAGCTCCCACAAAGGTTGAGGGGTCCGGGGAGGTGGGCTTGGCCGTGCCACCCCTCTTACCCATCACTGCCCTCTCGGGCGCCACGTCCTCCTCCGCCTCTTCTTCCTCCCCATCAAAGTACTCCTCATCTTCCTCGGCTGCAAACAGGCAACCAAACGTCACTGTGGGGCCACCGGGAAAGGCGGTGGGTGCCACCGGGTCAGTGGGAGTTGGTAAAGAGGCATGGGGGGGTCGGGGGCTGAATTACCGGGGTCGAAGTCCAAGGCACGGACCGCCTCGGCGAGGTGCTCCAGGCTCACCGAGAAGGCGTCCATGTTCTCGTAGCCGTGCTCGATCTTCTCCAGCCTGCCACCCTTGGAGGCCTCCACGATCCTGGGCAAGGAGAAGACAGCCATGTCCCCCTCGGTCCCCTCAATGGGCTGGGGGACCATGGGGCACCGGAGTAGGGGGTTTGGGCACCCCCACACTCACCGCCTGGGCACCCCATGGCTATCTGCAGGGCAGGGGATGGGGATCACCGAATTTTCCACAATTTGGGCACTTACGTTTTAATGAGCTGCTTGGCGTTCTGTGGGGAGGAAGAGGAGAGGTGAGTGAAGCCAGGCAGCAGCCACCAGGATGTCCCCAAGCTGGTGGGACCCCACGTGGGCACCGGTGGGGAAGGGGGGAGGTTTGGGGGTCTCACCATGAGGAAGGCAGCCCCCCCGGTCTCCTCCATGGCTTGAATGGCCGTCTCCACCAGCCGACTTGACTTCTCCAGCTGCTCCTTGTAGCGGCGGATGAGGCCCTGGACGAAGCTCGTCTTGTCGCCCTGCTCGTGGGTGATGCGCTCCAGCAGCTCCGACTTCTTCTCCTCCAGCACCGCTGCCAAGGCGTCGAAGCGAGCGCACAGCTCCCGCTTGGCTGCCTCGCTGTTCTCCTGCGGGGACCAGGGGCAAGGGATACCACGTGTGTGTGTCCCAGCACCAGCAGCATCCCTCCCGGCCATCCCAAATGCCCCCCCGGCCGAGGTTTCACTCTTCCTTTTCCCCCTTTCCTCACCTCGGTGCTCCGGCACGAGTCCTCCAGCTGGGAGATGATGGTCTGGATCCGGTCGTTCCCCGCCACCAGCATGGAGATGCAGTTGTTCAGCTCGGTCTGGGCAGGGGAGGATGGATGGAAACAGCTTGAACCCCAGCAGGGATGGGGATGGGGACGTATCCCATCACGACATGGGGACAGGCTGGGCATTGCCTGGCCCCAGCTCCGCTCCCCCCACATCCCCCTGAGCCACGGCCACTCTAAATATAGGCTGTCTCCTGGGCGATGTCACCCGGGGGCTATTAATACCCCGTGAGCGGGTCCCTGTGCTATTTGAGGCCGTCACAGCTCAGCACATCACCCTGAGACTGGCCATGTCACCCACGGGCCCCCCCGTTCCTCCTGCACGGCACCTTCTGGCCCTGGAAGACGGTTTGCAGGGGGGCAACCTCGCAGTCCTTGTGGGCACCGAAGACTTTGCACATGGAGCAGGTGGGGACCTCGCAGGTGACGCAGTAGATGTTGATCCGCTCATCCTCGTGCTCCTTGCACATGGGGTGCTCCCCCTTCTTCAGTGGCCTGCTGGAGAGAGCGGCACGGCCGCGGTGACATCCCCGTCAGGGTGACATCCCCATCGGGGTGACGTCCCCATCACGGTGACACCCCTGCCATCATGGTGTCCCCATTGCAGCATCATCCCCACCGTGGTGACATCCCCCTTGCAGTGCCATCCCCACTGCGGTGACATCCCCACTGATGCTGCACAGCCACCCCAAAATCAGGTCCCCAGGAAAGAGGCCAGATCCTGGTGTAAACCCACACTTGCTCCTTCGGGAGCCACGAACCCCTGTGCCTCCCTAAGCCCCAAGCCCAGTAAGCACCAGTTTAAACCAGTGCAGCACTGGACACGGCAGGTGGGCGAGTGGCCCCGGGGCCGCGCTCCAGGGACACTGCACAAGCGCCTAATTTTAGCCTTGGTCTGTCGGGATTTATTGATGTCACCCAATGCGTGACCGGGGCGGGGGCACCCAGAAACCCCTGAGGGGTCCCAGCCAGGGGCTGCAGCTGAATCATCCCCTCTGCAGCCAGGGGGGACATGGGGACAAGCCAACCCACTGAGGCGAAGACAGGGCTGGCCCCCCCAAGGTCCCCCCCCGGCAGCCGCAGACACCTGCCACGTGCCATCGTCCCTGTCCCCATGGCTCTCAAACAATATTTACAGCGCTTCGGGGAATTTGGCTGGGGCCACCGCTCTGCCTCGAGAACCTGTGACTCCTCTGTCCCCCCCCTCAGCTGAATGCTTTTACTGAGCAGTGTGTCCCCCAAACTGTCCCCCTGCCCCTTATCATCCAGCAGTGCCACTGTCACAGGCAGAGCCTGGATTTGTCCCCCACACCTCTTATCTCCCACCAAACGCTCCAGTTGTGGAGCATGGCGGGGACAGGACCTGCCCTGCTGCCACCACCCGCCAGGGACCCGTCATCCCCTTGAGCCACCCAGAGACCCAGACTGCTCCGGGTGGGGGGGATTCGGGTTCGGGGAGGAGGTTTTGGGTTTGGGGAGGAAGTTTTGGGTCAGGGGAGGAAGATATGGGTCAGGGACCATTAAGGCAGCAGAGAAGCCCCCCAGTTTCTCGCCCAACCACAGTCTCCTGTGGTCTTGATGATGGTGCTGGGGTTCGAGAGGTGGGTATCCCCATGTCCCCACATCCCCATGTCCCCGTGTCCCCGCCGGGGACAAGGCACAAGCAATCAGCCACGGTCGCCCGAGCCTACCTGGAGCACTCCTGCTTGTAGATGTCGATGATGTTCTCCACCAGCAGGTTCCTCTGCAGCCCGTAGACGCCGTGACGGTCCAGCAGCACCTCATGGCGACACGATGGGCACCGGAACCGACCCCCCGAAATCACGCTGCCCCGGCTCTGCCAGTACGGGTTGGCGGCCTGGGAGGGGGAGATGAACATCAGGGGGGGTCTAAGAGCATTCCCACAGCACCATGAGCATCCCAGTGACCTCCAGCCTGGGCAAGGGAGGGGAACAGGCATGGGGACCCCCCCCCTCTCACCTGGAAGACGTCGTTGGCACACTTGCGGCAGAGGTTGTGCTGGCAGGGCAGGATCACCACCGGCTTGCTGAACATCTCCAGGCAGATGGGGCAGATGAGTTGCTTCTCCAGGCTCTCCATGGGGCTGCCATCCTGCAGGATGCCGGCTTGGAAATCCATCGGAACAACGGCGCACTCCTCTCACCCGCTCTCGGCTGCCGGCAGCACCCCTTGTCCCGCTATTTATAAGTTGCTCCCTGGTCACGAGGAGCCAAATCCTGAGCAGGGTCGGGTGTCCGGGTGTCCTGTCACACGGGACTGAGCCATCGGGATGCCGCCGACGGCGGTAAACAAGCCGGGGACAGGCTGTCCGAGAGGCCCTGCCCGCCCGTGCCGCGGGTGCTGGCACGCCAAAAATGGAGCTGGGGGGTAAACAGGGCCAGAGTTTCACCCCAGGGCCAAATGGCCACACACCCCCGGGGGCAGCGTGGCCAGATTCTGGGGCTGGACCCCACAACGCCATCGGGGTGGGGGTGTGGAGGGGCAAAATACCAGCCCCGCCGTCATTTGGACAGTGTGGCGGTGCCAGGAATGGGGTAGAACTGGGCTAGCAGCAGTGGGGGGTGGCTTATACAGAGCATCTCCCTTTGCACCCCCAAAATGTGGCCGCTGCTGGGGTGCAAATACATGCCACACCAGTGGGTCCCCAGGTCGTGCTTGGAGAACTGGGGAAATACAGACCTCAGGCCTGGCACGTGTACCGGGGTCCCCCCCTTCCCTCCCCAGGCAGGGGTTGGGGGCTCTTCTGTACCCCCAGCCGCAGGGAGGGTGGCGAGAGCTGCTCCCCACGCTGGCATGCACAGCCATGACCCGGCCAGACCCTCCACTCGCTTGCAAAACCTGACCCAGAAACAGCTCGGGGTGGGGGGGGGGGGGAAGAGCGACCAAGCACGGCCCCTCAGGACCCACACCCGCCGGGGAAAACAGCCCCGGCACACGGTGCCCAGCTGGTGCGGCGATAAACAGGGTGTCGTGCCAAATGCCAGCGCCCATCCACAGCCGGGGCTGCAAATACTGGCAGCAGCACGAGGAGAGAGGGGTAATTATAGCGCGGCCGCCTGTGGGTCACGCTGGCGGGGGGACAGGGTGGGGTGGGGTGGTGGCTGCTGCTGCGGCCACAGCGGCTGCGGGCAGGAGGGGATGGATGGCAATGGGGTGCAGGGGTGCATGGGGTGCACAAATACAGGGGTACATGGGTGCAGGGGTACACAGGTGGAGGGGTTCATGGGTGCATGAGTGCGTGGGTGCAGGGATGCGTGAGTACATGGGTGCAGGGATGCAGGGATGTATGGGTACAGGAGTACACGGGTGCAGGGGTACATGGATGCAGGGATGCACGGGTACAGGGGTGCAGGGATGCAGGGATGCATGGGTACAGGGGTGCATGGGTGCATGGGTACATGGGTACAGGGGTACACGGGTGCAGGGGTACATGGGTGCAGGGATGCATGGGTACAGGGGTGCAGGGATGCAGGGATGCATGGGTACAGGGGTACACGGGTGCAGGGGTACATGGGTGCAGGGATGCAGGGATGCATGGGTACAGGGGTACATGGGTGCAGGGGTACATGGGTGCAGGGATGCAGGAGTACATGGGTGCAGGGGTACACAGGTGGGTAAGTACATGGGTGCATGGGTGCATGTGTGCACAAGTATATAGGTACATGGGTGCAGGGGTACATGGGTCCATGAGTATATGGATATAAGAGTACACGAGTGAATGGGTACCAGGGATATATGGGTGCACGTGTGCAAAAGTGCAGGGGTAGATGGGTGCAGGGGTAGGCGGGTGCAGGGGTACATGGATGCGGGGATGCATGGGTACAGGGGTACACGGGTGCAGGGGTACATGGGTGCACAAATGCAGGAGCACATGGGCGCAGGTGTACACAGGTGGATAGGTACATGGGTGCATGGGTGCACAAGTATATGGGTACATGGGTGCAGTGGTACACGGGTCCGTGAGTACATGTGTATAAGGGTAGACGGGTGCATGGGTACAGGGGTGCATGGGTGCATGCGTGCAGAAGTGCAGGGGTAGACGGGTGCAGGGGTAGGCGGGTGCAGGGGTACACAGATGGATAGATACAGGGGTGCAGGGGTACACGGGTGCACAATTGCAGGGGTACGTGTGTGCACGGATAAAGGGGTGCAGAAGTGCAGGGGTACATGGTTGCAGGGGTACGCAGGTGGATAGGTACAGGGGTCCATGAGTATATGGATGTAAGGATGCAGGGATGTATGGGTAGAGGGGTACATGGATGCATGGGTAGAGAGGGACACAGGTGCATGGGTACATGGGTGTAAGGGTGCAGGAGTACATGGGTAGAGGGGTACAGGGGTGCATGGGTATAAAGGTGCAGGGGTACAGGGGTACACAGGTCCATGAATACATGGGTATAAGTGTCCATGGGTGCATGGGTAGAGGGGTACAGGGGTGCCTGGGTACATGGGTGCAGGGGTACATGGGTATAAGGGTGTAGAGATACACGGGTCCACGGGTACATGGGTCCATGAATACCTGGGTATAAGGGTGTAGAGATACACGGGTCCATGGGTACATGGGTCCATGAATACCTGGGTATAAGGGTGCAGGGATGCATGGATAGAGGGGTACATGGGTCCATGAATACATGGGTATAAGGGTGCAGGGGTCCACGGGTAGAGGGGTGCAGGGTTGCACAGGCCCCATTTTTGCCACAGCCAGTCCCCTCTCTGGGGCAGGGCAGCCCCGCAGCTGTTTTGGGTGCTCCTTCCGGGCTGGCTCACATGTCGACCAAGTGACCACACTAGGACCGGCCAAGCACATCTTGCAAAATTGTCCCCGTTTCGGCACTTGGGGCTCTGCCAGGGAGGTGTTGGCAGGGAAGCAGGGCTGGCCGGGCACTCGGGAGGGCAGTGCGGGGGTCAGCCACCAACCGGAGCCAGAACTAGGGCACCCAGATGGGCACCCATCCCCACACCCATGAGCTGGTCCTGCCTGGGGTGGGGGTGGGGGTGGTGGCATTGATTAACTAATTGCTTCTGGACTTGATTAAGGGGATTCGCAGGAACAGGCAGGTTGTAATGCCCTAATCAGCTTTCAAACCCGTAAGGGGCTCGTTGGCCCCTAATTGGCTTGGGGTAGCTTAGGCAGGGCCCTGGGGTGCTAATCACCATCGGGCTCATTCCAATTAACAGGGGAGACGTGTGAGAGCATGTTGCTCTGGCGGGAGCGTGTCTGAACGGCCTCTGCAGGGCTCCGAGCAGCAGCAGGCCCTGGCTTCTCCCAAAACGGCTGTGCCGGCCCTATGGGTGGAGGGGACAGCGGGGACCATGGCGGGAGCCCCGCGCCCCCCAGCTCCTGCGCAGGGGGGCACCGCCTGCCCTGCAGCACGCAGGGGGGAAGGGGGCAACGGTGGAGAGCGGGACATGGGGAAGGGGGGAACAGCTCTGTGCTGCTGTCACACAACGCCAGAGCACAACCGCAGGCATGAAGGACTCCACTTAATGGTTTTTCCTACTGCCAAGAAATAAAATTTAAAAAAAAAAACAACCCAAAAAAAACAACAAAACCACAAAACACCCCAAAAAAAGGAGGAGGGCCGAGATTGCAAAGCGAGGTGAGCACAGCGAGGGGGGATGAAGGCAGAGGGAGCAGCCGGGGGCGGGAGGAGAAGGGGAGGCACCGGGGGATGCTCCGAGCCCCGGGGCACCGTCCCCGCGCGCCGCCGCGGAGGGGCGCGCGCTCCCGGCTCCACCCCTTTCGCCTTCGGCCAATCAGAGGGCTCGGCGAAGGGGGGCGCGGCTCCCGACGGGGGCGTGGCCGCGGCGGCGCAGGGCAGGGGCGGGGCAGCACTATAATGGCGGCCGGGCGGAGGCAGCGAGGTGGCGGCGGCGCTGAGGTAACGCGGCGCCCGGCCCAGCCTGGCCCGGGAGCGGCGGGGAGCGGGTCCGGGTGGTCAGCTGTCCGGGCTCGTCATAATGGGGGGAGGAGGGAGCCGCGCCATAGTGGGGGCCCTACACGGGCAGGGGCCTCGGCCTCAGGTGTGAGGACACCGGGCACCCGCTGAGGCGGGCAGGGCCCGGCCGGCCGCGCTCCCCCCTCAGGGCGCGGCTGACGGGGTGAGGCCCCGCTCCTGGCCTCGGTGCCTAATTTTCCTCTGGAGTGAGGCCCCCCCATCGGTGCAGGTGGTTTCCCTGTGTGACAGCCCCTTGGCGGGCTCCCTGGAGGAGGAGGGCGAAGAGGAGGGGGGGTTAATTTATTTTATTCCCTAATTATCGCCGCTAACGAGGCGGCTGGGGAGGAAAGGCGCTTTCCCTGTGAGGCTCCAGGTCCCCAGGCCTTTGAGGGGGGGGGAGCGGGGAGCAGGCCCGGCCTGTTTGCTTTGCACCACCGGGCCTGTGCCCGTCCCCGCGGCCTATTGGCACAGGCTGCCCCGGGGAGCAGCTGAAGCTGCTCGGCGGGTTGGGCAATAAACCCGGGTGGCATTCCCAGACCAGCCCAGCCCGCTCTGGGAGCGAAGGAAGGCAGGTAACAGCCCTGAGGCTCGGCAGAATGACAGCCTCTCTGGTGACAACCTCCAGCTGAGTGTCCCTCAGCACAGGGGGGGCACGTTTTCTGCTCGTTTTGAACCTGATGTGACAGTAACGCAGTCTTATCCCCAGGAGTTACTTGGCTGCCAGCGAGATTACAGGCCCTGCTCCCCCCGCCCCGGCCTGGGAGGGGCTATTGGCCCATCAGATCTTAATGTGCACGCTGTAATCTTAATTTATGCCTCATAGTCCCGCTACAGGTGTGGGCGCTCAATGCATCTTGTGAGCAGAACTTCATGATAACGCGTTGCTTGGGCACATCACGTTTCAGTTCAAAACGTTCACGTAAACGTGCATCACAAACTTTGCTGAAAGGTTAAAATGCCTGTGCAGTATTGCCCTGAGACTGATGATACCTTTTTTTCTCTCTCTTTTTCTTTTTTTTTCTTCTTAAAAAAAAAAAAAACCTAAAGCAGTGGAAATACTTGAAAGCTTCCTACTAATAACAGGCTGTTTCAATGTGGTCCTTATTGCCTGGTTTAATGACAAAGAGAATCACGTTTATTTACACTGGCAATCTTACAAACTATTCTAGTTCTGATACACTAGCTGTGATTTTTATTTATTTTTTTTTATTTTGTTTTTGTGTTTTGTTGTGTTTGATCAGTGATAATTGGCTAGCTAAGCTTTTTTTTTTCCCCTTTCTATAGTCAGTGTTCCATTTTTGGTTTGGTTGTGTGAAGGTGGTGCTGGTGTGTTTTGGTTTGTAATCTTGCAGGGAAGCGTGCAGGGAGGTTCATGAATATGTAGCAGTGTTTGGTGGCTTTTTTTTGTGTGTGTGTGTCTCTTGTTTTACTTATAGAGCAATATCTTAACTCTTGTCCTTACCCTGTTGAGCAAAAGTGAAAGTCAGATACTGGGTACAAGCTTCTGCAATCAGTTGCCCTTTTTAACTTTTTGTTACCATAGACTTCTCATTCAGAGGGGACTAGCTGAAAAATCATACTAACATTAAAAAACAAATCAGAAGTGATCAAAGCATCCTCTTGTCTTAGTATCAGTAAAAGAATTTCATGATTAAATTATAGCAGAAACATTTACTTATGCAGTCACCTCCGTAAAAGACAGTGTTAATTAAATCTGGTGCTGCCCAACCACAGGCTTCAACTAGAACCTGCCCTCCGCTATCCCAGGCGTGGATGGAGAGCATGATGCCATACTATTATTCCCACAGATGTTCATGGAAGACGCTGAGAGAAAGGAGCAGGAGCATACACGATAGTCCTGTCTCGGCACAGTGCAAGTCTAGGTTTGAATTGTTGCCACCTTGAAAAACTGGGCTGTATTTGAAATCTTAATAGTCCCACCAAAATGATGTAATTTCACTTTTAACTAGTCCGTGGCAACAGGTACAGGTTTATGGAACAGCTTCTGGAATATTCTAGCACTCAAATGCAGCGTTGCATTCAGTGTAACGCTCGGAGGCACTGCCCCGTTAATTGCAGGGTATTGGTAGGCCTAATATTGCTGCACCAAGCCCTATGGGGGAAAATACAGCCCAGTTCTTGCTCGTGAGTTTTAGTTCTGTGGGTTTTTCCCCCTTCCCCAGAACCCTTGATCTTGAAGATGGTGAGTAGCCAGCCTAAGTACGATCTAATACGAGAGGTTGGTCGTGGCAGTTATGGTGTGGTGTACGAAGCAGTCGTCAGGAAGACCTCTGCACGGGTCGCGGTGAAAAAGATTCGGTGCCATGCTCCAGAGAACGTGGAACTAGCTCTGCGTGAGTTCTGGGCACTTAGCAGTATCAAGAGCCAGCATCCCAACGTCATTCACCTGGAGGAGTGCATCTTGCAGAAAGATGGTATGGTGCAGAAGATGTCCCATGGCTCCAGTTCCTCCCTTTATTTACAGGTACATGAAGCTGAGGTAATGGGGTGGAAGTAATTAATATGGATGTGTAGCTGGGAGGGGAGGAGGTGGGTAGCTAAATCACTTTTTTTGAGGTACACTTAGTTAGGAGAGGGTGTTGACACCCAAAAATTATTTGGTATCTTTAAAAGAGCATATCTATCAAACAGTCACCTGCATCTTGTAATTTGAAGCCATGCCACTCTAGAGGACTCCAGGATTTTTTTTAAATGCAAATCTGCTTTGATGATTTGAGGGAGCAGCAGAGGTAAAGCAGAAGGGAGGTGCAGGCTGTTGTATTAGTTGGTAGAAGCCCTGCTGCAGGGTTAACGAGCAGACATGTACTAACGTCTTGGGACAGGGCTCTGAAGAATTTCTTAATCTCGGATGTCCTTGGAAGAGGAAGTAACCGTCTTGATTTAGGAAGCCAGCACTTAAAATTCTTTGAGAAATAATAAGTAATTGGTAGCATGTGGTAAGCCGTTTTCTTTTTTGAATAAATAACTATTAGTCCCTTCAAAGAGAGGTAAAGGTATGATAAATAAGGCAATAAATATCACTCCCCTATGTGGCTACTGAAAGTGTCCTTTAAGCTGCCTTTCAGTTTGAAGATGCGTATTTTTGAAGAATAAGTGTTTCTGGAAAGACCTTGAAAGATAATCTGATTCGTTCCCTTGTCAAGAAGTTGCCCCAGCTATAAATCATCCCCTGGCAGAAATTTGTGTCTCTGGTTTAAAAAGTCAGTAGCCTGCTCCATGTTTGTTGTGTTATCCCTAGTCAGCTTTTAACATTTCAGGTTTTATTGTTGTTGTTCTTGCATGTCTAATGTCGGACCTTTTGTTACTTGAACATTCATCTGACAGCCCTTCACGGCTGTCTAGATCCCGTTGTGCCGAGTGCTGTATGAGCCTGAGAAAGAGGATTCTTGCCTTTGTAAACTTGCTGTAGCTTGGTAGTTGTTACTGACCTGCTTTCATGAAGGGATTAGGGTAAAATAGTACTGGCCGGCTCACGTGGGAGAAGTGAGTGCCTTACCTTCCTAGTTGTTAGTGGATCTGTGAGATATTGCATCAAACTTGTGGAAAGCTGTACAGGGAGGAGCTTAAAAAAAAAAAAAAGCCAGGGTGGAACTGCAAGGTGGGGGAGAGCTTCCAGATGACCTGCAGGATTGGTTTTCCTGGTACTGTCTGTTAAACAACATAGATCTCACCCGTGTCAGGCACAAGCACTACAAATTGTCTTCCTGCTCCATAGAGCAGAGAAGAGCAAAGGGCAGAGCTGAGCTGACTCTGAGGAGACTGGGATCACTTTATAAATGTGTATATATGCTAAAATAGAGGAAAATCAGATCTCCCTTGGCTTGCCCTCTCCTCTCCCCAGCCCAGGCAATATTACATTACAGAGCTGAACTGGTGCAGCGTGAGGAGGCTGGCCGGGGAGGGGGGGATGTTAGTGTCTCCTGGAAAGGTTTTGGGGCAGATGGTAAACTGGTGTCAGCTGAACTAAGTCAACAGAGTCCTAAAGTAGCCTGGTCCTGTGGGGCTTTGTCACTGTCACAGACAGGGTAGTGGATTTTGGTGCCTTCAGGCTGTGAACTGAGATGCAAGTACAGCTGCTGGAGAGCCGTGTGGTGGTGCTCACTTGGCAAAGGAGACTCCCCTGCTGGCCTGAGATACCTTAATCTCACTGTTACTGACTGTAAACCCTAAATATGTAGTTTTCTAGTTCTAACATGGATTTACTGTTTTAAGTTGGTCTGTTTTGACGACTAGTTGGGCTCACAATTAAAGATAGCTATAAATTGCTAGTAATTTTGCTCTTGCATGGAGAAGGTCACTTTTTAAAAGCATTTTAAAATGCCTCTCTAAATATTAATAGGTACCTTCATTTTTGAAAGCCTGTAGGAGCTACATTTGGTTTAATATATGATGGTTTACTACTAACAGAATTAATTGTGAGACTTACCTTCCAAAACATGTTAAGAGCCACCTCAGAGGAGCTGAAGAGGCAAATGTGTAGTTTTGTAAGCGTGATTAGTAAAACTGATTGCTGGTTTTACTTTGCTTTTGGTATGAAGCAGCTATTAGAACTGGCTGCTCGAGCTACTTACTGCTTATATTGTAGAAAATAGCTGGTGGATCATGATGGTGGGAAAGGTGTTAGGTGCAGCAGCTGTTTGTAGATTAGCATTCTCCTGAGCTAAGGGATCCTGTGTTAACACTTGCTGGAATACATTCATGCGTAAGGAATGGAGAATAGGCTTTAAAAATCTATTGTGGTGCCGCTTCATCAGCGGAGGACAAATACGTCCCCCCCGGCACTGTACTGAGTTACTTGTTGGGACTTTGTTTGTACGTGGAAGTTGTTAGTGAAATGGGTGGGACAGGCTTTGTTGGGGTGGGACACTGTCCAGCTGAACCAGATGGGAGTGCAATGGCCACTTACTATCTCTCAAAATGCTGTTATCTGGGTCTAGCTCTAGCTTCTGGGCAGGAGTGTGAACTTGATACGCTTCTCACGCACGAAAACAAGGAGGCTGTCAAATACATTGTGATTTTTATTTATTTTTATTTTTTATTTTGGCATCAGAAATCTTGCATAAAGTTTTACTTTCACCGGTTGCGACATCTTGCTCTCTGGATTGTCGAGAGGAAGATTCAAACTTCATGCATTTTTCCATCATATTGTTATACTTGTGATCGTCAGGTAGTTATGACGTTTCTTTTCCTTGTTGCAGCTTGTAGAGACCTCATTAAAAGGAGAAATAGTCTTTGACCCCAGAAGCGCTTATTACCTCTGGTTTGTAATGGATTTCTGTGATGGAGGAGATATGAATGAGTATCTGTTGTCCCGAAAGCCGAACCGCAAGACAAACACCAGTTTCATGCTCCAGCTCAGCAGCGCACTGGCATTCCTGCACAAAAATCAGATTATTCATCGTGATCTCAAACCTGACAATATTCTGATATCTCGGAGCAGGATGGATGCTAGTGACTTGGAGCCTACCCTGAAAGTAGCCGATTTTGGGCTGAGTAAAGTATGTTCGGCCTCAGGACAGAATCCCGAGGAACCAGTTAATGTCAATAAGTGTTTTCTATCAACTGCATGCGGGACTGACTTCTATATGGCCCCCGAAGTCTGGGAAGGACACTACACTGCCAAAGCAGACATATTTGCCTTGGGGATTATAATCTGGGCAATGTTGGAAAGAATGACATTCATAGATACGGAAACAAAGAAGGAACTTCTGGGGAGTTACGTCAAGCAGGGGACGGCGATCGTGCCTGTTGGAGAGGCGCTTCTAGAAAACCCTAAAATGGAACTGCTCATCCCCGTAAAGAAAAAATCCATGAATGCTCGAATGAAACAGCTGATCAAGGAAATGCTGGCTGCCAACCCGCAGGACCGACCCGATGCTTTTGAGCTGGAACTGCGATTAGTCAACATAGCTTTTAAAGACAGCAGCTGGGACACGTGATGTGCCGAGCTGGGTCTCCCCATAGAGCTGCTTCTCACCTCACGCTGCAACTTAATGGCAGTAAAAGAAAGGAGCCTAAACTCAAACCTACAGGGTGTGGTTTCTCCCAAACGAATCTCCTTGGAGTTTCATGAATGATACGAGTGTTGAGTTGGCCGTTGTGTTAACGATGGCGTTGATGTGTATAATACCAGGATGTTACATGCAAGTGTAAGATGTGACGATGTTCGTTTGTGTACGCTGGCAGCGGGGTGTCTTAAGAGCTGACACTTGATTTCCAGCGCTATGACATGGAGTATTTCCTACATTCCAGTTTCCTATGTCAGTATTAGGAACTCTCATGGCGGGGGGAAGATTTGCATGCTGGTAGTGCAGATCTTCAGGCTTTCTAAAGTAATTCTGTGTATATATTTATGTATACGAGTGACTGGGAGTGTATGCTACTTTTAAATTGTTTGCTATGGGTCTGAATGATTGGGGTCTGCTAGAAAACTCGGTGAAGAAGATAAATGAGAAGCATTCCTTCTTCTCCAGGCCTGAATAACTTCGTTATTTATTTTTGTTATCTGATGTCAAAGATAGGGTCTGAGACTTGACTTTGTAGACAAAAAAAAAAAAATGCAATGCAAGGGGATCAGCAGTTTTTAAAGTGCTGTTGTGACCAAGCTTAGCACTTACAGCTTAGCGATCTCATCACCGAGGGAGTCAAATTCCAAATGTATGCAATCAGGTGCTAGCATGTTGGCTAGCTCATTAATAATTCGATTTTGCTTTCTTCTAGTAATCAAGTACTTCATTAATCAGTTAACCTACAGTTTCACAACATGCTCTCGACCCTTGTGTCTATAATCCAGTAGCACCGTGAGGATTTATAAGAGCAGAGTACTGTGGGCTTAGTTTATGGAAGCGTGGGTGAGGGAATCCAGCAGGATAGAGCATTATTTTTAAGATTCTTCAAAATGTGGTTGCAGCACAGTTTCTCTGTTAACTGAATCTAATCATACTGGTCATGGTCTCTCCGTTTCTGGCACTGACTCTGACCTGGTAGTGATGGGAGATAAAGGGGTGGCTGTTTGTTTTGTAGGACACACCTATTCTCAAATATGGGAGAAAACTCAGTAACCGGGACGTGAAAGGTGTCTCTGATTTGTGTGGCAGCCTTGGCCAATCTTTTTTTTTTTATTTGTTTTTCTCCTTTTAAAGAAGTAATAGTTATTTAAAAAGCACGGATGGTAGGATGGAAAGCTTTGAAGTCGTCGAAAGGCTGCTTCTCCCCAGCTCTTATTCTGCAGAAGCAGATTGATACGCTGAGAGAGGTTTCACTGAGGTCACCCGATGCTGCAGGGCAGACAGAACCTGCTTTGTAATAGTATAACGCTTTGCTCCTTTGGGTGCAGGACCGTGACCTTTCTCATCAATTTGACCTTTTGGAAAAAGCAGAGTCTTAAAAAGTTGCCTTTAAAGCTGCAACAAGGGCCAGTTTTCTTAGTAAAAATCAATTTATTGTCTTTTTTTTTCCCCCCCAAACCTTACCTGAAACTGCTATAGGTATTTCCTTGTATAATTTGCTGCTCGGATACTCTTCCCTCTTAGTGCTGTGAGAGCAGTTCTGATCAGACAGTGTTTATTCTGCCCGAGCGTGAATAAACAGCACAACCAAAATGTAACTTTTTGTTCTTCCAAAAGGAAAGGATTCTGGTTCTGCCAAACTGCTGGTCCTTACTTGGTACTGTGCTGTGCAAAGCAGGTTACAGTTACCCACAGGGCCTTAGTCCTTAATTCTTGCTGGTTTACTTCACTTTATTGTTTAAGGCAAGTTGTCTAAACAGTGATTTCTTTTTTCAAACAAATACACTTTGATGCCTCTAAATAGTGTTTATTGTTTAGAAGACACTATAGTGTTCCTGACTAGAGCAGAGCAGCCTTTGCTTCGGCGCAAATTGGCAGGGACAGAGGTGACTGCATCATTCCGAGGATGCAGCCTGCTGTCTGCGTATATGTCCCAGCGTCGCCCCTTCCCTGCAGGGAGCTCGGTCTATAAAAGCAGACTTGGAGCCTGTGAGTAAAGACAAGGAGAGATCTATTTTCTCTTACGTTCTAGCAGTGATCTGCCCGTTCTCATGTTTTAACTGAGTTCAGTACAACTGGAGCCTCAGCTTGGTACTGAAAGGAGGAAAACAAACCTCTCGCTGTTTCGCAGTACTTGCGTTTCACCGTGGTCATTCGATGAGTAGAGTTTTAAGAGGGTATATAATTTTTCTGTGTTAAACTTGAGAGCATTTCAAAATAGCTTGCTAACTTCCTCCTATCTCTTGCCTACCTAAAAGTCAGAGTCAGCTATGTTAGCTTCCAGTAGGACTCTGCTACAGAATAATACTAATTACCTTTAAGGCGCTTCGCAAATCATCTGATTCTCCTCTGAAGTATATTTCAAAGGATGAACACCGGACGTGCTGCTGGCCTGCCCTGCTAGTGAATGGCACAGGAAAGGTGTTCCTTGGATATTTTTTTTTGACTCCCTAAGTGTTTCTTTGCACTGATTTGCCACTTTAAAGGGTGGGGGGTACCTGAAATCCCTCTCATGGTGCTTAGCCTTGCTGTTGGGTGACACTGTTTCCTCAGTTAGCACTGAGTGGTAGTCCTCGACGTCTGTGTTCTGTTTGATTTTTTTGTTGTTGTTGTTGTCCATGGTCTTTGTTTTAAAACCTTTGATAAATCAAATTGTTGTAGCAGCTACAGAGTTATTCACCAGCGTGACACAAAGTCAAGATACTTTTCATCACTCAGAAAAGATTTTTTTTTTTTCTCTTTCGAATCTTTCTTTAAAAACTGTAAAATATATTTTATGGAGGATTTATATTGAGGAAAATTATTGTGTAATTTATTAAGTTGATGACTGTTTTTGAAATAAAATCCGAATTTTGATGAAGCTTTTGAACTTTCTACAGAGGAATGCTTTCTTCTCCGTCAGCGCAACGTCTTCTAGCTGTCAGCAAAGCTGCCCCCCCCACCCCCCACCCCGCTGGGGGTTTATTTGCTGTGCTAGGACAGAAGAAAGCTGTAGTAGTTCATCACAGTCACATTGCAGGGGATCCTGGGCTTGTAAAAGATGCTGGGCTGGCTAATAGCTGTGCCACTCATCTTCTGCGGGTAGCAGCGGTCCTGGACTTCCACGGATATGTAGCGTGCTGCTGGGGGACTCGACAGAGCGAGGCCACACTAGGTGTGACAGAGCTGTCCCTTGGACCGGTCAAGGTGAGCCGTGACCGTGCAGACCCTGCAGCTTCTGCCCAGCCCTTTAGGAATGAAAACAGTGCCCTTCTGGGTGTACTTCCTTTTCAAAGAAGGGATTAAAGGCTAAAAAAAAAAAATAAATTCTTGCATCCAGTACATACTTGAAGTTGTTACTACAAGCGGAGTGAGTACCACCCTGGGCTGTAAGGAAATCTCTGCCTACCCTGCTACTGGTACTATTGGATTTTTGAGGTTGTAAATAGCCGCTTCTCTTGCTGAAGCGAGCCTTTCCCCTCTAGTTCTTGCGTCTGCTGGAATAAGATTTCACCCAGAAAGCTGCCAGCCCTCCTCCTGTGGCTGAGCCTTGTGTCCCAGCTGTGCAGAGGGCTGAAGGCAGCCCAGTGAACCCAGGCTCTGCTACGTTTTGCTCCTCGGAGCGCTGCCGGTTTATCGGGAGCTGGAGGGGGGCACAGGCTCTCGGGGCAGCTCCGGGGGCTCAGCCAGCTGTAAACGCTCTGGAGGTTTGTGAGAAACAGTGTCCTGCTGGTCTCGCATGCCCCGAGAAACCTTAGCAATAAAGATGAGGAAACACCATTACTTATACATGATACCAAAGTCTAGTAGTCATTTGCATGTTTTTAATTAACAGTGCTCCAGAACAAAGGGCTGTGCAGGCTGGGAGCGGGAATAGCGTGAACTGGGAATGCTGTAAATTGTTTTTCCTGCCATTTCTTACCCCCGCAACAAACCCAAGCCCAGTTATCTCCTGTGGGCCGTGTCCTTGCATCGTTGCCTGTGGATTCCTGTGTATCCTGGTGCCGGAGACGGGCGTATTCCCCCCCCAGCAGGAGCTGTGTGGTTAAAGCAGTAAGTCAGTACAGCTGTTGTAAAAGAGAAAGGGATTGGAATTTAGATTATTTTTTATTAAGGGATCCAAGCACCTTAATTAAAGAGAAAGTCACACCTCTTGGATTAGTTGTAAGAGTGGTGATTTTAAATATAGACACAGGCTAAGGTTCCTCCCCCACAAAATGAAGAAAACTAAGCCTACATACTTGAAATACATTTAGTCCATGGCAGGGAGGGGGGAATCTCCAAGGAAATGCCCTGGTGCAGGAATTGGGTGTCATTAAGGCTGCATCTCGGCTCGAGTAACCCAACCCCTGCTCTATTTCCCTTGTTTTGCAGATGCTGAGGCCTTGGGCTCCAGCGTGCCCATCCCCTTGGCTCGGGATCCCGGCTCTGCAGCGCTGGGTTTTGGGGGGAACTCGCCTTGTTTGTATTTGGGTTTTGCTTTGGTTTAAACGGAGGTTTTTTTCGTTTGTGGGGTTTTTTTTGGTTTTTGTGTTGTTTTTTTTTTTTTTCCCTTGGCGCTGCCCAATCGTGGCCCCTGCGCAAACTGCAGCGTAACGGCGGGTGGTGCTTTGTGGTGGAGATAAAGTCCTGGCTCGGGGAGCTGGCAGCCACCTGCCCCCCCCGCCTTGGCAGGGTGCCCTCGCTTCAGAGAAACAACTTTTTTGCCCGCCCCCCACCCCCCTCCCCGCGCAGTGGCTGGCCAGCAGGCGCGTTCTGGTGGCCTTTGGACCGCGGGCAGCGCAAACGGCCGGCTTTTTTGCATTCTTTTTTCCCTTCGCTCCACCGACGTCCCGCGAATCCTCCTGCGGGGTGTCGATCGTTGAGAGGTTTTTATCCGTACTGGCGGTTTGCGTGGTGAATGCAAGGAGTTGTCCCACGGAGAACTAGTTAGGAGTATTGAAACACAAACTCTTGTTTAACTGGGCACTGCTGAGCACTGGCTGTTTCGTTTCCCTTTCGGTCCGAGGAGCCGGGCAACCCTTTATGCAAAGTGCAGTTTCTATTCTTGAGTGCAACGGAGGAAGAGGGACGTATCTGAGCTGCCGCAAACCGCCCAGAGTGACCGCGTTGTTCGGGGAGGTGGAAATCCAAGACTGAGCTGCTGCAGATCTCTGTTCACTAGCTCCGTAAGCATTTTTGGGGAGTCTGAGACCCCACACTCTTATAAGCCGAGCGATTGAGTGACCCGAAAGATGAGCTGGCACCACCTCTGCGTCCCTGCGAGAGGCCACGTTGTTGTTAAATCCTTTTGTTCCCAGATGAATTTCCAGATTATTTGGGTGCCTGAAGCAGAAAGCAATTGCTGAAGGGCTGGAGTTCGCAAGGAGCAGCTCGGGCTGAGCCGGCAGGTGGTGGTTGGAGCTGTGGCCACTGTCGTTGGGGCAGCCCCATGTCCCCAACTCCCATCCCGCACTCCACCAGGTCCAGCGTGCCGGAGGATGCGGCTGACTTGCTTTGGGTTTTCCCAAAGAGGACGAAGGAGTGAGAGCACTGCAGGTGCTCGGAGACCTCTTTAAATCTCTGGGATTTGAGATGAAAACAGACGCAACCCAAGAACCTTTGCTGGTCCCTCGCGGCAGGTGGGGGGTTCAGCTCAGAAGCTCAACTTTGACACTGGGGAGGCTTCCCCCAGTCCCAGCAGCTCCTTCCATCTCTCTGTATGGTCCCAGTAGCGCCTCATTTTGCTTTGCAGACACTGGGCAGCAGTCGGTGAGGCCAGACGTCGCCCGCCGTGGCTTTTGCAGCCCCCGTTTGGGGGGGGGTATGACCACCCACGGGAGCCGCGGTGTCTTCTCCTGGGCCCAGCTGCTGTCTCGCTCCTACTTGCACCAACTTGTGGGTGGCTGCCCCAGATTAGGTGGCGGTTTCAGATTTATTCATGCCCGTTTTGAGCCCTTCGTATTTTTAAACTCGTACAACGAGCCTTCCAACGCCTGCCCTCTCCCGAAGGAAAGCGCCTGCACCCTGGGGCCCTTCTCTGGCTTGCAGCCACCCAGCTCCCGTGGGCACCTCTCCAGGCGGTGGCATTTGCATGGACCTCAGACCAGAAGGAGCTTTTTGCGGGTTGTGAAAGTGAACCAGCAAGTAAGAACAGATGGCTGTGTTATCAGGAGCTGCAGTCCTGGCTGCATCTGGCCGTGGTGGAATTAAAATGATATTTATGGGTTGTTGTTGGGTTGTTGTTTTTTTTTTTTTTAATTTTTAAAGGAGAAACGCATCTGGAAAGGACTTGGTGGGACATGGCTGGCTTCAGTCCTGCTGCGTACGGGCATGGCAGCCTTGGGCTTCCCCCGCCTGCTCGCCGGGATCCATCGGAGCCCTGCGCTGCTGTGCTGCTCCTCCTCCCGCCTGGCGTGGGGGCTGTGGGGGTGCGGGTGTAATTAGCATCCCTCCCCCTTACCACGAGCTGGGAGGGAGGAAGGCTGGCAGGGAGCGGTTTGATCGGACACGCTCTGAAAAAATGGTGTTGGAAAGAAGATCCGCGCTCTGGGACTCGTGACCTTTGAGGACTTTGGCAGACTTTTCTCGCCCGCCGCAAGGGCTGGAAGTTTCCCTACCTGGCCCCAGCTCTGGCTGGGTTTTACCCCAGCGTTGCTTTGCTTGCCTGGCACCGCGCTCGCTTCCCGCTGAACCGGGAGGGGAGGGAGGCAGAGCCCCGTGGGAGAGCAGGGAGCGCCTTGTGAGAGCCCTGAGTAACCTTAAATAAAACCAAGGGACTTTGAGCATCCACCTGACTAGGAAAAGCCACCCGGTGCGTTCACAGGAGGCTGATTAATTGGGCAAATCCCTTCCTAGAAGTCGATGTGACAAATCCCCCGTCATCTCCCCAGGGGAAGCGGAAGCTGCCTGGGATGCTGATGCCAGGAAGGGCTCCTCACGCCGTCCCTTTTTGTATCCCGAAGGGAATCTGCCTTGTCCAAGCATAACGGTTCAATGGTAAGTGCCTGGCGGGTGCTCCGAGGAGGAGCTGGAAAGGAGGACAGCCGCTCCGTCTGCCTCGCTCCAGGGTAGGAGCATCCCCTGGGAACACCCCACATCAGCTGGAGAAAGGCGAACCCAAGGCTGCTGTTACTCACTTGTGGCTTTACCGGAATGGCTGCCGGGATTCCAGCTTGGAAAATAAAACTTGTCCTAATAAACAGTGATTCACGTTGCCTGGAATTAAAAATAAGGTCCTGTCAGCTCCCGCGTGGGAGCGCAGGCACTCTCTTCCCTGGGGCGGATCCCAGGGCTTCCGTGGGTTTCTCCATCGCTCATCCCCATCTTTTTCCCCATCTTCCTCTGGAGATGGTGGGGTTTGCTCTGGCATGGCCGCATCCTGCACACAGAGCCCGAGTGCTGCTGCGAGCACCGCTGCATGCGCTGCTCCTCTCCGGGTTTATCAGAACGGAATAGGTGGTTTGTCCCTTCCTTGCTTTCACTGGGGATTTTTTCCGGTGCCGACAGAGCTCGGACAAGCCCTGGCTGCTCTCATCCTGCTCAGCCTCCGTTTTTGTCAGTCCAGGAGTCCTGGCTCTGGCCCCTTCCTGGCACCGGTGCCGTCGTGCTGGGAGGTGCTGGATGCCGACCTGTCCCCGGTTGCCAGCACTGGCTGCCCAGCAGCAGCACCGTAGGAAGGAACTGGGATGGGGACCAGCAGCGCTCAGGGACAGGCCCCCTCTTGTCTAGGGACAGAGCACCCTGGCCTGGGCATCCCGGACCCAATGCCACAACTTTGTCCCTGTTGGAGTCCCCTGAGTCCCTGCAGGCAGCCTGGGCTGGGCTGTACCCCCGCTCCCCATCCATACCGGCTGCCAGAGGGATGGAGGGAGCTGGCAGGTCCCGAAGGGAGCACTGGGGGCTTTCTCCGACCCCGCTCCAAGGGGCTGGGAGCTGAATTAGGCTGCAGCGTGTCCTTCTCCCACCTTCGCAGCCCCCCCAGGCAGGCGCTGGGGATGGAGGGGGGCCGGGGGCTGCCCCTGCGGGAGGGCTCAGCCCTCAGGAAGGGCAGAGGGCAGGGATAAAAATAACCCCTGGACCATCTCCAGCCCATTGTGGCTTCCTGCGATTTACAGCCCTTCCCGGGGGGAAGAGGAGACAGGAACCGTCCTGGCTCGGGGCTGGCTTTGACCCTTTCGCCACCAGCAGAGAAGGTGCCAGAAGGACCCTTCCTCCCTCCTTCTCCCTTGTCGGTTGGGGCAGGATCCTGGGGAAGGGGGTCGGAGTGGGCTCCTGCTCCTGAGCTGCGCCCAGCATCCTGGGGGGGATGTAGAAGGAGAAGCTGATGGAGCAGACATGGTTTTCCTGTCCCATTCCTGATGCCCCTTGTGCTGGGGGGACAGAGAGACTCAGTCCTGCCTGGGAGGAGGCAGAGATCTCTGCTGCGGATCCCAAAATGCCGGCCAGGCTCCCGTAAGGAGGAGGAGGAGGAAGAGGAGGAGGAGGAGAGCTGGCAGAGGTGAGCTGGAGCTGCTGGAGAAGGAGGGTTAATTCTGGCTGGGCAGGGGCAGGGCTCCGGGGTGTGAAGGCTGGGGCAGGGGGGTCGTGCTGGTAGGGTGGGCAAAGGGCGGGCTCCTGCTGACGGAGCTGGGCTGGCAGGGGTTAACGGGGTGGCTCTTCCTCTTCCTCATCCTCTATATGAGGCTCCTGCTGACTCTGGGCTCAGTTTGCTGCTGACGGCCAGAGGGGCAGGAGCTGAGTGAGACCCCAGAGGGGCAGGAGCTGAGTGAGACCGGAGCATCCCTGCATCCCATCCCTGCATCCCTGTGTGGGCTCAGGTGAGCAAGAGCATCCTTGGCAGGGATCCTGGCAGCGGGGCTGGGCTGGGGAGCGTGCAGGCACACTGGCACAGGCAGTTGCATCCTGGGCACGCTGGCTCTGCCAGGGCAAAGCTGGCGGGTGATGGGACCACGTGTCGGGGCCACCTTCCCTTGGACCACCGCGAAGCTCTGCCCTGCACTGGGGAGGCTGGAGGGCTCATCCCTTGGGAGCACACGACCAGACAAACCACGTGCCTCAGTTTCCCCATCACAGCAGGGGTGGATGTGGTGTGGGAGCCCATGGGCTGTGTGTGTGGAGGTGTGTGGGCAGAGGGCTCCTGGGCTGTTTGCTCTCTAGCGAGCCCCGCTCTGCCTGGCCCTGTGTCCCTGCTGTCACCTGAGGAGGCTGTGGGGCTGGGTCAGCCGCTGGTGATGGGATGGCTCTTCACAGCCATTCGGGCCTCTGCTGCTCAGTGAAACCATCTGCTTTGGGCATTTGCAGCCCCCGGGTCAGGCTCCAGATCCCCTTTCCCCAGCACCCACCTCCACCACTGGTCCCACACAGATGCTCGGGTGCAGCTGGGCAAGACCCATCGCAGCCCAGGGCTAATAAAAGCCCCGTTGCTCCATGTCCCCCACGCATTTGGCAGGAGAGGAACCTCGAGCCCCTGGCCCAGGTTGCCCAGAGAAGCTGTGGCTGCCCCATCCCTGGAGGGGTTCAAGGCCAGGTTGGACGGGGCTTGGAGCAGCCTGGTCTGGTGGGAGGTGTCCCTGCCCAGGGCAGGGGGTGGCACTGGATGGGCTTTAAGGTCCCTTCCAACCCAAACCATTCTGTGGTTCCCAGGAACCAGCCCAGGAGCCCTCTGCCCACACACCTCCACACACACAGCCCATGGGCTCCCACACCGCATCCACCCCTGCTGTGATGGGGAAACTGAGGCACACGGTTTGTCTGGTCGTGCGTTCCCAAGGGATGAGCCCTCCAGCCTCCCCAGTGCAGGGCAGAGCTTTGCGGTGGTCCAAGGGAAGGTGGATTCCCCCCCACGCAGCCGAGCTCAGCCTGGCTGTGGGAGCACAGCACGGAGACCCCAAAATCTCCCCCAGCCCCTGCCCCGCTGCCACCACGCGTGGTCCCAGCTGGGGCAGCTCGCCAGCTCTCCTGCGCACGGGCTTTGTTCTGCCCTCCCTGCGCTCGGAAAGATAAGGCATCCGACTCCGGTATTTTTTCCTGTTGGAAGCCGCTCCTGGGATGCGGGTGAAGCCGGCGGATGCTCGGCGCTTCTCTCTTCCTGCCCACGGCTTGTTCCTGCCGGGGCTGGCAGTGCTCGCTGCCTGCTGCCTGCCGGCTTGGCCGAGGGATCGAGGGGACCCCCCCGGCCCTGCTTCACCCCCATCCTCCTTTTGCTGATGCCGCATCCTCAGTGCTAACCCTGGCTCTCCTCTCCCCCTCCAGGGCCAAATCTAGGAGCTGAGAAGAGCTTTGGGACCCTCCCCAGCCACAGCATTTGACCCACCCCGGGCGGAGCAGAGCGACTAAGGGTGCCAGTTTTGGGCTGGGGGGTGATGGTGCCCCTGGGCAGCCCCTCTCTCGCCGTCTGCGCCTCCAGCAACCTGCGCCTCGTGGCCCCTGGCCGCGGCTCCCCCCTGGCCTGGCTGAACCGGGGCCCTGAGTGCCCACGGGAGCCGGGGGGCAGCGGGGGCCGGGTGCCCAGTGCCGTGGAGCGGTTGGAGGCCGACAAGGCCAAATACGTCAAATCCCAGCAGGTCATCAACAGCCGGCAGGAGCCAGCGCTGCGGGGCTGCTCCCCCCGGCTCTCCCCCCGTGGCCGGCGCCTCCTGGCCCGCCAGCAGTGTAATGAGTTGTGCCAGGGCTCGGAGGTGAGCCGGGAGGGTCCCAGGAAGCTGCCGTGCCCCCAGTCCCCTGTGTCACGCCGGACCGGTGGCAGGCGCCTGCTGAGACCCGACTCGCTCATCATCTACCGGCAGAAACGGGACTGCCCAGGGGGGGACAAGGAGAACGCCAAGGGCTCTGGGCTGGTGCGACGCCTCTTCCAGGGACCCCTCAGAGACAAGCCCCCCAGCTCCCCCCCAGCCAGGGGGCTAGGTGAGGGGTCACCGGCCCCCCCAAGCCCTGAGACCCCCATGCTGTGGGTGCCGACGGAGAAGGAGGAGGTGAGGACGCCGGGTGCCAGCAGTGGCGGTGGCAGCGGCAGCAAGCAGGCGCTGGCTCTGCGTGTCTCCCTGCCGCTCTCGGAGCAGGAGCGGTTCTTCAACTACTGCGGGCTGGACCGGGCGCTGGTGGAGCTGCTGGGGCAGGAGCGGTTCGGGCCGGCGGGCTGGGACAATGCCTCGGCTTGGCTCCCCGCATCCTGCGAGTCGGAGCCCGGGCAGGCCTCAGGGGGCAGCGAGGGGGATGCGGGGCTGGGCGAGGAAGAGCCGGACGCCCGGCTGGGCTCTGCCGTCTCGGTGGTGGAGCGCAACGCCCGTGTCATCAAGTGGCTCTACGGCTGCCAGAGAGCCTGGGCGGCCACCAAGGAGTCCACCGTCTGAGTGGAGGCAGCCAGCTGGGGATGAAGACGCTGGTGTGGGTCTTGCTGACTGGATGTGGCCCTTCACCCACGCTGGGTGTGGCCAATGGGCTGGTGGCATCCACAGTTCTGGTGCCACAGGGTTGCTGCTGGCCGGGAGAGCCACTAGGTCTACCCTACCCACCCCCAGAGCCACCAGGTCTACCTGCAGTGGGGGCACCCAAGGGACAGATGGGGAAGGGGCTCCCCTGGGTGAGTTTCTCCCTGTCCCCAGGCTCTAACAGGCTGCAGTCCCCTTCCTGTGACCCATCTTCATCCTCCCTGTCTCCAGCCCTGCAACATCTGCAGGCTGGGGGGGTGGGTAGGGCCCGAGCCCCCCATCGCAGGCAGTGCCCACCCTACAGCCCCCTCCTCCCCAGAAAAGGGGCTGCTGGGGACAGAGCTGCGTTCAATAAACCTGTTATTTTTTTTTCTAGCCTGGCAGCGTGTGTGGTTTGTGCGGGCAGAGCCCAGGCTGGGCCGGGGGATACTTTGGGGCTGGGGGTGGCAGCTCCCCACCATGGCAGCCATGCAATGGGGCTGCTGGGGGGTGGGGGGGGGGCAAGGGCGAAGAAAGCACCAGGCAAGGCTCGAGGAAAAGGGGCACCTGGGGGTCTTTAGTGCAGACAAGTTGCTGAAACCCACCACGGAGCCCTTGGGCGCTGTCAGGGGCTGCCCACACTGCTGGAGAGTCTGACCAGCACATCCTCCTCTAGTTGCCCTTGGGGGCACTTTTATTCCGGATGTCGGCCAGCTTGCTGGCCAGGAAGCCCCAGCGGAAGACCCCTTCCTCTGGCTCCCGCAGGTCACTGCCATCGTCACCCGGCGGCTCCCCGGGGCTCTCGTCTGGCTCCTGGGGGGACACCCCCTTGTCCAGCCCCGACGCCTGCTGCCACTTGGTAGCAAAGAGGTCCCAAAAGCCGGGTGATTTCTCCGAGGGCGGTGGCTCAGGTGGCGAGGCAGCTAGCGGGCTGGGGAGAGAGCGGGGTTGGGGACATTGGTGTGGGGACACTTCTTGCTGGGACTCCCCCCCACCGAGTCCCCTGGGTCCCCTTCCCAGTCCCATGGGTAGAGGCAGGGGAGAGGAATGCGGGTGATGGGGTGGGGGGGATGTGGGGGCTTGGACAGATCCAGGCTTTGGGGTCACCCCCCCACTGAGCTGCAACTTACTGGTCTGCGCAGGGCTCTGGGCTCAGCAGCTGGTGCTCGTCCTCGCGGGTGAAGAGGGACGAAAGCGTCCGCCAGCCCCGGGCACCCACCCCCTGCACCTGCAGGGGAGGCAGCACCAGGCTCACCAGGGACATCCAGGTCCCAGCAGGTCCCCCAGCCCCCCACTTCCCCCAGCCTCCCCCTCACCTTCCTCGCCAGCTGGGACACGGGGCTGGGTCCCTCCTCCATCAGTGTGGGGGGCTCGGCCGCCTCCATCAGCTCAGGGGGGTCTCCCTGCAATGAAGCCCCCAGGTGAGGGCAGGGGTGCAGGCAGGGGGAGGGCAGGGAGGTTTGTCACCCCTCTGTGGGGGCACCCAGGCGTGCTGGT
Source organism: Fratercula arctica (assembly GCA_947846985.1). Classification (NCBI taxonomy): domain Eukaryota; kingdom Metazoa; phylum Chordata; class Aves; order Charadriiformes; family Alcidae; genus Fratercula; species Fratercula arctica. The sequence continues at coordinate 7,288,877 of CANTUZ010000018.1, forward strand.
ACCCCTTACCCTACCTCCTCCTGCAGCACCCCATCCGCCCTTGCGCCCCCCAGGGTCTGCAGCACTTTGGCCTTGTAGAGCCGCCAGAAGCCCTGGGTCATGGTGAGGGGCTCTGTGGGGCCAGGAGCCGGGAGCTTGCGGGGAGCGAGAGGGGTGCGGGGCCGGGCCCCCCTGCGCTGCCCTGGTGATCCTGTGGCTTCATTAAAGTTTCAGGGGCTGCTTTTTATGCACAAAGGGGAACCTGAGCCAGGCTGAGCCAGGGGCAGCGCAGGGGCGGCTGCTCTGGTCACCCACAACCCCCCCCGCCCCGGCCCCAGCGCTGCCGCGATTGAGAGACGGAGACCCAGTTGGGTGCAAGCTAGATCTCTCTTTATTGTTCAATAGTTCTTTTTTATACCCTAAGTTATTCAACATAGGTCAGCGTGTAAAAGGCTCATTGGTTACACAGATAATAGCTTCATACATATTGCTAAAGCTGAGCTCCTAATTGGTTATACGGTGAAAGGCTATCTGGCTCTTACACATCCTGTTGCTGAGTTCCTTTCTAACCACAAGTTCCTTGTTTCATAGGCGAAGCTGGAACATTCTGGTCCGTTGCTCAAGATGCTTATCTTGTGACGGTAAACAGTCTTATTCAGCTAAAAGTTTCTTTTCAAAACACTCCCTTCTTCAAATCTTCTGCAGCTCGCGGTGCGCGAGCTCCAACACGTCTTTGTCAATCAGCTGGCTAGTACTAGGGGTTCTTTCAAAGGTGATCAAATCATTCCCGTCACTTCCCCCCTCTTGTTGCACAACAAGGATTCGTGTCATGGAGTCAGTGATTAACTTCCGCAAGCATTGCAAGAAACAGGGCAAAAAGAGCAACAAAAAAAGAAAAGCAGCCGAGGCATATACGAGCGTTTTCACCAAACTTCGTAACCATCCTGAGAGACTCCATCCTCCAAAAAGTTTATCTAACCAATCCCAACTATCGTCTTGTCGGAGTTTAGAGACCCCATCTTTAAGCTGTCGAATGCTGGCATGAATCGATTCCGAGTGGTCAGAAAGATTCATACAACACATACCGTCAAAGTCTTCACAGCCATGGCCTTGCGCTAAAAGCAAAAAATCAATAGCAGCTCTATTTTGCAATGTAGCGTGGCGCACACTATCAACATCTAATAAAAGGCCTGATAGTGCTCCACTAGTAGCATTAGTCTGTTTGGCAAGCCAACAACCAAGTTTATCTAAGACTGATAAGGCTTTGCTAGCAGCAACGCCTGGTAAAAGCAAAGAGGTGGCAAAGCGTGGACCAAAAGACCAAAAATCTGTGTTATCATCACAGTCAGGGGCATATGCATGAATGCTGCGCTTCACTCTATGAGAAAGACGGTGCTGTAAAATCATGGATGTATTAGGAGTCAGGACAGTAAGGCGTCCGAGGCTACAGGGACCTCCTTTTATGTGAGAAGGGATAGCGGACCATGCTCTGTCTCCGCAAATAAAAAATATCCCTGATGGTAGGAGAACGGGAGCATTGGTAGAGTGAGACAAATTTGTTGCCGTGTAATTGCACCAAACAGTAGCATTTTTAAAAACGGGATGGGAAGGAGAGACATCCCATGCTCTAGATTGATTTTTTCCTGTGTAGTTAAATTTAACACAAAAATCTATTTTTACTGATCCGAGGAGCTCAATCTCTTGTGGTTCTAGGGTAGCGAGTGGGAGGTAGGGGGTCCATGTGTCCCAAGAGTCTGTCACATTTCTGGATGTGACGATGTGTTGGAGACTCGTAGGTATCGGCCACTCGTCTAGGGGCAAACCCACTAGACACGTAGAAAAGGGGTTGTTAGGGGAGGCAGTAGTAAGACACAAAGTGTCTTGTCTGGTCAAATTTGCCAATGTAACCCAGACATTTACTTTGGGAAGAGGAGGGGGGAAAGGGAAAGGACTGCCCCAAAGGGGTAAGGGTCCTATACCTATTGTTATCAAAACCAGACACCCAATCATGGTCCCAAGTTCTTTCAAAGTAACAAGAGTCAAAGTCTGATCCTGTCCTGGCGCTCTGAGACCCTCATGAGTCAGCAGCGTTGTATCAGTCGTTCGGGGTCCCAGAGGGTGCAGGAGTCTGTTGATCAAAGAGATGACCGGAGTCGAGATAATCGGAGTCGTCACCCGATGATTGCGGTAGGGATTCACGGAAGGGTCGTACGTTCTTTGCTGGTATCCACCTGGGGCCTCTTTCTGTGGAGACACAAGCATAACCTCTTCCCCATGTAACAAGAGGATACGGTCCCATGATCTTACCTGTTTCTGGATCCCGAACCAACACCGGGGCTTTAATTCGCGCCTCAAGTGAAGTATTGGCATTAAAATGTCGGACTATCGGAGGATTGTTATCTATTAAAGAGCAATTCAAAAAGTTAAAAACATACAAAGCTTTCTGTAGTCGTTCCTCAGGAGTAGCAGTCCCCATTCCCCCTTTCTGTTGTTGCAATAAGCGCTTCAAAGACTGGTGAGAGCGTTCAATTAGAGATTGACCTGTAGGGGAATGAGGAATGCCGGTGACGTGGGTCACGCCCCAGGAATCAAAAAAGGCTTTTGTTGCGGTTGAAACATATGCAGGACCATTGTCTGTTTTTACCTGAGAGGGTATGCCCAAGGTAGCAAAGGCACGCAACAAATGTTTGCGGACGTCGCGCGCCTTCTCTCCTGTGTGGCAAGAGGCAAACAAGGCGCCGGAAAAGGTGTCAATAGAGGAATGGACACATTTCAAATTACTAAACTCTGGATAATGTGTAACGTCTGTCTGCCAGAGCTGTAAACTTTGCAGTCCTCTGGGATTAACTCCGCCTGCTATCGACGGGAAAGAATGTCTTTGGCAGTCAGGGCATACAGCAATAATATTAGACGCTTGTTGGGAGGTAAGTCCAAACTGCCGTTTGAGACCTGCAGCATTCTGGTGGAAAAAAGAATGACTCAATTTAGCTTGTGCTATGCGATCAGGCAATACATGTACAGGCAGCGTAAGCAAATCGGCTCGCCGGTTGCCTTCTGCAATAAAGCTAGGCAAAGAGGTGTGAGATCTAATATGCATAATAAAATAGGGGTGAGAGCGTGAATCGAGGAGAAAAACAAGCTCCTGCAAAAGAAAAAATAAGTTAACAGGTAAAACTTCGCGTAACAGAGACGCTTCAGCCCGTTCGACAATTCCTGTAACATAAGCAGAATCTGTAACAATATTAAGCGGTAAAGACCATTTCCGAAAGACTCGGACAACAGCTGCTAATTCTACAATTTGGGGAGAGCCTGGTACAGTTTCTATGTCTGAATCCCAGCGGCCGCTATGATCGTCCCACCAGAGGATCACAGACTTATGTGACTTGCCGGATCCGTCCGTAAATACTGTCAGGGCTTGTAAAGGTCGGTCACTCCTTTTAGGCTTGGGCATGATAGAAAAGGTAGTGCTGAACAGTCGATGTGAAGGCGGGTGAGAAGAAAGTTGTCCCGCATAGCTGGCGAGTGCCATACCAAAGGCTTCTGATTGCTGGTGAAGCCACTGCAGATAATCTTTAGCTACAGGTAAATAAACACAGGCAAAGTCTAGTCTAGACAATGTCAATAAACGTCGCTGGGCTCGAATGAGTAAAGATGCGAACATTTCATGCTGTGTCAAGACAGTTTTCATGGGTTGATTTGGTAAAAAAATCCATTCAATGATTAACAATGGATCAGGGTTCTGCGAGTCCCATTGAAATATCAAGGCACAAGGCTGTCGAACAGGATTCAAAATGATCAGATAGAAAGGCAAATCGGGAGCACAGCGGTGTGCTTGTCTTGAGGCGATCGCGGTAGCGACCTTTTGCAGGGAGTCAACAGCTTCAGGGCCAAGAGCTCGAGGAGAATTGAGATTAGTATCCCCTTTAAGTAGTTCAAACAAAGGACGCAAGTCTGCATTGGAAATTCCTAATAATGGTCTAACCCAATTAATTGTTCCTAGCAGTTTCTGCACATCGTGTAGGTTGTGCACATCTATTGGAATTTGTAGTGGCTGGGGAATTATAGTTTGAGCCCGTATGCGCCAGCCTAGATATTTCCATGGGGGTACCTTTTGAACCTTTTCCGACGCAATACAGAGACCTGCAGAGTTGACAGCAGTTGTGACAAGGGCTACAGCTTCCTCCATGACTTCGTGATGTTGTGCGGCCACTAGGATATCATCCATGTAATGATACAATAAGACACTGGACATTGCGGTTCTAATAGGACTGAGTACCTTAGCTACATACCACTGACAGATTGTAGGGCTGTTCTTCATTCCTTGTGGCAGCACAACTCACTGGTATCTTTGCAACGGGGCTTGCATGTTGACGCTTGGAACTGAAAAAGCAAATTTAGGAGCATCGTGTGGATGCAGTGGGATATTAAAAAAGCAGTCTTTGAGGTCAATAACAGTCAAATGCCAATGTCGAGGAATCATAGTGGGGGACGGGAGTCCTGGTTGGAGGGCTCTCATGTCCTCCATAGCGTCATTAATTTTTCTGAGGTCGTGGAGAAGGCGCCACTTGCCAGTTTGTTTTTTAATAACAAAAATAGGTGAATTCCAAGGGCTAATAGAGGGCACAATATGGCCCTTTGATAGTTGCTCAGCGACTAATTCTTGGAGGGCGCGAAGCTTCTCTAGCGGCAGGGGCCATTGGTCAACCCAAACAGGGGTGTCGGTTTTCCAAGTCAATTTCAGGGTGTCGCGCCCCCCAATGGCCCCACCTAAAAATGTGTCTGAAGGGATACCCCCCACTGGGACAATACATCTCGTCCCTACAAAATCATGGGAACAGGTAATACAAAAGGCTTAACAGAAGCCACGTGTCCTTCCGGCCCTTCAATTTGGATCAATTCTAGACTCTGTTGGCTACTACCAGTTCCGCCAATCCCTGCTAGAGCCTGAGAAATATTAGCAAGGGGCCATTGTGGGGGCCACTTGGCCCGAGAAATAACTGTAACATCGGCTCCAGTATCCACGATTCCACTCAACACAAGTCGTTGTCCCTTGAGAGTGAGGGTACACTGGCATATGGGTCGTTTGTGAGAAATAGATTCTACCCACAAAATTTGGGGGTGCCCTGTAGATCCAAAACTTCCCTGTCTCTGTTGGGATTGAGTGGGGATGGGGGAACCCGGGTCTTTGGGAATTAAAATTAGTTGCGCTATACGGCTACCTTGTGGTATTGTGCAAGGAGGAAATGGGGTCCATACCATAATCTTGATTTCATTAGTACTGTCAGAGTCAATGACCCCTGGTAATACAAAAAGTCCTGACAATGTTGTAGATGATCTTCTTAACAACAGTGCTTGCGTTCCAGAGGGTAGAGGCCCCGAGATATTGGTTGACAATAGGTGAACTGAGGGATCGAGTAACGTTACCGTGTGGGAGGTTGCCAAGTCCAATCCGGCGCTACCGGCTGTTGCTGGGCGAAGACTTGAGGCGCTGTTGCCCCCCCCTGGGGGCTTAGAGGTATCGGCTGCGGCATTTGTGTCTGCACGCGTCGCTGCCCCGCGCTCCGTGAGCGGTTTCCCTGGATCAATTGACCTTGCAAATCATACTTAGAGCGGCACTGATTAGCATAATGACGCCCTTTCTTGCACCTAGGACAGATTCCCGGAGCGCGAGCTCTCACACTGGTATTAGCGGTCAAACAATTCTTTTTTAAGTGACCAGGCTTACCACACCCATAGCATACACCCGGAGTCATTGGGCCGCGCATAGCTGCAAAGGCGGCTGCCATTGCTTCATACTTGTGTTCTGTAGTACCAATTCTGTTACAGGCTTCCACCATTTCGACTAAGGTAGGGTTTTGGTTAGGAAGAGATTTCAAAAGTTTTTTACAATCTGCGTTAGCATTTTTTACTGCCAATTTCAACAACAAGATTTCACGAGCTTCTGTGTTATTTATCTGACGCTCTAAGGCTTGTTTCAGTCTATCGATAAACTGCATATAGGGCTCTCGTGGTTCTTGTGTAATAGAAGTAAAGGCTTTTTGCGGCTTTTGGGAGTCTGGGACTTTTCCTAAAGCCTTTCTTGCTTCCTCTCGAACTGCCTCGAGAGCTTCTCGTGGAATATCTCGCGCCTGGGCGATCGGACTCGCCCAGCGTCCTGTGCCCGTAAGATGTTCTATAGTCAGAGCAGTAAAACTTTCATTGGCATGACCTACATAGGTCAGGAGGAGAGCTTGGAGTCCCCCCCTCCAATGTGACTCCCATAACGAGTACTGAGTAGGAGTCAATAACAGCTGCGCAAGAGATTTTAAGTCATGAGGAGTCATCACGTAAGTGTCAAATACAGAAGATAGTAGGCTCGCAAAATATGGAGAAGAGAGCCCATGCTCTGTGATAGTGCGGCGCAGTTCTTTTATTACCGGGAAGGATAGAGCTTCCCATTGTGCTCCACCCCCCCGACCTTGATAAATCACAGGGGCGACTATTGTCTGGGCTATGTCTAAGTCTCCTTCCTTTAAAGCTTGTCGTTTAATGTTAGCCCATACATCATGAGGGTCTGGGGGGTAAAGCTGTGGCTCTTTGTCAGGGTCCACAGGACCAGGGTCAAAGGGATCTTCGTCTGGGGGGCGCCCAGCCAAACCCACTGTAAGGAGCCCTTTAACAGAGTCGACATCAGGCGGATTATTTTGATTATCGACGTCTTTACTACCCTGGCCTTCTTGTGCTTTTAAGGTTTCAAAAATGGTTCGCCACCAAGGAAGCATACGTTGTGCTTCAGCATTCCCGATCGTTGCTGCGTCCCATAGTTTTACCCCCACGTCATCCCAGAGTTCCCGTGTAAAAATACTAGATGCAGTTACAGTGGGAATCTTTACTTGCACCCATTTAAGCATTGCCTTGAGGTCATGCCCGGAAATATTTTTCCCATGCTTTTTAAGAAGACCTGTCATAAGTTCATATACGTCTCTTTCCGGGGAAGACGCTTGATTCCCCATGTTTCCCACAGCTCACCTCTTCTACTCCGGAGGGATTTCAGGCCGGCCGGCTCCTGCTTCCTTTCAGCAGCACATTCAACGTTCTGTGGGACTCGCAGCAAGCCGCTCAGCTAGGCGGTTCATAAACCCATCACGTCGGGGTCACCAATTTGCCGCGATTGAGAGACGGAGACCCAGTTGGGTGCAAGCTAGATCTCTCTTTATTGTTCAATAGTTCTTTTTTATACCCTAAGTTATTCAACATAGGTCAGCGTGTAAAAGGCTCATTGGTTACACAGATAATAGCTTCATACATATTGCTAAAGCTGAGCTCCTAATTGGTTATACGGTAAAAGGCTATCTGGCTCTTACACATCCTGTTGCTGAGTTCCTTTCTAACCACAAGTTCCTTGTTTCATAGGCGAAGCTGGAACATTCTGGTCCGTTGCTCAAGATGCTTATCTTGTGACGGTAAACAGTCTTATTCAGCTAAAAGTTTCTTTTCAAAACACTCCCTTCTTCAAATCTTCTGCAGCTCGCGGTGCGCGAGCTCCAACACGTCTTTGTCAATCAGCTGGCTAGTACTAGGGGTTCTTTCAAAGGTGATCAAATCATTCCCGTCACAGCGCCTCAGTGCCCCTTGCCCACAGGGGACCCCCAGGGCTGGGGTTGCCCCAAGCCCACAGTGTGGAGCAGGCGCTGGGGCTCGGCGCTGCCCCCGCCATGGGTCCCCATCTATAATTGATCACCTAGAGGGGAAGGAAACACGATCAGTGCCGGGATGCGCCGCTCTGAGCCCTCCCCAGCTCATCGCAGCAGTGACCGGGCCAGCACGGGCCACTGTCACCCTCTTCCCGGAGGCCAGGCCCTGTGCTCCACCGCGGGGGCAGCCTGGGGACGGCTGCCACCGGGTGCTGGGGACCCTTGGGGATGCGGAGGTCCCCCGGTGCCCTTCACGGCCGCGGGGCAGAGGGAGGGGGCCGGGGTCGGGGGGCGTGGCCTGACGCTGCGGGGGCGTGGCCTACCGCGGTGTGGGCGTGGCCTGTTATTGACTGAGCGTGGTGTGCCGCGGTGTGGGCGGAGCCTGTAGATTCGTGGGCGGTGCTTGGCGCCTCGTGGGCGGGGCGTATCGGGGCGGGGCGGGGCCTGCGTCCGGCCGCGCCTGCGCAGTGCGGGTGCGCCGTGCCGGGCGTGCGTCCGCCATGTCGCCGCGCAATGGCCGCCGCACCGGCGCCCACCGGGCGCACTCGCTGGCCCGGCAGTTGAAGACGAAGCGGCGCCGCCGCGACCTGGACGAGATCCACGGCGACCTGCAGCCCGAGAACGCTGCCCGGCTGCTGCGCCAGGAGCCCGACCCCGACCTGCCAGGCTGCGCCCAGTTCTACTGCCTGCACTGCGCGTGCGTGGGCCGGGGGGTGGGGGGGGTGTGACGGGCCCGGGGGTGGGGGACTGGGGGGGCCTAGTCGTGGGGGGGCTGGGGAGGGAGGGCTTTAACCCTTGGGGGCTTGCCCTGGGGCTGGGGGTTGCCGTGGTCCTGTGGGGGTGGGGATTGTTTGCCCTGATCCTGGGGGGGTCCCGGGCCGGGGGGGGGGGAGGGGGATGTCCTGGTTCTAAGGGGTCCCTGGAACCTGGGAGGGGGTTGTCCCGGCCCTGGGGGGGGCCTGGTTCCTGGGGGGGGGTGCTAGTCCCGGCAAGGAGGGCTCTGATGCTTGGGGGAGGCTTGCCCTGATGCTGGGGAGTGTCCTGGTCCTAGGGGGTCCCTGGAACCTCGGAGGGGCTTGTCCTGGTCCTGGGGGGAGGTCCCTGGCTCCTAGGGGGGGGTTGTCCTGGTCCTGGGGGGTTGCATGGCCCCTGGGAGGGGATTGTTCTGGTCTGGGGCAGGGTCCCTGGCTCCTGGAGAGGGGCTGTTCCCGGTGAGGAGGGCTCTAACGTGGGGCAGGATCTTGTCCTGGTCTTAGGAGGGATTCTAGCCTTTGGGGGGAGCTTATTCTGATTTTTGGGAATCCTGGACCCTTGGTAGGGCCCTCCCCAGCCCTGTTGCCACCTCAGAGCCCTCTGACCCCCAGCCTCTTGTGCCCCCCAGGCGTTACTTCGTGGACCTGAACAGCATGAAGGAGCACTTCAGGTCCAAGGTGCACAAGAAGAGGTAAGGGGGGGCCTGAGCAGGGCTCTGAGCTGCCCCGTGGGCCTGTGTCCTGCCCCCCAGAGCAAGCTGTGGCCCCTCAGCCCCACATCATCGGGGTGAGGTGGGTGATGGTGTCATTTCTGGGACGCTCTTGTTTCGAGGGGCTGGGGTGGAAGGCTTCAGCCCTCCTCTCTGCCTTCCCCTCAGGCTGAAGCAGCTGCGGGAGGCACCGTACACGCAGGAGGAGGCCGAGCGCGCCGCCGGGATGGGCTCCTACATCCCCCCCAAGAAGGTGGAAGTGCAGACCCAGCCGCTGGAGGAAGTCAGCGAGATGGAGGCATCCAGCTGAGCATGGACTCAGGGGCCGGACGGCTCCGTGAGGGCATCTTTGTCCTCAGCTTTGTGAGAAAAACACGCCCCAGCGCAGCCTGCCAGCAGGCAAACGCACCGCTCCTCCCGACGGCCCTCCTGGCCAGAGCACTAACGAGGAGAAGGAGCCAACAAGACCCTGGGTGCCCTCGCTGTGTGTCCTCCTTTTCGGGAAAGGGGCAAGCCGCTTCGTCCCTAAGTGCTGGCATGACTGTATGCTCATCTCTTTGCTTTTAGAGCGGTTTTAGGCCTCTTTCCTTGGGTCAGAGGTTCACCCCGGTGAGTCACCCATTAAAATATGTCAACCAACAGGCCAGCGGTGTTGAGAGCTCTCTGTGAGCGTGACCCAGGCCCTCTGGAAGGTGGCAGCCGCCCCTCGGGGTGACAAACAACCTCTCGGTGTTGTGTTCTTCCCAATTACACAAAGGGAAATAAGTGCCAGCCCGGAGGAACGGCCTCATCCCGGTGCTCCTGCCCTGGCAGGGTGATGAAGGTCCCTGTGCATTGCCCTCCTGGCAGGGGGGGTCCCAGCCTCCTGGAAGCAGACACGGGGCTGCTTTTTGGGGGGGAATATGTGCTTGGGTGAACTCTTCACCAAGCACTTGGGTCTGTAGCGAGCAGCTCGTTGTGGTTCTGGCCCTGTCTGAGTCTTGAGGGGGGAGTGATGGTGTCTCCCCCGGCAGGGACACTTCTGGGCTCCTGTCCCTTAAAACCCGGCGCCTGCAAGTGATTTCATCTTCCCGGAGGGCTGGGGCTGTGTGTGTGGTGTGATCAGCCTCCCCCCGCCACGTCCACCGGCCTGATGCTGCTGTGATCCCGCCGGTCACCCTGCCTCTGCCTGCCCGGCTCTCGGGGGACTTGGTGTGACAGTGTCACCACCCGCTGCTGCCAGTTCCTGCGGGGTGGGTCTCTCCGATGCAGCAAAACCCTCAGCCTCGAGGTTCATCCCTCCTGGTGAGCTGGGGACAGGGCAGCAGAAAAGGCAGGATGACAACGCAGCTGTGCTCAGCAGGAAAGGGTTTATTTCCGTGAAAGGGTTTATTTCCATGCAGCCGGCCCGGATTTGTGTCCCCCCCCAGCGCGGGGAGGGATGGAGGAGACTAAATCACTACATCTAGCTGTTGGCATCTCGCTAGCGGCTGCTCCGGGCTGCGGCTCCGCGCGGGTTCGGTGGGTGCGAGGGGGCCGGGAAGGTTACAGACCCCATCCCAGCGGGATGCGCCTGCTCAGGGGACACATCGCCGACCCCGTGGCCCCATCTCCCCCCCGCCCCCCTCCTCGAGCCATCGTTGCAGAGGTCGGTCTGGTCCCAGCCCTCCCCGCCGTGTTACCTAACGGTGCTTGGCGCTGACCTCCTTTCTGTGGGATCGGGCTGGCTGCGGCCACAGCAGGGTCCCTGTGGGGACGAGGGGGCTGCATGGCTGCTATCAGGGTGCAAGGGGCCCCCCCCAGACCCCTCTGTTAGGGGGGGAGATGGAGACGGACGCGGCACCGGGCTCCACCGTCTGTCCGTTCAGCCTCTGGTTGTCTTGTGGCCGGATCCTGGTGTGTGGCAGCGGCTCCGTCAGGGGCTCAGCCGGCAGCTCTGGAGCCGGGACGTGGCTTCTCCGTTCTCCATCCCGGTCATTGAACCGGCTCCCGAAAGCAGGGACAGACAAGGGGACAGAGGCGCGTGTCCCCGAGCCCCGGGGTATCACACCGCCCAGGCATGGAGGGAAGGGCTGGATGTGGCGCAGATCAGCCGGAAAGGATCCGCATCCGGCAGCTCTGCTCAGGGGGGGACTGGCGGGTGGAGGGGGACCCCAGCACCCCCCTGGGGACCGTCCCCACGGTCCCGCTGGACCCCTCCTCACACCTCCGGGGGGGCTTTGGTGGGGCTGGCCATCCTCCGGGCGCTGTAGATGGAGAGGCAGAGCCCAGCGGCCGCCAGCAGCAGGGCCAGGGGGGTCAGCAGCCGCCCCCCCGGCTCGGCCCCGCGCCCCGCTGCCAGCTGCATCTGCGTGGGGAGAGAGGAGAGGAGAGGGGAGCTCTGTGAGACCCCCAAACCCCAGGGACGGAGGACCTGAGGCTGTGCCCTGAACGTCCCCGTCACACCCAGCTGTAAGGGTGATGGGGGCAGTTTTGTGGCCCCCCCGGGGCATCCAGGGGTGCTTTTGGGGTGCCCCACACAGCATTTGTGAGGTTCCACCGGCAGCACCCTCTCTGCCAGCCTGGAGCCAGGATACGGCCAGGCATGGCCCCCGTGGCCGGCAGGCCCGGTGTGCAGCGCAGGCAGGGTCCCGGGGGTCCCCACAGGCTCCCCTCAACCCTGCTCGCTCCTTACCTGGAGCAGTCGGAAGTACCCCGGGGTTAAGCGTCGGGGGCGGATGATCATGGCGCAGCAGGGAGCAGCAGGATCAGGCCCTTGTGGGGCAGCAGCAGCAGCGGGGCTGGGTCCCCCTGCAACCCCGGGACCCCCACCCCGACCACCGCAAGAGGGGTCTGCGTCTGTCGGCCGCCTGCCGTCCCCGTGGCCCCCTCGGGAAGGGCGGCACGCACCCGGCGAGCGCCGAGCAGCTGTCAGCCCCGATCAGCGCCCGCTGCTCCCCCAAGCGCACACGCCGGGGCGGGGGGAGACGGGCGCCGAGGCGCAGGCCGGGGGGGCCAGCGCCAGCCCAGGGCAGATCCGGGGGGGCAGGAGAGCTGGACTTGGTGGGGGCAGCCCCTCCTCAGGCCTGCATGTGGGGTCCACCCTGCCTCAGTTTCCCCACCTGCGAAGGAAAGGGTGGGAATTGTGCCGGGGGGGGGGTGTGACCTCCCCCAAAATCCCCCAGCGGTGAGGAGGGGGCTGAGCAGGGGCTCCCCCCAGGCTCGCCCAGGGGGTTTGTGGGGCCAAAGCTGGCTCCTGGGGGACACACACTAGTGTCATGAGTTCTGTTGGGACTCAGCCCTCACTGCGTGCAGTGGTCGGGGGCGGGGGGAAACACCTCCTCTCACAGCTGGTGGGAAACTGAGGCTTGGGGGGGGGTTCCCTGGGTGGGTGCTGTTTCCCCTGGGGGGGGTTTCGGCAGCCATGTGTCACCGTCCGGCCCGTGACTCACTGGGGCGCGTCGTGGGGCCTCGCCCCGCGGGGTCGTACTGGGCTGTACTGGGCTGTACTGGGCGGGCGGCCCCGGGCGCGGCGGAGGCCACGGTGAGCGGCACGCGGGTGCGCCAATGGGGCCGCCCGTCCCTGGCGCAGGTGAGCGGCCGCTCCCGCCGCCGGTTCCGGCCTGGCCGCCATGGAGCCCGTGGGTGCCTGGGGCCCTGCGCAGGCGGCCGCCTGGCTCCGAGGTGAGACCCCCCCCCCTGCACCCTGGCTGCCCCCCACCCCGGGGGGGGACCCCGCTGCTGCCCCTGGGGTGGGGGTCTGGGGTGGCTTGTCCTTGGGTTGAGGACACACGGGTGGGCTGGTGTGGCTGGGGGGGTGGCAGACCTTTCCTGTCCTTCACCCCTTGTCCCTGGGGTTGGGGGGGGGTTTGTCCCTGGATCTGGGGGGTGGGGGGGTCTGGCCATCGCTGCCATCTGGGCTGAGACCGGGTGGACTCATTGCACAGAGAGGGCCCTCCCGGCAGCCAGGGGTCACCCGGCCAGGGGCCAGCGGGGATGTCAGTGGGGGGGTGCTGTGTCCCCCCCCCCGCCGGTGTCCAGCTGGTGCTAGGGCAGGGCTGTGGCAGGGCTGGACGCGGCGGTGCAGGGGTACCCCTTTGAGGCCTGGGGGCTGTCGGGGCCCGACCTGCTGGGGCTGTCGGCGGGGACCCTGGAGGCGCTGGGCGTGCGGCGCCTGGGGCACCAGGAGCTGCTGCTGGAGGCCGTGGAGCAGCTCTGCACCCTGGTGAGTGCCGGCACCCACGGGTGCTGCGGGGCTGCCACGGCGGAATGGGGGGGACGTGGTGGGTCCCTGGGCTGGGTGGAGGGGGGGGACATGGGGGCACCCTGGGCTGGAGGTGGGGGGACACAGGGTCACCCTGGGCTGGTGGAGGAGGATGTGGGGGGCACCTTGGAGTGGGTGAAGGTAGGGACATAGGGACACCCTGCATTGGGTGGAGGGGGGATGTGGGGACACCCTGGGCTGGGTGGAGGGGGGACAGGGGGAAACCTTTGGCTGGAGGTGGGGGGGACACGCAGGGGCACTCTGGGCTGGGTGGAGGTGGGGACATGGGGCTGGAGGAGGCGGATGTGGGGGGCACCTTGGGGTGGGTGAAGGTGGGGACGCAGGGACACCCTGGGCTGGGTGGAGGGGGGGATGTGGGTGCACACTGGGCTGGGTGGAGGGGGGGACATGGGGGCACCTTGGCTGGAGGGGGAAGATGTTGAAAGCATCTTGATGTGGGTGAAGGGGGGGAAAACAGGGACACCCTGGACTGGGTGGATGGGGGGACATGGGGACACCCTGGGCTGGAGGGGGAGGATGTGGGGGGCACCTTGCGGTGGGTGGAGGGGGGACACGGAGGCACCCTGGATTGGGTGGAGGGGGATGCAGGAGGACCCTGGGCTGGGTGAAGGGGGGGCACGGGGGCACGCTGGGCTGGGTGAAGGGGGGGATGTGGAAGCAGCCTGTAGACCCCCACTGCCCTCCCGTCCCCTGGTGTCCCCATGTCCGTTCCCCCCCCACCAAGGACGTGGGGCTGACGAGCACCAGCCTGCGGACGCTGACGGAGAGGCTGCGGGAGCTGGCGCAGGACATCCAGGGCCTGGTGCTGGGGGGGGCCGCCAGCAGGGGCTACCCCCCGGCCACCCCTCCTCGCCCTCCTGGCCCGCGTCGTCGACCTGGTCGGGGCTGCCAAGGGGCTTTTCTCCTGGCTCAACAGGTCCGGGGGGGGTGGGGGCACCCATGGGTGCTGGGGGCACCTTGTGCCCGGGGCTAAGCTCTCTGCACCCCCCCCCAGGTACCTCTTCTCCACCCTCAACGACTTTTCGGCCAGCCGGGACATCATCCTGCTCTGCGCCCAGCTGGCAGAGACGCTGCAGTCGGTGGGTGTCCCGGGGCGGGGGGGCACACTGTCCTGAGGCCACAGTGATGGGCACCGTGTCAGGGTTGGGGGGGGTGAACCAGCCATCTACTCTCCTGTCCCCCAAAACTCTGCCCGCTGGAGGCGGGGAGATCTAGAGTGAGGGGGGATGTGGTACAAGGGGGGGTTCCCCACAAGGCCCCCCCCAGCTGGGATGGAGGCGGAGGCCACCCTGAGCCATCCCGTCCCGCTCAGCCCCATGTCTTGTCCCCCCCAGGACCACCCCGCGGCTGAGAGGGACAGCCAGATCCTGCGCATTGTAAGTGCTGGGTGAAGAGGGGGTGGTGGGCATGGGGGGGCTGGTGCTGCCAGGGCCCCCCCTCAGACCCCCCTCCCCCCCCCCCCGGCTGTCACCCCCAGTGCCAGCACATCGTGGGCATCTGCGAGAACATCGTGGGCTGCAGCCCCCCGGCGCTGCTGGACCGCAGGGCTGTGCTGCAGCGCGTGGGGCTGGCGCTGCCCCCCCGCCTGCGGGGCAGCCCCCCGCTGTCCCCTGACACCCTGGTGCTGCCCCCTGGCCTGTGGGGGAGCCCCCCAACATCCCCTGACACCCCAACGCTGCCCCACAGCCCATGGGGGAGCCCCCCGATGTCCCCTGACATTCCGACGCTGCCCTCTGACCCCCTGGAGAGCCCCCCGGCGCTCCCCACTGCCCTGCTGGTGAGTCCCCAGTGCCCCCCCACTGCCCCAGGACCCCCCAGGACCCCCCCGCCCCCCACTCACGCTTCCCTCCCATCCCCCCCAGGGCCTCAAGATCACCTCCACCAGCTCCTGCCTGCACTTCGTGTCTGCGACCACCTCAGAGGTGAGTGAGGGGCCGCCCCTCCCAGTCTGTCACCCCCCGCCAGGTGCCACCCTGTCCTTCAGTCACCCCCTTTTAGCGCCTGCCCTGGGGAATACCACCCATCCCAGCTACAACCCATCTGGCCGGATCCTGTGAGACTCTTAGGGCCCTAATCTGCCCCCACCACCCCCCAACCCAGAGCACGGTCTTGGCTGCCTGCAAGCTGAGACCGTGCAACTCATCTCATGAGTGAGCACAGCCTGGGCCGTGGTGGGAGCCACCAGCCGCTCCAGCCGGTGCTGTGCAAGGTCAGGCTGCCGGTTAATGGTTAACCCCCCCGGGATCTCCCCAGCCGGGAGAACTGTGTGGATTAGCTGGGGGGGGGCGAGCACCCTGGGGCCGGGTACCCCCGCTCCCACCCTGTCTCTGCCCCAGGCTGCCCACGGGGGCCACATCCTGCCGGGAGACGAGATCGTGCAGGTCAATGAGCAGGTCGTGGTGAGTCGGGAGGGGGGGACGCGGGCTCGGGCGCTGGCTTTGGCAATGAAGTCGTGGCCGGGGGAGCGCCGGCATGGTGGGGGGGCTGCAGGGCTGGGAGGATTCGGGGGACATGGGACCTGCAGCTGGGGGGTTTTGGGGGGACATCAGGAGGTTTGATGTGCAGAATGCAGGAGCTGTGGCTGGGAAAGGTCTGGGGGACACAGGAGCTGCTGCTGGGGGGGGCGGATTGGGGAATGCGGGAGCTGCAGCAGGACAGAACCTGGGGGATGCAGCAGTTGGGGGCGGGAGGGGGTGTTTTGGGGGATGCGGGAGCTGCTGCAGAGGAGGATTTGGGGGAGGTGGGAGCTGTGGCTGGGGAATTGCGCAGGACGCAGGGACCATGGCTGGGGAGATCTACAGGATCTGCAGCCACCTGGGGAGATCTGCAGGATGTGGGGTGCGAAGGAGCGGCCGCTGGGGAGGGTTTGGGGGATGCGGGAGCCGTGGGGCTGGGAGGGTGCATGGGGCTGGGTCTGGGCAGTGTGGGGCCGGGGGCCACGGGTCACCAGAGGGGTGTGCAGGTGGGTTGGACACGCGTCAACCTGGAAAAGAAGCTGCTGGAGAAGACGAGCGGGGTGACACTGGTGCTGAAGAAGATCCCCCTCAACCTGCCCGGCTCACCCCCCTCTCCCAGGCAGCAGGTAAGTGATCCCAGTGCTCCCAGTACAGCTCTAGTGCCGCACTGGGCTGCGCTGGGAACCAGGCAGGGGTGCTCAGAGCTGGGCATCTCCCATTATGTTGGTGGTCCCTAAAGCTCTGGGAGACTGCGGTGGGACGTGGGCTGGTCCTGACGCTCCATCCGCAGCTCCCGGGAGCAGTTTCAGACCCTGCGGATCCCCCCGGCACCAGGAACGGCGAGTGCAGGGGCAGCCCCGTGTCCCTGACCTCCAGGTGAGCCCTGTCCCCTGCCACCCCAACACCCCCAGCTCGGAGGTGTTTGGATGCCCCTTCCCAGCTCTTTTTTGGGGGGAGAGGTGCTGTCAGCGTGGCAGCTGCCTGTGAGCTGCCAGTAGTCTTAAGGAATGAAAAAAAAAAAAAGTGTCTGTGTTTGTAATTCATTCACTTGGTAACGTTTTAATGGGGTTGCAACTATATTTAGACATGACCCTTCTCCTCTCCCGGAATGGAAAGGCGTGCGCGGAGCCGGCGGCAGGGAAAACCGAGGGTGCCCCAAGGGAGTGTGGGGCCAAACGGAGCCCAACAGTGGGACCCCCGCAGCCGTCGAGGGGGTTTTTGGCTCAGGGATCCCTTCTCCCCCCAGCGCTGCTGCTGACTTGGACTCGGGGCCAGACTCGGCGCCGGACCCCGTCACCGACGAAGAGGACGGAGAGGAGGAGCGGGACTCCGGGCTGCCCGGGGGGGCCGTGGGGCAGCTGCTGGGGCTGCCCGGCTGCGGTAGGAGGGGAGCGGAGGGGGCATCCGGGGATGGGGTGGTTTCTTCCCCCAGGACGGGAGGTTGGAGCCCCGCTTGCTGTTTGCAGGTGCTGCAGAGGAGGAGGTGGCGTGGGAGGGGGGCACCCCGCCGCGCACCTCCTGCTCCCCGAGTGTCCTCGCTGCCGCTGGACCCTGCGTGGCAGAGCTCAGCCCCACGGTAGCCCCTGCCACGGGGTCTGGGGGTGCAGAGCCCAGGCAGCTCCTCGAGGAGGTGAGAACTGGTGGGAGCGCTGAGCCTTGGGGGGGGGCCTTGGGGAGACATCAATGGGGGACATGGACGTGCAGGACTTCATGTCCTGCCTGAGTTGGGAGGCAAAACACCCATCCCTGGGGGGGTGGAGGGTCCCCTCTGAGCTCGCTGCTGCGGGGTGTGTGAGTTGGGGGTCCTCCCTAAGGGGTTGTGGGTGCTGCTGGGGGGGGCTCAGCTAATGCTCTCCTGCCCTCACCCCCCCTGTATGATCCCTAACACCTCATCTCTGTCTCCCTATCCAGGGCAGCCCCCAGCTGGGACGGAGACCGAAAGGTGAGCGGGACCCTGCTGGGGCTGGGGGCTCTCCTGGGCTCTCCCCCCTGCTCCCCCTTCCCCGTTCCTGACCCCCACCCCCCCCCTCACTGCTGTGGCTGGCAGGAGTGGCGACCAGGCTGAGCCGCCGGCGGGTCTCGTGCCGGGACCTGGGCCGGGTGGACTGCGATGGCTGGCTCCTGAAGAAGAAAGACCACGTGGGCTTCATGGCCCAGAAGTGGAAGCGGTGCTGGTTTGTGCTGAAGGGCCACACGCTCTACTGGTACCACCACCCCAACGTGAGTGGGGATGCTGGGGGTCCTCGCTCCCTGCCTGGGGCTGCTGAGGCGGGCGGTGAACGTGGCTGTGTCTCAATCACAGGATGAGAAGGCTGCAGGTCTTATCAATGTGGCCACCTACGACCTGGAGAGCACAAGGGAGCAGAAGAAGAAATAGTGAGTGGGGTCTGTCTCACCCTGGACCTCCCAGCTGGTGGAGGAGGGGAGGATGCTGTCCCAAGGGCGCGTGCCGATGAGCCCTGCTGGGTGCCACCACCTGCATGTCCCTGCGGTGATGGCGGGGTCCCCACAGGGATGGTGGGGTCCCTGCAGCGCGGGCAGGACCTCCCGTCTTACAGTACAGGAGCCCACGCTTTGAGCAAGATGTGCATTGCGTTACTGGTGTTATCTGGGCCATCTCCGATGGCAGGGAAAAGCCCAGACC
Organism: Fratercula arctica; assembly: GCA_947846985.1. Taxonomy (NCBI): domain Eukaryota; kingdom Metazoa; phylum Chordata; class Aves; order Charadriiformes; family Alcidae; genus Fratercula; species Fratercula arctica. The sequence continues at coordinate 7,307,334 of CANTUZ010000018.1, forward strand.
CCTGCGCTGGATCGGGATGGGGGGGCTGCGGTGTGGGGGAGGCTGGACGGGGGCTCGCGGCTGGCTCGGGTGCCAGGTAGCCCCGCCAGCAAGGGCTTGTCCTCCTCCAGTGTGTTCCAGCTCTCCCATCAGAGGTACAAGCCCTTCGTCTTCGCTGCAGAAACGCTGGCTGATTTGAGCACGTGAGTAACGCGCTGGTCGGTGACAGCCTGTCCTGGTCCCACCACACCGGGCTGGCCATGACCCTCCATCTGTCTGTCCATCCTTTCCTTCCCCAGGTGGGTCAGTCACCTGGTAACAGCCAAAACGAAGTACACGCTGGCCCACCAGTCTGTCCCAGACAGGGAGGAAGGTAACAGGCCCTTCCTGGAGTGGGAGACGGGGTCAGTTCCCCTGTGGGAGTTGGGGACCCCACGGGGAGCTGCGGGCTGGGGGTCCTGGTGGGGCAGCCGTGCCTGGCACTATGGCCCCTGCTCAGGACCGCTGGGAGCTTTGCCGGTGATTTGGGGGATATGTGAGAAATTCTCCCTGAGAGGAGGGCGGGGGGATGCTCAGCCCTGGGGAGGGCTGGGGGGGGCAGCCTGAGGCTTCCCACTCCCACCGTCCTCCCCTATGGCCTCCAGACTGCTACAGTGAGACAGAAGCCGAGGACCCCGATGACGAGTCCCCCAGGCAGGGATGCGACTCGGTGAGTGGCCTTAGGGGAGATGCTGGGGAGGGGATGGGAGATCCATGTCTCACCTCCCGCCCCATCTCTCCCCCAGCCAAAGAAGAGGCTGCAAAATGCCCTGGAGAAAGCCCAGCTCTTCCCAGTCAGCGGGGAGCCAAGCAGCGCAGCCAGCAGCCCCCAGGGCAGCCCCCAGCCCTCCTCGCCCTTGGGTAGGTGCTGGGGGGTGACATCTGTCACCCTGTCACCTTGTGTGCACCTTAATCGAAGTTAGGGCCACCCTTTTGCGGGTGAGTGTGTGTGCTGGGGGGTAACTCGAGTTGTGATGTATTTGAGTGAGAACCATGTAGTGCCTTGGGATGCTCTCGGGGCAGGGTCAGATGTGGGGGCAGCCCCATGGGGTTTTGGGGCTGCCCCCCAGCTACGGTGCCCCTTCTCCTTGCCCAGAGCCTGCCGGGGAGGATCTCGAGTGCCTGATGCGGTGTCTGAAGCAGGGGGGGGTTTCCGTCATTGGGCGGCAGAGGTTCCTGACGCAGGAGCAGTGCCGCAAGTCCTTCATCCGGCGCAACAAGAACCCCCACATCAATGAGAAGGTGCACGCGGTGCGGGCCCTGCAGAGCACGCTCAAGGTGGGAACCCACAGCCCCCATGCCCCTCCCCCAAAACCCCCTGCCAAGGGGCAGCCACCCCAAAACGTGCCCTTTCTTTTGGCAGGCGAAGCTGGAGGAGCTGCAGGCCCTGGAGCAGCTGCTCAGCGACGCTGCGCTCACCTCGGAGAAGTTCACACGCTGGAAAGAGGAGCACCAGGAGCTGTACCAGGAGCTGCGGGAGTGGTGGGCACGGCACGAGGGCCAGGACCCCGATGGGGGGCTCGAGGCTGAGCACAGCACCCCCGAAGAGGCGGCTGAACCCTGACGTAACCTCTCTGGCACAAATCGTTGCTGATAAAAATCACGATGCTGCAGGAGCAAAGCAGGCGCTCTGCTAGGGGGCTGTATGGGGGAATTGGCGACATTTTTGAAGGTTCAGCCTCCAGCATGGACTTGCCGCAGGAGAAGTGGCTTCTGCTACATCCCCCCTCCCTGGGGCAGGACATTGCAGTGACAGTCTTGCTTTTTTCAAGGACATTTTGCCTTGGCTGTATGTTGGCAACGGGGGCCTTTTCCTGGAAGAACTTGCCCCCATCGTGCACACTGGCCCAGCCAGGGTCTCTTCTGCTGTAAATAAAACTGTGGCGACATGGGCTGAGGGTATTTCTTGGCACTGAAATGTCCCAGCCAGTGACACCCATGCCACGTGCCACTGTCCTCAAGGGGCTGTGGCATCCCTCTGTGCTCTGCTCCCCTCTCCCCAGCCCAGCTCGGGGGCGACGGCACCCACCCATGGGTTGGGGGGACAGGGACGGGCTCCAATGGCGCTGTGAGGCCAGGAAGGGTGACGAAGCAGGGAAGGTGTCCCGTGAAGGACAGGGGTGCTCTGGGGGAGCTCATAAGGGGCAAGGGGAGAGCGCGGGGCAGGATGGGGAAGGAGATGTAGTCACCCTGGAAATGGCAGAGGGGTCCCACTCCTCCCTGTGCCACCCAGCCCCTTACAGACATGCTACAGCTGGGTACGGGGATGCTCTTTATTTAACAGCAGCTGCAGAGGCTAAAACCTGCATAAGGATTAAAGCACAATCAAGTAACCGGCAAGTGAGTGAAAAATTAAGAGTGAAAAAAGGTAAAGATGGGGAACAGACCGACCTCTTCCACCCAGTGATGGTCCAAGGAGTGTCCAGGGGTGCAGGACGGCCACAGCAGGAGGCTGAGGAGCCGCTGTCACCCCACAGCGAGCAGCATCGTCCTGTGATGCTCGTGGCAGGAACCAGTCTGTCCCAGTGCCTCAATAATCCACCTCGTAAGGCGCAGCAGCCGGCCTCATGACGAACCCCCTCTTCCTGCAGAAGCTGGTGGCCAGGCAGACACCAGCCAGCACCTCTGCCCCTGCGCCGCTCCAGCCCAGGTAGGGACACATCCCCAAGTGGAAGCGGTCTGCCGGAGGGGTCTGCGGGCTGGCCAAGTCCTGCAGCACCCGATGAGCCATGTAGGAAGTGGCACCAAGGTACATGGCGCCCGCCAGCATCAGCAGGAGCCCAGCAGTAGCCACCAGATTGGGCTGTGGCGGAGGGGCCCACCACCGTGCCCCCAGCATGGCCAGGGCATAAGCCAGGGCCCCCAGCAGCAGCGAGCCCACAGCAGCCGCTCTCAGCACCCACATGGGCCAGAAATGGTCTGTGTCCTCTGGGAGGGTGCGACAGGCTGGGCCCAGCTGGGTGAGTGCCTCCACACAGCTCTCCCAGAGGCCATCACTGAAGAAGAAGTCGCGGGGGTAGCTGGGCCGCTCGGGCAGCTCCCGCCACCGCGGGGTGGCCGTGGCTGCCAGCAGCAGCACCCAGCCCATGGGGGCCAGTGACAGACCCCACACCAGGGAGAGGGTCCCCATCGCCAGCGAGGCCTCGCTGCCGGCAGTGCCACTGCTCCATCCGGGGCCGGGCCTGCCTGCGGAGGGAAGGTGACCCCACACCGCACGTGAGAAGCCCTGATGTGGCCAGGCATAACGAAGAGCCCAGCTCCATGGTCTCTCTACCACCGCCACCCAGGGCGGTGCTGACCTTTCCAGCCGAGTGGGCAGAGAGGGCTGAGCTGGGCCTCGGCCCTCAGCCTGGCCGCCTGGGATGGCCGGGGGAGCCCTGAGGGAGCGGGTGCCTGTACCGTGAGGGCGTGTGGGGGCAACGGTGGGGCTGGGACCGACTGGGGAGCGGGCAGGGCAGGCCCCGCTGCCTTACACGGGCCTGGGCTTGGCCTAGGCTGGAGCGGGCACAGAGAGCCCACCCGGCCCGGCTCCGCCGCCATTTATCACTGCGCATGCGCAGAGCAAGGCCCCGTTGCGCTCTTTCAGGCACCGCCCTACGGGTGGTGGCTGCGGACAAGCTTCGTCCGCCAGAAGCCGTCGAAGCTGCGGGGCGGGGGGATGAGCGTCCCGCTGAGCCAATGAGAGCAGGGCACGGGCGGGGCCGGCGCGTCCGATAGGCTGCGGGGCGGGGAAGGGCGGGCTGGGCTCCGCCCACTTTTCCTCTGCCACGCCCCCCTCGCGGCTGTAACGGTCGCGGCGCGCGGGACAGCGTGAGCGCCGCGGCGGAGGCAGGTGAGGGGGTCGGGCCCGCCTCGCCCGGGAGCCGTTTCGCCGCCGGGCCCCTCCTGTGCTCCTCCCTCGGTGAAACCGTCCCTCCTTCTCCGGCCCGTGTTGCTTGGCGCCTCCGTCCCCCTCAGGGACCGGCTTCCCCCGCTGCGTTCCACTCAGGGACCGCTGCTCCCCTCAGGGACTAGCCCACACCCGTTCCCCTCACCGGCCCCCCTTCCCCTCAGGGCCCGGCCCCTGACGCCCCTTCCCCTCAGGGACAGGCTCCCGCGGCCTTTCCCTCAGGCACCGGCCCCCCTTTCCCTCAGAGACCGCTCCCCCCATTCCTCTCAGGGACTGGCACCCTCGTTGCCTTCACTGGCCCCCCTTCCCCTCAGGAACGAGCCCCTCGGGGTCAGGCTGTGCCTTCCAGGCGGTTGTCCCCTCCACCCTCCTCCGGGATCACCGCATTCCCCTCTTCTCACCCAAATCAGTCTTCTCCCCATCCCTTTCCGAGGGGCGAGGGACTGCCCCCTGCACCCAGGCTTCACATCGCTCCATGTACCCGCCAAGCTCTCCCCCTTCATCGAGTGAAGCGCTGCTCCCCCTCTCTTCGTGACCCACTGCTCCCCTTCCTCTTTCTCATTCCATTTTTCCTTATTTTTGAGCATGTTCCTTCCCACCCCCTCTTCAGGGTCTGCCCTGTCCCCGCCGCTGGAAGGGGGCGGTTTGTAGGGTGGTGTGTGTGCTCTCTGGTGGTGCTGAGTGAGGTGGGAATGCTTTGGTTGCTTTGTCTCTTTTATTTCAAGAGAGCATGCTTGAATTTCCCTGTTACAACTGTCTGTAGTGATGGAGACTGAGATTTAAACTCAGATTCTGAAACATCCCTGAATTAAACATAATAAGCACTGTGTTTAGCTAGAAATGTTTTATTTCTTTGCTGAGTAAAATGCTTCTGATTCACTATCTATCCTATTGTATTCCCAATGTCTATCTTATATTGCAAAATCTGTATATATAGGTTTTCTAAGAATTAATGGTTTCCCTGAGCTTTTTGAATCAGTTAAGCAAAAATCTGTAAGAGTTGGGGATTTAGTATTTGACTGGTGGAGAGGAGAGGGGCCTTGAATTTCCAAGTGAAGCCCAAGAGCTGTAAATCATACTTCCGTCATCAGAGGCAGGAAATTCACTGCCTGAAGTACTCAGATTAGGAGATAAATTAAACCAAAGCTCTGGATAGATAATGAACAGCAATGCTAAGTTTTGAATTAATGCATTTCTGCATGTAGTTGCTCAGTGACCTCTACAGAGGGCAGAAATGAACTGGTTTAGAGTTAAGACTTTTAAAGGGAAATTTTTAGTCTCTGTAGACAGAACACCGGCGTGTAGGATACCATGGTGACTGATGTTCTATAAATAACTACGATGGGGATAACACATGCCCCAGTTGAAAGGCGCTGCCGAACTGCTGCGTACCTGGAGAATGTTGCAAACAGGAACTCTCCTCATTTTTCAGGCATGAGGAAAACCTAGAATAACTGCAAGGGGTTTTTAAGTATAGCCTCTGTTGCTGCGGGGATGAAACAGAGATACCCTTGGGAGGAGGCGCTAATTAAATATGAAATACTATGTTACTCTGAAAAGTAGCTGATCTATATGTACCCTTCACTTGGGTAGTGAGAACAGGGATTGGTTTATGCTGATTTAAAATATGATTTTTATTTATTGCCCTGTAGCTCACTGGATAGATAAGATGGCTGCTCTTGAGAAACATGCAGACCTGAGGCTCCAGCAGAACAATCCATTGGGTAAGGACAGTCATTTCTTTAAAGCCCTGCTGCTGTCGGATCCTGTTTCAGTTTCTCTGAGGAGACATATGGCCCTGAGAAGAGCTCTTTACAAAAAGCTTTTTATTAAAAAAAAAGAAAAAGTCTCATTCCTTCAAAATAAAACAATTGCACAGGTATGCAAGGGTAGAGAATCATTTGGTAATGAACCTATCTCTTGAGTGATAATGGATAAATTGGGAAGTGTTTTTAAAAGTTAATGCAAAAATGTATCTTGATGGGTATTGCTGTGTGCCAACATTGGTGCTCTTCTTTTTAGTTTGAGAGCATCAGCTGGGTGTAACATTACCAAATTTAGCAATGGGAATATAATTTACTGCTTTTGCATTCTGACTTCCATAACAAGATTGATTTTCAGTCTCCTGTTGATATTGACTTCCCTGTGCTTGCTGCCATTTCCTTTTGCAAAAGAGATTTCTTTAGCAACACTACAGGGAGTCAAGCAAGGATCAGTTTGGGTTTTGGTAGCACAGGTGTTTAGATATGGCTTAATTAGGTGTATTTAAAGGCTTTTCAGTCTGTTGGCTAAAACATAAATATCCCTGGCTTTTTCTCTCCAGATCCGAGCACCAGTCAGAAGAGTCATTGCTTGGAGACTGACTGGAAAACACCTATGTTGTCTGCGAAGTTCCAGAGCTATGTCAGTCGCTGTTCAAGCGTGGCCGACAGCAGGGATGGGGGCATTGGGACCTCCTGCTCGGACAGCACAGAAGGTGATGGCCAGCATGGGGTCACACAGTAACAGCCAAAGACTTCTAAGTTTTCTTAGAAGACCGAGAAGTGTTAAATAGCCCAATATTACTGAAACCTAGAGTGTAAGAGCCGGGGAAGAGCAGAGTCTGTAACGATGTTTGGAGACTATTTCAAAACCAGCGCCTCAGTACATAGATATGCTGCCTGAAATGTAAACAAGTGATTGAGGGACTTGCTGTTTCTCTAAGGTAGTTTAGTTATCTTCTAACTTCAGTAAGGTTTTTTAACTGACCAAAAGAGACACCTTGGTGATTTGCTGGTTCATAGTGACCAACAACTGATTTATTAGCAAGCCTGCTGTGTGATTTATCTTTTATTTTTTTTAAGAAATAATTTATAGGTGCCTCTAGAGACTTCAGATGAGTGCGCCTTTGTGCGTAAGTCTCCTCAGTGTTAGAGCTGTGTACTTCTCACTGAAGAATGCTGCAGCCTTGCCCTCAGCTGAGGCACGTTCTGTGAAATTGCTTGTCCCAGCAATCCTTTCCACCTTTATTTTCATGTTCATCCATGAAAGTGACATAAACCACTATTGATTCACTGATTTTTTTTTTTCAGCAGCAAGGAATTTTGCGTTTTCTTTTAAAAGAATGCACTTCACTCACTCATGCATTTCACAAGCTGCCCTGAGCCTTTTGAATGAGCCATAGATCTTAATAATGTGCAAGTTGAAATGAAGGCTTTTTAGAAAGTCTGGCTTGTGGAAATATTGCTAGAAATATTACTAGAGCACATGTTTTAAATGTCCCAACTGTCCTCTCTCAGGATAATAAAATATCCAGTTGCGTGCTGAGGACAGGGGAGATAATGATGGCCTTCTTGGAAATTGCCCTTCTGAACGTTCGTAATGTTGTAGTCTTGTTTGTAAGAGCTGAGGCTGAATTGCGGCACTGACAGCTGGCTGAAGCACACTGACTTTCAGGTCAGTACATTATTCAGAAATGTTGTTGTGACAACCCTTAGCACGCTCAAGGAACTGATCGCAGCATCTGCACGTGGCTGGTCAGGGAACTCGAGTTCCTGATAGTGATACTGGGGTATAAATTTAGGGGCTGTAAAAGGAAACAGTACTGTCTCTTCTGTTTGCCAAGGTGAACATGCTTGTGACAGCTTGGTAGCATGGTGTTCTCTGGAGTTCCTAGGCACAGCCAAGTAATGTCTAAGAGATTTTCTCCCCTTCCTGCTTGTTGTTGAGGAGAGGGTGTTGTGCCTTTATTGTGGTAGTTTGCCTGCAGTTTGACGGTCTTTGCAGAATCTGGTTTTGGTCGTATTCAGATTGTAACCTTTTATTCCTTCTTGTAACAATACTTTGAGGTTCCAAACAGGTGGAAGGGTGACCTTGCAGCCCTGATGTTGGGTTAAAGAAACACCATGTGGGGATGGGCCTTCAGCCAGACCCTTGAAGGAAACAAGTTTGTGTATCTGGGATAAATCTGGAATTACTGCGATACACAACGTATCAGGATGAGGAGTGAGAACAGGCACTTTGCTGTTTGCCTTTCTCAGCTCTTGCTGTTGCTGTATTGAAATCTGAGAGTTGCTAAGAATAACCCTGTATTTCCATGTAGCCAGGTTTGGTGCCCGTCTGACAGGACGGGCTCACGTTGGGGTGCGTGTGCTGAACTTTATCTCATTTCCTGTGGCAATAAGGTGAGAGCCATTACTCTAGCCTCTAGAAAAAGCTCTTTTGCTGCAGCGTCCTGGAGTAGTTCGAAGGTCAACTGCTTGGTGATCTAGCGTTCAGCTACGTTTGAAGCTCATCATGGGCTTAGTGAAGGCTCCAGTTAGCTTTGGTTACGGTTCAGAGTCGCTGAGCTGTGGGACGGGCAGAACAGAATCAAGGTCTCAGTGTTCAGCTGAGTAAGTTTCAGCCTTTTTATTCAATTTAAAGGACTTAATTTCTAAACCTATAGAAAGATAACCTTATTGATTTAAGATTTTACTAGAGTAGCTTAAAAGCAAGGGTTTAAAAATGTGTACAGAACTAAACTTGGATTCTACCTGTGGTTTACGGTGGTAGGAAAATGTCAGCAGGCTCCTGAAAGTTGGTAGTGAGGGGGAACATAGGTGTGCCTTAGTCTTGCTGCTGCTGCTTAGGAAAACATGTTCAGGGGGAAAAGAATTGTTTTTTTAAAATTCTTTCGGAAAGTTCAGCAGAAGAGTGGCTGTTCATGTCAGAATATTTTCAGGGTTGTAATTAGACCATCACTCTTCTTCTTTCCCTAGACTTTTGCAATTCCAGTAACGGTTCCTCATTCCAGCCCATCAAAACCCAAGTGGCCATCCCAACAGCCCATGTTATGCCTTCTACGTTGGGTGCTTCACCCTCCAAGCTGTGTGCTGCGAGAGACCAGAGCTATTCGCAGAGTACTTCAAAAACTGCTATGCCAGGATCTGCTTCTGAACACACAGGGCTTGGAGATTTTAATGCCGGGAAGTCTTCTCAGGTGCCTCCCAGGGATCTCTTGCGTCTCTATGGGACGTCAGGGGAAAATGGTTTTGAGCAATCCTGGCATCCCGTTTCTGATCACATGAGAACAGAAGATACTTGGAAGTTTGACACCCCGGCCATTGAGCGCACCCTTAACCAGTCTCTCTTTCTGGATAGTTTGTGCACTGACCCCCTCCACAGGTTCCAGAAGTTCAGTCCAAACTCTGGGGCAGCTGAGGCAGGAAAGGACCAGTATAAGGTGCTGCCAGAGAGTAAGCACGCAGTGGGAGCTAATGGAGTCTGTGAGCCCCAGGACGGAACGTGGATGAGCGGAAACAGACTGATGCCAACAGGACTCCAAGCCAACAATTTCTTTTCAAAACCTGTAACTCCTCCATCTCGAGCATGGACACAAGAAACCTGCACACTACATCCACACGAGAGGGTCTGCGAGCTCAATGCTTGGAAACAACAGCTGGAGAAAGTGCGATTGCAAGTAGAGCAAATGCAGGTAGGCAGCTGTTTGTGTGAACGTATGAGTTTGAGAGTTATGAATCTTTGACCCAGACTTATGAAGCAAGGGGGAAAATGTTTTGTTCTTCTCCCTGTCTTACACTGAAAGTCTCTTAATGATCTGTTTTTACAACATGTGGTGTCACAGGTATCATTTGACGTGCTGCATATGTAGAGCAGCACTGTATTATGTTACAGCGCTGCACAACGGTTCAGATCAAGAGGTAAAATACCCTGTCTGCTAGAAACTGCAAAGAAAAAGCACGTCAAGAAGTTCTTAAGTTTCTAGAATAATTGTATTCTGTATCTAGAGTTAGAAAATGGACTTTTTAAAAGATGCATAAAACTAACTGCAGTGTATTAGATGGAAGCAGTTTGTTTATCACCTCCCACCAGCTGTACCCTAATGGAGACAATTTGTTTCCAGTGAGCTAGCGCAGTGATCTAAAATTATTTGTTAATCTCCAGTTGTGCTTGGGCAAAGTTACTTGTTCTTGGACATCGACAGAGACTGAAATAGCTATGTCCTGGCATGCAGATGAGCACACAGCGTGCAAAATAGCTCTAGCAATGTTGCAATTACCTCTGTGGAGCACAAACCTCTCCCTCCTCGTTTTGTCTTCTCTTTCAGTTACAAAATGGAGGCGCCTGCCACCATCCCTCAATGTATTCTCCTTCGCTGCCTACACCTGATCCAGCTCAGTGGATCAATATCCTGAACTCCAATGAAAACCTACTCAAAGAGAAAGAGCTCCTCATTGACAGGTGAGAGTTTGATACTGATGCGCGGCTTAAGGACTCCAGTGCATTTCCCTTTGGAAAGGGAGGGTTTTGAAAGTACTGAAGAAAGCTCGTATCTCACAGTCCCTTTTATCTGATAGAGCTTTTTTGTTGCAAAGAACAATATAATGACCTTTGAGAACAGCCTTTTTTTTTTTTTTTTTGCATGAGCTCGCCTTCTTCTTGGTATTAGTATGGTTATCCCGAAGGGTTCAAATAAATCCATTTTGGTTATGGTTTTCTGTCTTCTATAAGGGATAAAGATTTCTGTTCACATCATGATTATCTGGAATGTCAAAGCTACAGCCTTTTGGCTTGAGGACTTTCTGGGAGCTCTTTGAGGTCTTTATTTTAAACTTGTTCTTTGTGAGTTTGGGCTGGCAAACAACATTTCTCTTAGCCAATGCTATGGTCCATAAGCTCTTTGAAAACTACCTTCAGCATTTGGACTGTAAATATTTTTTCTGCTTGCTCACTTTGAGTCCTCTGATGTCTGTTCATTTTACTCATAAACTCCGCAGCCAACTTGGATCCTCCAAAGCACGTAAGGCTTGTGAGTTTTATGTATAATCATTGCTGGAGGGGGGAACCTTTGAAAGGAGAGGAGGGAACAAAAGTTAATACCAATTGTAAAAGGCAGAATGGTTATCTTTCAGATTATTTCGCTGCGGATCAGTTCTGAGTTGCAGAATTGGCTTTCTGTTCTGCTTGTCACTGTATGGAGCATTAGAGTTGTGGTGGCACTGTTCATGTTGTATTGCTCTCTACTGTATGTTATTACCTGTTGGTTGTTTTCTTTTTTTTTTTTTTTTTTTTTACAGACAAAGACAACACATATCCCAGTTAGAGCAGAAGGTCCGGGAAAGTGAACTGCAGGTTCACAGTGCCCTGCTTGGCTGTCAGGCACCCTATGGAGATGTCTACATGCTAAGAATGCAGGTAATTGGATGCAACAGGGTGTCAGTAAGAAATATGTATTGAATCCCATGGGCCTACCACTTCTCATTAGGTGCTTCCTGAGCAGGAGGACCATGCAGAGTAAAATTATGCTTTGTATGGGATCCCAGTTACAAAAGATGTCAGAGATGACAGGTGACTCTTGAGATTTCAAGCCCTGAAGTACCATGGTTTGTTTAGAAGCTGTGCTAGTGATGCAAATGCCTGACACCACTGACAAGTGCTATTTCAGATACTGCAGCATATAAGATGGACTGAATGATGTTTAGGAATTAAGAGGGCTGGGAACACGGCTTTGAGACAGCGCAGCTGCTTAGTGCCAGTTTGTAATGAACCAAATTCATCGGCTGTCTCTGTTGGTAGGAGCTGCAGCGGGAGAACACGTTTCTTCGAGCACAGTTCACAGAAAAGACTGAATCCCTCAGTAAGGAAAAGATTGAATTGGAGAGAAAACTGGCTGCTGCAGAGGTGGATGCAAAGCTGATCCGGGAGTCACTGAAGGAAACTATGCAGAAACATGCAGAGGAGTTAAAGAAACAGGAAGAAAGGGTATGATCCCATTGCTCTAGAGATGGGAAGGTGCTTTTTCTTTGAGAAGCCAGAAGTCAATGTATTGCCTAGATGAAAGTTTTCTGTAGCAGTGTGTTATTGCAGGTATTTTCTGATGTCCTTGTAAAGCACTTTGGTTTATAAGCAATAGCCCTTTCTCCTGCGGTTAGAAGTATTTCGGTACCTCCTCTTTTAACCAGAGAAGATGCCTATCTTTAAGTGAGCGGAAATGCGGTTGAGTTAAGGTGATACTGTATTTTGGCGTTGAGTGCTATACAAAAAGGTAAATGAGTGGGCTTACAGAGGACTGAAGAATGGACAAGAAATTATATAAACTAGTATATAACTGTCCCTGCAGGTAAAGGGAAGAGACAAACACATTAATAACCTTAAAAAGAAATGCCAGAAGGAATCTGAACAAAACAGAGAGAGACAACAGAGAATCGAGACCCTGGAACGATACCTGGCTGATTTACCAACCCTTGAGGACCACCAGAAACAGAGTCAGAAGGTAAAACTTTGTCTGATTTGTGATGATAGCTCTTCACGTACTTGCTCAGATAATTTTTCTACAGCTGCAGATAATCCTCTGCGTAGCTGCCCAAGTAAAGTTGTGGTCTGGCCTTCTCAGAGGATGAATGTTCTGAGCTATAGCTGAGAAATTGCCGCATAGTTAATAAAAATCTGCCTTGCAAATGTGGTTGAAACATGGTGTGTGTGGTGAAACCCCTGGGAGGTCTCTAAAGTCTTGTGATGGTCTTTGTTGCAGCTGAAGGAATCTGAACTGAAGGGTACTGCTATGCAGGAAACAGTGCTGGCACTGGAAACAGAGCTTGGAGATGTCCGGGCTGCTTTCAGGGAACAAGAGATGCAGCTAGAAACCCAAAAGCACAAGGAGCTGGAGCTTCTTTCCACTGTGCGCAGGTAAAAATTGGGAGGATTAGAATAAGCTTCATCTTAGCACAGAAGTAATTGCTGCACAAGAGCAGTGATGATTCAGCCAACCACTGTCCCACCTGTCAGAACCAGGTTACCATGGATTTTTGATGATTACGTGAGTGCTCGCTAAAATGCCGTGTTCAAATTGAGTGTGCCAACAGTGGAGCGTGGGAGCAGAACCAGATGGCTGAAAGAAAGGGGGCCCCTGTTTTGTCACCTGGATTTGTCTGTGTCCTCAGTTTATCACTCTCAACCGTAAATCCTTGCAAAACGGATCTACGTAATCCGCAATTGTTATGTCTCTGCAAATGTGCCAATATCATGGGTAGAGCTGTATCCAGGGAGAGGGACTCCCTTCTTCACAACCCTTGCAGTTTGCAAGCTGGAATGCAAACAGGGCAACACTGTGACCTGATACGAAAATCATTTACCTCCTCATATTGTTTAGTGAGGGAAACACCCTAAGTAAAGCTGGCTTTCCCATGGTGTTCTGCTAATTTCAGCTTGCAGGACAAGGTGCAGCAGCGTGTAAAGAATGCAGAGAAAGGACCTCCTGCCCAGGACGGTGAGAGACAGAAAATAGAAAATGACTCTCTGAAGAAAGAATGTGACCGCCTCAGGAAGGTAACAGGCTGTCCCAGCTGGGAATCACACATTTTTCCTTCCACTGAGTCACACGAGGCACTAAAATGAAATCAGGGACTTGTGCAGTCATAGGCAGTCACAATTGCACTGAAGCAGCAGTTCCTGGAATTCCAAATGGAGGGGTTTTAAAAGCTGTTCTTGATGTGATGACTGTGCACTCCTATGGTAACGCTGGAGAGAAGCTGCAGAATGCAGAAGAGGGTAGAGGAAAACCACAAGAATGCAACTTCTCCGGTCTGTTTTTAGCTGGTAATTCTAATGGTGCCTCTTATCAGGTACCTTTCATCAGGAAATCTAAGTCCACTACTAACAGAGGTAGTGCTTAAAGCTGTAAGTGGACAGGAAAGAGAAGGAGAGGGGATGCTGTCCTACTGAAGGAGAAGTGCTGGTGGTATTACTGAGTCTGTGTAGCCAGTTCTGATGCCTCTGCTTGTGATTCCAGATTGTAGACAAGCAGCAGAAGAAGATGGAGCAGTTGTCCTTGCAAGTAAAGGTGAGAGGTGACTGCAGAGGGACCTAGAACTGAGAATCTGCTGTGAAGTGAGTTAGACTTACTGCTTTCCCATGGTCTGTTCCAGAACCTGGAAGAACAGGTGGCCCAGGAAGAGGGGACAAGCCAAGCTCTGAAAGAGGAGGCGATGAGAAGAGAAAATGCACTGCAGCAGCTCCGGACTGCTGTGAAAGAGGTCAGAGCAAGAGCATTTAGAGTGCCCAAGCAGAGCAGTTGAATGAACAATGGATTGTCTTTTAGCAAGACCCTTAATTTGCAGTCAGCAGCACAACCTCTCCTGCTTTCCTGCTAGTCAGTTGATCTGAAAGGAGCTCTTCTCTGTTCAAAAGCAGGAGGAGAGAGCCAGTTTCTGCCCTGGGAACTTCAGCTGAGGCTGTGGGTAGTGGTGGAGGATGCTGAGCTTGCCAGCTGGGGGCAGCAAGGTGGAGAGCCGAGTCCAAACTCGGCTGCAGCCCTGGCTGAAGGGCAGGGCTGAGCCCTATTCTCAAGCCCAAAGGAAGCCAAGCACAATGGCAGCCCTTGAGGGAAGGGATGGCCATTGTTGGGGTGAGTGGCTGGTGCACAACCTCCTGAAAGCTCATTTTGTTGCATCATGCCTCAGCAGGGACAGTGTAGTGTCATGGGGTGCTTCCTGGCTCAGCTTGGAGAAGAGAAGGCTCCAGGGAGACCTTAGAGCCCATTCCAGAACTTAAAGGGGTCTACAGGAAAGATGGACAGGGACTCTTTATCAGGGAGTGAGGGATAGGACAAGGGGGAACAGCTTTAAACTGAAAGAGGGTAGATTTAGATTAGATATTAGGAATAAATTCTTCACTATGAGGGTGGTGAGCCCCTGGCCCAGGTTGCCCAGAGAATCTGTGGCTGCCCCATCCCTGGAGGGTTTCAAGGCCAGGTTGGACGGGGCTTGGAGCAACCTGGGCTGGTGGGAGGTGTCCCTGCCCAGGGCAGAGGGTTGGAACTAGATGATCGTTAAGGTCCTTTCTAACTAACTATTCTGTGATTCTTGCCTAAGCCAGGAAAGCCAAATGCTCATACCCTGTAGGACTGACACTCGCTCATCTGGCAAGAGTGTGGAGGACTTGATGTAAACCTGCTGCTCCTACCCTTGGTGTTCCCATCATCATTATCATTGAGGAGCAGTTGTGTTAAGTTGCTTTAAGTGTGCTAGTTCTGACCACTAATCTGTGGTGTCCATTTGTTCAGCTTTCAGTGCAGAACCAGGATCTCATTGAGAAGAACCTGACCCTTCAGGAACGACTCCGGCAGGCAGAGCTAACAACCCAGCCGCTGCCTGCTGAGACAGCCCACCTTGCCCAGGAGTTGCATAGTGAGCTGGCCAGTTGTCTGCAGGATTTGCAGTCTGTCTACAGCATTGTCACTCACAGGGCTCAGGGCAAGGATCCCAACCTCTCTCTGCTCCTGGGCATTCGCTGTAAGTATGCCGAGTGATGGCAGAGCGAACCCTTTGGTTCCTGTGCTGCGACAGAATTAAATAACTCACACATAATGTAGCATGGAAGATTCTCATCTTTCTGGGATTCTGAACCTTTCTTCTGTTTTAGCTAGCTCTAAAGGTGCACGCTGTAATAACTAAATGTTAAGTAGTACCTCTCTCGCAAATGTGCATTGGTTTTTCTGTCTCACTTGCAAATGTCTGTGATCCTTGGTCAGAATTGCATGCAAGGTAACACCCTTCTCTGACTCCACAGTTGTGCAGCACTCTGCTAAGGAAAAGGATGACTTACTGAGCCCTGATGGACTTGCAAAGAAACTGGCAGAGGTGAAACAGCTTCACAAAGAGGTGGAGGACTTAAGGACAGCAATATCTGACAGATATGCTCAGGACATGGGAGACAACTGCATCACCCAGTAAAGAACACTCCTCAAAGTAAGACAGGAAATGAAGACTTGAAAACCTCGGGAGTCTAGCACTCCTATGACCCAAAACCTATTGAGCACTTTGCCATCCCTTTGCTTGGGTACAAGATGTGTGACTTATCCAATCCATGAGAAATCAGGGGGTTTGTTGCCAGAAGTGTTTAGCTGCTGACTGGCTAACTGGAATCGTTCAGGGCTTCGGTGTTGGGCTTTGCAGTAGCTTTGATCTTGTGGAATGTGTTTATGCTGTGTTTGCTGGAGCCGGTGTGGTCTCTGACGCTGGGAGACGAATTCTGAATTGCCTTCCAGGCATGTCAAATGCTGAACATGCACATGTGACAGTTAAAATCATCACTAAAAGGAAATGTATGCCCTGGTCTTTCTGATAAATTCTCTGTGCAGATCCTGTGTGACTAGTAAGACCAGAGGATTAGCAGAGTGTTCAGGGGATATCTGTGGACTTCATAGGCGAGCAGGTGTGCCAGTTATACCAGTGCTAATTACACCAACATGCTACAGGCTTGTCAGATCCTATGTGCACAGCTCTGGCTTGGATGCTTGTGTAGGTGTTCATGGAGCAGGACCTGCTTTGCTCAGGTAAATCCAACCAGACTCTTGCAGTCTCCAATGGAGTTGGGGAGTAAAGCAACACTAAAAGAAGGCTCTGAAAACACTCCCCCTGGGCACTTTTACCCCAGAAGCCTTAAGCCTTTTATCCCCCCTGAAACAGCACTCTGAGCGTGGGTATGATTCAGACTGCAGAGGAAGTGGATTGATGCTGAAGTGCCTTAATGTGCTAGAGAAACCTCCTGTCCCCATGCTGCTTCATGCCTAATGCATCTGCTGGCAGGGTGAGGAACGGCTGTTTCTTGTAGCAGCCTTTAGAGCCATCACAAACAGTTCTGGGGAGCCTCGAATATGTGTAGCCCCTGCCAGAGCCTCAGAGAGCCTCTGCGCCCCCAGGGGACCCTGCTGCAGGCCAGCAGGGAGACACCGCTGCTTGACTCTCTGCTTGCTAGGGTGAAAGCCATTCTGGTCCTATCATGGCAGGATGCCTCCGAGGGCTCTCCCTGATGCCTGCGAGGCAGTGACCACTCGGGCTTTGTTGCAGACCTGCTCTTCGTTCTCTGGGAGCTCCCCACTCCCCTTCTAAATAATGGGATTTCTAAATAAATCAGCGTGGGATGCAGTTCACTTTGTCACAACCCTCCTTAACCTTAGTGGCAACTTGTCCTGGTACTGAGTGCTTGCTTGCGGCAACGCTGTGGTGCTGAGGCTGGAACTGTTTTCATTTTCAGCTTGAGTTAAGAGCAAGATAAGAAGTCGGTTATGTCATGGCGGGGGGGGGGGAAATACTGCTGAAGTTTCTGTCTGTTTGGTTGTTCTTGGTTCATGTTGGGGCTGTGAGCCCTGTGTTTGCGAGAACTGCTTTTGTTATTCCTTTGTGTTAAAATTTAAGACCAAATATGTTTTGTTCTTAGTGTTTGGCCACCTCTGGTGATGGTGGCAATAAATTGATTAGCTTGCTGTCCCAAGCTGCCCCCTGCACGGCACGGGGAGAGAGTGCAGCAGCATCTGTGGGGCAGCCAGCTGTCCGCTCCGTTCTTGCCACATCTGGTGTATTATATTTCTGGCTGTTTCTGTTCCCAGGCTGCTGATGCCGTGTACTGAGCTAAATGTAGGCCAAGGCTATTTCTTGAACTCACTTGTCCTGGCTGCTGGGAGCTCTCTAAGCACTGGGGTGCAGAGCATCACCGGCTGTGACAGTTGCGCTCTCCTGCAGGGTGCTGTTTAGCACCATCCCCTTTCTCTGCACTCTTTGGGGTGCAAGATCTAGTTCCCAGGCGCCGTGCGGGGATGCGTTTGCCCTCTGCCCCTGCAGAGCTGGCTGTGAAATGGGATTGTGGCTGAAACCCCATCTTGGACCGTGCTTGGAGCCTTGCGCCTGGCCCTGTCCCAGCAGCTGGGCTGCCCAGGGTGGGGGGGAGAGAAACGCCCCCGCATCATCCCCCTGCAAAACTGGACCCGTCTGGCTCAGATGGTGATCCCATTTGCCATATGTGAGCGCTGCTCTCCATGCAGGGGAAATCTTGGGCCTTTCCTTACAGGGCATCCCAGGCAGGGGTGGCAGGACCATGTTCTGGCTCTGTCCTTTTGTGCTGTGTGTCCCCGCGTCGCGTTGCGTGCGGTGTATTTATACCAGCCTTTGTCTCACCCGTTTGTTTGTACTGAGTGTTTCGAGTATAAAATAAAGCTGCTCTGCTCCACTCCTGCGAAGCGGCTCGGTACCGGGGCGGGGGGGCCGGGGCCGGGCCTCGCCGAGGCCGCATGCCCGGGCCCGCCGGCCCCATTGGTCCCCGCAGTCACATGCCGGGCGGCGGCGGGGCCGCCTGCTCCCTCCCTCCGAGCCTCCCTCCGCCGGGCTGAGCGCAGGGAGCGGCCGCGATCGCAGCATGAGCACCCTCAAGGTCTACAGCACCTCGGTGACCGGATCCCGGGAGGTGAGCGGCGGTGGGGGGTGCTCCGGTGGGGCAGGGCTGGGCGCCCCGGGGTCCGTTTTCCCTGGGGTGAGCGTCTCTTCTCCGTGGAGCTGCGAAGCGCCCCCGCCCCATCCTAGGTGTCCCCTCCCCTGCTCAGGCAGCACCGTTTCCTTTTTTTCCCTTTTTCCCCCGAATTCATCCTGCTGTGTTGGGTGACTCCCGTCTCCCACACAGGACCACACCCGGTGGCCAGGTGGGGACTGGACTGTGGCCCATAAAGAGCGGTCACTCCATGAGTGCTGTGCTGAGTGTGGCTAGCATGCTGGGGTGCCTGCCCACCCGTCGGGCTCCTCTCCAGCTCCCCATAACCTGCCTTTCCCGCCCGGATTCCAGATCAAATCCCAACAGAGTGAAGTAACCAGAATCCTCGATGGGAAAAACATCAAGTATGAGCTGGTGGATATCTCCCAGGACAACGCTCTCCGGGAGGAGATGAGGGCGAAGGCAGGCAACCCCAAAGCCATCCCGCCCCAGATCGTCAACGGAGACCACTACTGTGGGGTAAGGCTTGTGCTCTGCACTGGGGATAACCACCATGGGGACTGGGTGGTGGGCAATAATCCTCTCCCCTTGGTTTTGGTACAAATGGTGTCAAGAAGCCTTTCAAAAGGCATCATGAGGTGCGCCTTGTCCGTGCTGCCAGGGCTAACGGGTGTTCGGAGCATGGTGGCTTGTGAAAAATGTGACCCAGACGGGGGGACTCTGGGTGACCATGGGCAGGGGGGCTGTGCTGTGCGGGGCTGTCCCTGCTTTGCCCTGTCATGCTCCATGTGACTGTCACCCATGCTGTGAACCAGTTTGTGCTGCGTGCTTAGGGGACCCCGCACTGCCTGACCTTTGGGAACATGCAGCTCCCTCTTGCCTTGTGAACAACCGTGTGGCTTTTCCCGCAGGATTACGAGCTCTTTGTGGAAGCTGTGGAGCAAAACACCCTGCAGGAGTTCCTGAAGATGGCCTGAGCCCCAGGTTCCCCTCCCGTCCTGGACTCTACCTGCATTCCTGAGCACCCTCATCTCCGACCACCTTCACTTCCAGGTTGTCAGCACTGTCCTGGCACCATGACCTGTATCCCAGCATAGGGAAACCCGTGACCAAAACTACTCATTGCAGCTGCCTACAATTCCCTCCTGCCTAACCCTGATAATAATTTCAGAGGGATCCAAAGAAAGTCTGACGCTCGCTGCGCATGGCCTCTCAACAAAGCTGGGCCTGGCTCACACCGCAGCTTCCAGTGCCTCTGTAAACAGCAAAGCCTCTGGGGCTGTGCGAAGTGCAGCCGTCCATCAGCCCTCTCCTCTGCAGGGAGAGCTTCTGCTTCAGGAGGGAAGGGCTTAGGGTTGCATGTTACTTCCCACTTCTCCCAGTTGCTGTTAAAATTGTAAATCCCGCTGCCTCACTTCCTTTTTCTTTTCTTTTTTTTTTTCATCTCAACTGCAGAGATTATGGCAACTAAGTTGATTTTTGTTTGTTTTAATTTAATGCAAAAATACTGCACAAAGCTGGGGTCTGACTACCCACCGTGGAGAAGGCCAGGGGCAAATGCTGGTGTCACTTGGCAGCTGCCCGGGGAGGATGGATGGCCCTAGAAGTGGGACCTGCACTGCTCCATCTGCCCTCTGCTGTGATGCGGTGCCAGGGCTCCCTTGTGAGCGTTAATGGCTCAGGGCTGCTCCAGAACAGCTGATGCTCCAGCTGTCTTACCTTTCCTCTTTGAGTTGGCTTTTTTGCAACCCGGACCAAGTGCATTTTGTTTTCCTGCCAAAAAGTGAGTTTATAACCAGTGTTGTCTTCCAAGATGCTATTAAATGTTACTGTACCTTTCACGTCGGTACTCGTGGGTTTCTTTTAAGTTTGGTTTTATTTTGGCTACAGGTTAAACGTCACCCTACGTAAAGATTGTGAGTCATTTCCAGCTCAGAGAACCTGAGTCAGTTGTACTTGCCGCTGCAGCCTGACACACAGATCTTAACACCTTAGATTGCTGCCGCTAATCAGAGGCTCACAGGACTTACCTGAATATCCTACAGCACAGTAGTGACAGGTACCTCTCAAGCATTCCTCTGTGTGGTAAGAACAGCAGTCTTGGGGGAGGGACATCTTCAGCCAGACATGAGAGTGAAAAACGAACCCCTGGTACAAAGACTACCTGGTCGGTTATGGAGCAGGATATAGAGGGGCACTGGAAAAACCTGCCCTGTAGGAGGGTCCCCTGTACACTCCTGTACCTGCTATGGGTGGAGAAAGGAGGAAACTAACTTAGAGCAGTGGCGATTGAGTTAGTGGTCACAGAGAGCCTGTGGAAAGGGCTGGTTTGCATGAGTGGTGTTTCCTGTATTTGAGTTGCGCAGGGTCCAGCTCTGATCAGAGGGGTCTGGGAAGCGCTCTGGACATCCTGCCCCCTTCCACAACAACTGCACCTTTGCAATCTTAATGGAAGTGGAAACTGCAACTTAAAGGCTCCCAATAAAACAATTTAATGAGGGCTGTGTCTCTGCTAAAAGGGAACCTGCCAGAAGGTGCTGCCTCGCACAAGTGGGAGTGTCATCAGCTGGGAGTCAAGTGGGAGCTTGTCACAGCTCAAACAGGAAGAATGTGCAGCGGAAAGGGGACTGGGGAAAGCACAGCCCCAGCCCACGGGAGAGGGAAGAAGATGCTTTACTCAGGGTTCAGCAGAGAAGCAGCGAAGGGATAATGCTCTTCTCCGATGACATGGTGTCCTGTTGCAGCATCCAGCTCCTTGCTGCAGCAGGCTGCTGAGGAAGGGAGGGGAGGCTAGCAGCTCGGGGCTGTCGCAGGCGGGCTCGGCGTGGCTGCGAGCCTGGGCCCTGCTGGAGCTGGGGGCTGTCCAAGGGAAGGAGTTGTTCACGTACAGGAAACCCAGCAGCAGGATCTGCTGGCTGAGATGGGTCTGGCTCAGTCCCAGCATTGCAATGGCTCAAGGCCTTTTGGTTTAGCTTCACCAGGGACTGTATAACTGAGCCTGTTTCTCTCGTGGTCTAAGTGCAGTTGAAATCTCTGAGGACCAGCTGTGTGTGGAAAGCAAATTGATCCTGGCTGTTTGTCTGTCCTGCTATAGAGAATCCCTGAGCCCAGCTAAGCAACTGCCTGGTAACAGTGTAAAGCTGGCGGCCTTCCCTGGGCAGGGATCAGCCTGTGTAACCTTCAGCAGAGGTGAGAAACCAGGGCTTGGGTTTGAGCTGATACAATGCCCCTGTGTTAGAAGCCCACCTGTCTTGGGGAAAAGCATCCACTCACGAGGCAGCAGGGTTGGGCCTGGCACCCGCTGCCAAAGGGAGGCCAAACCCCTTTCTCTGACCTCTTCTCTCTGTCCCAGGTAATGGCGCAATGAAACTAAATCTGGACAGACAACCCTCTCCTCTATTCCCAGCCAGGGTAGGTTATAACACAGCTAATGGTGCAAGGCAGCTCATTCCTCTTGCAGGGCTTGGGGCGAGCACCTCTTGCTAGGAGCTGCTAAGCTGTTTGCAGCCCTGTCCCCTCTTGTTGGGAGGGGTGTCTTCTCCGCAGCAGCAAGGAGGCATTGGGGATCAGGCCACATTCCTGCAGGCTCCTGGAGTTGTCTGTGTACACCCTCTGGGGAAAGGTACTGATGATCTCATATGTGTCGGAGTCTCCACCCCTAGGAAAGAACAGCACAATCTTTCCTACATACAGGATCCCCCAAGGTTTTGTTGAGATGCTCTGGCTGATCCAGCTGTGGTTAGGTAAGAGCAGAGGGAGAGACTGTTTCACAAGCACAGGCCAAGCAGAAAAAAAGGGCTTCCTGCCCAAACTGAAGACAGCCAGGCACAGAGCGGCCATTCCAGGCTGCACAGCTGTAGTGGGGAAGGAGGCTCTTGCATCCCAACAGCAGTGATCTCATCGTGGCTTTGGACCAAGGCCAGAGCTACGGCCCACAACAGAAGAGGGGAGAGCAACAGGGTCCCCTCAATCATCTGGAACTGTCTCCAAAGCCCTTGGGCAGCACTGAGTGTGTTGGGACACAGAGCTGGCTGAGCAAAGGGTGGTGTTTGTCCAGCAGCAGCTCCATCAGCCAAGCTGAAGGCTGCAGCTTAGCTTCAGGCTGCACCAATGCCTTGGGAATGGGCGAGTGCTGCTGAGCAGCTGGAAGGAGGCAAAGGCATTGATGGACCTGGGTCAGATGGCAATCTTGAGAGGACAAAAGAGGCTTATCTCTGCTGCTGCATCAGCTTTTTGGGAAAGGTGGGGATTAAATGCTCTGAGCTAAGTGTCACCCTGGCAGTGCTGCCCAGAGGGCATATCTGGTGGTGGAGCTAAAGCAGCAGAAGGGTGCCCAGCAGCTCCTGGGGCTGGGACTGTCACCCTCAGCCTGCTCAGCTCAGGCTGATCTGTGTGAAGCAGAGCTCCAGGGCCTTCAGCCACTGCTGAGAAACTTTCCCTGGGACTCTATGGAGCCAAGTGGGGAAGAAGGGGAGGAAGCCCTAGGCCTACCTGGTGTCGGCGAGGTGCTGGCGCAGGTCCCCTATGGTCTCTGTGAACAGCATCTTTACAATGTACGTCTGCTCCCCGCTCTCAGATTTGATGCGGAGGGTGCAGACATCAGGGGCAGAAGCTTCAGCCGTCTTCATCCTGGAGGTTAGAAAACCTCCTCAGCTGCTGGTGGCAGAGCCCCTGGGCTGCCAGGGTGATCTGAACAGGGGAGAGGTGTTCCACGTTTGGGCACGTCCTTGAGATGAACAAGGCCCTGTCTGGTCGCAGGCGAGCTGAGCAACTCATGGACCAAACAGCTGCTTTGTTTTCACTGCTTAAAGGTGCCTCGGAAAGAGGGTTGCTGACCTTTTTTAGCTTTTTCATTTTAGATCAGGGCTGACTGATAAGTACTTCGCCCTACTTTTTTGATTAAAAATAATCTGCGTAGGGGTTTTTCATTAGCTATTTGGGTCTTGCCTTGCCAGAAGACTGAGTGGAAAGTGTTGTTAGTGTGACCTCCCACTTGGGCATCAGTTTCCTGGAGGAATTCTCCCATTTAACATGACCACAAACAGCTTTTTAGATAGTTTCAAACTCTTAGGCCTTGGCTTGCTGTCCGGAAAAGTATTTCACAGCAATGAGTAAGTAATATTTTGAACAACAGAAGCTTTTGTTAGAGATGTAAAATATGGCAGGCTTACCATGAACAATTTGGTGGTCTTCCCAAAAGACCAAACTTGGCCTTTTTTTCTAATTATTTCTGAGGTATCAAAGGGGTGAGTCCATTTACTTCCTCAACTAAAAGCCCTGAAATAAACCCTCAGTGATGAAATAGGAGGAAGATGAGAGCCTGACAGGGCAGGGATGAAGGGGCCTGTACCTCTCCAGGGCAGACAGCCTGGGTGTCTCCACCAGGATCTCTTTGCTGCTCCGCACCCCATCAGCGCCCTGAAACCAAACCAGGTGAGTGTCACCGCTGCCTGCTCTGCACGGAGAGCAGCCAGTGCCAGGAAAGCCCAGGAGCAGGTCCAAAGTGCTACGTGTGCTCTGGTGGAGCCTCTCTGGGAGGAGGAGGTTACACAGAGCTGAGAGGCCTGAGGAGGGAGTGCTGGTGCTGTGCAGGGTGCTGAGCCGAGGGAATTGCTGCCAGGCTCATCCTGTGGGCGTTTGGGGGGGTTCGCTTGTACCTGCAGTGCTGCTCTGGCTGAGCCTTGGGCACCAGTCGCTTCTCCGTGTTTTGAGGACTTTGAAAACTTGCTGAGAAGCTGCTCCAAGGAGACTTTGGGACCTGCCAGAGCAGAGGGGAGATGTGTCCATGTGTGACCTTTTTGACAAAACCATTTTCCCCCAGAACAGGGTGATTTGGTGAAACAAGAGAGCACAACAGCCGACAGGGAGAGCTCTAACCTCCCCTGGCTAGGCTGAGACTGGTTCTCATCTTCCCCATCGAAGCTTGTCCCACTTTCTGGCCTGCTAAATGTTTGTTTGTCAACATCAACAGTGAGCAACTGTGCAGCCTCTTCAGCACACAGCTGGGATGCATAACTGGTAGAAACCTGGTCAGCCCTGCTGTGTACAGGGAAAACTGAAACTATGACAACTTTAACAGGCTTGGAAATTTTTTCATCTTGTGAGGGTGTGTTTGTAGGCGTCTGTTCCTTTTTCTGTGGTGGCACTGGGCAATTTTGTTTTTTTACTACTTGGATAAAGGAAACATTTAGCACTTCTGTTTGTGAATGGCCTTGAGATGAATGAGCAAGTAGTACAGTTTTATACAAATAGGAAGATGTTGCTGATGGGCAATGCATGTTTGGATTGTTTAGTTATGCATGCACAAAGCCACTATTTTCTGTCTATGTGACTGCATTTGACTTTCCAACCCTGACAGGTATTTCTTACACAGACTGCTAGAGTCTAGAAGCAAAATGAGGAACCTGTGGCCTCACTTTATGTCCCATATCCTCTTAGGAAAGTCTGAAGAGGAATCGTCCCATATTCGGTACAGTTACGATCAGTCTGGCTTGAAGATGTCTGCCTTTATGGAACAAGCTTGTAGGAGAACCAAAGGTTGTTTGCAAGCTACCTCAGCCCAGATCTGCAGGGTTCCCCTCCTACCAGCTGGACGGCCCCGGTAAGGTTTTGATTCTCCTCTTTGGGAGTTAGCTGCAGTTTTGAGGCAGGCTTAGGAATTTACCTGGTATCTCAGTGGTTTCCTGCACCTCACTTGATTTTGAATGGCCAACCACTTGGCCGTGGCCAGGAAAACTCCCTGGAAGGTGTCTCTCCTGAAATACCATGTCCCTTCTGTCAGTGACCTGTTGAATTAAGGCCGACTGCCATAAGCAAATCTGACTGTTGTACAAGCTTGTTCTTACTGAAACAGAGCACAATAAACCACAGCAACAATAACCAAGAGTTGTAAACCCTAAATGAAACCGAGAGAGCTGCTTCCTCAGAAGCTGCTCCAGCTGTCCAAACTCTGCTTGGACTTGACCTTTCCTCTGTCTCTGCTTCTGCACTTGAAAACGCTCTCCAGGTGGAAAGTGATGTGAAAGCGGCAGATTGGGGGTGGAGAGGGATTTGGCAGTAAGAAGCTGCAGCGGGGGCTGTCAGATAGCTCTGACACACCAAGGAAGGCAGAGTGCAACCTTGAGGCCCCCAGCAGTGGCGAAAACTGTATAAATAGGGGTAGACTTTCTGTCTGGGTTCCATTTATGTTCTTACACCTGGCTGGCCATTTCTCAGGTGGATGCACTCTGTGTCCATATTTACCCCAGGTTACTGTACTGTCCTGTGGCTTCCAGATGTGGCCAGCTGCGCACAGATTATAGGGAACCACAGCCACAAGAACCTTGCGCGTTTCCTTCCTCTTCCACCTGAGTTTCTAACTGCCACACCTACCAGCCTGCTCTGGCTGTCCTGACCTCATCCTCACCCATGCAGTTGTGCCCTGCTTTCTTCATGGCAGTGGGTAGGTGCACCCTTCTGGTTGTGCCTGCTTACGTTTCGGATGCACTCAAAGACCTAGATTAGAGTCCCCTGAGGCCCTCTGCCTGAAAATGTGGCCTTGGCTTTTTGCCAGTTCTGAGAAAACAAAAAGTGGGACCCAAAAGAACCTCAGGTGGCCAAATCCATTTAAATTGTAGAAAAATAAACTCTCCTGGCATCCTCCTTGAGAGATACTTGTTCAAGCTGTTTTTAAAACCTTTTCCAGGGGAACTATTTAAGAACTTTTTTTTCTCTCCTTTTTGTTACACAGCTCTTAAGAGGCTGCACGTACTACTTCTCTTCTACAAAGCTTGCTGTGCTCTTAGAAGTATTGTTCCCAGCCAAGAATCACCGAGACAGAGAAACCGTTCAGTCATAACACCAAAATGCTCACTTACTTCCTGTAACGGCTCTAACAGGTGTGCTCCCAGCCACCCTCTCCCTGAGACAAACATACACAGAATTAAGCTGCATGTATGCTGTATTCAGAAACCTCAAACTTAATTTGTTGTGGAGAGCATCCAGCAGACTAGTGAAAGAAACCTGAACCATTTTCTTGGGAGGCAAGAGAGCAGTTCCGTCCAAAAAGTTGATAAACAGGGTTTTGCACTGCTTACCTGCAAAGGGACGCCATCTGGGTAGCGCATCTGCAACTCTGAAGGGAAATAGCCATCCATAATATCCTGGAGGCATTGCTGAAACAAAATGAGAGCTCATGGTCATACCTCAGACTTCCTATTTATCTCATGACAGATACGTTCCTTCTGGGATGTTCCTATTTGAGTTGTTATTGCCATGCAGAAAAGTCTGCAAAAAAAGACCCAGAATCTCCATCTCTAAAAATTATTAGACAATGATACAGAAGTCTTTAAAGGCACCGTGGGAATGGCAGGTGAGAAGCTGGAGGTCTCAATAGCTGCTCCTTTTTACAACTGGAACGAGCTCACAAGCTCTGTTCCTACACGTGCCCTTTCCTGAGGCTTAGGGAATGACAGCAGGATGGTTCGAAGTCTCATTCCTCTACAGACCTTTCCATACCTGTGTGGATGGGTCCTCATAGGGCCGAAAGGGTCCGTTGAACAAGATGATCCCATTTTGATACAGCGTAAGAGGGAGAGGTGCTGCCTGTCTCAGCCGAGCACCCCCAGGCGTGTGCTCGACTTGAGAAATGCCTTCTCCAGCCAGCACATTCAAATCCTTCACGTTTTCCAAGATTAAATCAAAATCAATCTGGTGTTTGGAAACAACTGCTTCACCTGTGGCAAAGGGATTAGAGTTACAGGGGGAAGGGGGTGCCAGCTAAGCAACTTGCACCTCTGTGTGGATGCATTTGAGGTGCCTGTAAGTCCTAACGTTTTGGGACTGTCTGTGCTGCTTCTCCACACTTCGCCTTTCGCACTTTTGCAAAGCGTGGTGCAATACCGCTGCTGTGGTGTGGCCTTGCCAGGTTTATATGGGTGTGGGCGAAACCACAAGGGCAGGGCAGCAGGGAAACAACCCTCTTGCTACAAGTTAATGTAACTCCAGAGCCAGCTACAGAGCAGCCAGCTCTTTAGAGACCACATTCAGCTCCTTGTTGTTGGTTGTAATTTCAGGAGCGTTGTGTCGTCCCTTAATGTGGTGCTGTAAAATGCACAGAGTGAGGAACTCGACTAGTTGGATTAACTAGATTGGATAAATGGATCAGGGCAGACTCGCTGTAGAAATGTCAGGGTAAACACAGCTGGCTGCTCGCCACCAGCAGATGGCTTGCTCTTGCTGGGGCGCTGCTGAGGATGTTTACTGGGTGTTTGAGGAGGGTGGTAGGGTGAAGCAGTAAAAGAGGTTGTGGTGGGACAGAATGAAATCAGAAGAGGAAATGAAAGAAGAGATGTAGGCAGAGGTAAAGGTGTTGGTATTTTCTGTTCTGCTTTTTTATGATTTGATAATGGAGGGCAGGGGAAACCTCCCTTAAAAAGGGTGAGCTGAAAACATTATAAATTCTACTGCTTCCGTTGTCTTCTACCCTCCTGCATCTAAGGGAGGGAAAGATTAGTTAGCCAATATTTGCATAGTGGTTAGGAAGCGGCATTAGCTGTACAGGCCAAATATTATTCTTTTTTTTTTTCTCCATTACCACTTCCTAA
Source organism: Fratercula arctica (assembly GCA_947846985.1). NCBI lineage: Eukaryota > Metazoa > Chordata > Aves > Charadriiformes > Alcidae > Fratercula > Fratercula arctica. The sequence goes on from CANTUZ010000018.1 coordinate 7,335,063, forward strand.
GAAGCTATTGCCAAATATGCTTGGACCCCATACAGCACAATCAGGTCTCAATTAAACCACTCACGTGGTGGTTGGGAGGAAGGGCAAACAATACTCTCTGATGGAGCCAGACAATATGGGTAAGTTACTACAGCTACTATATACACAAAGCATCTGATTCCGTTTTCCACCCATTTTTACGTCAATGTTATTAGAGCGATCAAGCTTCAAACGTTTAGAGTATGGGAACTCTTCAGGAAGCAGCTGCTGCGAGGGTATCCTTCCAAATGGCTGAGCCATCAGGTTCTCTGCTCCTCCCCTAGACAAGGCTTACAGAATTTAGGTGTATAAAATACCAACATTCTGCCTGGCTTAGCTCCTGTTAAATTGCTCCATGTCTGTGTCCCTGAGATGGACTGATGTGAAGACCTCAGTACAGGATCACAAATTCTGAAGACCCAAATTGTGGGTCTTGGATGCTTCTCTACTCTGGGGGAGTATCATACCTTCTCTAAGCATGCAGCCGGAGCTAGGATAGCTGCTTCAGCAAAGGGTGCTGGTGCTTTACCTGGCTTCCAGAGGGTCCTTGCTGGCAGCTCTTCTTCATCCTTGAGCAATTTCAAATCTTCCAGCTGTTCATGTCTCTCTCCAACCCAAATAAGACCATAGTCATTTAGAAAACGCTGTAAGAGGAAAGTAAAAGTCAGCGTTGTAGACCAGAGCTTCAGAAACCTAAAAACAGAAGCGTGCGAGTGGTCAGCTGTGACCATGAGAAGCAAAAGGAGAGGTTAAAGAGAAGGTTTGTCCTGAGTTTTTTTGGCCCTGGCAGACAGACAAAGTCACTGGCAGGGTAGTAGTAGCAGCTCTACTAGCAGTAGGCAAAAGGGAGAATGAAATTATCTCTAGTGACCCAGTAATCTCCCAAGACTGTAGTAGCTGTAAAGAATATTTCTGCAGTCCTAGAAATCAAAATGAAGAGGCTTTCAGGAGGCACAAATGTTTGTGTATTAAAAAAACCTCTTAACTGCCCTGTAGCTCACATCCAACCTGTTCTTTCTTTTCAGAGGGGTGAGGTGAAGAATTGTGATGATCAAAGTGGCAGCTTGAAAAAGACCAAGCAGCTTGGGACTGCAAAGATCTCAAACCAAAGCTGCAGGTGGCTTAGGGCAAGCGTCTCACCTCCATCTCCCAGACCTGGGTCTGCAGCTGAAGGCACCTATTTTCCAGTTCCTCCACTGTGGATGAGTCAGGAGCATCTGAAAGGGAAGACTTGTTTTTTCTATGCACAGCCTTAAAGAAGAGCTATAGATAACCCCTGTCACACAGCGGAGATGCCCCAGCAGTACCTGCTTGTACCATTAAGTGAACTCAAGCCCGTACGACACAGGAGCTGAATGTGAGCTCCGCATGCTGGTCCCTGGCAATTCAACCTGCAGCAGTTTGATAAAGATGCTGATAGACTAGAAGATAGTTCCAAATGATACTGGTGAAGTTTTATGCTGTGGGAAGCTTATGTGAGCAGTGCTGTTTGCAATTATACAATGAGAATTGCTTGGCTTACTCAGTCTTAAGGGACCTATTAAAAAAGTGAGCAGGTGTCCACTGAAGCATGATCCAGAAACCTAGGCTGAATGGCTAGAACGATGCATGATGAGGTACAAAACACATGTTTGTGGTTTGACAGGCATGTTCTTGTTACGTGCTCAGGAAATGGAGAACTTACTACAGCTTTGTGCTAACAAGGTACTTCAGGCATTGTAGGAAACGTGTCAGGGCTCAGCTGGAGAGCTGCTGGATTCCAAGAAACGGAATGGGGGGAAAGACCTTCAGTGACTCACTCAAAGCTGGGTTCCATTTAGAGTTAGGCTGCCTTACAGGACAAGCGAGCCTGGACCTGTAACACTGTTTGAGACTCCGAGTAGATTTTTGGTTTTGCTTAGCTGTGAGTAGCTCTGTTTTTCCAGCCTGTTTGAACTCTGCAGTATTTTTTGTTTTTTCATGTTCTCTTTTTCTGACCGTCCTCAGATATCGGTGGGGTTGGTCTGTGCTCACGGAAACTTAGTAACCCACAGAAAATAGGTTAGGAAATAATGTTTTGCACTGCACCAGAAAAGCCACCTAAAAGCCTCAAGTGTATCCTGTGGCTCTGCTTTGGCAAACAGTACCACGTGTGTGTTACTGATACCACTCACTGAAGAGGCTCCTGGGCTTTTAAGGCACGGATGGCTCAGAGAGGTCTCCAAGCCTGCTCTGTTGCAGTACCAGGAGCTCTCTAGCTCTCCCCCCGGGAGGAGCAAGATGCCAAGGCTAGAACAATTTTTACCTTCTCCTTTCTGAAGAGTCTTCACCTTCTCTTCAAGTTCAGCAATCCTCTTATCCTTGAGGACCAGAACAAATAATGACCTTGTTTAGTTCCTTGGCCTTCAGAACCTTAAGGCACAGTTTGCATAATTAGTCCTGGCTTGTTGAGTCAGTGGTGCACATACTCTCATGCCACTCGGAGACAGGCAAAATAAGGGTCAGAAAGGCTGTATCACCTCACAAATACCTTAATTAGACTCAAATGAGGGGTGGGATATAAATACACAGCTCCAAGAATAGGAAAGGGATGTGCTGACCTATCTTCCCCTTCTCCATCTGCACAAAAGCTGTAGGCAGCCATGCGGACTCGTTCCCCTGTGCTTCCTGCTCAGGCACAGCTCGTGCTCTGACCAGCAGTAAGTGGCTGCTTCAGGATGACTCTACTGCATGAGCAGCTCTTGTTTCAGAAAGGAAAAGGAAGAAAAGAAAGGCCTGAAGCCAAACAGCTAATGATATCAGTGAAAGCGTGCTGAGAGTCTTTAAGAAGTCACAGCAGGGACTGTCTACTCTCCCACCCCAAGGACTGATACAGTTGCTCTGTTTCTTTGCAAAGGCTTGTTTGTGTGAGCAGGCTACAGATTAACTTGTTTTAGCCCAAACTAGGACTGAGCAGGTGTGACGCTCCCGTGGCTTCAATCATTAAAGTAGGGCACCGAGAGGGTTCAGTAAGGTGCAGGATTTTTACCTTCAGTTGAATTTCTTGTGCTTGTTTCTTTATTTTTTGTCCCAACAGAGTGACTTTTTGCATTATGGAGGACGTGGGGTCCGTGTCAGTGTGATCTGCACCTGAAAGCACAAATACAATGTGTTAACTCTCTAAAATGGCGATCGGTATTGGAGGCTCATCTGTGCCATAGGGGACCCCACATAAGTATTTCTGTTCTGCCACAGCAGGTAGGAAAAGGGAACTTTTTGGGAGTACTGGGTAGAAGTCCCTTGGCTCCTGGCTGATAGGGACATGGCAGTGTCACCGACAGCACACTGTGTATGCAAGAGAGGGACCACAGGAATTAACCCTGGCCTGGGGTATCGAGTCCACCAGGCTGTCACTGAGAAACTGTGGTAGCCCAGAATCCCCTAATCATTGAGGGATTTTACCCTGCATGTTCTTTTTCAGTGTTGTCCCCCTTGAGCAGGAGGGGAGACTGCTTTGCGCTGGATTCTTTGTCCTAGGAGACAGGCTGTCACCTTCTGAGAAGAGGCATGAAGAGCATGAAAGAAAGAAAACAGGTCAGCATTTTGGATATAACTTCTCCAAAAGCAGGTAAAGAAATACTGGGGTTGTGCTGAGGGAAAGAGAGGGCAGGAGAAGGCAGGGTGGCCCGGTCCATTCACTCCCACAAGCACTCTGACTAACTAATGAGAGTATGTGGGCACTCATTATGAGCCAGGACTCAAGGGAAGGTACAACCTCAGCAGCTGGAAAGAGTGAACACAAAATGGAGCTTGCAGAAAGAGACTGTGACACTAGTACAGAGCATCCTGCACTGCACAGCAAGGCAAAAAGGGGTAATATTTAGCTATTTTAACAAAAAGCAGAACACTCTGGGATTAACAGAAACAGCAAACTTCACTGGGAGTGAAAAGAGAGTTTTTGCTTTAAGATCTAGTAGGAAGGATGTGACCTAAAATGGAACTGTAAAAACAGATGAGGCTCGAATGTGCTCTAGGGTTTGCTGAGGATGTGGAAACCTTTTGTTACTTATCTGATTTTGGATACATGTAGGAGAGAAAGAGCTACAATCATTGCAAAACATGTAGGATGGTAAAAAAAAACCTTACCAGTGGAGGTAATGAACTTGGACCACTCTGCCCTTTTAGTAAAAGTAGGAGGGGATAATATGTAAAAATAAAACCTAGATTCATTAACTTTGGGAGGATTTGCTTGATGGGCAAATTTTTAAAAATGTAATTGAAAAGGCTGTCCATAAAAGCCCCAAACTGTACACTTTTCTCATCAGCCTATCTTCCCGGTCCATACACCCTTGCTTTCTGGGTGGAGTGGGTGTTTGTACACCCACAACTTGTAGTAACAATTAAAATCATTGAGCTGCAGCCTATGGGAGCTGCCTGAGAGCGGGGTGTGTGTGTGTGTGTGTGTGTGTGTGTGTGTGTGTGAAAACTCAGGTGAGTGAGGTGCGGTGGTGCCCGCTGCGCCAGGGCAGGAGCGGGTGAAAGAGCCCATGCTTATGACACCGTTGCCGCTTCAGAAAGCAACTCTTCTCCCCTTGAAACGGAGGAAACACAAACGTGATATGAACCATGACTGACCAACACCACTGGTACCTGCTGGGGACCGATGCCAGCCAGGAGGCAGCAGGTAAGAAATTTGGGGAGTTTTATTCGAGCTGGTGTTGTTGCAGAGCCTGTCACCTTCATGTGCAGCCCTGTGGGACCCCAGAAGGCCGGCTGAAATCATCTTTTTGAGGGATCGTTGGCAAAAAGGGGTTCAAAATAACGGAGGTAACCGGGTTTACCGGCCGGGGGTGCCTCTGTGTGTGGGCCCTGGGGAGGGCCCGACGTGGGAGGCAGCGCCGGGGGCGGCCCAGGGTGTGCTGGGGGGGAGCACCGTGTGTTGGGGGTTCCCTCGCGGTGTGTGTGGGCTCCCTAATTCGCGGGGGAAGGGGGGGGGTCCCAAATGGCGGGGGGGTCTCCCCGGTGCCCCCACGTTGGCATAGCACTCACCCCGCGCTGAGCGCGCCGCCGCCATCTTGTTTACAGGCCGTTGCCACGGCGACGAAGCGCCGCTGCCCATTGGCTCAGCCCCGGTCACGTGGAGGGCGAGGCAGCCTGAGGACTACATATCCCAGCATGCACCGCCCCCCCGCCATGGGGGCCGGCCCCGGGGCCTATGGGACCCGCCGCCGTCCCTGCTGCCCCCTCGGGTGCCACCGGGCCTCAGCGCGGCTCGGCGGGCTACCCCGGGGCTACCAGAGCCTGTGCCAGGGGTCATCCTGCCTCCCCAAACCCCGAGGGCCACTTGAGGAGGGAGGCCCGGGCCGCCAGCCAGGCCAAATGGCTCCCTGCCTGTCCTCCGCCCTGCACAGCGGCCTGCAAAATGGTGCTTTTACGACCTTAGTTTGCTTCAAGAGTGCTTCAAACGTTTCCCTGTGCTGGGACCCTGCCGGAGCACCGTACGCCACCACACTGCCCCTCATCAGCCACCCTCTGCGCGCCCATAGCTTCAGCTGGTAGACACGGGCTGTGGTACCGCCTGACCTGAGGCATCACAGCTCCTCCTGATTCCCTCACCTGCCTCTTCTCTATTTCCTAGCAATGCTTTCCCTCACCCCGCTACTACCACACACCCTTTTTTACTTGCTGATGCTCTGAACTCCACCCAGCGCTTGCCACCATCCGGAGACCTTTCCCTGTGTGTCACCCGTCCTGCCTGTCCCTGCTGTGCTGCTCTGCGAGCTCAGAGAGCTCGGCCTCGACAGTTGGAGAGGGGCAGAATAGGCTGATTTTTAGCACCTTTTATGGGATGTTGGCTAGCCCCAAGAGACTTTTGGTTTGACACTTCTGTGAAGTGCAAAAATTAAATTTGGTGAAGCTCTGCTGCAGAGGAGTCTTCAGCTCCGGACGGAGGCTGGCAGCAGGCTCACTGCGCTGTGATATGCTTCACCAACACAAAACCAGTCGGCAGGTGTATGGGCTCGTCATGTTTCAGTAGCTTTACTTATTTCAAACTGTCTCAAAATAACCAGATGCCTTTTGTTTCCTCCTGCTGCTGCAGTTGAGTGGGTGAGGGTGCTCAGAGATCTGCTGTGAGGAGATGGATTTCTGGGGGCTGGAAGGAAGCATTTCCCTGATCCATTACCCGGATCAGATGACCCCAGGCGTGTAACTGAAATTCAGAGGGACAGTTTGGACCCGGCTTCTGCCCTAAGTTGCAGGGAAGGCGTTTTGTTACATAGCACAACACAGAGCCCTTGTTGAAACATTGTCCGAGATTTGCAAACCCTTCCAGTAAACCAGGGCAGGTTCTAACCCATAACCACTTCATGGGTGTGGGGCACAGGACAGGCAGCCGCCAGGGAGAGCGGAGCTCAGCCTCATGCTGCAGGTGGTATTTTGTGATGTGGGAAAAGGCAGGGTGAGGGTCTCACTGCCTTTGCTAGAGATGATGGCCAGGATATCCCACTCGGGGCTGGCTGTGTGGCCATGCTGGGGAGCAGGGGGAGCAGGAGCTGCTCTCGTGCTGGGTGATGTAGATCGATGGCTCCAGAGAATTGAAGCTAAAAGGACTGTACAGGGTTGTGTCTGTCTGGAGTTCCCCATGTCTTGCAATTTCTCCCTTGCAGCATCCGCAGTGGATGTGACTTCCCCAGAGCACCCCGGGTTCAAAGAGGAAGGAAGGTGTGATTGGTGAGACAGGGCCATCGCTGTGCTTAAAGCCTCCGACTGCAGTCACTGTGAGCAGATGAGGAAGTGTCACAGCACACCCTGAGCCGAGCCCCGACCATGCAGCCCCTGCAGCGCACCCACCTCCTCCTCCTGCTCACCGTGATTCTCCTCTGCATGGTAAGAGAAACCCCACAGCGTGGGGCCCCGTGGAGGCTAGGGGGTCCAGCCAGCTCCATCCCATGGGTGTGACAGCAGGTGGGGGGCCGTGGGGTTCGACCGATGGGAGAATTTCTGCTGAACTTCAGCTGGAAACCTGAGTGTTTGACTTCCTATTTGACTTTAAACCTGGCTGTCTTACCAGGAGCTTTGCGCTATGGTCTGTAAGGTCTAAATACTTCCATGCGTTGCTTTTTTTTTAAAGTATTTTTTTTTACTTAAAAGCATCATACCGATCTGTAACCTTCACACATAGCTCTCCACTCCATTCTGCAGCCTCTCCTTTGCATGCTGACCCCAGCCTGTGCCTGGTATGGGGACACTGAGGATGGCTGTGGGGCCATGGAGAATGGCTGCAGGGCCATGGGGATGCCAAGCACGGCTGTGGGGATGCCGGGTGGGTGCACAGCTGTCCCATTTCCTCTCACCTCTCCCTGCTGGAGGTTATTTTTCTTCCTACTGGGAGGCTCCATGGGGGCTCAGCATCCAGCTGGTGGATGTCAGCTCTCTCTAGGGTGGGGACCACTGCGTGGGAGGGATGAATGTGGCGGCACTTTCAGGGAGGATAATGCTTTTCGGAGCAGCTCTTGGGACGATTACTTTTTTTTCTATAGCCTGTTGGTAATGGCGACAGATTTGTCTGTGGTTGTTTTCCTCACAAACTCCACACAGCTGCAGCCTGCTGCTGGCTCCACAGGGTGTGTTTACCTTTTGGTGGCCAGGCAAACTAGTCAAAAGCCCTCATAGTGTAAGAGTGCCTGTGAGGGGGCAGAGCTGGCCATTGGGGCCACATCCCAGCTCCAGAGGGACCCAAGGAGCAGTGAGAACTAGCGTGGGGGCTGGTTCACGGAGGGAAATGGCATCCCCTTTCCAGCAGCAGTCCCTGTTCACACATGTAATGCACTGCCACTTACACCAGGAGTCCCAGGAAAGGACAAAAACCCCAGACAGAGTGGCCATCGGCACGGGCATGAGGGATTCACACGAACGCCTTAATTTAGAAGGCACCGATCTTTAGAGATGGAAGGAAACTACCCTGAAATCACCACCCCAGCTGTGTTAACATTTCACACACCGCCTGCAACACCCCTGCTTGCAACAGCTCAGGGGGATGGGTGTCCCTCCTCCTCCCCCTCGCTTCCAGCACGGGTGTTTCCCAGCTCTGCTCCTGCATCCGTGGGCCACCACATCCCCAACTGCTTCCTCACCACCCTCTGAGGGGCACAGACCACCTCTCTGGCTCCTGCTTCCCCCCCCCCCCCCCCCGCAATTTCTAAAAGCCACTGGCTAGAAACAGAGCACCGATGCAAGGGCGAGCTTGGGGAAAACCCCGAAGCCAACTGTGATTTCTGCGTGTGGCATGAAAGAGAACCTGCCAGGGGGAGCGGAGGCCACGTCTCCCCCATGGGAAGGGGCAGTGGGGTGGTCCCAGCTCCTTTCTGCCCCAGATCAGCCAGGTGAGGGCTTTTGGAGGGGGTTGTTTCCACCCTGACTCTCTTGTTTTCTTTTCTAGCGCCTCGGCCAGGCTGCAGATGGGGCCTCCAGCACCCCAGCACCGTCAGGCTCCTCCCCGCAAAGCAGCCTGAGCTCCCCCTGCGGCAGCCCGGCCCTCCTGCCCCTCGCCCTGGGGCTGGCCGCGGCCTTCCTCCTGCGCCTCCGCTGACCCCCAGAACGGCTTCCCCCGCCCCGCCACCTCCTTGGAGCCTCGCAGCATGGAGGCCCAGCACCACACCATCGCTTCCCTCCCTGCTCTCTGCTCCCGCTCCCGCCGGCCTCGCCACCCCAGGCTCCAAGCAAGGCCCCGGGGCCGGCTGAGGAGAGCCGCTGCGAGGCGCTGAGAAATAAAGCGCTGGCGTAGAAGGCTTTCTGGTTCGTCTCATGTTCGGTAACGGCGCTGAGCCCTGGCTCTTCCCCTCCCCGGCCTCGCTGGAGCCTCTTCGGGGCACCGCAGGCCTCGGGGCCGGGGCCGGGACCGGCGCCCAGTGCCGACAGCGCCCCCTTCAGGCCGGGCGACCCTACACAGCGCGCTGAGTGCTGGCCAATCCCACCGCAGGAGCTTGTGCTCCACCAATCCGCTGCTGCCGAGCTCCCTGCTGTTAGCCAATCCCGGCTTGGCGGGGGATATATAAGGGCAGTGAGGGAGCGAGTTCATCGCTCTCGGGCGCTGGCAGCGGAGGGCAGGAGGAGTGTCAGGAGGTCGCGTTGAGAGGATTTTACACTTTAATAGCGTCCCTGCCTGCCCGGGTGGGCTGAGCTTGTGTGTTTCAACGTTCCTCCGCGGCTTCCAGGTGTGTCAGCAGTCTCCCAGACTGTACAGGGTTGGTAGCGTCCGCCTGGGCCCTCACCACCTATCCTGTGGTGGTCCCGTCTGCCTTCCCACCAGCATTGCTCTCATGAGCAATTACCTTGGCAACTCAATATCCCTCTGCCTGCCAGCTCCGTAGGCTTGGCATTGCCCTCTCCAAGCAGCCCTGCCTGTCACCACTGCCTGCAGGCAGGGGTTTGGGCTCTGGCCTAGCAGGAGACCGCATTGGAGCTGGGTGTCCCCATGCAACACGCTCCGCAATCCTGTGGTTACACATCCTCCTGCCCGAACAGGTCTTGGGGCAACTAGGGACACGTTTCAGGCTAAAGACGGAGGTTTGATGATGGCTTTTGCTGAAAGCCAGAGCAGTCGCCGGCCAGGTTGAGACGCCTGATGTAAGGACCTTGGTGCACTCGAGTCTGCTGAGGAAACGTCCCGGGGAGGCACTGAGCTGTCTGTCTCCATCAGAACAGCCCGGTTTCGCTGCGGGGTTGATAAGTGATTGCTGCCCAAGTGCAGTGACTCTTCCCCAAACTGCGGCTCAACCTGCTCGGCAAACCGGGCCCTTGCCAGCAGCCGTCTCCTCTCCCCAGCAGAGAGGACAGAAGCGCTTGAGGTCTCCGAGTCTGGATTTCTCACCCCGTGTCCCTTCTGGCTCTGAGTCATGTCCCCAGGGAGCTCCTGCCCTCACCCGGGTGGAGGAGACCTCTGTCCTGGGCACCTCGGAGACGAGTGACCTGAGCCACAATGCAGCTCTGCAGCACGGACACTAACTGCTGCTGAACCAGAGCTCATTGATATGATGAGCATCCCAGAGCCCACAGCAGGAGCGGGCTGGGCTTCCCCCTGAGCTGGAGCTGGTGGGGTCCAGCAGCCCCCAGTGCTCTGGGGGGGCACAGCTTGGCCTGCGCCTCCCTTGTCGAAACCCAGGGCCCTGGTGCTGCTTGTGGCCCGTGGACACTAGAGGGCACTGGGCTCCCATCCTGGGAGCAGGATTGGGACACTGGGGGCAAGGTGCTGGGGAGGGGGGCAGCTCCCCAGCATAGGGGCTGTCAGGCTGTGGCCAGGCAAGGACAAGGACACCAACCACCCAGGCAGAGCTGGCCCAGATGAGGAGGGCCGTATCTTACACACATACATAAATACAGTTCGGAGGGGGGAGCTGGTGGGGAGGGGGCTGTGCCGCTCTCCGGAGGGTCCCGCGCTGGTGATGTCTGTGGGGTCCTTCATGAGCCATGTACGGGGCTCCCCGGGAGGGAGGTGGGGTGGTTCCCCCTCGTGGTGGAGGGGGTGGTGGGCATCCTTCATGCCAGCAGCTGGGGCAGGGGGAGTGTTTGGAGTAGGAGGCCTCCCGTCCCAGTGCGGGGATGCTGGCAGGGTCTCCCCATCCTGCCCCATGGCATGTCTGGGCACAAGGGCCACACGCCACCCCCCTCATAGCACCTGAATGTCCCAGATCTGCGTGGGTCTTTCCTCAGCCATGTCCCAAACAATGGCGTGGTCCCGGTCGTAGGATCGGCCGCCTGTGGAACAAGCAGAGGATTTCAGGAGGGCAGGCCGTGCTCCTGATGGCGGTGAAGGGGTGGGTGCTCCATCTCAAGGCCAGACACCCTGTTTTTGGGGATCCCTGGGAAAGCAGCCCCTGTGCCAGCGCTGAGACCTCACCCTTTATATCAAGAATCATGTCCTCGAACATCTGGCTGTGGATCCGTCCCTGAGAATCGATGCTCCAGGTTTGACGCGGCATCCGAGTTTCGGACCAAAGCACGGCCTTTGCGCCCTTCCCGGCTGGCCCGATGACCTGCAGGCTCATGTTGGGGGCCACCTGCAAGGAGCGGTGGTGGCCGGGTCAGCCTGCTCCTCTCCATTGCCTCTGCCCGGCGCAAAGGCTTGGAGCTCAGAGGGGTTTCCCTGTAAACGCGGCTGGTTCTGGGGTGGGACATGGGATGAGCAGGAAAACCCCTCAGTGAGAGGTGGGGATGATTAGGGTGACAAAAACTCCTCAGGGATGACAGGGATGCCTTCACGTCTCCGAGGGAGACTTGGGGAGGAGAGAATCAGATGATCTTTGGGGACGAGGCTGAGGTCGGATGCTGGGAAAGGCTGTTGTAAGCCCTAGAAGATTGCTGTGAGGTGGGGAGTGCCCCAGCAGGAGTCTTGCCGGGGGCTCCCTGGTCCCCTCCCCGGCGCTGGCTGTCACACGCGAGCCCTGACCTGGTTTTTGATCAGCCCGTCCTCGTAGTACCAGACGGAGCTGCTCTGCTCGCTCAAGCTGGAGACCACCACTCGCCCCGCTTTCATGTCCTCCACGTCATCGGGGACGGAGAGGTAGAGCTCCAGCTCCCTGCTCCTGATGCGGAAATAGATCCGTCTCTGGAAAGAGAGAAACCTTTTTTTGCACCAAAAAGCCCTGCTGCCTGCACCTCCGGCCCCATGCTCTGTGGTTGGCTGAGGAGGGGCCTCACCCAGCTTGTGGCTTTGGGAAGGGAGGACACTGGTCCCCTGGGGTGGCTGCCTGAGGGTTCTCCTTGTCCCCCCCAGAGGCCCCTGCCTCTCCGCAGGGTGACGGCTGTGGCCTGTCTCTCATAGCTGGCACCGGCACAGCTCTCCCCGCCGGGATGCTGGGGCGTTTTGCAAGGCGCCTGCCCATGGGGAACGTTTCGCCACCAAGGGAGCCACTCCCAGGGTGGGGGGACAGGGACCTGGCGGGGCTGGTGCCGGGCTGGCGGTGCCTTCCGTGGGCCAGAGCTGTCAGAGCGTTCGGCTGTTCCCCAGGCCGTGCCCCTCTGCCTCCCCAGCTCACCCAGAGCCGCCACCACGTCCTCCTCCTGGCTGTGGGGACTTCAGCTCCACATGAGCTGCCTGTGTCGGGGTTTTGGGGTTCATCGGGGTTTTGGGGTTCATCCCTGCATCCCATCCCAGCACTCACCTGGCGGATGGGGTAGAGGGACCCCACGTGCTGGAGCCCGCTGTACGTCAGCCAGTTGGTGATTTCGGTGCAGTCCAACAGCCACTGGCGCCCACGGAAGTCGCTGTGTTCGCACAGCACCCAGCTGCAGGGGATGGGACAGGACGGGACGGGACGGGACGGGATGGGATGGGATGGGCAGAGCATGGTCACCCCCAGGCAGGCAGCAGCCGCCGGCTCGGGGAGAGCAGGGCTGGGTCTCACTTACATCCCGCCTTTGACGCGCACCGACAGCACATGGTTGTTGAAACCCTCTGCCTGCAGACTCCGCACTTCGTTGTTCAGCTCGATCTCCTTCCCCTCGAAACACTCCAGCCCGTGCAGGAAGATGGAGGGCTCCGAGAAAAACTGCAGGACAGAGGAAGAGGCATGAGGGGACCAAGCAGGAGGAGCGAGCACCCATGGGGGCAGAAGGGCTCCAAGGCTGGAGAGACAGTGCTGAGGGGAAAAAGGAGGTTCTCGGGAGGCTTCTGCCCCAATGTTGGTGGCACTCACCACTGGAACCTTCTTCAAGGAGTGGATGGTGGTGGAGGAGAGGCAGCCCATGGCACTCAGCGTGGGGTACTCGCCCTCGGACAGCACGTGCTGGTCCCCGGCGAAGGCCTGCCCGTCGAACAGGATCCAGCTGGCAGGGAGGAGTGTGCCCGGGCTGACGCAGCCATTGCGGTGGGCTTCCATCCCTCTTGCAGTACCCTCGTCCTGCCCACCCTCCCGGGGAGCCCCCATGGGCACCCCTGGGCTGCCGACCAGGCTGACATCCCTGTTCCCGTCCCCAGTTGGAGGCAGCAAGGCCCCGGGACACCCTACCTGCCCCCGCGGACTCTGCAGGAGCGTGGGACGAAGGCAGTGGGCAGGGTGTCCTGGTCCTCCTCAAAGGCGACGTGGTCCCCCAAGAAGTCGGGCTCTGAAAAGAGCAGGATCTGGGGAGGGGGAGCAGAGGAGCTCGGTGAGGGGGGCAAAGCATCACCACCACCCCGCAAGGGACCGCATCCCCCAGGGGGGCACGTCCCCCTCCCCATCTGCCACCCCTGACCTTGGAGACGAAGTGAAGGTTGCGTTCCCCGACCTGGAAGGAGACAGAGCGGGGATGGTTGTTGTCTTCTCCCAGCCCAGCCCCTGCCAGCCCCGTACGTGGTGGCACCGGAGGGTCCCGGCGGTGAAGGGGGGGTGTCCGGCGCTCTCACCTGCAGGATGGGCTGCGCCGAGGCGATGCGGCAATCCGTGGCACCCCAGTCCTCGCAGTTGCGGTACACCCCCTTCTCCAGGATGTACTGCTCGCCCGAGAAGTTGGTGCCCTCGTAGGCCACCCACCTGCCAGGACAACGTGGGTGCTGGCTCAGACACTCCCCCCCATAATCCATCCCCCCCTGCCCTCCCTCTGCCCCATCCCAGCACTCACACGCCGCTCAGCACGTGGATGGACTGGGTGACGGTGCCGTAGCCGGCCAGCTGCGTGTCCGGCAGCGCCTCGCTCAGCTCCACGCTCGGGCCCTCCTCGAAGTCCATGGCCTCGAAGAGGACCAGCGCCGGGTCGGAGAAGTCCTGCAGGGAGAAGGAGCCCCCCCCCAGAACCCCTCGGTCTGTCGGGAGGAAGGGGCTGCGAGCCGGGCGCTCTCCACACACGCAGCCCCAGGGACCCCGGGGAGGGTGGGAGCAGCTCTGGGCACCCAGACCTCTGCGTGTGATGAGTTTGGGGGATCTCAGGCCATGTTTCCCTGCCTGATGCAGGCAGGGAAGACTCCCTTTGGGGAATGAGGATGGGACTGGGGGGGGCTGGCTTTCCCTCCCCACACTGGGTTCGTCACCAAGCAATGCCACCACCCCTGCCCTCACCGTCCGTATCAGCCGTAAGGACACCAGCTCCTTGCTGTAACCGCCCCACTGCCTCCAGTCCTGGTACTCCCCTTCCTCCAGCAGGTACTGGTGACCACGGAAGCCTTCCTTCTCATAGCCGACCCAGCTGTGGCACAGGCAGATTCAGGCAATGAGATCTCCAGAGGATTTCCATGTGCCGGGACACGGGGACACCATCCATGCCACTCCAGTGCCACCCTCTCCCCCACGCTGCCTGTGGCCATCCCACAGCCCCGGGCAGCTCCTCCAGGCCTTTTCCCAGGGGTGACTGTCACCTTCCCAGCCTGCTCCAGCTGGGATTGCCCACCCTGCGCCACTCACCAGCCACCCAGGACGTGGAGGGAGCCCACGGTGGGCAGTGCCGGCCCGGGCAGGCGCTTCAGGTCGTAGATGTCTCGGCTGATGGTAAAGCTGCGTCCCTGGAAACCCGTGGCCTCGTAGATCAGCACCTGGGGACAGGGTGGGGTGAGCGCGGTCCCATGGTCATCCCGGCCCCGTGGCCCCTGTGGGTGCTGGCCCTGCACTCACCTGTGGCTCGCCGGGTCTCTCCACAACAGGGCAGCCCTGGAAGGAGAAGGAGCCCCAGTGAGGCTACGGCGGCAGGAGGAGACAGCGCGGGGACATCCGATTCCCCCCCCCTTTAAAGCCTAAGCTGGTGTTTGGGACATTTTCATTGAAGAACAATCTCTTTTGGACTTTTTTTCTTTGCTTTCCTTCACCACTAACCCACAAGAGCGCATTCCAGCTGAGCTCTCTCTCATTGATGTGAACCGGGAACCGCTGGGAGATGTTCTCGCCTGTCGTGCCCAGGGCTGGATATGGCCCCGGCATCCCAGTAACCGTGTTCCAGCACTCACCAGCCTGATGGGGTGCATGGAGCAGATGGATGGGTCCTTTGCTCCCCAAGCTTTTAAATTGGGGTACCCGCCTGGCTCCAAAACATAGGGATCATCATCGAAGAAAGGCTTGGAGTAAACCAGCCACCTGGGGAAGATGGGGAAAGCATCACCCTCTGCTCCAGCCCATGCTGGAGCCCACCCAGTGCCCACCCAGCCCCATGGTCCCACTCACAGGCCCGAGTGGACGATGATGGAGGCGGCAGCGAGCGGCTGGCCCTGCGTGCGGGTGTCCTCGGCCGAGTCGGTGAACGTCAGCTGGGCGCCTTCGCCGTTCTCCTCCGCAAACAGGCTGATCTCCGGGGTACGGTAATCCTGGCGTGGGGCAGAGCAGCGTTACGGGGGTCCGGCACCCCCTGCTTGGAGGGTGCTGGGAGATGTGGGGGAGGAGCAGGAGGCTCGGGGGGGGTCCCTGTGCTCACCCGCACCACCCTCTTGAAGGAGCCGATGCGGAAGGGCCGGCTGCCGCGGGGCTGCTCACTCTGCCCGTACGCCGCCCAGGGGTTGTCGATCTCCACGTCCCCCTCAGCCAGGACACACTTGCGCCCGTGAAACCTCGGCTTCTCGTACATCACCCACCTGGGAGCGGGGTGGGAGCAAAGTTGGGGGCGGGGGGGAGGGGAGGGAGAAATCCTGCTTTTACCCACAGCCCCACAGCCATCGGGAGCCTCAGGGTGGGGTGGGGACATCCTGCCACCGCCGCGATGCTGGATCGCAGCCACGGTAATTAGCACTGGTGGGACGGTCACTCCTGAACCCCAGGCTGGGACCCAGATGCCATCCTCGGCACAGGGAGTGCGGGGGTCCCGGCTGAGCCCTCCCTCCTCATCCTCACTGCGTGTCCTCGCCCCGCCGCCGTCCCCTACCCGCCTCGGATGACCCGGATGGAGATGGTGTGCGAGAGCTCCCAGGACGTGGCATCGGGGACGTTGCCCCAAATCTCCCGTTTCTGGCCCGCGAAGCCGGCCTCGGAGAAGAGGATGATCTGGGAGGGGGTGACACAGTGGAGAGATGCTACCATATTGCACCACCCCGTGCTGTGGCCAGCCCAGCATGGCCCCACCACGCTCCCCGTACCTTGCCAGGTCTTGTGTTGATCTTCTCGAAGCCCTCCTTGTCCTCCTGCTGCAAACATCGGAGGGGACGGGCGTGTGAGGAGCACGGAGGGACGTCGGTCACTCCAGCCATCTCCTCGAAGCCCGAGGAAGCCGCAGCCACAGCCTCACGTCTGGCGTCTGCTAATCCCTCCCATCGCCCCGAGCAGCCACACCTCGAGCATTCCTGCACTGCTGGGGATCAGCCTCCCCGCCCCGGGACCCTCCCATCATCCACGGTGGCACCCTCCCGTCGCTTGACCTGGTACCCTTCCGTCACCCCTCCTGGTACCCTCCTGTCACCCAGGGTGGTACCCTCCCATCACCCACCATGGTACCCTTCCATCACCCATGCCAATACCCTCCATCACCCGCCCTGGTACCCTCCTGTCACTCATCCCAGTACCCTCCCACCACCCGTCCCAGTACCCTCCCATCACACCAGGGGCTTTCACCCCACGGCCTCTCTGACAGGAAGCACAAACCGTGTGCTGGGAAAGATGCTCCAGGGTTCAGACCCCACCACCTCCCCACATGCCCGGGAGGGCAGAACATCTCCCCAGGCACCACGTTGCAGGATTTACTCACCAGGACATCAGTGGGATACAAGGTCACAGTGTTCTCCAGCTCTCCAGTGACAGGAGGGACGCAGCCAGGACTTGGGGCTTCCAGTGTGGCCATGTCGGGGCCAGGGGGGTCACCAGGGCCCAGCCCATTGTTGTCCCCGGGGGTGGGCAAGCTCGTGCCCCTGCCGTCCCTGCCAGGCAGCTCGAGCAGGGCAGTGCCGGGGGAGACGAAGCGGCTGTAGAGCACGCTGTTGTCCAGGCGCGAGTAGGGCTTCCCCTCGTCAGCCGCAGCCACCCGGTGGTCCAAGAAGTGGGAGAGCAGCGCCATGCCCTTGAGGACATTCCCTCGGAAGAGCACGCTCCGCTCGGCCAAGCCCCCGGCCACCAGTTTGGCCTTTTCCTCCGCTCCCGCCTGCCCCGGTGTCCCTGGGAGCAAACCCCCCTCTGCCCGGCCATCACCGGCCACGCCGTCCCCAGGCACCCCCCGCTGGGACGCCACCAGTGCCCGCTCTTCGGGGCTCAGGTAGGGGTTCTCGATCTCCACCTCCTCCTCGGGGGTCGCCTCCTGCCGCCCCACCGGGCCCCGCGCCAGCAGCTCTCGCAGGGCCTCGGGCAGGGAGACAGGGGCGCGGGGGGCCACGCGGTCCTCGTGGATGGGGGGCAGAGCAGCACAGCGGCCCAGCGACGACGGCCGGGGCTGGCGCGGGGTCTTGGGCGCCTTCCGCATCTCTGAGGGCTCCATGTTGCGTAGCGTGTCCACAAAAATCTCCATGTCCACCAGCAGCTCGGGGTCCTCCTCAGTCGCATCTGGGGGGCTCTCGGCTGGTGGGTCATGGGCTGGGGGCTCAGTGGGGGGCTCTGGTTTGCTCACAGGGTCTTGGGCTGTGCTTTGGGGGTCCCCTGTCTTCTCACCCCCCTCCAACTCAACCTCAGCCTTCGGAGATGCTGGTCCTTCGGATAAAGGCTCTGGACCATCACTTTCCTCTGAGAAGGGGTTTTCGGGGGTGCCACCAGCTCCCGGGGGGGTCTCTGTCCTCGGTGGCGTGGCTGAAATGGTGCCATCCCCATCTGCTGCGCTTCCCTCTCCCGCACCAGCCAGATCAGCCTGGCCGTCAGCATCCTCCAAGGGACACTGCGGGGAGCTGGTTATACTGGTTTGTGGGTCCCCGGGACTGTTGCCATCTCTCAGGGTTGCATTCGCCGGCGTGGCTTCGGCTTGTGGCAAGCATTTCTCCCCGGGGGATCCCTCATCCAGGAGCCTGGCGGCCTCCTCAGTGCCAGGCAAGCTCTCGCTGCCCGCTGTGTCCCCAGCGGAGCCGCTGCCATCCTGCCCTTGGCTCTCCCGCTGCGGCGGGGCCATCCTGGCACCAGTGGCATCGTGCATCCCGTTTTGGGCTTCCCTTCCCTCTGCCAGCCCCGGTTCGGGACTGGCTGCTTCCCTGCCCGTCCGCAGCACGGTGACGTGCCTGGCCCTGGGCAGGGCAGAGACGCAACCGGGCTCAGCCCCGCATGGGACACCGGGACCCTCGCTGGGACCCGCTATGGGGCGCTCAGCAGGTCGGGTGGGGAGGAGGGTGCCGTGCACGTAGCTCTCCCTGTGCACGGGCACCTCGCGGGGGGCACCCGCCAGCGGGGGGATGCCACTGCCACCACCGCCGGCCACCGCCTTCCCCCTCTCGTCCTGCCGCCGGGGCTTCTGCGCGGGGGAATACACCTGCGAGAAGATGGGGCTGTGCGTGGTGAAGTCCTTGAGGAGGCTGACGGAGGACGAGCGTTCCCGGTGGGTCAGGGTGGGGGGGCCGGCCGGCGTCTTCTCCACGATCTCCCTCTCCCAGGCCTGCAGCAGGAGGGAGACGCGGGAGGGACTCCCCTCCCGGCCCCCCACGCTCCCCGCGTTCTCCAGCCGCCGCGACACCAGCGAGACCTTCTGGAAGCGGGACCTGCGCTCGGGACCCGGCGCGCTCGGCACCGCTTGCTTCATGCTCAGCTCTGCGCTGGAGACGAAGCCCCTGGCCTTGGCATGCCGCACCGATGAATCCATGCTGGGGAGGCCGGGGAAGGGGCTGCCACGGCTCCGTAACACCCTGCACTGCTGGGCTCGGCCCCTGCAGCTGCTGCGCTGGGGCTGGCGGAGCTGCAGGGAGAGAAGGAGAGCTGAGCAGAAACCACCCTACGGGGACAAGCCTTGGACCCTAAAAACCAACCTGGGGGACAAGCCAAACCCCCTAGACCTCCCTCTGATCCTGCAGGACATGTTGGGGGGGAGTCCCAAGAGCATAGGAGTTGGCTTCGGGGCTCTCTGCAATTCTCGGGATGCTCATGTCATCCCTCCTGGCACATGTAGGACGTGGGGGGCACCGTGAGCCCCTCTGCCTGCCCGCCCACCCCGATGCTTCTGCATCCAGCAGAGAGGGCAGGGAGCTCCGCCACGCCGCCAAGGTGGGCTGTGGTGGAGCCCGGCGAGCCGGCACAGCGCGGGTGAGTGTGCAGGATCCGGCCGTGCCATGCCATGCCCCGAGTCATGCCGTGCCCCGAGCTGCGGGATGAGTCAGGCGGGCGGCAGGGCTGTGCCAAGTCAGCAAACGCAGCAAACAAACAAGCCCCAAAAGCAACAGGCAAGCTGCTCCGCGGGGGAAACGGGCCTGGCCGGCACCAGGACCAGAGCTGGGATGGCCAGGGGGTTCACGGGAGGAGGTGAGGACCTGAGCATCATCCTCCCTTGCCCTTTCCCTCTTGCTGCTCAGCAAAGGTGGGATGGGTCCGTCCACCTCTGCAGCCCCAAACAAGCTGCACTGATCACCCGACACTTGCACCCTGGTCCAAGCTGGTGCCCAGCACTCAGCTCCCGCGCCCTTGTGTTCGGTGCTGCAAAACGGGCATCGCTGCGGTCCCCGGGGCGCAGGGCAGGGGACAGGGCCACCTGCGCCACCTTGGCTCGGGGGGATGCCGGTGGAGGCGTCGCTGTGCCGTGGCTGCGTCCCTGCCCCAGAAGGGTTTTATTGCTGGGCTTGGGTTTGGGAAGCAGCTGACGCAGCAGGTGCTGGGGAGGGAGCTGGGAGCGCGCCGGCATCTCGGCATCTCCCAATTAGAAGCTGCCCCACGTCACCACCTGGCTACAGGGACAGCAGCAGGGATGGGGCTTTGGGCTCAGCCTGAGGACCCTTGGGGTCTCCCAGATGGGGATGGGGACACCTCCCTGCAGAGCCCCCAGGGCTGGTTTCCCCAGGGGACACCTTGGGAGAGGGCCTCATCCTGCACCACCTGGGGCTGGGCTCCCTCCACCGGCTGCAGGTTGGGCTTTACGAGTCCCTCAGGGGGGTCAGGGAGGCCGGGGGCAGGCAGAGAAGTGCCGGGTGCAGGCAGCTGCCTGCCCCTTCTGCCAGCCCACCACGCGCCCTCCATGTCTGGCTCTTCCTGGCCCGGCAGGTCTTTCCAGTACAGATAGGAAGAGTTTGTGTCATTTTCCAGCAGGCGATGAGACCTCGTCTGGGACAGCCAGCACCGCTCGGGGCTGGGACCAGCCTGGGCGGGGTGCCACATCTGCGTGGGCAAAGCCACATCTGCGTGGGCAAAGCCACATCTGCACGGATTGGCAAAGCCGCAGCTGGATCCCCAGGGCCACAGCACCTGCTGGTGGAAGAGGGATGGGTGCACTTGGCAGCTGCTTAAATGTGCTGGGGACAAGACGGGGCTCAGAGCAAACGGCCAAGAGCAGGGTCAGGCTGGAGGGACCCCCAGCACCCCGAGCCAGGGCTCTGCGGTGGCACACGGAGACCCCCACACGGGGGAAGCTCCTGCCAGGGGTGGTGGTGCCAGGGCAGTGCGGCTTGGGCAGGGACATGTCCCCTCTCTGCCCTGCAATGTTGCCGCCCCGCCGGAGCCGCCTGGCACCCGGGCTTGCTTCAGCGCTGGTTTCTCAAGCCCTCGCTGGCGGTGCCTGGCCCCATCGTGCCCGTGGCCCCGGGGTGGCACCAGGACAGGGACACCAGCTCCACGCGGCACCGGAGCACGGGGGGGAGGCGGGAGCTGCTGACTCAGCATCACGGCTGCCTCTCACCCGGAGCCGGATTTCCAAAGATCACCAGGTCTGTCTTTCCCATCCCATCCCTGCAGCTGGATCCGGCACCCGGTGCCACCCTGGGCTGCCCAGTGCCCCACTGTCCCTGGGAAAGGAGCTCACCCCAGAGCCCTGCTCTGCCCCACCACCCCGTTTTTTTGCTAAAATATTTCCTACCGCAATGGTGGGTCAAGGACATAAGGACATGAGGACACAAGGATAAGACCCTGCAGCCTCCCAGCTGCTCCATCCCTGCCCGCCAGGACATGTCATGCTGGATCCCAGCGGTATTGCCACACTGGGGTACCCGGCATGACTAATTAATCCCCCCTGGCCAAGCCAAGCCAACCTGCTCAGCTCATTTACTGCCTCCTGTCATCCCAAAGGATCTCCCAGCACCCAGCCAGGTCTCCCAGCATCCGAGTAAAAGGCGCAAGGTGCCGTTTAATATTTAGAAGAGATGAAGGGGCCAAGGGCAGCGGCTGCGGCTGCCTTTGAGCCAGTGACCACGGATTAAGCCGAGCCTCCAGCCACGTCGGGCTGAGCCCCGTCGCCGCGGGGTGAGAGCGGACCTGCCGCCTTCAGGAAAACCAAGGATTTGGTTTGGGCGGCTGCTGCGCAGGCTGGGGTTCATTACGAGGGCAGGGGAACCGCCGTCTCGCCCCACCGCCCCTGTCTCCCCACCACCCCGCTGTGTCGCTGGCAACCGCGTACCCCGCAGGGAGGAGGGGGACAGGGGTGGCAGGGGAGCCCCGCTGTTCCCCCACCCCGGGTCACGAGGCCACCAGAGGTGGAAGAGCCCCAGCTCACTCCGGTGGCTCTGGGGACGCGCTTTGGTGGCAGGAGCTGGGTTATAACTCCAGCAGCCCCCAAAATTCAGGGATTGAAGGTGAGGGGGGCAGAGCCGGGCTCAGCCTCCACCTCCCAGCCTCGTCCCCCCTCCCTGGCCAGTGCCAATCCCAGGGGAGCAGGGACCCATCCCAGCACCCGCCAAGCCGGGGCACAGGTCCAAGCACTGGGCAACCCCCACATGTGGCAGCTGGGACGGGAGCCCTCCGGCTCCCAGCACCGTGCAGCCTCCCTCCTGACAAGTACCTGTGCAAGCCGGGCCAGCCCAGGCGGCACCGTGTGCCCCGGGGTGTCCCCCACCCTGCACCCCCATGTACCTGCCGGCCGAGGGTCCCGCCGTGCTGCCCGGGTGGTGAGCGGGGTGCTGTGCCGAGCGGGGCTGGGGGTGCTGCTCCCTGCACGCCGCGGCTGGGCGGACCGGCAGAGTCACCCGCCGAGCACCCAGCCCTCGCCGAGCACCCAGCCCTGAGCACCCAGCCCTGGCGCAGCGGAGGTTTGGCATTCCTCAGGTGCTGACAGCCGGGGAGCCGGTCAGGCTGGTTCCCCTGCACCCAGCTCCTCCGTTTTCTCCGACTCAGCAGCGCCGGGAGGGAGCCCGGACGGCCTGGGTGGCTCTGGGCCCCCCAGACCTCTGCCTGAACACCCCCTCCCCACCACCCAGCTCGGTGAGGGTGATGGTGACCTCAGAGGACCAGTTTGTCACCGCAACTCCAGCCAGCCAGCCCGGGCATCACATCAGCTGGGCTTGGCCAGGCCGTGGGGCTAGTGGGGTCCTGACACACTGTGGCTGGGGGTCCCCAGGGCTGTGATTGCACCCGGATTCATGGGGGTCCCACATGGAGCCCCTCGCCCTGAAGCGCATCCTCAGGAGGCTTCCAGTGCTGGAAGGTCTCCCAGGTCTCGCAGAGCTGGGGCTCTCAAGGGGCTTCGTGCTGGCTTGGGGACAGAGCAGGTGTCACAGTAGCCCTGGGCCACCATGGGAGACCTGACCCCAGGTCGTAGGGCCTTTTCCCAGCAGGGCTTGGACTGACAGCAGAGCCAGCACCCGCCCTGTATCCTCGACCTGCCCTCCCGCTCCTCCCCAGCACCCGTGGGTGCCCCGCCACGGTGCCAGCCTTGCCCCGGGGCCACCACTCCCGGCTGCCCGCCCAGCACGGCAGCCTCCTTGGCCACCACCAGCCCAGTGCAAGTGGCTGTAGTTCAGCGCTGGTTGGGGTGCCTGGGGCCACCCAGCTCTGGGTGTCACCACTCACATGCTGGGGAAACTGAGGCACAGCTGAGCTCCCTCCACACCTTGGCCAGCAGCGCCGGGATCTGGCCGGGGATGGGGAGCTGGTGGCTCGGCCGTGCTCCGCTTGCTGCCAAGGTGGCTTTGCCGTCCTGGAGAAGTGCTGGGTCATGGTGGGGGCTGGAGCAGGTCAGACGGACTCTGCCCCATCCCTCCCTGCCGCAGCCATCAGGACACGGTTGTGAAACCCCCCGGGAGGTGCTGCACGCCAGTGAGGACACCCGTGGGGGCCGTGTCCCCAACCCCACCTGCGGAAGGGTCTGTAAATCCCCTCTGTGCCCGTACCCATTGGGGGCATCAGCTCCTTTGACCCCTAGAACCACGGCGGGGGGGGGCTCCAGGAAGCCCTGGCAGCCCCTGGCCCAGGGGGCTGTGGTGGCGGGGCATCGAGCTGTGCTGCCCGAAAGCACTGGAGGAAGTGGCTCCATCCCACATCCCCTTCCAAGGGACATCCACGGACATGTCCCAGGGTCCCTCTCTCACCTCCCTGGGGAGATGCACCGGGCTGGGTGGGCTGCAAAGGCAGAAATATTTATTGAATAAAATCTCGGGAGGGATGCCACTCACTGGCCCCAGCCTCAGCAGCAGGTGAGGACAGCCAGGGCCATCATGTCCTTTGGGTGTCAGCGAGATGCTCGGGGTGCTGACAGGATGAGGGGAGCAGCACCCAGAGGTACCAGAGATGGAAATATCCACCCTGGCATGGCACCCCCAGACAGAGCCCCGGGAGGGTTTGAGCATGGCACCAAGCTGGGGAAAGCAGTGACAGGCAGAGACATGTCCCCGCGGCGCCACAATGGTGACACGCTGGGAGCTCGGGGTGTGCCTGAGATTGGAGGGGGCTGAGAATTTAAAGCTTTTTCCGTGGAAAGCAGGGCTTGTGGTACCCCAGGTGCAGCCCTGGAGCAGTAATGCCGCAGGGGGTGGGGGCAGAGCATGGCCTGGGACGTGGGGCTGGCCGGGGGGATGCCCTCCCCGAGAGCTGTGGGGACAGAGGGTTGCTGGATGCTTTGGGGGGACCCTCCTCTGTCCTTGTCCCCAAGGCTGGGGCAGCGTTTATGGAGCTGGGGGGTGCAGTGGGTGATGGTGGTGGCTCCTCTTGGCTCTGAGGGTCCTTGGCTGGGGGGCAGCCCCCACCCATGCAGCCCTCAGGGGCTGTCCCAGCTCAGACAGACTCCACCGAGGGACATGGCTGCTGCCTGGGGACACCATGGCGGGTCCCCACGTCCACCCCTGCACACCCGGGCAGCCCCTTCCCCACCTCCCCCAGCATGAAGCCCTGCAGCAGCACCATAGCCCGGCTGGGACGGCTCCCTCCTGCCTCCTCATCCTCCTCCTCCTGCCCTGGCCACCTGGCATCCAGGCTGGAGCACCCACTGGCCTGTGTGAGGTGGCCACAGGGGGCCGGAGGGCCAGGAGGTGGGCGGCAGTGCTGGTGCAGGCGCCGGTGGAGCTGGAGGTGGATGCGCTGGGAGAAGCGGCCATGGCACTGGTGGCACTGGAAGGGCTTCTCGCCCGAGTGCAGCCGCAGGTGGGTCTTCAGGTTGCTGTTGCTGGTGAAGCTTTTGTGGCACGTCTGTGGGGGCGAGAGGATGGGGGAGCTCAGGGTGGGTGCTGCACCCCGGTTTGGGACCCCCCTACCCACCCTCCTGGCACCCAGCGGGCACCTACCGGGCACTGGTGGGGCTTCTCGCCGGTGTGGACCAGGCGGTGCTTCTGCAGATGTGCCAGCTGTGTGAAGCGCTTCTTGCAGATGGGGCAATGGAAAGGCCGCTCACCGCTGTGCACCCGCAGGTGGACCTGCCGGGGGGGGGGCACAGCAGAGCTATGGGAGGGCACCCAGGGAACACAGGAATCCAGGCTGCCCCAGCCCCCCCCACTCCTGGGAGCATCCCGCATCCCCCGGGGCACGACTGGAGCACAGGGACGTAAATCCACAGCTCATCTCCAGGTGCTTCATGCACCCAGGGCACTTTGCTGGGGGGGAAACTGAGTCACGGGGAGCCCTGCCCGCACAGCTGGGACAAGCCACCTCCACCCCTTGTCCCCTAAGGGTGCAGGAGGGGTCTACGCCAGGCTGGGGGGGGGTGTGAGAGCTGGCACCAGGGCACCCTGTGTACCTTGAGGTTGGAGAGCTGCCCGAAGCTCTTGGTGCAGACGCTGCACTCGTACTTGCTCCTGCCAACGTCCTTCCCCAGCTTGGGTGGGAATGGCTTGGCCACGCTGTGGCTGGGCACCTCCGGCTGCGGGGCAGAGCAGGGCATCCCCCCCCGCGGTGGCGGGCACCCCCCTGCCCCACAGCCTGGGAAGGGGAAGGGCCCTTGGGGGAGAGGGAGAAATCCCACCGGTGGCTTTGGCAGGCCAGGAGCGCCCTGCCCAGAGGACGGGAGGGTCCCGCATGGCCACAGGCAGGGTGGCAGCTGGAGGAGGACACCTCTGCAGCCCTGCGAAGGTGACACTGGGGTCCCCATGTCACCCAGCACGGGCTGCGGGCCCAGCAGGAGCGGGGAGCAGTGGGTGGCACAGGGAGGGAGGCAGGGCTGGGGCAGGAGGAGGGGGCACAGGATGCCCAGGTGGACCCTCAGCTCCCTGGGCAGTGGGGGGGGCAGCAGGGCCCCCGCCAGCACTGGCTCTGCTTGGCCAAAGGGCTCCTTCCTCCAGCCCTCTGTGGCTCCCTGCAGCTCTTCGGCCTCGGCTCTCTCTTCCTCCTCCTCCGTGCTGCAGGTGGGGACATCTTCGGCACAGAGCGGTCGCGCTGGCGAAGAGGCCATGTCAAGCCCCACAGGGGTCCCGCAGCTGGTGGCCCTGGTGGCATGGGGGGCTGTGGGCAGGGGAGCAGCCCAGGGATCAGTGGGGGGGATGGGGGGCTCAGGGACGAGGGGCCGGTGGGGGGGATCCCGACAGAGGCAGGAGCAAAGCTGTGTCTGCAGGAGGGACAGGAGCACCCGCTGCCGGATTTGTGGGGCCAGGGGCGCAGGCAGCTGCGAGGGGAGGCAGGGGAGGGTCTGCTGCTTGGGGGGGGGGGTCTGCTGAGACCCTGGCTCCTAGCCAGGAGCCCTTTGGGGGCAGCAGCTTGTCCCCAGCCCCTGGGGACGAGGGGTGAGAAAATGAACACATCCCAGGGAAGGGAGGGAAGAGGCAGAGGACGGCAGGGAGGAAGAGCAGGAGGAGGAAGGAGCGCAGGAGAGCCCGAGCAGAGAGCACCATCCCGGTCCTGGCCTCACCCTCATGGAGCCATGGGGGCCGCGGTGGCGGTGGGTGCCGGGTGGGCTCCTGGCTGCGCCCCGTGGGGAGCTCGGGGTGGGTGGGCAGTGGCCACAGGCAGCAGAGGCAGACACCGAGGCCGCTGGGGCAGAGCAGGAGGTTGGGGACCACAGGACCGGCGTTCACAAAGCACATCCAGGCATCGTGACAGGGGACAGGGGTGGTGAGGGGGACCCAGGGGTCCCTTCTGGCCAAGGAGACCTGCGGGGGGTGGGGGTAAACGACGAGCTGGGACCTGGAGCAAAGTTGTGGGGCTGGACCCTGCAGGCACCAGTTCTCAGGGCAGAGGTTCGGGGTGGTGGAAAGGGCGCAGGTGGGAGGGGTGCCCACGCGTGGGGACATCCCCGTGGGACATGGCAGCGCGGTGGCTCCTACCTGCTCCGCTCTGGTGCTGCGGCCGCCGATGAGCCCCGGCCACGGCTACGTTATGGTTCGGTGGCTGCTGGGAGCGTGAACAGGAAACCTGCGGGTTCGGGGGCCTTTGCTAAATTTGGAGAGGCGAGGTGAAGCCTCTTCGCCGGGAGGAAGAGAAGGAGGTGGGACTGGGTTGTCTCTAACAGACACAGCCCCATGGCCGGGGACTCGGCCCCCTTGCCAGGACATAGCCCGGCACTGGGAGCCACTGGGTGACACCACGAGAGGATCCTTCCCGGAGCAGAAAACCCCCAGGAAAGCAGAGGGAGGTCATCGTGTCCCCGCCGTGCTGAGGGCACTGGGGGCACTGGGACCTCTGCGGGATGGGATGGGGACACAACAGGGCCCCAAGCTCCACACATTTGGGCTTTTCTGCCCCAGCAAAGGGTGGCATACATGCCACTGCTGCCCACCGTGGGGACAGCAGGACCTCAGCCACCTACCAGCCAGTGCCACCAGCCCCGGCAGCACGGGGAGCCTGAAAGGAAGCGCCAGGAGTGGCAGGAGCCTCAGCTGGGGCTGGCCAACAGCCTGAGACCACATGAATGGCTCCCCTTAAGCAGGGTGTTAACTCTGAAACCTACTGGTGGCTAACACAGTCACTGCTTTGAAGAGAAGCGCTCGGTGAGCGCACGCAGCAGCTCCCAGCTGTGAGGGCAGCCCCAGCCCCATGTTCCCAAGTGGGGTCCCTGACCCACGGGGGTTGCCCTGCTCCAGTGACAATGGGAAGGGGACGTGTGCCACACCC
The DNA here is from genome assembly GCA_947846985.1 of Fratercula arctica. Classification (NCBI taxonomy): domain Eukaryota; kingdom Metazoa; phylum Chordata; class Aves; order Charadriiformes; family Alcidae; genus Fratercula; species Fratercula arctica. The sequence goes on from CANTUZ010000018.1 coordinate 7,362,269, forward strand.
ATTCCAGTACCTCCCAAAAAGCTGCCCCACTGGGGAAGACCAGAAAAAGCTGATTTCTCCTTCTCCGTGGGTTACACCAGAGCCTCTGGCCCCGCTCCAGTGCCCTTCACAGGAGCCACAGTGGCTTGAGGAACCACGTGCAAAACACAACCAGGTGGGGAGTAGCAGGGGAAGGTTTGGGGGCAGAAACCATTCACACCCGTTTCCTTCGGGAGGGGAGGTTCCTGTGTGGGGTCCCAGAGAAGGGGAATGCAGCAGCTCCTGCCCAGCCACTCCAGAGCCACAGCCCTGCCTCCGCAGTGGTACTGCTGGGTACCAGCTGAATCCCCTCAGGAACAGCCCCAGAGACAGAGGGGACACAGAGGGGTCCCCAGCAGCCCCAGGGAGCCCAAGGGTGGCTGAACACCCATGTGGGGCCCGGCTTCCCATCTTCCTGGCCCCCCACAGGAGCAGGAGCTGGCCGCCACATCCCTCCAAGCGCCATGGGCTCCTGTGAGGGGCAGCGATGGGGGGGTTCTGGGAGCCCTGGGGCCAGCTGCAGTGTGTGAGTGTGTGAGTGTGTGTGTGTGCATGCGTGTGTAAGCATGTACAAGCCTGTGTATGTGCCAAACCAGCCGAACCAGCTGGCCATGGCTCTGTGGGAAATGGGAGCTCCCTGCCACATCCCCCGGCATAGCCAGGGCTGGCTGGGGAGGATTTAGTCAGCACTGGGGAGGGTCCTCCCTGTGGCAAACCAGTTCCCCAGGCACTGGAGGAACTGGAGGGACACTGGGGCAAGCCTGGGCCTTGAGTCACTGTGTGCAAAGGGAGGGATGAGGTACAGGGCAGGCATATAGGTGACAGCAAGAAGGGGAAGGGAAAGGAAAAGTCAGAGGAAGTTGAGAGATACCAAGACACAAGACCAAAATGGCACCAGGGTTCGGGGGGGGGGGGGGACAAGGCAGGGCAAGGCAGGGCTGGGATGGGGACATGTGTCCTGGGACCTCAGAGTACCCCAGTCCCCTGGGAAAAGCCACTGGGGGGCTGCAGAGCCTGGAGGGAATGGCAGGGTGCCCAAGGTGGGGATGGCGGGGTGCTGGGGGGGGGGGGTGGCAGCGTGCTCAGGAGGGTGGCAGGATGCCCAAGGGGTGGATGTCAGGATACTGGGGGGATGGCAGGGTGTCCAAGGGGGGAATGGCAGGGTGCTGAGGGGGATGGCAGCGTGCTCAGGAGGGTGGCAGGATGCCCAAGGGGTGGATGTCAGGATACTGGGGGGATGGCAGGGTGTCCAAGGGGGGAATGGCAGGGTGCTGAGGGGGATGGCAGCGTGCTCAGGAGGGTGGCAGGATGCCCAAGGGGTGGATGTCAGGATACTGGGGGGATGGCAGGGTGTCCAAGGGGGGAATGGCAGGGTGCTGAGGGGGATGGCAGCGTGCTCAGGAGGGTGGCAGGATGCCCAAGGGGTGGATGTCAGGATACTGGGGGGATGGCAGGGTGTCCAAGGGGGGAATGGCAGGGTGCTGAGGGGGATGGCAGCGTGCTCAGGAGGGTGGCAGGATGCCCAAGGGGTGGATGTCAGCGTGCTGGGGGGATGATTGGGTGTCCAGGGGACAGTTTTGCAGGTCTTTGGGTGTGTTACAAGCACTCAGGTGACGGTTAGCAGCTGGGCAGGAGGGAGGAGGAAGGGGGGTGCCAGGTGCTGGGGACAGGGATATTGAGGCAGCGAGTGCTCGGGGACTGCAGTGAGATGTCACCGCTTCCTCCCTGCCAGCACTTCAAAGAGACAGCGGACACCACCATCACCCCCGCCTGCACCCTGAGCTCGCAGCGCCCACTCGGTGCTGCTCGACGCCTGAGCATCCACCCCTACAAAATGTCACACCTTCCCTGCTGCCCGTGATGGCTCAAGATAAGCGTCTCCGGTGGAAGCAGCTCATTAGCACACAGCCAGAGCTGAGACCTGACACTCTCATGCTGTGTGTGATCTGCTCTATCCCCCCCACCTTGACCCCTCCAGCTCCCAGGCATGTTGCTGGCATCCCGGCAGCAGCATCCAACATCAGTCCCTGGACCATCCATGGAACTGCAATTCCTGGCAGTGTGGGGTGACGGTGGCATCCCTGTTCCCCAGGAGCTGGGACTCGGACCCCCAGACCCCGCCGTGCTCCCCCTTAGCCTGCGGTTGCTATCAGTGTGGGGGCAGCCCTGGCAGCGGGTGCTTTTCAGAAATACTTCCCAGCCCTTCCTGGCCCTTTCTCGCTCTGTCCAAATTGGGTTTTCCTGGAAGGGCCTGAGAGCTTAAAATAACCCCGGGGCGTTGACAAGAAAAAGCTTTGGGACTGGCCGCCCAGCTGGCATCCAGTGGGGAGAGCGGGGCCTTGCTGAGGTGCACTGAGTACATCGGGTCTCTGCGGTGGCACACAGGGATGGGGATGCTCCAGGGAGAAGACTTTGCCCATACGCCCAGGGCTCTTGGGGCACCCGCGGTGGCAAGGACAGAGCCACCCCAGTCCCTGGGCTTCCCCAGGTGATGCTGAGCTGGGGACTGTCCCTATGAAGGGGGCTGGCGTGGGGTGTCTCCCCATGGATGGTCTCAAAGCACCCGAAAGCTCCTGGGCATGAAGGCCATTTTATGGGTAAGGAAACTGAGGCACAGCAGGAGCAGGGACATGAGACGGGTCCGTCTGGGCTGACCCAGACCCACGTCACCTCCCCGGGCTGTATTTTGGGTGGGAGGGTTGAGCCCCTGTACCCATTTGCACCCATGGGCATACAGGGCTGTATCACCTGCAGGCAGAGCTCCCCCCAGCCCTGGGTGAACGCTGGGTGCCCCCACCCTGTCGCCGTGGGACAGGCACCTGGAGGGTGCTGCTCCAGCCACACCTGCAATGAGTTTCTGGGTCTCAGCACTGGGGAAGGGGCTGAGGGCAGGGCGGTGTTGGCTACAGCTGCTGGCATTTGGAGGTGATGGGCTGTGGATGTGCCAGTCTTTGTGTGTGGGGGTGGCTCTCTAGCACCCCGAGAAGGAGAAAAACCTCTTTGCCAGACCAGTGGTGAGAGGAGGAAGCTGCAGGGCAGGCTGATGCTTTAGGAGGTGAGATTCAACTGTGGGAGGAGAGGCTCTGCCTCCTCTCCCCAGTGTCCTGCCATGTCCCCCCAAGTCTGTGTCCCTCAAAGCAATTTTCTCTCCTGCTGCCTGGGTTTGCTGTTAGGGGGAGCAAGGCTTGAACCAAGGTGGGGGGATTTAGGGGGCGAGGGAAAGCTTGTGAGCCCTGGTCTGCTGGAGGCTGCTGCCTCAGAGGAATATCTCTTCCAACTATTGATTTCCCTTTATCAGAGAGCAGGAATATGTATGGGGCTGAAATCCTGATCAATGCCAGCTCTGCAGCTGATTGATCAGCTGCTGCCCAAGGGCTTTTATTGAAGGGAGCTGGGGGTGCAAAGAGGAGTTGCCGAATTTGGGCACAACCCATCGCTCCAGGCCAGGCTTGTCTCTACCCACCTTTACCCCCTCCTGCTTTATCCGAAAGGCAGTGAAGCTGCGGGGAAGCCTGGCACCAGGCAGCACCCCGGCAGATCACCCCGCAGGCACACTCCTCGCCCTTCCCTTGTCAAGTGCCGATGCCCTGGGGAGCCCCGTTTCTAATGGCAGCAGGATGACCATGGTCCGTCCCCACCAGGGGGACCCCAGAGCTCCAAACCCAGAGGTGTGGGGCATCCACTGACGCCCTGGAGCTGGAAAGCAGGGGAACATTTTTGGGGTGTTGGGAAGGGAGTGCCCGGTTAGGGCATATTTGGAAGCACATCTGTGTCTCTGATAGGTGAATGTACCCCCAGCCCCGTGTCCCTAGTGCTGGGAGGTACTGGAGCATCCCTGAATCCCGGCTGGGCTCGTTAGAGGCACTGGACGAGCGGAGGGCGCAGGGGGCCAGTGAGGGGGAGGAGCAGCACCATGGCCTCCATTATTGATTGCTTCATAGCCAAAGGTCAGCGGCAAGCGTGCAAGGATGGGGAGGAGGGAGGCGGGTGGCGCTGGACACAAGGGGTTCGCTGCTGGCACCGTGGTTGTGCCCTGGGGGGGCAAGTGCCAGCCTTGGGGAGTGCAGGGCACCGAAGCTGGTGTGGAGAGCCTGGCATGGATTCCCATTGCACAGGCACCCACTGGCCATGTAGCCCCATCATGCCTCAATTTCTCCACCAGCAGATCGGGTGGCGAGGCTGTGCGGTGGTCACAGCACCCTGGGCTGTGCAGGTGGGGAAGGAGGCGCTGGGGGCTGCAGGGAAGGATCTGTGCCCATGGGAGGGAGGTGGAGGTGGGCTCAGTGGGGTTTGGAGGAGGTTTGTGCGTGTCTGTGTGCAGCCAGGAGGGTTGTGCCCGTAGGATGGGCAGGGAGAGGGCTCCGTTTTCCCTGGAAAGGGCTCAGAGAGTGCTTTTGATCTGGTCTGTGCCTCCCCGATGGGCAGGTGATGATGGTGACTCTGTTGAGAGATGGCACCGGAGCCATAGCCCTAGTAACACAATTTCCCAGGGCCCTTCAGGTCCCTGGGACCAGCCCCTGATGGGGTTTGCAGCACATTGAGGACACCAGTCCCCACCTCTGCCAAAGCTGTGACCCACATGCCAGGGCTTTGCACACACCTGGGGTCTCGTCCTGCTGTGCTCAGGACCTGGTCAGAGCCAGGCAGCCCCCAGGCAGCATCGTGCTGCCTGTGCGGGGGTCCGCAACGCCGGCCCACGGGCAGCAGCGCCGGTGCTGGGCTCCGGCAGAGCACTGCCTGCCCTCGCCCCGGCCATGCCGCGAGGGGGAAGATTTACAGGCTGTCAGAGCCAGGGCCAGAGGTCAGCAGGGGTCAGAAAGTCCATTTCGGAGAGGTCACTGTCCACTTCTTTCAATCTAATGAAGCCATTATTTGTGAAAGCGGCCGCTTTGCCGGCTATTCCCTTGAAGCCAAGCAGGGCACAGCGACTGGCTCTGAAAGAACAGGAAGGAGTCCCCTTCCCTTTCGCATTTGCCATTCAACAGGCCCCAAAAACAAATACACCACACACAGAAATATGATGCAGGGCTGTCGCCACTGTGGGGCTGTGTCACCAGGGCTGGGGGAGATGAGGTTGAGACATAAAGGGAAGCTGCTAGGAAGTGCCATTCTCAGGGATGGGGCTGCATCACTTGGATGGGAAGTCACTGAGGATGGGCAGAAACTGGGGGATGCTGAGGAACTTTCTGCTGAGTTTAAAGAATTACAGGAAAGCGTCTCTGGGAGCTGCTGGTTCCTCTCTTGATCAGGAAGGGGCTGGGGGGGAGGAACCTGGTGCACAGTGATGGATTATTTTCTGAAGGATTCATTATGGAGAAAGCAAGGGCTGATTCCTCGCCATGTCCTATCCCCACGCCTCTGCCCACCTCCCACCCCACTGCAAGGAGTCCTGTCTGCCCTGGGGACACCATCCCCGGTTGTGTGGGCGCTCACATCAGGGTGTCCCCTCTGGGGACAGAAGAAACAAAGACATTTCTCAGGTCTGCTCTGCAAACCTTGGCCCCAGCCCAGGGGTGTGTTCAGGTGCCCCTTTTTTCCCCAGGAGTGGGCTGGTGTTGCTTGTGGGCTTTTTTTACAGCAGCACAGGAGTGAAACACTCAGGCAGCTGGCTGTGCGTTCCGCAAATCCCAGGCAAAAGGGAGGAAGCAGGGAAGGAGATGGACTGGAAGAAGGGATGAGCCGAGAGGAATAGAGCCACACGAAGGGATCTCCCGCAAGCTTTGGGGTTTTTTTTCCCCCCTTCACTCCTCTCGCTTCAATTATTCTGCAAAGAGAACGAGAATAAACGCAACCCGCGTACCTGGCCCTCACCGGCCAGGAGAGGGTGCCAGATGCTCCCCGGCTTACGCAGCCGCCGGGAAGGGTCCCGCAGCGGATCCCCACCCGGGACAGCCGTGGGTGCCGGCAGGGAGAGAGGGAGCGTGAAGGCGAGAAAATGTGAACAGACACCGTGGTTTCCCTCTTTCCAAGACTGTCCCCAGCGCGGCATCCCCTCTGCCAGCCTCGTCCCCTGGCAGGGAGCTCTGGAGGCTGCTGGAGCCTGGTCGCGAGTGGGAGCGGGGATCCCGGTCTGTGACCGGGGAGCACCCGTCTGGACTCTGCTCTCCTGATGTCGCAGACGAGGTGCTGCTCCTTGGCTTTGGGGACTTGACTCAAGACTGATGTGAACAAGAAACTAGCGGAGTTCCCCCCCGCCCCGTCTATCCCCGTTAAAACCGGCGTAAAGATGAGGTGACACCCTGTGAGCGTCATGGAATTGTTAACGCTGCTGTGTGCGGGTCACGGGCACCTCCTGCTCCACCCGTGCCCGGTGGGACCCTGGTTCACCTGCACTGCGGGAGCTCGGCCGGGCTGGGGGGACAGGTTCGGGGGCAGCCTCCTCCCGAAGGCTCACCCGTCTCCCTGCCCTCGGGGTGCCCACGCAGAGATAAACAATCCTCCTCCTCCTCCGCCGTCACCCCAAACCCGCGGGTGGGAGTCCGGCGGGGCTGCTCGGCTCTACGGGGAAGGGGCAACGCGGACCCCCCGGGTGTGGGTAGTCTGGGTGAGGGGTGTGCGGGGCTGGAGGAGGAGGAGGAAGGCAGCCGCCCAGTACCCTGGACAGCGGCGCCTTTCAGCACCGTGGCCAGCGGCAGCCCCGGGGGTGGCGGCGGCTTCGCGCGGGGCTTCCCCACGCGGGATTTTACCGGCAGCATCGGGCCGGGCTTGGTGGGGAGGGGAGGGGAGGGGGGGGGCGGGTGATACCGCGGTCCTCGGCGCCCCCAGCCGCCTCACGGTGCCCTCCTGCCCCTCTCGATGGTACCACGCGGAGCGAGTCCTGCGTGGGGCGGCCGCCGTCAGCTCAAACTCACCAACCCTCCCAACTCTCCCTGAGGTCGGGGATGGGGGGGTCACTGCCGGCTTATCCCGATTTGGGGGCGGTGGAGAGATCCCCACACACCGCCCGGGAGGGGCGGCGGGCGGCGCTGTGCCCCCACGGGCCGGGGCGGCAGCGGGGCATTGTCCGGCCGCCGGAAATGGAGCCGCTGGTCACTCGCCCTTTGTCCCCGCCCGGCCCGGGGGGCGACCGGCCCCCGCCCCTGCTGCCTTCCCCCCAGCTCGGCACCGCTAACTCGCCGGCGGGAGGGCAGCCTGTGCCGCCGGGACGGGGCGGGGGGCACGGCACGGTGGGGAGACACGGCCACGGGGATCGCATGTCCCCGGGGATTTCATATCGCCGGGGGGTTGCACGGCCCCGGGGGTGCACGTGCCACTCGCGGGACGCGGGATGGGGCTGGCGGCGCAGGAAAACCCCGGTGTCCCGTAAAACGGATCCTCGCCCCCCCCCCCCCCGCCCCGCGTCGTGCCTCAGCCCGGCCCGGTCCCGGTTCCCCCGCCCCGCCGTGTCCCGTGGATCGCAGGTGGCTCCGCTCGTGGGGGCAGCTGGGGGGGATGTGAGGAGAAACGACGTGGAAACTCCCCCCCAGTCCTCGGGGGTCTCACGTCCTCACCCCCCCGGGGGTCACGTCTTCTCCTGACAGGTGGCCTCGCCCCTAAATAGGGGTAGGGGTGTGTGTGTGTCAACCCATCCACACACCCCCCTCCAAATCCCTCCCGGAATGTGTCGCTATTAGCGGGAGGGGGGTTAATTAGGATCACGTGAGGGCGGGATGGCGGAGCGGGGCCCGGCGCCCCCCGGCCCCGCGGGTGGGTCCGGGGGGGGGGGGGGGCGGGGGCGGCGGGGGCCGCTATTGTCTGCGAGAATTTGGGATCCTTTGAAAAAACCCTCCCGCTCCCTCCCACCCCTATTGTTGGAGTGAAGATGGAGTCAAACCTCTCCCGGCTCCCTCCCGGCGGGATCTAAGCTGGGGTTTTTTGTTGAGGTTTTTTTTGGTGGTTTTTTTTTTCTCCTTTTTCCTCTTTTTTTTTTTTTTTTTTTTTTTTTTTTTTTTTTTTGGCTGGGCTGATACCCTCAAAGCTGGCCGAGGAGGAGGAGGGAGGAGGCGGTAACAGCCACAACTCGGAATTTGCAAGCGAGTGTCGGGATGGGGTCTGTTTCCAACCAGCAGTTTGCAGGTTAAGTTATATTATTGTCGCAGCCCGCCTCGGCTCCGCGATTATTAATAACGGCGGCAGAGCCCGGCCGGGGGGCGCAGGGACCCACCCCGACCCCGGCCCACCCAGCCCCGCCGCACCCCAGCAGCGAGGCCGGGCCCGGGTGGGCTCGCTCCCCCGCTGCAGCTCTAGGGGAGTTCAAGAGAGGGGGGATTTTTTATTTTTTTTTTTTCACCCCCCCTCAGCCTAAGGATGAGCCCAGAAGTTTGGGGCCGGTGGTGGCTGCTGCTGTTGTTTGGGAGTGGGGGGGGGGGGGTCCCCGTGCAGCGGGGGGATGCTGACGGCAGGGGAGCGACTTTCTCCAGCGTGGCTTGCTGGGGGTAGGGGGATTTTGGGTTGGTATTTTGAGGGAGTTTTTCCCTTTTTTGTATGTTTTTTATTTTTTTCATTTTTAGCTTTTTTGTTTCTCTTTTTTCTTTTTTTTTTTTTTTTTTTGGTGGTTTGGGGTTTTTTTTCTAATTATTATTTCTAACCTTTTTGAGGGAAGAATCGATTTAGGCCCCTCCACCCCACACACCACCCGGGTCGTGCCGGCAGGAGCTGCCTTCGTTTCCCCCTGCTCCTGGGGCGATCCCCACGCACACGTGGAGGCAGAGCTGACTGCTCTGTTTGGGGTTTTTTTTTTGGTTGGATTTTTGCTTTTTATTTATTTTACCTTTTCCAGCCTGGAGAACCCGAGCAGGATTCGGGGCTCCTGCTGTGGTTTGCCCAGCTGGGTGTGGGGTGGCTGGGCCAGGGAGGGGACCCCGCGGGTCCCCCAGCCCCTCGGCTCAGTGGCTCGGTGGATCTCTCCCCAGGTGCGAAGCCGGGCGAGGAGCCGGCCGGAGACTCACCCAAGGCCGAGAATGAGCCCCAACCACTGCACGGCTCCGGCATCTGTAAGTGGTTCAATGTCCGCATGGGCTTCGGCTTCCTCTCCATGACCGCCAAGGGTGGCGCGACACTGGACTCACCCGTCGATGTCTTCGTGCACCAGGTACGTGGCCGGGATCCCGTGTGGGGTCCTTGGGAGGGAATGGGGTGCAGCCCCTGGCACCCCCCAGCAGGATGTGAGGTGGGATGGGGACCCCCACGCTGCCTCCACGCTAGGCCGTGGCTCTTTCCCATCTCAGCCCGGCATGCCGGGGGTGCCGGGATTCCCCTGGGTTTGTTTCCCTGGAGCAAGGCGGGTGGCAAAGGGCAGGCAGAGCCGCTTGCCCTGCTGCAGCCTGGGGCTCCTCTCTGGGGACCGACCCTGTAAGCTGATCCCCCGACGATTTCATTTTCCCATTGTGGTTCCCTGGGGAGCCCCTCGGGGCCGGATCCAGGGGAGCAGGTGCCCGCGGGGCTGAGCGGGATGTGCCGGAGCGGGGATGCTGCTTACCCCATAGAGGGAGTGGGGGAAGAGCTGGTTTTTCCCCGGGGACAGGGTTCTGGGAGCCCTGAGCCAGGCAGGGATGCAGGATTGGGCTTTCCCCAGCCGGTGGCTCGTCCCTGTGGGGGGGTATCTCTGCCTGGGCCCCTTGTTTCAGCTACGGCTGGCACAAAGGCGTAGGGGGTTGTGTATGTGCCTCTATGGATCCTATACAATAGTGACAGTCTCGTGTCCGGATTTGACCCACTTGCACCTTGTTGAGGAGGAAGCCCCAATGCGTGTCAGTGATCCTGCGCGGAGGGAAGTCATGGTTTTGGGGCTGCAGCTGCTTGAACCCCCTCAGCTGGCAGGGGAGGATCTGTCGGGGGACCCCATTTAGCAGCCGGGGGAATGGGTGTGGAGATAGCGGCCAAATCGGGGCCAGCGCTGGGAGGGGGATGGGGGGCTCAGAGCTGGCTTGCGTGGAAAGGGGTCTGTGTGATGAGCGTGGGCCGTGCCCCCTCGGCCCTGGAAAGCAGCGGCCCTTGGGGACAGGGAGTACGAGTGAAGGGGCTCGGGCATCTGGAGCAAACACAAGTGGGTTTGTGGGTACGGCTGGGAGCAGCTGCAGGGGTTCGGGCAGAGGCAGCATGATGGTGCTGGCTCCGGGGAGCTCCTGGACCAGCTGGCTTCCGTGGCTCCTGCTCTCCATCGGCCCAAAATCCCCCCGAATTATGGTGCATCCTGCGGTCTGCTGACAGGCTGGAGGTGCAGGACTGAGCCCCTGGGCTGTGCTCCTGGGAGTGGGGGCTCCTGGTGGTCTCTCACCCCCTGCCAACGAGGCAGTGGCTGCTCCATTCAGGGCTATGGCGGTTTGGCAAGGGAATGATGACCAGGGGAGAAGCAAATCGCTTCTCCTTCGGCTGCAACGTGGTGAAAGCGCCTTGGTAGGAGCTTCCGTCCCAGGACAGAGCCAGAAACACAGCTGGGATTGGAGGTGAGGGCTGGGGGAACACTGAAATCCTGGTGCTCGGAGAGAGCAAATGGGGTTTTTACATCTCAGTGTAGCACAGCGGGACCCAGTGCCCATGGGGGGAAGCCTCCCACCCTCCCTCCCTTCTCCCCGGGGTTTATTGCCCCCAGACAGTCTGGTTTCCTGATTGCTCTTGCTCACATTCCTGCAGGAAAAGAGAATTAGCCAGGGTGTCTCTGCTGGGAGCATCCCACTGGCCAGGGAGAGGTGAAGCTTCCCGCCATCCCCCATTTGCTGGAGCGGCCGTGGGGTGCACAGGGTTTGTTGAATTCAGGAAATATAGTGAGCGCTGGGTAAAAGCAGGTTATTTGGGGTAGCAGAGAGGCAGCGTGTGTGTGTTTGTGGTTCCTTACTGCAGCCAAAGGTAGGGTACTCCCAGCGCCGGGTTTTTACTGCCAGAATCAGGGCGGCTTTGGGCTGATGCTGAGTTTTTCCTCCCCCAGGTCGAGCTTTGCCTCCTGCCCCACTCGCCGGTGGCACAAAGTCACTGTTGCCCGCAGCAAAACAGCCAGGGCTGATGCTCTCCCACTGCAGAGCATCCCGCACCCTCCTCGGAGGGGGACCAAACTCACGCTCCCACCCTGGCCTCACTGCTTTGGGGTGGTTCGCGGGGAAAAGGGCCTTTCTGCCCATGCTCTCCCCATCCCGGCATCCAGGCGCTTCCCGAGAGCCAGTGCTGCTCCGCTCCCTGGGGAGGGAGTCAGGCCCGGGAGAGCAAAAGCCAGCACGATCCCAGGGGGATGACACAGGGCTGGGGGGTCCTGCGCCCAGCAGCCACCGCCCGCACCACACGCCATGCCCTAAACCGGCCATTGGGGTTTAACACCCCAGAGTCCCCCATAACCTGCTCCTTCCCCACTTCATTTACATATGTGAATGATGACCCACAGGAAGTAATTGTGGGAGAAAGAAGGGAATTGGCCTCTTTAGATCTATTAAATCACTTTATTACAGGAACCAGGTCTGAATGGCCCTTCTCTGCAGGGAGCGCGTCTCCATCTCCCTCTCCCTTTATCTGATCACAAAGAGATTAAAATCTCGGCAGGACAGGAGACTAACAGGGCTCCTCGGGGCTGCCTTTCCCTGGCATTGTGAGCTAAAAATGAGGCATTTGGGTTCAAATGCCTCCCCTGGACACTGGAGATGGATTCATTTGGGGGCTGTGAGGAGACAGGAGGGATGAAGGACGGAGGAGCAGAGCAGGTCGTCCCCGGCGAGGCGAAGGGCTGAGCAGCACCCGTCAAAGGGTGGGGGGTCTCAAGGCGGCAGAAATCAGGCTGGTGCCAGGGAAGACCCCAAAGCTGCAGTGGTCCCCTGGGGATGTGGCTCCCGGGCTCACACTGTGGTTCTGGGCATCACTTACAATGGTGTGGGGCTGCCGGGGAAGGCAACATGGGAAAAGGGAGAGGAGCAAATTGGGGCCCCCTGTGCCCCCAAGGCTCTACTGCTGGCCTGGAGCAGGAGGAGTGAGCACAGCCCAGCAGGGCTGGGGTTTGCAGCCCATCCCCAAAACTGGTCCCAGTGCCCCTGACTGAGAGTGGAGGGGAAGGGACTGCCCATGCCCTGGGAACTGCTGCTCCACACCGCTCGGCTCTGTGTCTCCAAGCATTTCTCCAAGCCAACAGGTCTAAACCCTTGATAAAGGCAATGTTAGTTGATGGGGTTTTGTTCCTTCTTGTGATTTTTGGCAAGGAGAGCTTCTGGGCACCACTGGGACCCCGCGGATGCTGTGGCCACAGCGTGGTCGGTGGCATCTCGGTGAGGTGGTCCCATGTGTCCTTGTGGGGATGTAAGGCTGTGCCGATGGTTAGACCCACTGGAGCTGGGATGTGGCACTGTCCGAGTGTCCCCTGGGTCAGTCCCCCCACGGTCCCCTGTGTGCTGCTGTCCCCGGGAGCCTCACAGGGGTCGTGGTTTGTGGAGGGGCTCCATCCCCACTCAGCCGGGCAGGGGATGGGGTGGAGGGGGATGACGGCTGCCATTCGGCCATGGGTTTTGGCTGAGCCAACCTGGACTGTCGCTGACTTGCGCTCGTGCCTGTGCGGAGGCGAGACACGAGCATGACGTGAGGTCTTAAAAAAAACAAAACAAAAAAAAACCCAAAAAACAAAACCAAAAAAACCAGCACATGTTTGGAGGCAACTCCATCCATGAGCATGCAGGAGAGCACAAGGGAGAATTTCTCCATCGGGGAGCAGAGCCCAGCCTGCCCATGGGGGTCCCCTGCTGTCTTTCCCCCCTCCAGGCTGGGGTGCAGGGCAGGATCCGGCCGGGGGGATTTGGTTTGTGCAGAGCTGGGGTGGCAGCGCGGGGAAGGGGGAACCCGTTAGTCGGTGTTGTTAGTCAGTGCGTTGGACCCGTGATACTCACAGAGGCATGGGACACGTGTAGTATCCCACTTTTTCCTGTTTTCTCACGTGCATTGCTCCCGTGTTTGCTCTCCGGGACCAGGGTCACCCCACAGCGCTGGGTGGGCACCCAGGGGTGCGGGTAGCTACAGGACCCAGGAGCACCAGGGTTACGCTTGTCCCGGGGGAAGGGATACCCCGGGTTGGAAACGCAGGTCAGCATCTCTGCTTCTGGGGGGAGAGACGTAGGAGCAATTTCTTTGTTGGGGTGGGTGTGGGTGTGTGTGTGTGGGGGGGTGTGTGTGTGTGTTGGGTTTTTTTATAATAACCACTGGAATAAAATTGTATCGCGTTGCTTGTGCGCCATGTCCTGGTGGCAGATAGTGAAAGAGAGCGGCTTTATTCCACCCCTGAAACTCCCTCAAGACTCGCGCACAAAAAAAAGCCTCCTGTCTCTGTCTAAAGATTAACTGATGGCTGCAGGCACATCCCTTCCCCCAGCTCCCCCTCTCAGCCCCAGGGCCAGGGGCAGGGAGAGAAAACACCCTTAAATGGTCTCCCAGATAAAATGGCCCAAATGAATGGGATTGCTCCCGTTGGAGCTGGGAAGGGCTGGATGGAGCTTGTCGACCCCCCTTTCCCCTGCTGCCCCCAGCTCCCGCGTTTCCTTTTCCCTGTTTACTTGGTCCTAAGAATAAGTGGGATGAAGCTGAAATCACTGACGGAGGGTGCCCTGCTGCTCCCAGCCAGGCCCGTGCTTTACTATGGGAGTATGAAATTAATATGTGGCAGCTAATCCTAATTAGCTGCCCCCTGGGGTGCGCGGGAGGGTTTGGCACACTCAGAGTGGAGAAAAAATATAACTGAAGGAGCTGAAGTTGTGGGTTTAGGGCAGGTAGCTGATGGATTGGTTAAACTCGCTGGCGGATACTTTTTTTTTTTCCCCAGAATTAGTACCTAGCATTTAATTTTGCTGGTTTATGGTGGAAAATTTGGAGCAAGAAGAGTTACTTTGGCAGGAAAGGGGCTTTATTTTGGTTTTACTTGAATTGGGGGAAAAAATCCTTGGGGGTATTGCTGCGGATGACAGTAGGGAGACACTGGAAAGCCCTGGTGAAGTTTCGTTAGACTCCCCGTGCTCTCCCCAAGGGGCTCGCGCAGTCAGCACCCTCTTTATCTCTGCACCAAGCCCCCGGCACTGAGGGAGGACCCTCTTCCCCGAGCAGCACCCAACAGCCGCCTGCTCGGGGGCTGAGCCACAGGGGGGGACCACGGGCCGATTCCTGCTCCGAGCCGAACCCACACGAGCCCGAAAATAGCAGCAGCGTGGTCCCTGGCGCTTGAACTGCCAGCAGCGGGAAAAGATTTACTGTGTGATTTGGGGAAAGGGAAGGGCTTTCCTCAGGGACAGATCCAGGCGCAAAGGGATGTTTCCCTGCTGCCTCGTGGCTGGCAGCGGGGAGCTGAGCTGGCCCTGCTATGCCGTGGGGGCTTGGGCCACTGCTCCATGTTGGCAGAGCCTGACCCTGCCGAAATCTGCTTGGGGGGCTGTTTGCAAGAGGAGACCTGCTCTGCTGGAACAGGGCTCGGCGCTGGGCTGAGGCTGCCATGTCCCAGTGGGATGGCAATGGCATCGCCCGGTGGCAAGCGGAGCCATGCCCCAAAAAATTGGGCGAGCACCAGCCACCAGCTTATTCTTAGTGCCGGAGCCGAGGAAGGGGCTGCTCTGCACCAGCTGTGCCCAGCCTGAGCCCCAGGGGGCCAGGGGTGGCTGAGGGCTGGGGCTGCTCCCCCGGGGATGTGCACCCCTCCTCGGGATGGGTCCTCGGGGGTCGTGGTGGGGCAAAGGTGGCCGGGACACCCAGGGCTCTGCGGGCTGCCCTGCATCCCAGCCAGGCCACCTGATGTGTGGGGCTGGCTGGCACAAAACAAGGGATTTGGGGGGACAGGGACACTGCGGCTCGGGGGGACAGAGGGGTGCAGTGGTGAACAGGGCAGCACGGTGATCGGGGTGCCCTTGGCACTGATGTGGGTGCAGGCTGAGCAGAGGGGACCACAGCCGGGGTACCCCCAGCTTGCAGGAGAAGGTGGGGTGCAGTGATGGGGGAACAGACCCCCTGGGGGCTCAGCGATCCCTGTGCCTAATTCTAGGACCTGCCGGGGGGGTCCATCTTCCCTGGCCCCCGTGGGTGCTTGGGTTCCACAGAGTGGGAGAAACTGAGGCACGGGCACTGGCTGCAGTGGGGTTGGGCTCCCCGAAACACCCTGAGCATGGTCCAGCCGTACCCTGGCACAGCTCGGTGCTGCCACGTGTGTTCCCGCAGCCGCCTGTAACCCGGCATCCCAACTCGGCTTGTTTTCCGAGGGATTTAAGTTTAAACGGCTGCAACGCTCCCGCGCTGGGAAGAGGCGAGGTGCAGCGGCCGCTCCGCCCCAGGCCCCTCCGGACACAAAGATGGTTTGATTGAGTGGCCGGGGCTGGCTGGAATAAACGTCCCCTTGTGTCGCGCTGGGGAGGCCGCGGGGACAATGGTGACCCCGGGGCTGGCCGAGCCCCTCCGGAGCCGGGTGGGGTGGGGGTGAACCAGAACCCAGCAGTTTGGGGAGAAGTGGCTGGATTTTGAGGTGCTTCATGGTGTTACCCCTCCAGGAGGGGAATCAGGTCTAACGCTGGGATCTGTGATGACAGATTTTCTGGATGGAAGGAAGAGGAAGGATGAAGGCACTCGCATGCAGAAGGGGAAGGGGTGAGGGTGGGGGACACCCAGCGCCGAGGGAAGGTGGGCAGCACTTGGCCGCTCATGTGCTGCATCTTTGTCTGCTGTAAATAACCATGGAGCTGCCAGGGTGCGGGATGGGTGGAAAAGTGGAGAGGTGCCCCTGGTGCCACCTGGCGAGGGGGTGCCCGGGGGGGCGCAGGGAACTCGGGAGAAGTGGTGCCGGCTCTGCTTCTGCTCCTTGTCCCACTGGTTAACTCTGGACCCTAATGATGATAAGATAAATCCTTGCGCCAGGATATGCTTTAAAACAGTTTTATTATGAGGCTGGCAATGCTTTGTGATCCCAAGCCCAGAGGGACCCCAGGGTCACCCTACACCCCCCCCTGTACCAAAACAATCCCGCCCCCCCCCCACGGACTGACCCCTCGTGGGACTGAGACCCGGCTCTCCCGCAGCGGGCAAGCTGGGCGCAGGGCCGATGCGCAGAGGGGCTGCGGGGGGTCAGAGGGGCCGCGGCCATGCCGGCCACCCTTCCTCCCCCCACCGTGGCCTGGAACTCCTGGAATTTGGGCAGCGGGAGTGCGGCCGCCGCCGGCCCTTTGTTCTCGCTGGCCGGTGGCTCCCGGCCCTGGCCCTCCCCTGCGCTCCCCCTCATCCCCAGCATCCCCGGCTCCCTCCAATCCCCCCCTTCCTCTCTTTATTTTGGGGTGTGTGTGTGTGTGTGTGTGTGTGTGGAGGCCTGGGAAGGCTCCGGCTTTGTGTGTGGTGTGGGACGGGGGCTCTGGGCCCCTTCCTTTCAGATGCAGGAGGTATGCAGCTAATTCAATGGGCTGCAGTTTGATTACCTATCTGATAACAGAGGAATGCCAGCAATGTGTGTGTTTTGGGAAGGGGGCAGGGGGGATGCGCTGGGACCACCAGCTACTCTGCAGCTCACATCAAAAGGCTGCAGCGGTGGAGGCGGGAGGGGGGGGGGGGGACGGAGAGCTGGGGCTCCCCGGCCGCTGCCCCCCCCCCCCTCCTTCCCCGGGGAGAGGGCGTTTCCTTTGGCCTTTTGGTGGAGGGGGCCGAGGGGGGGGTTGTCATCCTCACCCACTCCTGGAAAATAAATCGTTTCCCTCCCCCATCATGTTGCGGCAGCTTCTGCCCCAGCCCTCCTCTTCCTCGAAATGGGGTAACGGATGGCTCACAGGGGGAAGGAGCTGGACCCCCCCAGGGACGTACTTTAGCAGTTTGGCTGCCCACGGGTGATGGTGCCCAAGGCGTGGGCTGAGCTGGGAGTGGGGGGGGGCCCAGCCTGTGTGCTGGGGTGTCCCTTGCCACGGCTCGGCTTTGTCCTGAAGCTGGGAGCCTGCGAGTTTTCGTCTCCGCAGTATAAACACAGCTGGGCCGGCTGGAGCTGTAAACACCCCGAGAAGGATTTCTGGCTCTCGTCTCCCAGCCTCCGGAGCTGCCTCCTGCGACATGGAGTGATGCTCTTCACGGAGCGATGCTCAGTTCCTCCTCACCCCTAAAATGCCACAGCCGGTGCTGGAGTGGGGCAAAAGATGCCAGTGGGGTGTCACGTTGGGGATGGGGTAGGGTTGGCGGCCAACTCTGAGGTGCCAAGGCTGAGCCAGACACATCCTGTGTTGCGCTGGGAGCTGCTTCAGACACATTGCTCCTGCTTGGGCGACGCTCAGCATCCTCCTGGTGATGGTCAGCACCGGGGGAAAGCCGAGCTGGGGTTGGGGAGCGGTGTCTGGCCATGGCACTGAGCATGACAGGGTATTTGCCAGTGGTAGGTGGTGATGGGACTGCCCAGACCAGACCCGGATGGGCAGAGGTTGCTGTGAGACCCTGTCACATCCTTGTTGTCATCTGGGACCTTGTAGCTCATGGTGTGGCTCTCCCTTTTGGGAGCAGGTGTGGGTCAGAGAGCAAAGGTTTCTGAGGATCCCATCTGGCCCACCCTGGACTCCACCCCAGCAGGCAAGGGACTGGGTGGATGTGAGTGACTGGGTGGGTGTGGGTGACTTGGCCCAGGCCACGGGGTCTGTCCCACCTGGATCTGGGACACAGAAGGGGGAGGAAAAGCAGCAGAAAAAGGGGCCTCAAGGGTTGTTCCTCAAGCTCTGCTGCGTTCCCACTTCCCTCGTGTGCCTATGGACACATACACACCCTGCAAGACGCCGCCGAAAAACATTCACTCCTAAAACTCAACAATTCCATTTTTTCCTTCTCTACTTTTATGTGGGTTGTTTCCACGTGGGTTCTGGTGAGACTTGGAGTGGAAGAGGGGAACCAGCTGTGTGTGGCTGTCCCCAGGCAGCGTGCGCCGGGAGGCTCGGTGCGGGAAGAATGGGTGGCCGGGGCCCACGTGACGGGAACTCGCTGGGCTATGAATGGGGGAGATGCTCCATTCATAAATGCAGGGTCCTGCTGCAGCCGCGCAGGCGTTGGCGCCGGCTCTGCCAGGAATCCCCAGCCTGCTGGGGCTGCTCCTCCCTCTGCCAGCAAATCTGCCTTAACTCTTTGCTCACACTCGTTTGGGCTCCGCTAACGAAGTCAAGCGAAAGCCCTGCTCAAATCGCTGGCCGGGATGCAGTGGTCCTCCGGCAGAGCAGGCAGCGATGCTCACGGCAGCGCTTGCTGGCACAGGGGGGGCAAGAGATGTTGGTTGCGTCGCCTGTCTCAGCTCCTTAGCGATTTGTTCTGCTAAAATGGACAGAGCTCATGAAAGCGGAGTGGATTTTTCTACCATCTCACAACCCCCCTCCCCAGCCTGGGCCTTTCTGAACTCCCGAATTTGATTGCACGGGGATGACCAATGTGGCAATCCTGGGAGGGACGGCAGATGGTCCCAGCAGTGATGATTCGGGGCCAAATGGCTACTTAATTAATTATGGGAGGCAATTAAAGGGCTTGAACTGACGTGAGGGGGCTGGCAAGACCCTGGGCTGGCAGTGCCAGCTCCCAACCTCCTGGACTTGCTGCGAGTGCCAGGGGTTTGGCCCGTGTCCCACGGGTCCTGCTCCTCCGCAGGGAAGTGAGTGGGATTGCACGTGCCTGTGCAAAGCCTTGAGATCCTTTTGTCTTTTAAAAATGACGTTCTTGGATCTCATCATGAGCGTCCTCCGCCCGGGGTGTTGGGAGGTGCGGGAGAAGCTCTTGCTCCCCAGCCCGGGGAGTCGGTGAGAGAAAGGGGCTGTTTTGCAGAGCTGAGAGACAGCGTTTTGCAGCAAATATTGTTGAAATTTGGGGTAGAGCTGGCCCTTGCTTGCCAAATCAGTGAGCCCTACTTGACCAGGTGTCTTAGCTCACTGAAGGCTCTGCTCCAGGGATTTTAGGGAGATGAAGGTGCCTGGTTGAGCTCAGTCCCCGATATCCGTCCCCCTGCAAGGGGCAGGCACGGGAGGGTGTTTGCAGCTCTCATGCCGCAGGAGGTGTTTGCTGGGCTTGTCATGTGCCTGGCGGACACCCCAGCTCCGTGCTTACCCCCACCTTTCCCTGTGCCCCCCCCAGAGCAAGCTCCACATGGAGGGTTTCCGCAGTCTGAAGGAGGGTGAAGCTGTCGAGTTCACCTTCAAGAAATCATCCAAAGGTTTGGAGTCCATCCGGGTGACCGGCCCGGGAGGTGTCTTCTGCATTGGCAGCGAGAGGAGACCCAAAGGCAAGAGCCTCCAGAAACGCAGATCGAAAGGAGACCGGTAAGGGACGGCCGGGGACTGATCCAGGGCAGGGACCGAGCTCTGTGGGCACCAGGAGCTGCCTGGCACCCTGCTCATGGCATGGGGAGGGGCTCGGATCCGGCGGGGCGGGCAGCGACCCTTCCTCTGGGAAACTGGTTTCCTTGGGTGGTTAATGAGTGGCAGATGCAGCTTGGTGGGGAAAGGGCAGCAAAGCAGCAGCGAAAGGGCAGAGGTCAGGGACACCCCGGGCGGCCGCTCCCCTCATCTGGGGGAGCTGTGCTGGGCAGGGGTAATTTTCTTGAAGAGAAACCCTTCCTTGTGGGAAGGAAATGGCCGGACGTCCTGGCAGCGTCTCCCACAGTGAGGCTGGGAGCCCCAGGGCGAGTTTCTGGCCAGCTCTTCATCCCTCCTCTCCTCTCCCATCCTCTCCATCCCGGCTGCCCGGGGATGCCTCGTCCCAGCTTTCCCAGTGGATGCTGCCCTCCCCACCCAGCCACTCTCACAAGCAGGTTTTAAAATTAGTTGGAAAGGAATTGGGAAGTAAAAGGAAAGAGGAAAGGGTTGCGGCCATCCTAGACAGATGCAGGATTTAAAATGGACACAAGGCAGCTCCCTCTGCCCCCACTGCTCTGGTGCGAAGATGGCACCTGAGGGACGAGCGCCGCAAGGGTATACAGCCATGCGAGAAGCCACGTTTGGGGTTGTCCCCACACCGATGGCCACGATCCCTGCAACAGTTCTCACAGCTGGGGCTGTCAGTCGTCCGATGGCCTGTTCCTGCTCTGCGGCAGGCTCTTGGTCCATAGCGTGCCATCCTGGGTGCAGGGACTGTAGACACAGGAGCCAGCACCATGATGGAGCCAGAGGGGTGGAAGCCCCCTGACATCCCCCATTTTTGTCCCTTGGTTTCGGTGCGGGGGTTTGCTGCCATCTTCTGGGTACCAGCAGCACCACTGAGCCAGCTCCAAACCGGCTGTGCTGGAGCTGGAGCTTTCCGGGGACCAAAACCAGGGCCACCATCCACCCCCAAATATCTGACCCCACATCCCCGCAGTGGCCGGGCCATTGTAAACCCAGCTCTGGCTGCAAAACCAGGTGGGTCCCAGGCTTGGCCACTTCAGCATCCCACCTTATTTTGTTTCTCCTCCTCGAATCTCTTTCCTTTCCTCCCCCACCCCCCCGCCTCCTCCCGGCAGATGCTACAACTGCGGCGGGCTGGACCACCATGCCAAAGAGTGCAAGCTCCCGCCGCAGCCCAAGAAATGCCACTTCTGCCAGAGCATCAGCCACATGGTCGCCAACTGCCCTGCGAAAGCACAGCAGTCTCCCAGCTCCCAGGGAAAACCTGCCTACTTCCGAGAGGAGGAGGACATGCACAGCTCGGCCCTCCTCCCCGAAACCCGGGAATGATGGCGGGTGGCGGGGAGGGGGGGGCTTCCACCGGGATGAAAAGGTTTGGCAAGGCAATGGGCAGCCACGGGGGCTGGGAGGAGGGAGGGCAGGGTGAAGGACTGGGGAAGGAAGACGGCAGCGCTAACGGCGGGGACCCGGTGTCACTGCACAGATTTTTTTCCCCTTTTTCCCAGCCCGGGGAAAGCCTGGCTTTAATCAGGATGGCTCGTTTCAAAAATAGGGGGAGGCAGCACCCAACATACCTCTTCCAGGTAAAAAAACCCAACATATTTGATTCATCTTTATTCTTTTCCTAAACGAAGCCAGGCAGTGGTGTGTCTCTGGGAGGAGGAGCAGAGAAGCAACATCTTGAAGAGGAGCTCATGGCTCCTTGTTCTCCTGAGCTTCAATCAGGCTCCGGCACAGCCTGGACGAGCCGTGGGGGACCAGCTCCTGCACCTACCCTATCCCTTTCTGCCCCAAGGAAGGGAGGTCGAGCGGGGAAGGCTGGCTGCAAAGCACCAGGGAGATGCCCGTGGGCCGGCCCCGCGGGTCCCCCTGCTCCTCCCCGCTTCTCACTTGCAGGTTGGTGTGAGGATTTGCCATTTTTCCATGGTCGCCCCATCGCTGAAACCAGCAGAGCCCGGATTTGGGCTCAGTCTGGAAGGAAATGGGGCATCTCTCGGGGCTGGGCTGACGCTTTTTGCCTGCTTGTGAGCTGCAAGCTGTGGCTTGGGGGAGATCAAGTCAAAAGAAAACCACTTTTTTTTTTTTTTTCCGCCCCTAAGCCTTCCCAAGTGCCAGCCCGGATAGCACGAGGTGTTTTATGCAGCCAACTCTTCCCCTCTAAGGCTTTTCCGTGCCTCCGAAATGCAGAGCAGGGGAGCGGGAGGGCTTCACGGAGCAGAAATGCTCTTCATTAAGCCTTGAGCACCAGACACGGGGCAGAGCCGGCTCCCGGGTATGTTGCTGGCGGCGTTTCCCTCGGAGGCTGTGTACACAGCCCACCCGGGGCTCCCACAGGTCCAGCCAGGGCTTGATCCAGGCCACCGAGGTCTTCCCATGGGCTGTGGATCCAACCCAGGCAGGACAAAACCACACATCTGCTCCTCCTGCCCATCCCATGCTCCAGAAACCAACGGCTCCCGGGCTTGAGCCTCCTCGAGAGCAGAGGAAAAGGGTGCCCTGGGTCATTAGCGGCTGCCGTCCTCCCTCCCCGCCGGCCCCCCCAAGTCTTGCCTTTATTTATTTGCCCCGGTGAACAGCCCTTCTCTCCCGGGGCAGCCCCCTCCCCGGCCGTGCCGAAGCCAACGCCAAGTGAAACCTGCACTAGGACGTGCGTGAATGACGTATCTTTGGGTTTGTTTGTCGTCTTTGTTTTGGGTTTTGTTTTTGGTTTGGTTTTTTTTTTTTTTGGTTGGTTTTTTTTTGGTTTTTTTTTTTTTTTTAATATAAATATTCCGGTTTTGTATTTTTGTATATTTTAATCTTTAAGAAAAGAAAGAGAAAAAAAAAAAAAGCGAGAGAAAGGACATAATTCCTGCAACTTATTCTCAGGTATTCGAGCAATCTCAGGGATAAAATGCCTCTGTAGCCCAGTGCTGGACAGAGAGGAGGGTTTTTTCTAACAGCACAAAGACGTGACGAAGTTTGTATTGGAAGCGTAGATCTACCTCACTGGATGTTTGCTAGGTGGACTGACATGTTGTCGAGCTTTTTGGTTGTGTTTTTTGCTATGTTTGGGATTTGTTTCCTTTTTAACTGTATTTTACTAGAGTCTCTTTCCCTTCCCCATGGACTGAGGAGGAATATGGGTCGGTAGATCCATGCGCGGGGATGGAGAAGCCACAGGGCAGGGAACAGCTGCTAGAGCCCATGTCGGCTCCCCAACTCCAGATTTTCTCCCAGCCTGGTGGCTTTTGAGGACTGTCCTCCATTTCTCTCTCCTGTTTACGCTCACACATCCCTTCCCTGCCTTCCCGATGGGAACGCTCCAGTCCGCCCTGTTCCTGAGTCCTCCCGTTGTCCATGGGCTGGGATGTCACACAGGCTCCCAGCAGGCTGGTGGCGTGTGGCTAGGGGTGGAAAGCCAGGATGGGGGTCGCAGCCCATTCAGGGGGACATGGCAAGAGCAGAGAGCCGCTGTGGAGGTTGTTGGGAGACTGAGGGTTATCCTCAATCCCCTCGTCCACCAGCAAAGGGCTGGCTGCCTGGGACCTCCTGGGACCAGGGACCTGGTGCCAAGGCGGACCTGAGTCCAAGGGAAGTGCAACTGCTCCATCTTTCTCCTCCCTTCCTGGCTTCCCCCAAATGCTGGCTCAGGATGGCCTGGGAAAACTCCCTGGGTTTGAAGGGAAACTCTGGATCCCTGTTTTTGGGGCATTAACACTCCACTTTGCAGCCCGGAGGCTGGCTGGAGCCTTCCCAGGGAGGGCGTCTCGCCGTGCTGGCGTGTCAGGACGTGGGCGCGATTTCTGCTGGTTTTTAGGTAGCGATAGGTTTAGATGTAAGAGCAGGGCTGGAGCAGACAGGGAGCACCTACTCCATCCCCGCCGTCTGGGTGGCACCGGAGGGGATTTGCCGAGGCTGCTGGAGCCCAGGCAGGAGGAGCTCGGTGTGGTGACTCTTGCCTCCACTGTATCCAATTGCTGAGTGTGTCCCTTAATTATTTGGGTCTTCTGTTTTTAAAGACGGGCATGACATTGCCCTTTTCTGCCTTCAGGGACCTTACTCACCTCTGAGAGTTGTCAAAACATTATAGGCGGTCGTGTTTCTGGGTGAATTTAATCAGGCGCAGTCCAGAAGGATCCAAATTCTCCACATCCCGGCACGTGAGGGGATGGAGAGCGGCTCCCCAGCCGCTTGCCTGCCCTGCTCCAGTAGTTTTTATGGTGAGGTGGTGGTCTCTTCTTGGGAGGGTGGTGGGGGGAAGGACTTTTTAGTTCTGGACTAGCAACGGGATCTATCCAAAAACTACTTCAGGAAAACGGCTTTTTGTCCAAACGGGGTAAATGCAATAGAGCGCACTGGGCTGCGTGTCTAAGCCTGGGCCTCAGTCCCGCCGCCGCATTGCAGGGGGGGGCTGTTGGCCTTCCCCCGGCCCCTCGGTTGTGCCGGGGAAACTGCTGCCCCCCCTAATTCTTGTATCTGTCTTAAAATCGTGTAGGACCTTTCCCCCCTCGCCCCCAGTTTAACGGTTTGGTGATTTTTCTGCTAGATGTCTAGTGTGTGTAAATACCTCTGTAAATCTTTCCATTTTTCTCTCAGTATTCTCCTTGATTATTGTTTACAAAAGTAAGAGAAAAAAAAAAAAGAAAAAGGAAAAAAAAAAATAAATAGCCAAAGCATCTAAATAGGTTACGGACCAGAGAGACAGGATCTTCTCTGTGTACTCTGCCTTGCAACTCTGTGTGGGGATACGAGCTCTGTGACCATCCCTGTCCTAGGCTAGAGCAAATCGCAAATGGCTTAGAGAATCACTCAGGTTTCCCCCGGGGCCAGCGTGGTACCGGGATCCAAGAAAACAGGGATTTTTTTTTTTATTATTTTTTTTTTTATCTGTGAAGGGGAAGCCATGTCGGAGAAGATGGGATTGATTTGCATCTTCCCGTTGCATTTG
Organism: Fratercula arctica; assembly: GCA_947846985.1. Taxonomy (NCBI): domain Eukaryota; kingdom Metazoa; phylum Chordata; class Aves; order Charadriiformes; family Alcidae; genus Fratercula; species Fratercula arctica. The sequence continues at coordinate 7,386,497 of CANTUZ010000018.1, forward strand.
CCCTTGTGGTTCTTCCCGTATCTTGACAATAATTAACTAAAATTGCTGCATCGCCACCCACCCTGCCCGCGCTGGGCGCTATGCATTACCCGAGTGAATCGCTCGGGGTCCTGCTGGAACTCGGGGGGCGTTTGAATGTAGGAAAGCTGTCCCTGGCAAGGGGGTGTCCGCCCTGGTGCCAAAGCCTCGAGTCGCAAGATTTGCCTACAAGGGAGACGGAAGAATGTAATCCATGTTTACTGCTAGCAACCAAAGCTTGTTTGTGTCAAAACTCGTGAGTTTTTATGAAGCGGGTGGGAGGGAGGGAGGGAGGAATGGGGGTGGCTGCGTGCGTCTCAGGGGTGACCAAAGAGATTTTCCTGCTGGAGAACCCCCTGCAGCACAATCCCTAATTCCTGTCGCTGCAGGTTTCCCCCCCTCCCCGCCCTTATTTTTTTTTTTTTTTAAATTTGTACCAACTATGTAAAATGTGGTTGTTCTTTTTTCTTTTCTGGAAAATAAAATTAAATAAAGACCATGGGCAATGGCTGCTGGTGATGTTCTGTGTGTGGTTACTCTTTTTATTTTTTTTTTCCTTCCTTGGGGTTGGAGAAGCCCAGACCTAAACAGGGTGCTGCCTGGTGGGGGGGAATGCTGGGAACTGGGGTACCCCCACAGCCAACACACCCCACAGCTCCCCCAGCCAAAATCCCACAGCTCTCGCAGTCATGCACCCCACAGCCAACACTCCACAACTCCCTCGGCCAGTGTGCCCCACATCTCCCTCAGCTAATGCACCCCACGTCCCACAGGCAACACCCCACATGTCCCTCAACCAATGCACCCCACAGCTCCCTCGGCCAATATACCCCACATCTCCCTCAGCTAATGCACCCCACATGTCCCACAGGCAACACCCCACATCTCCCTCAACCAACGCACCCCACAGCTCCCACAGCCAACACCCCATGGCTCTCTCAGCCAACACCCCACGTCTCCCTCGGCCTACAGCCGATACCCAGCCCGTCCGCACTGCCAGCCACCAGCCCCTCGTACCCAGCCTCCCTCCACGCCCCACCTACCCGCCCCCCGTCACCCGTGAACCCCCCACTCGCCCCGGCCGCGGCCCTGACAGCCCTCAGACCGCCATTACGGCCCCCCCCCCGCCGCCTCACGGCGCACGCGCGCAAGCTCCGTCCCTTGCCCCGCCCCGCGGCGCCTGCGCGCGCTTCCCGCCCTGGGCGCGGGCGGGTGACGCAGGCGGAAGGGCACGTCACCCTCCGGTGGAGGCTGAGGCGGCACCGGCGGGCGAGGTAACGGGCGGGCGGCTGGGCGCGCCTCGGGCAGCGGGGCGGCCGGGCAGCCCCTTCGGGGGTGCGGTGGGGGTGGGGGGGTGTGTGTGGGGGGGTCTCTCCTTCCACCAGGTCTCTTCCGCCGGTCCCGCTCGGCGGCCGCTCACGGGGCCGGGGGGAGGCCTGAGGGACGCCCCGTCCTCGGAGGGCCTCCCTCGGGTCTGCCTCACCCTGAGGGAGTAGGCCCGGTGTCCTTCCCTCCACCCGCTCCCTTCTCCGCTCATTGTCGGTGGGGAGAGCTGCCTGCCGCAGAGAGAGCGGCCGGGGGAGTGTAAGTGCTTCTCTGGCTGCACCCGCCCCAGTCACGGCCTTTCTGGTGCTGTGTCTATGCCTTAAGGACAAGGGGCTTCTTCGCGAGGGTTATTTCTTAAGATGACTGTGTGAAATCATACGTAAAAGATCGGTTATCAAGCATTAGAAGGGTTATCAAGCATTGGAACAGGCTGCTCAGGGAAGGGATGGAGCCACCATCCCTGGAGGTATTTAAAAGCCAGGTAGACGTGGTGCTGAGGGATATGGGTTAGTGGTGGGTTTTGTCAGTGTTGGGTTGATGGTTGGACTCGATGATCTTAAAGGTCCCTTCCAACTTAGACAATTCTATGATTCTGTCATCGCTGTTAACAGCCAAAGGTGGTGTTGGAAGAGGGTATTTTCAGCCTGAGCTATTCAAGAGGAGCATTAAGAGCTTTAGTAGCAGAGCCCGAGGTTCAGCAGTTCCTTGCCTTAATGTTTTGTGGCTGCATCTGTGGCTAGGCGTCCCTTCCGGAGGGAAGAGGCAGAGAAGGCCCATACAGAAAATTAATGCAATCAAGTGTAATTTGAATCTGCCTCAGTGCCTAGATAGATACCAGGCGGTTGGATCTGGACTGTTGCTCCCACAGCTCTCTCTTCATAGCTGCTTTGCCCACATCTCTCAAGGTTCCTAGCTGAGAGAATTGAAGATTAACGTGGAAGTTCAGCAAAATCTTTTCAGCTCAAACCAGATCTTAGTATTTGATGTGCAGATAATGTGGCAAAAAATACAATATTTTTACAGCTCTAGGGGCTAAAATTCTCTGCTTGTGAAGGAAAAGAAATATCAGTGGTGACACAAGTGCAGGGTAGTTGATGATGTAGACGGTTGCTTCATTTGTAGGTTTTCCAGCAATTCCAACACAAAAGCATTGAAGGTCAGTTTGTGCTGCTGCCACCCTGTGACTCACCTGGCAGTAGCCCAGATTGTGGGTCTGTGCTCGCTCACCAGCTAGTTTGGCTGGAAGACGCAGTAATGTGAGTTTTTTTTCTTGCTACCAGCTAGTGCAAAATCCACTCTCGTGACATACAGCTGGAAAACTCCAGAGCTCGTTTCTGAGCCTCTTCATTGTCTGCTTATTGAAGTACTTGTACAGATGATAAAAAGGGCCCCAAAGCAGCTACTTAAAGCTTATTTTTCCAAGGTGATGGTTTGTAGCATTGCTTTGGGCTCAGGCAGAATCTTCTGTACCTCTAACCCCTTTATTTTCATCTTCCCATTGAAAAAGAAAAGGAGCTCTTAGTAAGACATGTCGTGGATCAGAGAAGGTGAGCTGACCATCATAGAGAGATTCTGTGCCAACATCATTAAGGTAAGGAAGGAATTTGGTTACCTGCAGTAAAGAATTGGTGGGTTCATTGGGGTTCAGCATGGAACTGTCTCTGTGACTGCTCTGCTCTAGAAAGATAGTATTGCTAGCGAGGGTGCATATTAATGCTGGCACTGGATGTACATCCCTAAACAGCATCCGGGAATGGAAAATTACTTAAGCTTAGTCTTGCAAATGAACAAGGTTGTAGGAAGTCCTTGCCAGTAATGAGCTTCCCCTCACAGACTTCCATGTTTTGTGCCCTTGCTGATGAAGGCAGGGCATGGGAAGGAGGGAGAGATGCAAGATTGTCAGATTATGAGTCTTAGGAAACTAAACTGAGTTTCTCTTGATTAGAATAACTCACCGGTTCTAGGAAAATTCTGTTCTTACTCAGCAGAGTCTTGAGACTGGTGATGCTGTCCTTCCTGCAAAAGGATCTGTGCAGACCTAATGAAGTCAGTGGAAAGGAACACCCCTCTTCAGTGGGGGCAAAATCTCATGACTTTTTTTTGTTTTCTCTAAAGTTAGTTGTGTCTGTGAAAATGCCCTTGAACTCTGAAATAACAAATACTTACAATTATCACAGCATAAAACTGTGCATCCTCCCCTGTGCCTGCAGAGTGGTAGCTGTGGCAGTGCTGTTCTCTCGGGAGTACTACAGTTCTCTGTCATATGATAGAAACAGGGAGGGCAAAATTGCTTTTCAATTTAGGCAATTGTCAATACTGATATGCTTCTTAGATAGCCTGAACCTGGATTAGCAAAGAGGTAATTAGCATCTTACTCTTTCCAGCTCCAGACTTGAAGCTGGGGGATATGCACTGCATTCCTACAAATAGGTGGTGCTGCCAGGAGCAGTGGGACTAAACTCTCTGTGACGCAAGATGACAGCTTGTCTATTCGCTTTCTGGTCTGTTGTACTTCTCCTTATTTTCTAGGCAGGTCCAATGCCCAAGCATGTTGCCTTCATCATGGATGGCAATCGCCGTTATGCTCAAAAGTGCCACGTGGAAAGACAGCAGGGGCATTCGCAAGGCTTTGATAAGCTGGCACAGGTGGGAAGGATGTTTGCTGCCTTTACATTGCGCGTTGAAAGTTTGAGTTGTGTTCACCAGCTGACTGTGTTGACTGTGTTTACTGCTCGACTGGTGTATTGTGTTCCTTTTCTTCACTGGAGTCAGGCCTATGCTTGCAGCTGACATTAGTCATCAGGGTTCTCAGCTCGAGCTCCTCTCTCTCTCTTCCTGTTATCCTGCAGAGTCATTCTATTCAGCTATTTTTTCCCCTCTGTTTTTCCCTCAGTTAAAATATCTGCCTTGCAGATCTTGAAGCTTTTAATTCTGTGAAGCAGGTTGAACTTCTTTGAAAAGGTTTTGAAAAGTACAATATTGTATAACTTATAGTGTTATCTACAAGAAGTGCTTTTTCTGGGTGGATTGATCCTATCTGTTGTGGATTCACATCTTGTTCTTGAAGATGAATCTGCAATTCTCATCAAGTGGATTTCATTGTCAGCTCTTGATGATTGTTTCTTTTGATCTAGTCTTAGCATAGTGGGAAATGACAGGAAGGTTTTAGCAGTGGAGAAGCTGGGTCTTGCTGACCTGTCTTGATTGTCTGAGTCTGCTTATCTGACTTACGTTTTCCGTTATATTTTGTCTTCTTGCAGACGCTACGGTGGTGCTTAAATCTGGGCATTCGGGAGGTCACTGTTTATGCCTTTAGTATTGAGAACTTTAAACGCTCCAAGGAGGAGGTGGATGGACTAATGGACCTGGCAAGACAGAAGTTTAGTCGCCTACTGGAAGAACAGTAAGAACCCTCTCATGCCTGTATGCCACAGGGTGGGACTAAAGCAGAACACAATTAAGAGGTGTTTATGGGGATGTTACAAGTTGTGAAAATGGATTAAATGAAGCTATCCTTCACCTCCAGCTAGCGATTTGTGTTGAGGGGCCGTCCCTACCTGGACAGGATGTACAGCTCCTCAGCATGCACAGTCCCCAGGCACACCAGATCTGTGTCCACGTCATACGGCTTACTTTGCAACAATCCCATCCAATCAGTTGGGATGGTGCAGCTTTCAGATAAGCACAACACAATTAGAAATTCCTCCTTAACACTAGTGTGCTAGATGCCTTGTTTTCATGAGGTATCAAAACCTTGTCTTAAATTCTGTCACAGTTATTCTTGGGAGATCAGAGTTTAGCTCAGCAACTTGCTTTGCGATAACTTGAGATTTCTGCATATGGGCACATGGTGTGTTAAGTCACTTGTTGGAGTTGGAGAACTAGTTCATTTATTGCACGTAGATGCAACTAGTACAGATCTGAGCGAGCAGGGAGTGGTGTTACAGTGTTCTGTTGCTCAGTGGATATGTTTGTTTCCCCACGCCTGACTGGCATGAAGAGTGGTGTGTGGAAGGGGTGCTAATGTGGCTAAAGTAAATTTGAACGGCAGTGAGGGAGTACAGCTAGAAGAATGGGAGGGAGAGGATAGTGTATGCGCACTAGTAGAAGTTGGGAAGATCAGGGTCAAAGAGGCCATTTCCCTGATTTCTACCCAACGTGGCCCTTCATTGGGGAGTTTGTAAAACCACACAGACAGCATGAACCTAAAAGATCCCATGGGGTGTCCTGTCGGCTCAGAATAATGCTATAGGAGGCACGGATGGTTTCCTACCTCATCTGACATTCCCTCCACCACCCTCATCACACCCTCATTGATACATTAATCTTTCCTTAACCTTTCCGTTCCAGAAAGTAGTTGTGCTACTCTGTGGGTGACCATTAGTCATCCTAACTTTTAGTTAGCTATAGATGCACAGAGTCTATGGTTGTATTCTAAGTTTTCCATATGGATTTTCATAACTTCAGGTAGGAATGCCTAATCTGTGATCATTTTATAGTCCTTTGCTCTTGTGTGTATCTTAGGAACTTCTATGGGGACTGATCAGTTTCCCTTTATGGAATGGTTTGGGATGATCTAATCTAAGCCAGCTTTCAACACCTGAAAAACATTTGGTCATTTTGCCTTTTTCTAGTTCTCAGTTTTGCTGAAGCTATGGCTGCTACATGGCTCGTGTTTTAATTTGGTGGGTGTTACACAAGGCAAACATGGCACTTGTGCAGTAGAAACTGGTCTGTTTTCTGTAGTCCTCACTTTTGTTGTTGGGTGTAGGGAGAGCTTGAAGAAGCACGGTGTGTGTATCCGTGTCCTTGGGGACTTGCCACTTCTGCCCTTGGATATTCAGGAGCTGATTGCCCAAGCTGTGCTGGCAACTAGGAACTACAACAAGTAAGTAACGCACAGTTTAAAGTAGCTGATACCTCATGTCTTCCTCTTCTACCCGAAGGCTGAGACTTGGCAGACATGCTACACCTTTTTTTTTTCTTTTTTTTTTGCTCTTTGTCTTACAAGCACACATAACTGTTGTAGATACTCTTCTCTCTGTCATCTACTGACCTTCCCTAGGTTAGTCTTAACATCTTTCTCCTCGTTTCAGGTGCTTTTTAAATGTCTGCTTTGCATACACCTCGAGACATGAAATCAGCAATGCTGTCAGGGAGATGGCATGGGGGGTGGAACAAGGACTGCTCGAACCCAGGTAACTCTTGTCTTTTGGTGTGAGGTTTCATAGATGACGACTGCCTGTCTTAGCTCCTACACTTTATTAATAACCTCTCAGAAGCCAAATGGCTTTTAAATAGATCTCATTAAACCAGTATGACTGGAACAAGTGACTTAAAGTTACTATGCAATGTTTGGTTTTTATTATTTCGGTTACCATGGTGATAGATACACAACCGAGACAGAAGAGAAATTAGGTCTGTGTCTTAAGTTAGTTTAAACGTGAAGGCAGATTTTATGCCATAACAATTGGCTGCTTGGCTGGCAGTCTTAGCTATGAGGTCAAATAACAGATGAATCACAAGTACTGAACTGTTCCTCCACCCTGGAGGAGATGGAGTAGTTAGCCCTCTGCTCTCTGCTCCAGATGGAAGTCCTCGCAGTCTGGTTCCACCACTGTGTTATGTTTCAAAGAGCATGGGGGGGATGCTCTGGGGGATGAAAGAGCATTTGAAATAGCCTGTGGAGCAGACAGCAGTGTCCATCAGAAGCAAGTTGGTGACTGGCTGTGGTGCAGCTCCACCACCCATTTTTAATCTGCAGTCCTGTGTTTTCAAAAAAAACCCTCAGTAATTCTGATTTAGTAGTGCCACCTCCGTCGGGACAGGAAAGTGATCTTAATAAGATGCATCTGTCTTTCTTAGTGATGTGTCTGAATCATTGCTTGATAAGTGTCTGTACACCAACAACTCCCCTGATCCAGACCTCCTGATTCGAACCTCTGGAGAGGTTCGGTTGAGTGATTTCTTGCTCTGGCAGGTAAAGTCTTTGTTTTCTCCTTGAAATATTCCATTTTTGCTTCAGAGAGTGTTCTACTGACTCCAGGCATGAGCTGACCTGAGGGCTCTTAAACTCTATCTGCAAGGGGTTGGGTAACTTCTTGGATGGACTGAGTGCTGGGGCACCTCTGAGGAGTCTGTTTATTGCAGTTCTGTGATTGCGTAAAATACCTTGTGGCACTGAAATTGTGTCCTCCTGAAAACACTTCATAAGAAATCACAAATTAATCTAGCTGACAGCAGTCAAGGAAATCATGAATTGCTCATCCTTTTGCTCCTCTTCTCACATTCAGGTAATTCCTCATTTGATTGGTAAATTCCCAGCTTTGATTAATTTATAACCTGGCAATATATTTCCTGGGATGAGGAAATCCCAGGAAGGATTTCTAGATTCCTGGGAGAGGTGTTTGTCGCATGTCAGCTGTAGGTATTGGAGGTGTAACCCTATACTGTACACATAATGTACATGCCTGGCTTGTCACAGTTTCAGAAGTGTATTTGACTTTCATAGTGAAACAAGACCCTGCAAGACAGGTTCTAAGGATGGCGAAGTCAAATCAGCGTGACTAGGCTGCTAAGCTAAAACATAGTAGGTTCTTAACGCATAAAAAGTTCATGTATTTGGAGTTACAGTAGCCGAAGCTGCTTCCATTTCTCTTTCTCCTGTGCTGGGCAATACGGACTTGTTTGTAAACCAAACTTTGCAGGAGACCATTTGAGTCAAGCTGCTTTACTTAAAGCTAACATTTTGTTTTACATGTACAATTTGCAGCCAAAACCCAATTGCCTTTAAGCAACCACATCAAATGTTCCTATTCTGACTTATTTAGCTGGCAAGTTCACAGAAGTTGTCTGGCTTGAGTGGTGGTTGCCTACCAAGGCATCTCCCTCTCCTCCCTGTATTTTTGGGCACACCTATACCCTGGATGGGTGTCAATGCTGCAAACTAACATTTTGCTTGTTCCTTTTGGAGGTCATCCTGGCAGAGGTAGTCGGAGGCTGAGCTTGTAACTAGTGAAGCATTACTGAGGAAGTCAGTGCTCTGTGAGTCTGGCTGGCATGATGCCTCTCTCCCATGCCGTGAATTGCAGCAGAAGCAGTAGAGGAGAAGTTGTGCTTGTGCTCCCACTCTGCCAGCTCACACACCAGAGCGTTAGTGCAAATTTCCCTTTGTTAACAATCATGTGGGTGATCCCGACTGCCCCAAAGTAGAACGTTGTGCTATTCAGGATGATTCTCTGCTGTCAAAGAAAATGTCCTTATGATGTTTTTTGTATAGAATTGACACTAAGATTTTGTATATCGTTACAACTTTGAGTCATGCAGAGTCCTTTTAAGTGTTAGATTTTGTGGTAATAGTCATAGGAACACATTTACCTGAAACTTTGAGGGACTTGATAGCAAAAATAGGTTTTAACCTGAAATCTTGCATCTTTCAGCTCTAGGATATCTTCAGTGCACCACAACACTTAGATTCGTTAAGCACTTTAAATGCCATGAGTGGGCAGCAAAGAATATCACGAGATGTCATTTGATGAATGGCTTAAATGTCATGTCCTGATCCTCAGTTCATCTGTTATTCCCTTGACTCAGCCTTTGGTAGTCCAGTGTTGCTATTTTGGTTTTGTTATATGTCCATGATGCTTAAGCTATTAAAAATACCTCTGTGAAGACCAACATAGCATTAGAAAGAATTCTGCTGGTATCTTTGCAGGAATGGATGACTAGTGTCCCAGCATTAAAATGTAATTAGAAAAACTCTATACATTGTGAAATTTCAAATTCTCCTGGCTGGCATTTATTTCACTTTAAGTAGATAACACAGCCTAGGTAAAATCTTTGTGGGGAAAACTGGCATTGACCAGCAGAGCTGCATCTTGATGACTTTTCCCTTGTGAGATGATTGAATTGTTGGTGATCTTGTTTTCTGCAGACATCCCATTCATGCCTGGTGTTTCAGTCAGTCTTGTGGCCAGAATATTCCTTTTGGAATTTGTGTGAGGCTATCCTTCGGTTCCAGATGAACTACAACGCTTTACAGGTAAGGGAGCCTTAGGGAGATGGAAAGCTCAACACAGCACGTTATCCGCACAGCGATGAGCTGGAGATCAGGTGAGAGTGTGCAAAGTGGGAACAGAGGAATTGTTCGTTTACTGTGGTTAGTTAAGATCTTGTTTCATTAGCAGCTAGTGCCACATGTGTTGCTTCTCCTGTACCCATGTGGCTTGTTACATCTTAGCGTGTGGCCAGACTCCTCTGCTTTCAGGAATATCTAAGGTATCTGAAGTCACCACTGTCTCTGTTACTCCTTGTTTGTTCCACCAGCTGGAAGTATCTGTCCTCAGCTGTCAGGACAGAACAAGCACTCCTGATTTGTTACAGGGCAAAATCAGCCAGTTTAACTCAAACCACTTCATCAGTGGTTTAAGCAAAGACTGCTGAGTTTACTCTAGAATGAGCAGGGAGAGTTTGCATGCCCTTCCTGTAACTCTGCTATTGTTTTTTAGGGTTTTAACAAGTGGGTTTAGAGTTTCCTCTCTGGGAGCTGAAGTTAGGCTGCCTGGGCTGTGAGACACTGGAGAAGTGTCCTCTTGTGGGTCCAGATGTGCCTACTGAAGAGATTGATCTTATTGCTGGTTGTCATTGTTCCTCCCCTCTTAGATCTGTTGTTATGAGCTCTCTCTGGCCTGGTTCAGATCTGGCCAATTTAGTAGCAACTTAGTAATTTGGCTATTTTTAAGCAAAACAAGTTTGGGAGCTGGAGCTGTTGATGGGGAAATCTTGGGGGGAAGCAGCTTGTGGCACAGAGACAGCTGTAACTGGCAGGAGGAGGAACTCAGTGTGGTTACTCTTACCTCCACAACATCTGATTGCTGAGTGTGTCCCTTAACTATTTGGGTCCTCTGTTTTTAAAGACGTGCATGATATTGCCCTTTTCTACCTTCAGGGACTTTGACCTCTGAGAGTTGTCAAAGAGATTATAGATGGTTGTGCTTCTGGGTGAACTTAATCAGGTCCTTTCAGTTTGGAAACATCCAAATTCCTCAAGTCCTTTACCTCTTTTATTCCTATTTCTGCCCCAAGTCTGCCCTTTTCCTATCAGCAATTCATTGTATTAATACAACTTATGGCAATTCACCTTCTGCCCGAAGAGGAAAGCAAAAAAGGCAGCAGTGTTTGTCATTGACATTAGCTTTGCTTCTGTCTTGAACAGTAAGGTCACTGGTTTGATTTGTTCCTAGTGCTAATTTCTGATGGGTAACAAATGCTTCTTCTGTTCCTAGCTAGTTTCGTCTTTCTTAATTCTTGTTTGTGGCTCGATGTGTGTTCATGCTATGCTATTAATGTTTCTTATCGGCCAGATTTGTTCCTTGGTTAGTTTTCTTGCTGTGAAACCCGCTTTGTCAGCAGTGTATGAGGCTGCCCTTGTTTTAAGGGTGCAGCCCAGTTGTGCAGAAGGGAGGACTTCTCACTCAAAGGAACTGCTGAGATTAAGAAGCTTCCCCCCCCCCCCCATTTGAAACAGATGATCTTGAAAGCCAAAAGTATCTGGAGCTCTTGAAACAAATTACCTTGCTGGAAGGGATGCGTGTCAGTGGGAATGGTGGGGCTAGGGGGTTGACTTGCTGAGAAGCCAGAATATATGGCAGCAGCTGTGTCTGCTGTGGGAGAGTGCTGCTGTGTTGTGGACACTGGAGGCGGTTACGGTGTGGATTGGCAGCTGGATGGAAGGTTTGACAAGGTACAGAAAAAAAATTCATTTGGAGGCATTTGACAGAAGATATGCTCCTTCCATCAACTCAAACAGCATCACATTTAATGGCCATCTTAATTTTCTAGTTAACCTGCTGCTCAAGGGAGGCTACTGGCTGGTTGTAGCTCACCCCTTAGGCCCAGGATCAGGTTTAACCTGCTGGTGGTGCATGGTAGACCTAGGGAGAGAATGCACATGTTGGTTGGCAGGCCTGCCCTGCGGAAGTGGTCACACTGGCTCTTTTCTGGTGAATAGACAGAATTTCACTTTGTCCAAGGGTGGAAATTTTATGCTGAACAGGCTGATGATCTTTGCATTTCAAATAAGCAGAGCTACAGCAGTGGAGTGCTACCAATTCAGTGAGTTTTCTGTAGCTAGGGATGTTTCTACTCTCATTCCCAGCGCAACAAAAGCTAATTTATAGTGCCAGAGCATAGACTACTGACTTGGGCGCAGGGAAAGTGTGGTGAAGAGTGAGTCAGGCTCTCATTAGAATAATTATTTCTTTTTGCTCGTTTGAAATGCCAGCGCTCTCTCAGTGTGTGCGTGGCAGGTTATGTCACAGTGACCAGTTTTATTCTTTTTAAAAACGAAAGCTTAATATTCCTGCATGAAGATGTGTTTTTAGCAGCCTGCAGTTGGAGGCTGCAGGCTAGGATATGTGCAATAAGAAAAAATCCCAAAGTGATGTTCTGCAAAAATATTTCAAATATTTGAAGGGTAGGCAAGGATAGCTACTGCCTTTACCTTTCTCCAGCCCATCCTGCTGTGTCTTGAGCTGGTACATTATGAGATCACAGGCATTTGGGAATGCTGAGCCCACTTTTGCTTTTTTACTGAAGCTGATTAGCTCAATACCTGATCATCAGCTCAAAGAATTGCCCCATAAATCATTGTTCTGAATCCCCGAAAACCTTTCAGCTGCCGTGTGAATAGCATCAAAGATTCTCTGATGACACTGGCGAGGAGAGCTTGTGTGCACGTCTGTGGTTTGAAAGTCCTCTTGTATGCTGTTCCTCTCTGATTCCGATATCTGAGTGTTTTTCCACAATCTGTTGTGACCTTTATCTATTTTAACTAGGAATTAATGCTGTGAGCTGACTTACGTCTTAGGGAGAAGGTCCAGAAGGATATCCCTGTATTATTTTTTTTTAATAACCAATCTAGCAGGCTGCCTCAAAGCGGAGGAGGCGCACACAGAGCCACCCTTCATTTAACCTGCAGATTGATGGCCAAGCAGAGGCTATCTCTTCCATAACCTATGTGCCTTGCATCTGTACCACAGATGAGCTGAAAGGCCTGATAAAGTGCTAACGCTCTGCTGCTTTTCACTCTAGAAGGCCCGAGACTCCTACATGGAGGAAAGGAGGCAACAACAGATGGAAAGGGATCAGGCTTATGTGACAAAGAAGCTGCAGCAGGAGGGGTTCGCGTCCCACGGAGACTCTCGGCGCCGACGGACACTGTTGCAGAGATGCACCGCCATGCGGGAAGAGAGAATCCAGGGCTTTCTACAGGCACTAGAGCACAAGAGAGCGGACTTCTTTGAAAGATTGTGCACAGTGTCTGCATGATATAGGTGCTGGGCTGTTCTTGGGAAGATAATTTTTAACCGCGTTAGAGGGAACAGCTGCTGCCCAGAGGAATTCACTCAGTGTGGTTCTGCATCGTGGATGCGCGGCTGCTGTAGGACTTTATGTCCCTGCTGGTCCTGTCCGAGGGCAGGGACAGAGTACTGTGAACCTTTCTAGTTCTGTGAATGCTGCTGAGGAAGGTAATGCCGTCCTTCTGTCTCTCCTCCCTGCCCCTGATGATGGAGAATACAGGCACCCCGCCACACCTCTGCTGCTTGGTACTTTACGGTGACAAGAAGTTATCTAAAATGAGCCTCCAGTTCTGTTTGACTCCCTGTGAATTGGCCCAGGCAAACCAATTCAGTCTTGTTAAATCAGTCTGGACTTGAATTTTTTTCCATGGCTTCGCAGTAGTGAATCTTCTGTTGAGATTTCCTCTGCTGTCCCATAAGGGGAGCCTTGCTTTCTGAAGGGAGAGGATTATTCCTGGTGTAGAAGGGAGCCCTGTGCCAAGCGGTGGCAGAGATACTCCCTGCTGCCTGCTTCACAAGAGCATCTTGTCTTTTCCCCACCTTACTGTCCTGGTTTTGATGTATCTGCTCTTGGCTTCCAAAGAGCTAAAGCAAGGTGGTGTCTGCCTTGCTGTGAAGAAAAAAAAAGCTTCATTGGGTCCTGTGATCCCTTCTGAGCAGTGTGTGTGGGGAAAACCGAAGTGCCGAAGACACTGATATTGGAACAGACTGACTTAGGAAAGACTCCGAGCAGGCAAGGCAAAAAGATTGGTTGGGAATTAACTTCATAGTTTAAAAAAGGAGAAGAAGTTGTCTAAAACCAGGTGATGGACACAGTATGCTAAATCCCTCCGAGACCTCTGCAGAGCTATGACTTAACATCCCGTTTCCAGGGAATGAGGGTGGGCTTAGTTCAGGAATACAGGAGCCAAAACCAACCTCTGGCCCCAGCCAAAATGGTTTAGAAGGGCTATTTAGCTGATCTTAATGGGAGTGGCTGGAGCCGGTGTGGAGTGTTTGTTCTCAATTTTCCATCGGCAGGGAGACGGACTAGCTGATTTCCAAGATTGTTTCCATCTCTCATTTCTCCTGGATTCCGTCCCCATGATCAAAATAACAGAAAATGTCTTGATTTTTGTTTCTGGTGCGCGTGCAGGTGCAGCAGTACCAGCTATTGCTGTTTTTTAAAGTGTTCCTTTTTACCTCCAGGTGAAAACTAGAAAATGCAGATTTAAAAGACTTGTAAGTGCTGCAAACTCAGCACTCTGAATGTGATTGTGAAGAGGAGAACTACCGTTGTCAAATCGTGAATAAAGTGTATTCATACCAAACTTATTTTAAAAAAAAAAAATAAGCCGAACATCTAGAAGTACGTAGAGCTTATTCAAAGGTGTAATGAAGTTGGCATCCAGGTCTAATATAATATTGTTTAACCTGTGGCAGATTCCTCACCTGGTTGCTGTTAAACTGGGAATGATTTGAAGGCTGTGTTCTTTTTACAGTCCAGTGTGAGCAATTTGCGGATACCCCAGGCTCGGCCGAATGAAGCTCCGTGCACGAACCTCCTCTCACGTAAGTAGCAAACGGCAGGTTGGATGAACGTGTGCTGAGATGATGGGAGCTGTCAATTTTTAAAACTTCTTTTGCCCTATGTTATTTTCTCCGTCTTCGCATTTCAGGAACTTGTCTGGGGAAACAGTTTGCTCGCCATGAGACAGAGCACTCTCCACTCTGCCTTGCGAGGCTGATGGGGAGACTGTCTCCTACCTGAGAATGCTTTCCCCCCCCCCTTAAAAAAAACGCAGGTTTTCAGTTGTGTTACGATGATACAGGTGACCAAAACCACAGTGGTGGTTTTCCACAAAGTAGTGGTACTGTTGCAGGTGTGGTAATTGAAGGATTTGGTTTACAAAAGGCTGGTAGGGAAAGTTTTAATCCCTTTTATAAAAGCCATTGTTGTAGGGGAGGAGAAAAAAGTCAGGCCTTCAGGCAGTGGAAAAAGGCTTGTGTTACCTGGCAGTTCGTTTATTCCGCCTGCATTAGTTATTCTAGCAAAATACCAATTTTCCCTCTAAGCCTTGCTTCGTTAGAGGGTGAGTGTAAGTTACGCAGGCAAGCTCCCAGTTTCAGGAGCGTGTCTTTTGGCCACACTGGTGGAAGCAGAGCTACAGGCTGCCTTTCAGCTTCCCCAATTCCTGTTTATGTGGTGAAGATGCGGGAAAAATCAGCACGACTTGGGGAAAAAATGTAGCTCTTCTGGTCTGGAAAAGCCTGAGATTACCTGGGGAGGGGAAGGAGGGGGAAGCTCCTCTTCTGGATGAGGCTCAATTAGAAGCTTAAAAATTGGGGGCACAAGGAAGGGCGTTCTGTAGTGGCTGGATTTGTGGTGGAGGGGCTGTGCCTGCATATGGGTGGGGGAAATGGCCCCTTTCGGAAGGGGCTTCCCAAATCCCTCACCGCAGGTCACAGGCACCTGGGTGAATTTGGTGTCCCTTTCTTGCATTTTGATTTTTTTTTTCCTCTCTTTTATTTTAGCACCACCTCCTCTCCCTTACTCTTTGGCCATTAACGTTCCCCATCTCCCCTTTTTTTTTTTTTTTTTTTTTTTTTTTTTTAAACAGGAAAATCCCGCTAACCCCGGGTTCCCAGTCCCTGGGATTGGGGTGGTGGGGTACGGGGGGGTGGGGGGGGGAGGCGGTGCTGAACGAACAGCTCCGCTCCCCTCCGCGCCGGAGGGTTTGCATCTCCCCGCTGTGTGTGCGGGGGTATCCCCCGCCAGTCCCGTTTTTTCCCTTTTTCCCCCTTATTTTTGCCTTCTACCCCCCGGGGTGTTTCCCGCCGGCGGGAGGTGGGGGGGGGGGGGGGGGGGCGCGAGGACCCGCTGCGCGCGCGCCACCTCCTCAGCGCGCCCCCCCCCCCCCCAACCTCCCCCAGCCTCCTCGCCTGGGCCCACCCCACGTGACCCCCGCCGTCCAATGGGCGGGCGGGGCGGTGGGGATCCGGCTGGAACCGGTTGGGCCGCGTCCGGCTCTATATAAAACTTTATAAACACCCGATTCGAATGTAGTGGGGGGTCGGGCGGCCAGCGCAGCGCAGCCGGCAGGGAGGGAGCCCGCCCCGCACCGAGCCGCGCCGTACCGCCGCTCCCAGCCCTTCTTCTTTCCCCCCCTTTCCCCTTCCCCTTCTCCCCCCCCCCCCCCTTCCCCTCAGCTTCTCGCTGCACCGAGGGCGTCCCTCACCCTCTCCGCCCCCTCACGCCGACAGCGCTCCCTCTCTCTCTCTATTCCCCACCCCCCCCACCCCCCCACTCCCTTTTCCCTCACGCACAACGCGCCCGCGCGGAGCCATGCCGAAGAGAAAGGTACGTGGCGCCCGCCGGGCCCCTCGGGGCCTACCTTCTCGCTGCCCCCCCCCCCCCGCTTTCTCTGAGGAACGGGGAAGGGGGGGGGGGGGGGCGGGACTATGGTTCCCAACCCCCCCGCTCCGGGGCGGTAACGGTTGTGAGGCCACGGGGTGGGGGGGGGGAAGGAGGGGGCGGGGCGGCGCGGGGACCGTTAACGGGCGCGCGCGGTTAACGGCCGCGGGGGAGGGGCGCGCGCCGGGCGGCGGCGCCGGTGCGATCCGGTTGGTTTTGGCGGGAGGTCGGTGTGAGGAGAGGGCGGCGGGGGGAGGGGAGCGCCGGCGGGGCGGGAAAGGGCGGGAAGCGGCAGGGCCGCTTTGCCGCCAAAACCGCCGCCCCCACCGAGGGGCGGGCAGCCGTGGGCGGGCGTGGGGCCGCCCTGAAGGGGCAGCGCCGCTTCTTCCCCCCCCCCTCCCGCCCCCGGGAAGCGGGGGCTCGGCCGCCCCATCGCCCCCGCCGTGGCCTCCGGCCCCTCCCCCGAATCGTCGCGGCCTCCGGGCCGCGGTGAAGGCCTGGCACCCTCCCGCTGCTGTTTGGAAACGTTCCCTTTGCGGATTGGGGGGTGGGGTTAAAAAATAACGGCTGTTGTGGGGATGGGGGCGCTGAGGGAGCCTCCCCGTAACTCCCCGGTACGACTTGTGTTTCCCGTCCTAGGCTGAAGGAGATACCAAGGGCGATAAGGCCAAAGTTAAGGATGAGGTATGAAGTTCAGTATTTTGAGAAAGTTGGATCATAAAGTGTTTGCGTTGGAAGATGAGGTTTAACTTCACCAAAGTAGAAGAATTGGGGAGGGGGGCGGAGGGTTGGTCTCAGTTGATTCTTGACTTTTCAAAGTACTGACTGACTGTTAACCTTAACCATGAAAAATCTCCTTAACTGCTAACTTAATACTGTTAGCTGTTAGTAGTGATTTAAACTGGGATAGCTTAATATTTCTTGAGAATGGGGAAAAAGTTAAATAAAACCCTAAACGTTAGTTATGGGATTTTACTACTTTGAAATAGGAGTTTGTTTATGACTTTGGGAGTTTATATTTCGACATGTTAAAGTCAATCATTTTCCTTTTTTAACAGCCACAGCGGAGATCGGCGAGGTTATCCGCTGTGAGTATTCTCTTGTTGAGCAGAGATGTCACAACGCCTGGTAGTTTTAGGCTGAGTTATGTGGTACTGTTCTGTAAGAGCTGTAGGTATTCTGGAGAGACGCATTGTTCAGTTGAAAGAAAGTTACTGGCTTAACAAACTGCCCCATTGTGTGGTGCTATGGGAGTGGTAGAATAATTGAGAAATCAAGTAAGTATTTGAATTTCAAATATTTGTATTTGTTTTCCTACAACTAAACTGCTCCTGTTGAACGTTGTTTTTTTTTTTTTAAATAGTAGTATGTGTCTCTTAAAATAATTTGAATAATGCAAGGTTTTTTTCCTCACTTGCAGAAGCCTGCTCCTCCGAAGCCAGAGCCTAAACCTAAAAAGGCAGCTCCAAAGGTGAGCTGTTGTGTCAGTGCTGTTACTGAGAGCTAAATGGGTTATGAGGTTTAGATTTGTCTGGTAATAACTAATAAAATTTTGAATTACAGTGTATGTAGTGATGACATTGAGCTGCATCGTCACTTCTATAAAGTTGCCCTGAAAACTTTTGAATTTTACAAAACTTGAATAAAAAATGCCAAAGAAAAGACTCTTCACAGTTGTTGTCCATCTCTTAAACGTGCAAACATTTGTGTGTTGCATTCTTTTGGGCCAACATCCAATATTGTTTTTTTTACCATTCTAGTTTTTGGATTCTTGTGGCTTAATGACTGGGTATTGGTAATTGTAATGGTGTATGTCATCTTACGTTTACAGAAGAGCGAGAAGTTGCCCAAGGGAAAGAAGGGGAAAGCTGATGCTGGCAAGGAGGGAAACAACCCTGCAGAAAATGGAGATGCCAAAACAGACCAGGTATAACAGCGGGTCTGGCAGTTTGTCTCATGCCAGACTATTATTTTTTTCTGTATCAAACATAGACAGGTTTAGGCTTGCGCTAATGAAGAGGAATTGTTGCTTGATCGTTTAGACCTGTTGCTTATGAGACGAACAACACATCAGCAGATAGGGAGGGGGGTGTTGCTTGGTTGGTAAAGAGTTAAAGTTGTCTGTTTGCCAGTTGAAATTGCCACATGAAAGTTACTGTTCTGAAAGTGCATAAAGTTTGCACCTAATAAAGCAACTTGAGCTTGCATTTTATGGTTCCTTGAATGTTAGATTTCATTTTGTTAAAAATAACTATGGTGCAGGCCAGAGAGCAGTTCTCTGAACAGAAGAAATCTTATTTAGAAAAATGAATTCATCGGTTGTTGGCGCAAGTGTGTGCTGTATATTGACTGGTTCCCCTTTTTCTTTTAGGCACAGAAAGCCGAAGGTGCTGGTGAAGCCAAGTAAAATGTGTGAATTTTTGATAACTGTGTACTTCTGGTGACTGTACAGTTTGAAATACTATTTTTTATCAAGTTTTATAACAATGCAGAATTTTGGTTTACTTTTTTTTTAAGCTATGTTGTTAGCACACAGACCGCTTCGTTGTTGTGTTTGGGGGGGAGGCGGGGGCAGTGGGAACAAATGTCACTTAGTCTATTTCTCAGAACCTAAATTTTAATCAGAAAAGCTTTCCCTGTCCCCTGGGTTTTGGAAGCAGGGCTCTTCCTGAATAGAGGAGGAAGGGATTCCTTCGTGCTGCACGTCTGTTTAGTTCTGTGAAGTGCATCCGAGTGAACATCGGAGCTCCCAAGATGCCTTTTGCCGACTTGAAAACCGCAGTTTGTAATGCCCTCTGTATTTCTTTTTGCGTCCTCGTTGTTTGCCTAGAGCCTATCACTCCAAAATACGGCAAAACCGGCATTTTGGGACTTACCACTCCAAATGCGTTGTCAGGTGACCCGGACTTCTGGTGTCTAATGGGATAAAACAGCTCCAAAAGGAGCTGTACTTCCTCTTTTATATTGTGGATCTTCAGACTAAGAAAACCTTCATTTTAATTTTTTTTTTTTTCCTCTAAAAGTCAGGGTAGGTTTGTGAAGAGTTGTTAAACAACATGCTAAATGTGAAAGTGTCCACCCTCACTCTAAACTTTTCCCTCTACAAGTATGAAATGAAGATTTCTTCGGTTTTATAGCAACTTTTACGTTTTGGTAGTCCATAAAGGGAGGGGAGTTTGACAGTTGTTGTAAAATGTTGCAGATTGTAGCCCATGTCCTGCCTAAATTACCATGATTGTTTATGAAAAGTACCTTTAATAAAGCTGGATACGGTTTGGCTTGGACTGTTCTTAATGCTTTTTTAATTTCACTTGCCTTTATTTCATCTCTCATGTGGTTAGTGTCAGAAGAATACTTGCTGTGTACATGTATGTGTTTGTATTGAGGCGATGTTTTGCTAATGGCCAAGGATTTGTTTTAAGCATCTTAATTCAGATAATTAATTCAGCCTTAATTCACAAGCAAAAAGCAATATTTCCTTACCTAAAAGCTAGATTGCTGCAGGGTGTTTTGAAACTCTTGGCTTATTTAGGTGTCCCAAAATGGAGCATGTAAGTGAATCTACTGAGATAATTTATCTTCATTATTGTCTAAAAAGCAGTACTATACAAAAAGGGGAAGAATACAGCAATCTTGCAGTCGCTGTGTAGAAAAATAAATTTTGGTGAGCTTTTCTTGGTAGTGAAACCAGAACTAGCCCCATAAAACTGATTATGTGTTACATTTCTGCACTTAAGCTTGAATATTGTTGCTTCTGCTAGTCAAATACAGACTTTGCAGTGGTAGTGATGAAGCAGGAAACAAGATTTGTTGAGTAAAAATGCACCATTTTTATAGTTGCTACTTACACTGTAGAGCAGAGCCAAACCAAAAACCCTAATGTGTGAATGTCTCCTTCAGTAACTTTCTCAGATGGAATATTTTTTCCACCTCTGCTTGGCCTTTCATGGGACTTCAGTGTCTGTTCCTGTGTTGTTTTCACAGGGAATCCAATGAAAACGGACAGGGCGGAGCTCCACATCCAGAAATGTTTGGTGTGTGTAGAGTGCTAGAAATATCCTAGAATGGCTGGACGTACAGAAAACAGCCAGTTAGAAATGTACCAATAGGAAATATTTTTTTTTTCCTGCGTTATCACAGCTGGTACATCTTATATTTGCCTTAGCAAATGTAAGAAAAATAATGTTTAATAACCATGCACGTACCCCACTCAGAAAGCAGTTAGAAATGACCAACAAAAATACTGACAATTACTTGAGCAACGAAGGGGTAGGATGTCACATTAATGGGAAGAGGGAGAAGAGGCGTGAACTGTCCAGGGCCTTCTCTGAGAGAATCAGCTTGTGAGAAACCATGGTTGAGATGATGAGGCAAAGCAGAAAGTGAGTTTTCAGATTTACAAGAAAAAGGCTGTTAATGGTGTTGTGACATGGCTCTGGTCTGCTCTGCCTTGTCCTGCGGAAGAGGCTCGTTGCAGGGTTTGAACTCTGGGTTTCCCCATGACTGAATTCTCAAGTACAAGAGGGAGATGAGCCTTGAGGCTGTGGAACTATCCAAGACTTGGTCTGGGTGACGCTGTAAGCACTTTCTGGGCGGTGAAATCAAAATTTCATCCAATAATGAAATTATTACATTAATATTCTAATTAAATGTTTTTAAATCAGAACTTCTGAAATGGCCTACCTTGCTTTTGTACAGCCTTGTGGTGTTGGGCTTCTACAAAGAGAGCAAGCAGTTCCAAATGAAGTGGTTTCTGAAGAGGTTGCTGCTGGCCCGGTTGCCAGCTGGAATGCTCTGGTGTTCTCTGCGAACGTCTTTGTGGTTGGAAGGTCTTCAGCCCCTAGTCATTAAAGTACTGCTAATAAAGTGTAATTGCAGGGGTGTTTTTTGTTGAAGAACTTACTGCTTAACTATTACTTAATCTTTTCAATACCTAGAAGTCTAAGCTGCGTGTTGCTGTCCTGTGTGTTACTGTGTGGGGCATTTTCTCTAGCCGAGGAGGAGAATTATTATTTTATGTGGTAATTGCCACCTAAGTTTCTCTGTGGCTCCTCAGCCATGCTGTCTTAGTGCAACCAGTGAACTCCCAAACCTCACTACATCTCGCATGTACCGAATCGACTGCCTTAATGTCTCTGCCACACGTTACTTCATGCTGTTCCTGTAATACAGTTTGGAAAGTGTTGATGCTTTCATTTTTTGCTACAAAACTCCTGTATTTTCCTTTATCCTGGTCTGGAATCTACTTGCTGATTAGAACGTCCCCTCTCCTCCATACCTGTAAAGCTTGCTGGAGAAGTTTTAACCTGTTGGGATGATCTGTGCCGTGGCGAGGCGAGGGTTCTCCATGAAGTGCTGTGTATATTCGGTGCTGTGAGATTTCCACCTCGTGCTACATCCGAGGTATTTCCCACTGGATGTGCCCTTGTGCTGGAGTTATTGGCTTATTGGGCTTGACTTGACATGCAAGGCTCATCTATTTCTCCTGAAGCAAATACAGGGTAAGGGATGCTAAAGACAGTAAATCCAACTAATTAGTTCTGTAAATTAAAAGCTAAAGAGCAGGCAACGCTGTGCTGCAATCCGTGCATGTTTAGTGGTTAGAAGAGCCACAAATCTGCATCTCCAGCTGCCAGAACGCCTTAAGCTAAAAATAAGTTTTTCTGTTAAATCGTAATCATTTTACATGGAAAATTGTCTCTGTGTATTGTCTGGGAATGTGATTTATGCTGCTGGGTGCATTTAAAAAGCTGGCCTGTCAGGTGGTCTTTGCATTAGCATGTGTTTTGTCCTATTTGTTTTGAGTTTATAAAAAAAAACGAGACCACCGGGGTTTGACGGAAACAACGCTAACATTAAAAACCACCCTGTTGAAGGGTACCGGTGCTATGCAGTAATGTGCAATTATTTTCTAATTTAAAAGACAGAGAACGTCCTATTTTAAATCACGCTGAGGATTTGAGCTTTGAAAAACGTCCTGGGAATGCACAACAGTTCCCGCTTGCAGCTGATGAATAGGAAAGACCACGGATTGCATTAACTTTAGGTAAAAATACAAGTACGAGGTGTAGAGACAAGCTGTCAGAGCTTGGTTGCATTCTTGGGTTCTGCTGGAGTATCCTATCGAGGAATTGGTCTCTTGTGGAAGACATCATCCTCTGTTTTTTTGACCGCTAGCCTTCGATACTTCTCAAATGTTGATATTTTGAGAACCGGCAATGAAATTTTGGAAGGGTAAAAGTGAGCTGGAATCCTGGTGATGTTCAAACAGCTTCATTTTTGATGGTTACTGCATGTCTTGAAAGCTGGGCTGGGCTGTTGGGCAGCACTGGATACGATGGATGTGACCTGTACTAAGACACAAAGGCTTTTTGTCTTTCTGCTAATTACCCCAGTTCTGAACATTCGCTGCCAATTTACATGATAATTTTTCTTGTGCTGCTGTCTGATACCTTTCCCTCCTTCATTTTATCCATCCTCTTGCAGAAAAACTTGACTTGCGGAAGAGATGTACGATGAACCGGAAGCCTGTTGCGATATGCTAGGGGAATCCAGCTGCTCGTATGCAAAGGCGAACAGCCACATCCAGGATCCAGAAAGTCACCGCTGACAATAGAAAGGCAAATGAGTAGGTTCCGTGTTCCTTATCAAGCCTTGAAGAAGTAGCTGTGTACCAGCGTGGTTTAAATCTACGTGAAATTAGTGGCTGTGTCACTAAATGGTTTCTGAGTTTATTAATTTCAGCACAAATTGTCTGGGAAATAGACTCAAGCTGCTGTTATCATTTATTTGCCTCTTAATAGGCAAGATTGCAAGGAACAGACGAGTTCTTAACGGTGCTGAAACCTTTGGCAGGCTTCCAGCGGAGCCTGTGGATGATTCTTGTTTTCCTAATACTTCAGATTTTTGCTGGGGTCTTAAGAACTTTTAGATTACTGAGAAATGATAGAGCAAAATCTCTGGACCCCCCAAAAGCAGTGTTCTAAGTGATGATTAAAACTGAGTAGAAGTTAACGTGAGCTAGTTACCGTAATCCTACAGAACCACCTTTACCCCAACCGTGGTTTTATTTTGGGCTAAAAAAGGCACAAAACCAAGTGAAGACTCCCCAGGAACGACAAACTCCTGTCCCCGCTCCTCCTAATGCAGTGCCCTTGGATTAACAGTTTTGAGTTTCAGGATAATTCCCTCCTTCAGCAGTTTTCATCTTGCACTCACAGAGCTCAATTATATTTGGAAAAAGTGACAGTACACTACTCGTGTTGGCCGAGCCCTACCATGGGTGGGTATGAAAAGGAGCAAAGAAGGAAAACATACTAAATTTCAGTGGGCGCACCCGGTGAATATTGAGTTGCAGGATCATTTGTGCCTGAAGAATCGCCGAGCTTGATGGCACAGGGATTTCATTATCCCTAAATCATTCCAGATATGGTAATATCGTACCCAGGGACTAATATTACTGACTGTAATTTCTGAGAAATGGGTCCTTACCCTGCAGCTCGTAGGGATGAAATGGAGCTATAGTTAAACTCACAATTTACAAGGCGAGCCCGTCCGCGTTGGCAAGGGATGGTAAGGAGATGGCACAGGGGAAGCTGATGCTGATTAAAGTTTGATTAAGGCTAATGAGGAGGAGATACTGACTAATAAAGAGCTTTGGTAAGTTGACATTAGGAAGACTTCTGGTGTGAAAGGCTGGGCTTTTTTTTTGTTTGTTTGTTTTAAACTATTTTAACAATTTTGGTTTTTAACAATCTCCTTGCAAAGGGAATTTTTCAGGTGCCAGTAATCTATGAGTTAGCAACAGAAAACATAAGGGAAAACTTGCTAAACGTGAGATCTATTAAAATGCATTAAAACCTCCAAAAAAGAACATCTCATTGCCTTAGGTGCATAAAACCAGCCTGGAGAAGGTGCTAAGAAAACATAGAAGGAATGGTCCTACAGTGGCTGCAGATGACCCGGGTGTGTAACATCTCATCGCTCCACCTCCCAAAGCACCTGCAGGTACTGGAAGACTTTGCATTTTGCTACTGGATGCTTAAACCCCAAACTTTCTAGGTTTCCCCTTCTAAACAGATTTGATCGTGGATTTCGTTTTATCTTGCTCAATTATCCCACTGAGTTTACTTTTGGATCTTTAACAAATTTCCCTCTGGGCAACAGCCCTGCCCCACTCTCAAGCTTGTTGGTTGCTGTTGCTGTGCATACGGCAATCATAAAGCAAGAGAGGAGTTATTATTAGATTACTATTAATCTAGTTACACTAGATTACTATTTTAGCATTGCCCAGCCAGGAGATTTTGTGTGCCTTTATTCTAATAAAGTGGTATCTTGGTGCTTATTGTTGATGGAAATAAGTGTTATCTAAGTATATGAACTGTATGTAGTATTAGGGGTTCTCGGTCTAGCCTGAGGACTGATTGTAAACTTAGGCAATTAAATTATTTTTTCTCGTAATTTCCTTCTTACTGGAGATAATACCAGAGGTTGTGACTATGCTGTGGGTGTTGGGTGAATAGGTTTTGTTGGACTGCAGCCTGGTTTGAGATGCCCAGGTTTCCCTGCCATACCTTGACCAAATTAGCTTCCTTCTTGGCAAGTCCTGCAGATCAAGGAAGGAAAATTCCATTGATACTCAATTTCTCTTGCATGGTTTCAAAAGTATCCTGGATCTGAGGCGTGCTGGCAGGGGGAGACTTGGTTTGGCAGCCTCATGGTACCTCCTTGCCACAGCCCAGTGGACTCGGGGATTTGTGTAGTGCTGTTTATCTCATTAACCACCGCTTTGATTAACAGCCTGTTCCTTCCCTTCACCACACGGTGGTACCAGGAAACACAGAATCGGTGCTCAGAAGGCAATAAACGGCAGGCAGCGTCCAAATGCAGCACAAGCTGCCTGGTAGTAAACTTGGGAGACTGAAGCCTGGTTTATCCTGATTTATCCCAATCTAATGTGTGTTATTTGCTTTTAGAAAGTGGGAGAAGCACTCCTGCAGACCTCGGTCCCCCTGCTCGTCTGCCACCTTCAGAGGATCAGCGTTAGACAAGCGATAATCACCTGAGCAGTGTGAGTCTCCTCTGAGTCTCTCTGGTGTATCTGTACATCACAGTATGGGAGCGCTTTCCAGTTTTTGTTATGTTTTTGCTTGAAATCCGGACAGAGCGCTCAATTCATTGTTAGTTTACGGGCATAGCTGACATCTCACAGGAACCTATCCGAAGTATAGGCAGCCTTTGAACTTAGGCTTCCCAAATTCTATTTTGAGAATCAATGGACAGTCCTTTCTCTTCCTCAGGCAGTTATTGCAGCTGCTGTGGCACACGTCCTGGAAGTTTAAGCCTAAACTAAAGGTGCCGCTATCCGTCTCATCTGTCCTCAACTGGGGAAGGGATACTTTATATTAATCAGGGATTTAAATAGGCATTGTATAAGCCTGGTCACTTTTAGGCATGTTGGTACAAATTACTTATATCAGATTTGCCGAATCTTCAATCTGAGATTACAGAATAAATTGTATTGTTCAAAGAAATAATACTTCATGGAAAAGCTTCCTGCGCTTTTTGTCATGTCTCCTTTTCGTTTTGTATGCCCGTATTTTGAGTGCATGTGCTTTTGCTCTACAAGCTAAATCTAGGAAATTGAATTGTGATATTTGTGCTAATTCACAATGCTCCTTAAAGTCTAAGTAGTGTGATTTTTCTGATGCTGTAAAACTCTGTGCTCAGTTTGCTAGCCAGCAACTTTTACCAGTGTTAATTCTCACAGAATGCTGTCCGGTAAGGTGTATGGAGCTGAAGCAATGCTGTCAATTGCAGAGAGTTGTTTTTCCTTCACCTTTTACATTATGAAATACCTTAGTCATTGGGTTATCTCCTTCTAACACATGCTTTCCATGTTTACCTTTGCCAAGGAGCAGCCTGTGAAGCTGGAAAGGAAGTGGCTGCTTCCCAGAATTGGCAAGATTGCATGTGGAGCACTTGACACCTTCATGATACTTCCTTGAAGTGGGTGCAAAACGGAAAGATGAGCTCCTGGTAAGCCAAACTCATTCCTGTTCTTCAGTTCTCAGTGCCTGCTTGGGCAGGAATTTATGCATTGATTGGGGCGGTGATTTATGCATTTTTTGGATGAAGCAGGAAAAACAGCACTCAGAATTACAGGGAAAAGGCAGAGATCTCCAGTTACTAACAATTATAAATGCTGTGGCATGAAGTTGTACCAAACATTGAAACTAAATGTTTCAGGGACATCTGAGTGTGCACTCTACTGAAAAATATGACGTAGATTTTATTCACACATCTCCATTAAACACCATGCCCCGCTAATTTCTAGATAACAAACCTACAGTGATTATTCAGCGATTAGCAAAATGAGCAGACCGGGGTCCTTATCCGTTTGCATGGGAATGCTTTGGGAGTTTGGTTTATTGAGTAACTCAGTAAATGAACAATTTCTATCAGCAAAGCAAGGATGAGCCAGCCTTAAGTTGAGTTTACGGGTTTTTTGGGGGGAGGAAAACAGCCTGGAATTGGGGATGCTGGTAGACTCTTTCCTCCTGTCATTCACGGAGCTGGTGGGGCTGGCAGCCCCACAGCCGCCCGAGCGAGCACACAGCTTGGGCTGAAGTGCACTGGCCCCAGCTCGGTTATATTCTATGCAGTGCCTGGCTTGTATACATGAGTAAACAGATTGTTTAAGATAAAACACCCCAATGTCATCCCAAGGTCCTTCTCGCATGCTGTGTGCTCGGCACGGGGTTTGTGCGTTCGCTGCCTTTGTGCACCAGAGCGGTGAGAAGTGCAATGATTTATTTTTTGAAATCAAAGGCGTTGGGTTCCTGCCCGGTGTGAAGAAATGACGTCTGAGCAGATCGCTTGCTACACAACCTGATGTAGGTGAAGACAGAACTGTGGCTTCCTTGCACTTGCGTGCAGCTCACCCAGCAGCGGTTCCCATGCACAGTTGTCTTACGTAAATCTCCGTGCAATACCGGGCTTTCCTCGCAAGAGGGATTCTTCCAGCGTCGCCACCTCACCCACACTCGGGTTCTGCAGATTTTTTGCATTTCAGACACAGTCCCCATCTTATAGTGGGAGGCAAATAGCTCAGTTTTCCCCGTGACTGGTGCTAAGAACTGCAGGACCATAAGGGGCAACTAACCGATACTTTACCCTGTTCTTCATCCAGACTGGTTTGCTTTCTGACATAACCCTTTCACTTTACTGAACAATTAATTTCTAAGGCCATAGTGATAGTTAAAACCATCTGTTTCTGTCTGTATCTTCCTCTTCCAAACTGCTTCTGGCAGCAGGCGAGCTTGTGCCAGAAGTGAGCTGGTGATCTCGTAGAAGGGACATTTATCCGTTGGTAATTGACTCCCATATTAATTTCCATGGAGCTGGCAAACAGCTGCCAAAAAACTGTTTTCCATCTCTGTTGATCAATATTGCCTTTCAACAAGTATATGGTGTTACTGAGTGCTAACAGCTAATATCTTCTACTATTTTAAGGACTGTAGCATACCTGTTATATTTGAGAGAAGATTTTGAGTTAAATGGTGTTACATTAGATGTTATTTATTATCCATTTCCAACGCACCGGCCCTGTTTCAATCGTATCTTATGCTGGGATGCTGCCGCAGGACATTCATCTCCAACATTATGTTAGTGGCTTCTTGGGTTAAGGGGAAAACGATTCTGTGCGGACTTTAAATAGACAAATAAGGCAGCAGGTCTGGCCAGGACTTTCTGAAACCAGGTTGTGACCGAATGTCTGATTTCTCACAGCAAAAGGGTGAAGGGAGTTGTTACCTACCATGCAAGTCTCATTTTTGCTGTTTCTGAAGTCAGTGGCAAAACTTAAACCATGTTCCACAGTTGGAACCTTTTAAAATCTTCACTGCCTCTGGCAAAACCTTTACTGATACAACGCAGTGGCCACTGAAGCTTTTATCTGTCCTTTGGGTGACAAAATACCTGTCTCTGAAGCTGTTACTTTGTAAATTCCTCAGTGGCTGGAGACGCAGGTCTGAGCAAAGCAGGGGTGAGTGAGATGGGAGGTCCCACCAACAGTGAGGATGTGTCCCTTGAGCGCTCTGGGTGCTGGAGGTTTTTCTGTGCACTGAGCAGTCTTTGATTATTTTGGGTTTTTTTATGTGCTTATTTTATGAATTCTTGAATATGACTGTTGAGAGACATTTCTCTATAGAAGATATTTAGTCCCCAGTGGTAAAACTACTGTCTGAACAACACTATCTTCCGCTCTTTACAGTGACAGAGGAAAGCCACAGCCGCAGCGTAACAAGAAGGTGGCTTTCGATCACATGGGTGCCCACAAAGTTCAGCAGAAGAAAGATAAAAGTAAGCTTCTTGCTTTTGATCACAGAAATTATCTTTTCTGAGCAATTCGGGAGTATGACAATGAAATGCAACCAGCACACAAGAATCGGGCAGGGGGGATTTTTAGCCTGCTAACAGAAAACCCTTTGGGCTGAACTTTGAATGCCTGTATAGTCCCTAGAGAATAATTCTGAAAGGGGATTTTTCTAGTTAAGGATCAAGTGGTTCCTCCCTCATCAGCAGAGGTGTAAGTACTGTAGGTAAACTCACCAAGAAATGCACCAAGTCTCTCCTCTGAGAGCCAGAAAAGGCTCAGCTGGACAGTCCTTACATTGCTAACATAAACCACAAGTGCCTCTTTTGGAAAGGAGCAGTCTCCAAGCTCCCTTCCTTTACTCATCATGAAGGTGAGAGGAGGAAAAGAGCAATTTAAAAAGCAGAAACAAAAAGTTCCCCCATCGTTAGCAAATTCTCTTCTGCTGTCAGGTATTGATCCTGTCCCCAGGGGAGCAAAGAGGGAATATTGTGAAATAGCCAAGCAGCAAAGTACCAGCCTTGTATTTCTGCACTATTTTACAGTGTACTGTGAGACATGGACATGCAACACTGCGAAATATCTAAGAGCCTCACTAACTCCAGAATCTATTTAATTTTTTTGTAATGCTAATGAGGGATGGATAGATTTTCTTTTGCCAGGTAATCGGGTTTCTGACATCCCTGAACCTGTTGTGCCTTTTGTTCGCTCCCCAACAAGGAAACCATTGAGCAGTGTGTAGATGTATCTGCTACCTGACCAAGTCAGCTGAGTCATAGCGGTGCTGCTGCGCTGTCTTAATCAGTTTTTAAAATACAGAAAACAAGTGTTATTAGAAGAAAAATTGGAGACCTCCTCTCTCCTTGAACGATGGAGGCACCTCTTTCCCACACCTCTCTAGAAAATCTTGCTTGTATTATGTCTTCCTGTGTAATACAATTGGTCATTAGGCCAAAATATTCCCAGTCAGGATAATTTCTCATATTTCGGAAGTTTATTTCCTTGGTTATTTTGGGGATGTGGCTTTTCAAGGCTGGATGTGTGCAACAGTCTCTGTTTTGTAAGAGGACTGAGAAGTAAAATGCTGCCAGTCGTGAGTGTATCAGTCTTGAACAAATCAGAAATAAAGTTTGTTTTTTCTCTCTAAGGAAAATAGTTTACTGGGATCTTTAGGCTTCTCATCAGGATTTCTGAAATTCACTGTGGTTTTTTGTTTTGTTTTGTTTTTCACTTTGGATGATGGCATCCCAAACTGTGGAATGGGGTAATTGGGAATGGGTATTTATGTGTGCCCTCTGTTAGGCAGGATGAGACTTGTTCGGTTGCATGATGTAGACTTGAGACCGCAAACACTGGAATGACATTCTCCTCTTGCTGGAGCTGGGTTTCTGTTGAAATGTGCTTTTGTTTTCTCCTGCCCTGTCTGGAGAAACTGGGACCTGTATGTTCTGTAAGTAGCAAAAAACGGAGGGCATCTCTTTGTATCTACTTAAAAGCCTCATCAGTTGTTTACAACTTCTTAAACCTAAAAGAACCGTAAAAACTGACTGTACTTAGCACTGTTGTTTACTCGGCTTTCTCCCTGGCTAGGGGACAGTGAAAACAGGCCTGGCAGTTTTACTTCTGTTTACAGTTTCTAATAGTTTTCTCTTTCATGTTATCACTCCCTCGCATAGTGCTACACTGAAATAAACTACAAGCATATCTGTATACTAATTAAAAACAAAATTTGCCGGATAACTCGCTCTAAATAACCTACCACCTGGGCTGCAAACCTGCTTTAAAAATAAAAAAAAAAAAAAAGCAAGCAATTGCTTATGTTTTATATGAGGTTTTGTAAAAGCTGTTTTTAGATGTAGTTTGAGCCACACTTGACCTCTCATTTTTCCTTTGGAACAGGGAGCTGAAGTCACTGGAGCCTGCAGAATTGTGCCTGGGTGTGTGTGTGCGCGAGCGAAGGCAGCAGCATGTGCGTGCAGCTGGCAGAGCCCAAGTCCCTACAGCTTGTCATTAATCCAAAAGGCTGAACGAGAGCGAAGGCTGAATGGACTGTGAAAACAGCTCCTCTGAGGTCCTCGGAAATAGCCAAAGGTTAGGACAGAACCACATGGAATTGGGCAGAGCATTATCAGACTCACATAGTTGGAATACCAAAAAAGCAAGTCACCTCCCACTCTCCCCTCAGATGATGTTAAGAAGGGATGTCTAGGTTTGAAACAGATGATTTTCTCCTTTTGTTTGGGTGCAGAGGGTTGTGGCCAGCATAGGAAGAGGAGCAGACCACCACTTGGTTATTTGCATCCAGGAAAGGGAAGGTAACTGATACAGGAGACCGGCAGCGATTGTATCCATGACAACCAGCAGATATGGCCTCGCTGCCTCGCAGCTCATTCCCCGTTGTCTCCCCTGCCTTCCCAGGGCACATCCCAGCTCCGACAGGTCCCTCTCCTCAAGGTACCTCTTGGCTGCAGTTCAGTGGTTCCTGAGAGATAGGTGCAAAATTCACAAATTAAGCCCAACAGCTTAATCAATTCCACTAGCAAAACTCTTCCCTGGCTTGAGCTGCGTGTGCTTCAGCCAGGGGCTCCCTGGGAGATGCTTCAGGAGACCTGGTCCATGGAGGAACGACATGGTTTACAGCAATACCACGTAGAAGCAGGATGGGCTTAGCAGACTGATAGTCAGCTTGCAGAACCAGCAGGCAAAATGCAATATATTCTGCAAAAGAAGGGGTTTCAGATATGCTAGATGCCTTCTGAAATGCAAGTGAGCTGAGCAAGGTAGCACTATACTCGCCTTTGCGGGAAGTATCAGCAGAGGTTAAAGGTGTTTGCTCTTCAGCCTGCACAAACCCCGTCCAGGGGGATGAGAGCTGCCTGGGCTGTGCTCCCCGAGGAGCTCTTCATCCCGCTGTGGTGTAGTTCCTGCATTCCGACCGCTGCCTGGACCTGCCTTGGAAAACGCTGGCATTTGAGGCAGCTGCAATCACGCACGGTGCTAAGGAACGGAAAGAAATCTGTCAGAAAAGCAAAAAGCAATTTTGCTGTTAAACGCAGCCAAAGTTTTCTCATTTACAGGGCCCCTGCTTTATATCTTCAGTGTGATGTTTGTAGCACGCTAAGGAAAAATGTGTCCTTGGGATCAAAACAAGGTGATCTATCACCTCTTCTTTCATAGTGGAAAAACAAAGCAGAAGAGGCAAGGAAATGAGATTGTGAATCAAGAGCTAGGGATTAGAAGACAGGACGTGGAGTCCGCGTTCTACCCTGACAACCTATTGAAAACGTGACTCAGTTTCCCTATTAGTACAGTGGGGGTGACAATGAACTATGGAACTAATTAGTCAATCTTAAAAATACAAAGAGGGTTGCTGCACGCTCTAATTAAACGAGACTCTTAGTGCAAACACAAAGCAGATTACACCAGTCTGTAAATTGTAGCAGGCATTTGGGACTCAGCCGTGCAAGTTCTCCTGCCTGCCAGCCTTTCGCATTTCCTTATATGTGTAAAAGCAGCGTAGCATGAAGCAGGCAGTTATCGAGAGATGCTCCCTGGCTTCTGTAAAAAGAATGGATATGGTGAGCCGTGGAAGCACTGGGTTACTCTATGGTTAGGTGTAAAATCACTTGGGCAGCTTTTGGAATAAAGAGGAAAAATTGGATCTGGTAATGTGGATAAGGACCAGTCTTGATATGTCTGCTTTGGAAGTGCTTCTTTGGGGATAACTGGCTTAACAAATGTTGTCAGCCTCCCTGAAAAGGAAAATGTTACAAACCAAAAGCCAGCCAGCTGCAGAGGCAATAATATCCACAATTGTATTGGAGGAGGATTTGATTAAAATCAACCTAAAATTTTGACGCAGCATTTTGAATTTTCAGCAAATGCAATACTGACAGAAGGGCCATCCAGCTGATCTGGAGTCTCCATTTACTATAGCAGCAGCTCTCCCCAGCCTGCAGCTGTCTCAGAAAAATGCCAGTATATATGTTTTAATCACTGTATTTAGCCGTGACACTCACCCAAACAGCAGGCTCTGCTGTTCGACTCCAAAGAACACTTTTTGTACCCTGCTTTCAGGATAGGGACAGCTTTTTATAGCTATTCTTTGGTGAGGAAATAAACCCCAGAGGAGACCAGTAGCTCATTTCTCTACCCCGACATCCTGCCCTGGGCTAACCAGCAATCTGCTGTGGCACGTTTCATGTTCTGTTAATCAACTACGATTCAGCATTATCTGGTGTGGGAATCGGGAGAAGGTCAGGCTGATAACAGATAGCTTCCATCAGCAGATAGACTGCTTCTCTTTGAGTCCTGCAGCTGGGGGTTGAGAGACCTTAGCTTGTCTGCCCAGCACTGCTGCTGAATTGCTGTGGTATTACCTAGCCTTTTTTTGGGGGGTGTTAGTATAATTTTGGGGATACTGTAGAGCTACCTCAGCAAAATCCTCTCCTAGCCTTTAACAAAAGTAGCTGCAGAGATGCAGGGAATAATCATGCACAAATTGTTCGTGGTCTCCCCATCTTTAATTTGCTGTTTTATTAAAAGAACTGGGCAGGATAATTTGGTAGTTTTGTTTAGGTGCAGTGGTAGCCATGGGTTTAGAGCCATCTTTTTCTTCCAGCCTAAAGAAGTCATTGCTCCATAAAGCTTTGTAATTTCTGTCTTTTGTCAAGTTGACGGTCAGACTGCCTGTCTTTCTGCTGTGAAATATGAAGGACTTTCTGCATCTCAATAGACCTACCGGGGGACGGAAGCAGCAGCGGGTTCCTGTCTCCTTTCCCTCTCCAAACTGCAATAGGCCTTGGCTCCTCTGGATATTGCCCATTAACCATTCACCATGACCTTGAAAACGAAGACTTGCTTTTCTGCTGGTTACTGTACCACTCCGTAACTGTTCAACACTTCAAAAGCCATTTATTTTATTTTGAACATTTTTTTTTCTTGCTGTTTATAATAACAATCATGACCTTGGAGTGAGAAATTTCCCAGGAGTTAATAATGACCAGCTGGGCTGGGATTACCCCCTCAGCTGCTGCAGATAACTGCTCAGCACCTGATCCTACCTGACTTCCATGGAGAACCCTCCTTGGAAGTTGGGAGGGATTCGGTGGGTTGCCTGATGGGAAATGCCTGGCATTATGGCTTAAATACTTCCTGTGGGCTTGTCACCCAGGTGGGAAGCACCAAGTGCACCGGGATGTGACATCCAAAGGTCAAATTCATGGGATCTGGCGTTAAAGCACGGCAGGTCATGGAGCAGTGTCTCATTTTTTTTCCTCCTTCCAGAAAGGATGCAGAGAGCACTGTCCTACACTCGCCTCCCTCTGCATTCTGACCCCGGACATGTCTGACATGCACATGGAGCAGCAGGAAAGGGAGATGGGTTTTGCAAACAAATGGAGAAGGTAAATGGGATGCTGGTATTGACATCATTGTGTTATTGATGCCGTTTAAAGCAGGTTGCAGCAGCTGGAGGATGGCTGTAACCAGACGGCACGCCGTGTACCAGGCAATAAGGGGAAATTACGGACAGCTTTGGAGCTGAATGAATAACACTCCACAAGATCTGCTTCAGTTTGCTCCAACTGTAAGTGACATGAGTTTAATTGGCTATAACGGGACCTCACTTAGTACCAGTCGGGTGGATTTGTGTTATTTAATGCCTTCATCTGAGGCTCCAACACTTATGGCACAGAGGGGGGCTCCGAGCACACGACCAGGAGACAGCAGTTCCCAGCCTTGGCTCAAACACGTACTGTCACCGTGGGAATTTTCTACACTTCATTCCCCCACGTGCAAAAAAGATGATGGCTCTAGACTTAAATTGCAAGCAGGTCCTGGTGATGACTTACAGATTAGTTTCAAGGGCTGTGAAGATTAACTGGTATTTTTCTAAGCCCTGGGCTGTGTCTTAATTCGGCTTTTTCGGAGTTCACTGCGCTCCCTGAACAGGTTAAGGGCTGTACAGCCCCAGCTTCCTGGGACAGCTGCCCTCAGAATGCAGAACCCCAGCTGTATATGCTTTCACTTATGCTCATTAAATATTTCCAGCCGCACCTTGATGAAGTCAACCCTTAGCAATGCACCCTTTTAAAAAGATATTTAATTTCTTTTTTTTAACAATTTTATAATGAAACATGGAAACATCATGCTTTGGGGTTTGGTAAAATGTGAGTAGAAGAAAACTTCTTCCTATTTGAGAAACCTAGCAGGTGAGAATAGCCATGAATTATGAACACTTGTGCTTAAGGCACCTTTACTCTGAGCATCTCCAAGCACTGTAGAGAGGTGGACGTGTGTTTTACCCATGTTTTGTAGGGAAGGTGGGAGGGGGGGACACTGCAGGCGGCGGTGAGCGGTGACTCATTGCGCATCTCAAACTTGGAATCCGGATTTCCCAGAGCAGTTTCCTGCTTTAAGCAGCAATATGAATTGTGTCACTGAGTTTATCCTCGCCAGTTCTTCTTCTGGTGATGCTGTGCACCATTGTGCGTACAGAGAGACAGCTGGACACTCCTAGAGGAGAAAAAATAATCTTTCCAGGGCACAGAACAGCAGGACCCTCGGTGCTGTGTATTTTTCAGTAGATATTTGGCGTTCAGGTGTTCTTGGTGCCTTGAGCATTCCCTTGCTAGACATGGGCAGGCAGTGAGTACCCCCCTCACCTTGCGAGGAGCGAGCGGGACCCTCCCCGCAGTTTTAAGCCCCGTTTTCATCCCAAATTAACCGGGGAAGGGTGAGGCTGGCGGGGATCGGATCACCCCTCGCCACCCTCGCCGTTCCCATGTGCCATCCATGCGCGGCTCGTCATCTTTGTCCCTTCCCCAGCCCGCCGCGGGGAGGGATGGCTGTTGGCTGGAGGTATCCCCCCCTCCTCCAGCACCGCCCCGGCTTCCCCCGGGCCCCCCCGTCCCTGCGGCGGGCGGAGCCGCCCCGCTCCGCCCCGCCGCTCCCGGCCCGGCCCGGGGAGCCGGTGCCCAGCGCCGGGCCGCCGTTCCCGAGCAGCTCCGAGCCCCGCGGGGCAAAACCCACCCCCCCGCCCCGCCACCGCCGCTCCCCCCCACCGGCAGCATGCCGCTCGCCCAGCTGGCCGAACCCTGGCCCAACATGGAGCTGGTGCATCTGGACACGGAGGTGAGCGGGGCAACGGCCCTTCCCGGCGGCGCGGAGCGCCCCCCCCCCTCCCCCGGCCCTGCCGCGCTTCCCCCCCCCCCCCCCCCCCCCCGGGGGTCTCTGCCAAACAAAGGAGCTCCCGGTCCGGCGGGACCCTCCCGGCTGCGGTCGCCCCCCCGTTCCCTCCGCTTCCCCGGGGAGGAAGGGGGGGGTGGTTTGGCGGCACCGGGGAGGTCGCAGCCGGCTGGAGGCAGGGGGAGGCGGCTACCGCCGGTTGCGCCGGGGGTCGGGGTGTGCACGGCGGGGCTGGGGCAGCGGGGGCTTCCTGGCTCCGCTGCTGCCCCTCCGGGCTTTGCTTATTCGGGGAGCATGAGCAGCGTGCTCCTAAATCTCCTCCCAGATAGAGAGGAAAACTGTCCCCGCTGAAGGCCCAGGGAATAAATGTCTCAGATTTTGGGTCTTTCTCCACCAGGCTTCCTCTCTGTCTGCCTCCCCAGCTGCTCTCGCGGGGCCTGTGTTTCAAACTCTGGTCACGGTCCTATATCACTTTGCTGGGTATCCGCTCTTCCCTCCTGCTTTGCTCTTTTCCTTCTAATAAAAACCTCTGAGCCAGATATGCGGGATGGTGCACAGCATCTGTCCACATCTGCAGGCTTGCATCACAGCCATTTCAGAAGAAAGGGACAGCTCGTAGCAGTTTTCACCCGTCTCAGAGCAGCCAGCTGAGGCACTGTGCTCTGGCACTCTTTAGTTAAACATCTCATCCAAATTGGAACTAGTAGCTTTCCTGGAGAAACCAGAGGGATGGTGGGGGGGGTTATCCCAGGTGTTTGCGCAGACCTTGGTGCTCTCCCATCATTTTGGCTGGATTCTGTGTTGTCGCGCTCCTCTGCCATTCTTAGGGATGTCAGATGTCACGATGGTGAATTGGTCAGATTTAGAATCATAGAATGGTTTTTGCTCATTTCTATTTAAAATTGCCTCTTAAGAGAGCTCTGCTTTGAGTGGAGGCAGCGTTTCACTGCTGCTGCTGGCGATCGGAGGTGAGGTTGCTTAATTTTCATCGGCCCCATATGGCAGGGCTTCTCCTAGAGACCCCCCTGTGCGAGTGGGTGCTGTGCCGAGGGTCCGCCCCCGCTGGGGGTGCAAAGGTGTGGGGAGACCCTGCAGTGGGCTGAGAGCGTCTGCTCTGCAGCATCGCTTGAGCCATGAAGATGGGCTTGTGCTCCAAGGTGGGAGAGGAAGGAAGTCCTGTGGTGACCTGATCGCGATTCCCGAAACCACATCGTGCGCCCAGAGCTGGGGTGTAGGTTACTGCTGGGAGACGGGGCTTTTTATTTGTGGTTTCTCCTTTTTAAGTAGGAAGATAGCCTGAAAAGCCAGAAAACACAACTAGGCTCATAATGGGAGGAAACTAATGCCAGTGCCCAGGGTGGTAAGCGCCGTGGGCGAGATTCGTTTACTCCTTAATCCCGGGTCTCACAGGTGCCAGGCAGGCGCTGTGTCAGCATCACGGGATCTCTCCTGAGAGGAAACGGACGGGGGAGTCCGGTCTATTTTTCAGCTGTGAAGATCATGGCAGCAGCGAGGACTGTTTTCCCCATTGCATTAGTAACGGGTGTGTTAACTGTAAACTGAAACTGGAGGGCCTGCCTACAGCTTCGAGCTGTCCCCTTCCCCCATCTCACCTTGGCCAGAGCTCTAGGTCAGGGTCCGGAGCCGCGTGCAGGTGGTATTTCTGCAGATCTGTCTTTTTACATCTCGGGATCACAAGTGGGACGCTGGCTATTTACCTCCTTGTGTGTTAAGGCGAGCAGGTACATGCAGTTGACTCCCATACAGTTGTTCTTCACCTTTAAACCGGGCTGCCATCACCTGGGCCAGACTTTAGAGGGTTCCCTTAGAGCCAGCAACGTGTCTGCGAACAGCGGAGAGGGACCTGGGCTCGGGGGGAGTTTTGCACCTTGAGGTTAAAATCACCAAGGGCAGGGGACCAAAGGGAAAGTTTTCACCACTCCTGGGCAAGGTGGCACCACTGAGAAACTGAGGAGACTTTTCTGGAACGCCAGTTACGTAAATTGCCCTGGGATCGCTGCCATCCAGGTTAGAAACCGGCTTCCTCCAACCTTTGCTTTCTGAGTCATGGAGCAGAGGTGCTGTCACCGCGCTGGTGCAGGCATCAGTCCTATTGTTAAGAGATTTGGGGTTTTTCCACTGCGTTCCAGGAGTGTTGGTTGTCTGCTGCTGGGGTCGGGTCCTGGCCGGTCCCCCTTGTCCCAGCCCACTGGAGCTCAGCCTGGAGCTGTGCCAGGAAAACGCGTGGGAGTGCATGGCAGTGGGAGCTTGAATTGATCCCTTGCAGGAGACAAGTCCCTCTGTCCTGGGGACTGAGCTGCTTCGTAATACTTTTTCCTTTTTTTCTCTTTTCCCCCTGTTCTCTCTGCTGCTTATGTTATTCAGAATATTGCTTACGTAGTAGAAAAACCTGTCTGGGGCAGAGTACAAGCGATAGAGAGTGGAGTTGAATGACTTCATCACCATAGCGATGGATACTGTCATCGGGGCTATGGCTTTCTTTAAACTCTTGTCTTGTTACACAAACATACAGCAACACAAGTGACGTGGGATTACACCAAACCCAACCACTTCAAGCTAATTATTTTTCCTTGTATATGTGTATCATCCTTTATTGAGCAGGAGCTATTCATGAATAACTGTCCTTTTCAAGCATCTTAGCTGAACAATGCATAAAACAATGATCAAAAGATAGAGGAGGAAGCCGAGCGACTGTCGTCTCCGATATGCCTCGTGCATAGACTCCTCGGTCTGTTTAGGCTACGTGAGTTCTTTTGGAGATCTTTATTTTTGCAGAATTGTTTCCTTTATCTGAACTGCAATAGGCAAGATCCATGAACTCCACTTAATAATAATAATAATAATAAAATGGCTTATTCTTGTGTCAAACTGGCAGAAGCTCTGGGGTGAAGGGTTTTTTCTTCCCCCACTCATTTCTGCTTGAATGCTTCATGGTTCATCAAAGTTGGGTGAAAGAGCATCTCCGGGTACCTGGTACCCTTGTTGCATTGTGTATGGGCGCCTCAAAAGTGACTATTCAAAACCTAGAGGTCCAGAAGTAGCAGCAGGCTGCTTTTCTAAGCAGAGCTGTCGATAATCCGGGATGACTTGTCGTGCTAACTATAGAGCGCAGCCCTCGATGGCATCAGGAGCGGGCACAGTCTCACACCATCCTGCCAGGGGTGCCACTCGTCCTGCTTTCAGATCAGAGCAGCACTGGCCTGTTCTGTAAATTGCTCCCTATGCTGCGGATTATGTGGAATTAAAAGGATTTGAAATGCAAGATGTCCTAAGATAAATATCTCCCAAGTTCAGCCAGGCTGGCAGTTGTGTAACCGAATGCACTTTGTTTTCCAATATACTTTTCTGTGTGCTATTAAGAAAACTTATTAGAGCAGCATGTGTGCGGAAGGGCTTTTGTGTTACCTCTCAGGCAGTTTTAGCTGTCACTCGCCCAGAGGTGCCCTCGCTGCCAGGCGGCCGCTCCACGTGCCCATCAGATTAGCTCTGTAATCCCCCTTTCCGCTCGCCTCAGAGCAGGGACGGATGGAAAGTTGCAGGGACAGGCTGCTGGCCCCAGTGAGGCTCATGCTACTGCCTTCTTGGTAGCCCAGGCCCTGCTCTGTCACTATCAGATCATCTCCTTACTGCCCTGGGCACCCAAGGGAAGGAGCTGTGCCTCCCTCCTGCCTGGTTACTGCCTGCCGGGAGATCTTCGGGGTGGCTTTCAGAGTAGGATGTTCAGGAGGTTCCTTTCCATGTGCTGTGAGGGGGTATCTGGCACGGAGGCACTTGCTAACGCGCTGCGCGTGGTATGCAGGGGGAGTGCAGAAATAAAGCATTTTAAAGAGACAAACGTCAAACCAAGAGACCCACGAACTATTTCAGCTCTTCTTACAATGTGGTGAATGGCCGTATTTTATCTTGGGAGGTGATGAGTCTGTAACTGAATGCGTTTCTATCTTGGATGCTTACAAATGGCTCTTGAATTCCATATGAGGGAATAAGGACTTGTTTTGCTCTGGGGCAGGAAGGAAAGCACTTGGCTCTAAATACTGCAGTTCTCTCCTTACGCATCTGCCTTATGTCGGCTTAAGAAAAGTGACTGTTGCATCAGGAGCTTCATCCCATGGACCTGCATGCCCAGGAGATCTCCCAGGGATGGATGCTGCTCTGTTTCTTTCCATATCCCTTCCATCCCCATGTAGGATGGATTTCTGTCAACAGCAGGGTGTAGGACAAGCGTTCCTCAGGGTAGGGAGCTGATGAAATGCAACACTCAAAAGGTTCGGAGGTAGCACCCGCGTCTCCTAGCTTATCCTTGAAGCCAAAGGGTTGGACAGACCCTGCGCTCACTTGCCACGTGCTCGTCTTCCCAAGGGAATAAAAGACCTTGTCCCATGCATCAACTCATGTCTCTGCTGATGCATGTCTTATAGATCTGTTCTCCAGACCGTGAGCCAGGTACTACTTCCCTCTGTCCAACACGGAAATTCTACTTCTTAAGCTGTTTTAGACATAAACAGCTCTCCCCGAGCTATGGTTTGGATTAGCAGCGAGTTATGATTTGTTGATCAGTGACAGTTGAGCCAGTAAACACAAGCGTGTTTCCAAGCCTGGTTATCTTGAGCGCGGTGTCTTCCCATCTCTTTGGGGAGGCTATACATAAACACAAAATCTTACTTCACTTCTTAGCTATTCTTTGTGCTAATGGCACCAAGAGCTCCGTGTAAACATCAGGGCAACATGCTTCTGGAAGAACTTGGCTTGCGTGGCGGTGCTATTGCTTTTTTCAGTCATTGGCTGGAAAATACTTAGGAACACAAGCCCAGGTTAAGTTGGTGCTAAGGTGAGTTACGGAGCTCAGAGTGGATCCATATAAATGTAAATATTGCAGGGCCAAGCGGCTGGCGGTCTCCTCCCCAGCTGATGTGGTGGTACTCCATGCTGTGGTAGGACCAAGCTGTTCTGTGAGGTGCGATCTATGAAGATATGTGGAGACTGTGGACTATTGTCTGTGGATTTGAAGTATCTGAAAAGTAAACTTGTGCTTAAATTCAGCTCTTTAGTGTTACACCTGTTCTTGTGAGCAAGCAGGTACCCAAGCAGGTTGAAAACAGTAGTGATGACCTCCTATAAAGCAGAAGAGCGTGAACCTGGAAGCACCCACTGAATGTTGTAGAAAGCGAGCGCAGCGTTAGAGGGAGGTTTTCTTGGTGGCCCCAAAGCTCTCTCAAGATCAACAAATGCAAGTTTTGCCTTGTATTGAAAGGAAGTGAGTTAAATTTGGCCCAAGGAGGAGAAGGGGATAGTGTAGTCCTAAGACGGATGTCAGGTTCATGTCCTCTTGCTTCTCCAGGGAAGGAGCTAGCTTTGTTTCTGTTAGATTCCTGGAAGACTCTAAAACCCATTCACTAAGAATCTGAGGTTGAAATACAGTTGCACACCTTTTCTCTTGGACTGTAACATCGAAAGAGAAGTGTATACATTTGCCTTGTTCTTTCAAGGAAAGAGAGGACTTCCGCGAATTTTTGGAGCCTGAGACTGTAGTGCAAATAGATGTCACAGCAAAATCTTCCTGCCCTTGTTTTTCTCCACAGTCTGCAGAAAACTTTTTGTACATGCTTATCCTGCTCTGAGTGTCTCTGTCTGAGTAAATCCTGCCCAATTCTGCTCCCGCTGGCTTCTCCAGGCGCAGTGCTGTGCTGAACCTGATACGCCTTTGGGCCAGCGCTGAATGTGACCGGCCCGATGCCACTCCAGGCGGTTCAGGTCACCGGCTGTGACTTTGTGCAGGGCTCCAGCAGCAGGAGCTGGACTTTCAGGCCTGGAGCCAAGCAAGTGGTGCGGATTTCCTGCAGCCCTATCAGCTGCGATAGGGTAATAAATAACTGATAAATGTTTGTATTAAAGCCAACGTCACGGCAAAATGGCTGTTAATTGCACTCTAGCGCTGCTTTCCCGACTTCACCTGATCTCCCCTCCTTGCTTCTCCCAGCCATCCCAGAGAAGCGGTGATGGGGAGTATCCGCAGCGAGGGTGCGGGAGGTGGGATGCTGCGACCGCGGGGCTGTGTCTCTCAGGCAGTTCCTGCCATCCATGCTGTTGAGGGTGGGGGCCCTGTACCCCCCACCTCGGGGACCCACGCCTGAGGAGTGGTCTTCGCCCCATGAGCGACGGGCGGTATAAAAACAGCCCTAATTTCATTTGGGGGAAATGTGGAGAAACCCTCTGGACAAGTGTTTTTTCCTTGGCAGAAGGTGTCCCCTTGGTGTATGGGGAGTGTCCAACCACGTCTGAAAGTGTCATCCTCCCCTGTTTATCCTGCATGAAGGACTCTCAAGGCCAACAGCCTTTCTAAGGGGGTGTAAGGAATGGTCCCATGCCTGGCGCGTGCTAATGTCAGTTCTCTTCCTTTGCAGAATGGGCAGGCTGCTCCAGAAGAAGGCAGAAATCCTGCATCCAAGGTAAAAATGGTCCGGGGTTATGTCCTTAAGTCATCCCTCTGAACTGCGTAGGGGGTGTGAGCTGACTTGGGGAATGGGTTGGGGACAGCTATTTTTAAATCCTGTAAGCTGCTGCTTTGTAATCTGGGTGAGTGCATGTGGGAGTGCAAGGGGCTGGAGTAGGGGAAGAGAAAAGATAAACCCTCTTTCTTCCTGTCCCTTTGGTTACTCAAATATATCTGGAAAGTTTCCCAAAGGGCCTCCTCAGTCCATCACGCAGGAGATGGACTGGAGGCTGTAGCAGAGGGCTAGAAGCGAGAGTCCCTGGGGTGTTTCAGCGCTGTGTTTACACCTTTCTCTATGTTGTGATCTTGCCAGACAGGATGAGAAATGCGAGTGTTTGATGGTTTTGGCACAGCTGCCCTTGCTGAGTGCTTGGTATCTGTTTGTTCTCTCACCTTGGTAGGGCTGGGAAAAACACCGCTTCTGTCAGGTTGCCCTCTGTGTCCCCGGTAACATCGTCAGGGAATGGTAGAGGGAACTGAGCTGCTGTTTTCTGTGTTTTGGGCAAGGGTCTTAATCTGCTAGACCTTCGTCAGACACCTAAAGCTCTTCCTGCTCCACACATGAGCAGCGTGATGTTGAAGGACTTGATTTCCCTGATGGGAGCCCTCTCCAAGTATAAGACCAAGGACTGATGTTGTTAGTGTGGGTATTCCCTAATTGTGCCCATACTTCTCTGTCCTGCAGGACACTGTGCAGCGTGTAAGAGCCATATCAGTACCTTGAAATCCTTTCAGGATTTCCTTTTCTGATACATACATGCTATAACCATGAAGAATGACACAACGTGTTTGATTTGGCTTGGGAGACCTTGCTGAATGGGTTGTCAAGAGCTTGTCCTGCGCTTTACCCTCAGCGAGTGCCCTGTAGCAGTTTCACTCTGAATTATCGTCTGTGCTGAAGGCCATGGGGGTTTATTGTATTGTTTTTCCAGTTGGCTACCGTCGCATTTTTAGCAAAAGAAATTTAAATCTAAAAACCAGTCGTCTGCTTTTCAGGTAGTTCTTTGCTAGGAACTTGTGCTGGACTTCTAGCATTGCTGTTGCATCTCACCGACGTGTTCTGCATTTCTGTTCCAGTTGCTGGGCTGGCACTTTTCCAGCGGCCTGCACAGAAATCTGGCATGGCTCAGATGAACTCAGGTCAATGAGACTGTGCACTTCCCTCCCCTGAGAATAGTGGTTTTACGGTTCTTCACTGTGCCTGCATCTCTGGCATGGAAAAAAAAATAAATCTGTCTCTTCTGGTTGGTTTCCAGCTGGGCTTCTAAGACTTGAGACTTTACCTCTTTCATCTTCAGACACTTGGCTAAACTGCCCTCCCGTAAAAGCAGCTGAAGGATGTTGCTTTAAAAATAATTGAAGATTTTTTTTCTTTGAGGGACATCACTGGGACAAACCCTGGCTGATTCCCTCTGTAGATGCAGCCCCACAGAAATATGAGGTGATAGAGACCAAAAAGCGCTCAGGGTTCTCTTTGCTGCTGTGCGTCTGTCCCTCTGGGGGACAGGGAGGTGAAGTCCCTGTTGCAGCTGGGGAGCTGGCGCAGAGCAGCAGGCAAGTTGTCCCACATCCCACAGCAGGAAAACCACAAGAGCCCTGTGCTGCGTCCAGGTGTCCTGCTTTGCACTTTTCCGAGGCACCCTGGCCAAAATGCCTGTGAGCGGTGTCAGACAATCCCATTTTCGGTAACTTTTGAACATGTGAAGCCCTGCTACGTGCTCCTGAAATAACCTTGGTGGCATTTTCCAAGTTTGTACAAGGTACATTTACTACCAGCACAGACAAATGAAATCCCTCCTATAAACACATACGTCCAACTTCAGGGCGAACTCTCT
This sequence comes from Fratercula arctica, assembly GCA_947846985.1. Classification (NCBI taxonomy): domain Eukaryota; kingdom Metazoa; phylum Chordata; class Aves; order Charadriiformes; family Alcidae; genus Fratercula; species Fratercula arctica. Next base: position 7,430,505 of record CANTUZ010000018.1, read on the forward strand.
GGCACTCTGCACCAGCTGTGGTGCTGCAGATGGGGGAAGCAGGCAGTGCACTGAATATCTATGTATTTTTCTGTTCTTTTTGGGGGTAGACGTCAGCAGCAGCTTCTGGCACTGGCTCTACCTACAACAAGGACTGAGGAAGGAGAAGTAAGCGGCAGTAAACATCTGAGGCTGGCTATTCTCAAGTTGAAGGTTGCTCAGGATCCCTCCCATGCCCTTCTGTTCTAGCTGTGTGTGGAGGGCTGTAAGGGGAAGAGGCACCTTTATTCTAGGTTTGTACTTGCTATCCTTTTGCGGCTAATTCTGTGATCTCTTCTAAAAATAGCCTGAAGCTGCGACAGTGGCGATTACTCAACACCCACGCAGAAGTGCCATCCCTCCCCCTGTCCCCGTAAGTAGGATGCTGCCAGAAGTACAATCGTTATTTGCCTGGGCAATAACCGAAGACACTTTGCAAAGGAGGAAATCCAAGAGTTCCTCAAAAGAGTTGGGAACTTTGCAGCTGGTAGCGTGAGACTGATGCAGTCTGATGCCTCTGTCATCATCTCACCTGCTGTTGTTGCACATTAGGGATTTTGGGCATAAAAAATGATGAAATGGTCACTGCAGAGGTAGCGAGGGGATGTTTTGGGCCAGGCTGGCTGTGATCTGGTATTTTCTGGTTGCATTTGTAGCTTCAACTCAGCTTCCTACCAAGGACAGCTGGTGCATTTCACAACTTCTTGTGGCTTTTATTCCTGTGTGGATTCCCACCTTTCAAGAACAATTGTGGTACACAAGTCCCTGCAAGCATCGTACCTCGGTGTGTTTATCTGAGTATCTTGGAAATGCCTGCAAGATCCTACAGGTTGGGCAGAGAGCTGTCTTGGAGCGTCTGCCTCCCTTTGCATGGTCACAGGGAAAGGAGCCTGGGTCTGCTGTCAGGGCCATCCCAACAGCATTCCAGCTCTGTGACCATAAGGAATTCCAAGCCAAACCACCCTCTCCTGACAGCGAGCACAATCCTAGATTGCTCATGCCTGAATCCTTGCTTATCTGCATGTTCCCAGTGTGTCCCTACTGTAAGAGTTTGCAATCTGCCAGGCATTCCTGGCCACATCCCTAAAACCAAACTGCCGATCCAATGCTACATTGAACAGGAGCCTTTGGCAAAGATAGGTACAAGGATGGCTTTTTTGTTTTCCTCTCCTCTTTGGTGGTGGTGTTTGGCCCTGTTTAAATTTGATGTTGGCTTTCGGATAGCAGCAGCGTGGTTTGTGCAAGGCCTCAGTGCAACGTTTGTGGGCTGCTGAACAGAAGAGCTGCTCTTCCACGTTCCTATTGGTGGTAGAGGAGCAGGAGTGATGGTCATGCAGCAGGACTGCTATCCTCATATCCTCTGCGTTTCAGGGCTTGCTTTATTCCTGTTCTGTTTCCTTTGACGCTGCCTGGGCTGACACCGAGAGAAGCATCTCGTGCAACAGCCTCGGGTTAACCTCAGCTGCCTCTCCATGCAGGTTGGGAGCAAAACAGGAGGTCTCTCGCCCTGCTCTCAAAAGCTGCTCTGCCCCAGGGGCTAATCAGCAGCGCCGTGCATTGGTCCCTAGGTACTGAACCTCATTCTCTCCTGCGTTCTTTAGATTTTAATTGTCAGGTAGGCTGAAGATTGGTCCTTGTTCAGCTGGGGAGCGGCAACGGAGAACTTGAATTCAGTGGGAAAATGGAACCTCTCATAATTGGGGTTTTACAGCCTGCTCTGCAGCCAGCTTGGCTGAGAGGTGAGCTTGTGCTCCCTGAAGGTGCCAAGTGTGAGGAATTATGCATGAAAGTACAACAACCAATTAGCGAAATCACTTCATAATGAAGAGCAGAGGAGTGGATTTGCAGTGCTGAGTGTGCCCACTCTCTCTCTGGAGGTAACGCTGGCGCAGGCTGGGAGTGCTGATCAGCCTGTTCTTGGGTGATAATCACAGTGCGCAATGAAAACCAGGGAAGTGAATAAGTAACCTCTTCCAGCTCTGCTTTGCACCATAAAGGAGACCTTTGAGACCGGAGTGAGGGCTTTGCTCTGCTGCACGCACCAGGCGTGAGGTGCCCCACCTGCGCAGGCTGAGCCTGTTGGGCAGCGAAAACTGTAGTGGGAATGCAGTAAAGGGGAAGTCACGGCTCTTTCCCAGATCCGTATAGCTCCTACTGATTTATCCTCATGTCCTGACCAGGTAAAGCTTGCAGAAAGGTCCTCCCCTGCAGCACCTTCAGCAAGGGAAGCTATAGGCAGGAACCCTGGGTCTGGACACTTCTGGCCAGAGAAATACCTGCATCACCAGCATTAACATCAGTTTGTGTTGTTTTGGGTGAAACACCCTGCTGTAACGCTCTAGCGATGAACAACGTATAGTGGCAGTTGCAGCTCTGAAGTGTAATTTGGGACGAGTTGTGGAGGAAACAGGGTTGTAGCCATCTACCTGCGATAGCTCTGTGTCAGTCTTCGGTGTGGTTCAATAGCAGTCGCCTGCTGTTAGAATTATTTCTAGTATTCATAACATTTCTTATGGCTGGTTCTTGGTTTTGGTACACTCCTCCTGCACCTGCTGAGGTACTCGAGCCTGGCTCTTCACTCCCGCCCGCGAACTGGACGTAGCTGGAGCAGCTTTCCTGCAGGCTGGACTTCACAGCTGGTGAGGAATCCTGCTCAGAGCTCTAGTCGTGAACCGGGAATTCTTCGTGCTCCTCCAGCAAGCTGTAAGAGAGGAAGGCTTTGTGCTGCTCCATTGTGGCACACTGCATCAGTGCTTGTTCACAGCTCTGCTTTCCATCAGTACATCTCTCCCTTCACCCAGACTTCGGGCTCTGCCCCTTGCTGTGGGCTTCACTGATGGGCAGAACATCCATTGCCAGTTGTCCTGTCTTCTCTGGAGCTGCATCACCGAGTGGGTGATCAGAGGGGAAACTTGAAGCGCGTTCTCTTCGCAGTTGGGGAGGAAGAAAGAGTCATCTGAGACCTGATGGCCACCAAAGGGCAAGTCCTGTGTGCCCACCTAGTGTCTGGGTGATGGAGGGCTCTCGTTGTGTAGGCTGCCAGTGTTGCTCCAGGCTGGGTGCAGACCGTGTTGACAGAAGACACGTCCAGTGGTGCGATCTTTATCACTACTGGACACTGCTCTAATTGCAGCCTCTTAACATGACAGGTTTTAAAACAAACAAGTGAAACGCTCTGCTTTGAAACAGGCCTGGCGTGTTTGCACAGCTGCTGCTGTTTTCTCCAAGAACTGGAAAGCTATTGAACGTGGTAAGAGCCAGGTACCTCAGCACATCCCTTCTCTGCTCAGTTCCCCTCTTGTATTGCTTCCAGCCACTCGGCCAAGAGTGCTCCGGCCGGTCTGGTCCCCCAGGACCTGGAATAACCTGGTGGGAGAACATCTCCAGCATGGCGTGGTGCTGCCTGGAAATCCACCTTCCCCTCTGCACCGCAGGGACCGGGCTGCAGCTATTGCCACTCTCTCAACGTTTGGCTTTTTCAGCCTGTCAGGGATAAAGCTCTTAGTTTAAACTGGCTGCTCCATCTTGTCAGTTGAAGTAATCAAGTGGGTTTGTTTTTAATGTAATACCTGACATCTGCCTGGCTGGTTCCTGCCAGAGCGTTTGCTCTTCGTCCTTGGCAAGGCCGGGCTATGGTTAACAGCAAGCTTCTGAGCTCTTAAAAAAAAAAAAAAAAAAACCAAACAAATAAATGCCTGTTTGAGGAGCAGAGTCTCTGATGAGCTGCAGACTCTAATGAATAATTGAAGAGGGGTCAGTTTACAGGACTTGCACACGAGGAATGCAGCAGAGTCTGCAGCGTTACAACAGCCCTCACGCACGGCACGCCGACCCATCAAAACTGCTCTGGGTTCTTCTCTTCCATTTCCACTCCCCTCCTGGGTTAATAGAAACTGCCTCAAGCTCTGTCTCCAGAAAGCCTCTATTACTGGGAGAGGGGGGAATAATAGTAATAATCTTTTACTGTGTGCTGTACCTGGAGGAAACGTGTGTAATCTGTCTCTCCGTGAGAGTTAAAGGAGTTCTTGATCCTGCAGCAAAGCGAGGGACCTTCCTGCCAGCCCTCCTCGGCCAGGCTTCCCCCAGCTGTCTGGGGATGGAGGGCAGGGAATTGCTGAAGTCACGTTCTTTGGGGACCCAGGAGGAAGGTGAGCAAGTCCAGAGCTCTGCTGGCGCTTCCCCGGAGGGATGGAGGAGCCACAGGCTCCTCTCTGATCAGGGGAAAGGTAGATGGAGAACGGTCGAGGTGGTGGCAGCTCCCTCTGTGCCAGGGACAGCAGCGGAGAGCTGGCACCAAAGAGGACTCTCAAGAGCTCGAACTGAAGAACTTATTGCCATTTGATTTTTTGAAGGGGTCAGAGTGGGCTTGTGTCTCTGGAGGATGCCACCCTGGCATCTGGGAGCTTTGAGTCCCCTTGACTGGGTTTGTTGGGGGCTCACTGGCTCCATGGCTGGCTCAGATCCCGAGTCGGGACTCTCCCTCCACACACAAGCCATCTCCCTGAATCTCCTGCAGCTTTGCAAGTCTCAGCTTTATTTGGAAGCCGAAGCCTAGTTTTGACATGAGCAGTAAATTCCTTCTATAGCTCCAGGTGAAGGTGTGATAACTTTTTCCCCCCTTGATTGCACTGTGCTGCCTGCCAGAGGCTGCCACGGGGCTGGGGACCGTCCAGGGAGGATGATAGTCCAGCTGTCCTGTAAGGAATCCCACCTGCCCTGGAGCATTTCTCCTTCACTTTAGGAAAAGCCACTCACTGGGGCTGCCTCCATGGCGAGGAAGGCAGAGGCATCCTCCCAAAAACTCCAGCTGATTGCATTGCAACGATGCTCTAAGGCAAAAAGAGTTTCCCAACTGCAGCGTGAAATCTGGGTTCTTCCCTCGCCAGCCCTGGAACGCACAGCTGGGAAATGTCACCCTTACGGAAAACGAGGGCATTTATCCCTCGTTTGTACTTGAAACCTTGGTCTCAGCAAAGCTTCTGGCGTGGCTCTGGGGACACCGAACGGACTGCAAACACGATCTTTTTGTGCTCCCGTAAGCGCTCTTAGACGTGGCGGTATTGATTTCCTCACCGTCGGAGAGGTGTATTTAACCGGATGGCGCGGGCTGGCCTGGTTACAGGTTGGGAATACGCGGTGTCTGCTTACAGAGAGGGGGAGGCGATGGCTCTGCACCCTCGCCGGGGCTGGGGGCAGTGGTGGTGTTTGGGGAGGTCACACTCCTTTTGTGCAGCAGGAGGGGAGCCCCAGGGTCTCCGCATGGACAGAGCGGGGGGAAAAAAGCTCCTTAAAATAGCATTTTTCGTATCTAAGGGGAACAGGACAAAACATGTTATTCCCAGTGTTCAGGGGTGACTAATCCCCGTGCTGTGATGTTTGGGAAGGGGAGGCTGGTGATCTTCGTGTTACGGCCCTGTCCCTGGCACGCAGGGCAGGCGTGTGCCTGGGTCATGGCTGAGCCACCGAGGGGGCGGCCGCCGGCTGCCAGCGTACTTTTTACAAGCGTTAAATGAAAAATCGTGCTTTGCTACAGCAGGTGCTCACCCTGTACACTCTCGGTGTTGGGAACACACCACTCAGGGTGTGTTTTAGATGTGTTTTTTTTTTTTTCTTCTAGCACTGATAAAGTTCAGAGCCACCATGGAAATGCAACGATCGCTTTTTTCTCAGTGTATCTCTCACACATGTCATTCCCAGAGGGTGGGAGAGAGCTGGGTTATTCCACATATGGAAACCTGGCAGGTACCAAGCAAAGGCTTTACCGAGTCCTAAGACCACTTTTTGTGTGTCTTGCAACAAGAAAACCGCCGGCAGCATGTGCGCTGTGGGAGGAGTATGGAATTCCTGCATTCCTGTGATAGAGAATAGTTTCCACATCCCACGATAACTCCAGGGGCAGCAAACACGTCTCAGTTCTCATTGTGAAACCAGCGTTATGTTTTATCATTCAGTTATAAGGACTTTTTATCTTCTGTACTGAAAGTAGCAAACCTGTGTCGTTCCTAGATGAGGGGTTGTGTTTTAATGCTGGTTCCTAAGAGTGATATTCTTTATTTAGAAAAGCCTGGGCTGTAGTATCCTGGTTTTACCAGCATCAAAGCTGAATTTGCTGAGAGCGGACCCTTCCTCCTTGCTGGGAAATGTGCGTAGGACTGCAGGAAGGGGAGGCAGTATCCCTTGCGCTCTCTAAATGGAGACTAATTTGTTCTGTAGAAGCTGCATAATTAAGTAGTTCCTTATCTCCTGGCAATTAAAGGTGTTTTCCTTTCCGGCATCTCATTTCACTGGGAGCAAAGTCCTGCTGGCTGTGAGTGCTTCTCCTGCAGCTCCACGGCAGGCTGCACTGGCATCGGAGAGCTCTCAGAAAGTCTCGGTGGGGTTTGGGAAGATCTTTTGCCCGAGCTTGTATCTTGAGCCCAAACTGCTCATTGTCAGCTGATCCTGGCCAGCTGTGGCTTGTAGTGCCTGGAAAGGGTGGAGATATTTTTTTATTATTATTATTTTTAAAGAAACTTTGTAGGATCTGGTGCCAGAATGCCCCTGGAGAGAGCCAGGAGAAGGGAGGAGACCAGGGAGCGCAAGGGGGTTGCCTGTGCCTGAGCCTCCCTGCTCTTTCCATCCCCTGTCTGGCATAAAGCAGATACTTTGGTGCTCCTGGTCAAATGAGTTGGGTAACAACAGAGCAAAAAAGATGTTGTGAAGCAGAAGGACTTGCCTTGCCATGGCAGCTCTGCTGCGTGGGGCCACCTTCTGCTTTCTCCCTTCTCCAGCCTCAGGCTTTGCTGGAGAAAACATCTCATCCCTTAATCAGTTCCTGGATCCCCCCCTCTTTTAGGGGTGCTGAATCTTCCCGCTGAGGTGTTTATGAAATGGGTGTTGATGAAGTGGGTCCTTGTGGCTCTCACCCTCCTCTTTCAGAACAGAAACACGTTTTGGACATTAAAAATGCTCTGAGTGCCACCTGCTGGAGCGTGCTCAAGGGGGAGCGGTGGCCGGGCAGCCAGCCTGGCAGGGTTCCCTGGGGCTCTCAGCCTCTCTGGGGGTGACACAGCATTGCCCTGTGGCTGCAGATGCCGGTACCTGTCACCACTGTCCCACCGCGCTCTGCCGGCAAGTTCCATGCTCTGTTACTGCTACTCTCCTGCCCGTTGTCAGAGTGTGATGGTATCTGTTTGTGGCCTCCAGGATTTCACAGTATTTCCTCCCTGTGACAGCTCCGTACACCTCCACGGAAGGTGGTGTGGGTCACTTTCTGACATACGAGAGAAGTGAACTTGGTGGTGAGAGAAAGGGCCCACAAAAAAGGGTGGAACTGCTCCATCTAAACACCAAACAGGGTAAAACTGTGCTGCCTTGCTCTGAGTTTTCCCTTTTTAGGGATTTGCTTGTAACCCCCATTGCGGGGAGCCAAGATCGCTGCTCGGAGTGGCAGCAAAGCCCTTCCCAAGGGTGACCAAATTAATTTTACACTGAGCGTTTGGCTGCCTGTCTGAGTAGAGAGGAATTGCCCCAAGGAAGGCAGCGGTGTGCCTCGCTGTGCAGGGTCTGACTGTGTGTCCTGGGTTTCTTCCCTTCTCCCTCCCCAGTTTCTTCATTTGTTTTGTTTTTCGGAAGACCAATAAAACAGTCCTCGGAGATGGTGTAGGGTGAAACATGCCTGTTTCCCCCCCGTATCACTGTTCCCTCTCAGTAATCCCTTCCTGCAAACCTCTAGCAGCAAAGCTCCTGCCAGGAATCCGCCCCCGTCCTTATCCACTTATCGGGAAGTTCCAGTTGCCAAAGTCTCCGTTGCTCCTTAGCTGTGTTTGTAGAAGTGACTTTGTCCAAGACTTCCATCTTCAAAGCCACCCCGCGGTGGGCCCTGCCTCCCCCCAGCTCCAGCTGCCTCCCGAGGCTTTTGTCTGTCAAAACAGCAAATGCCCTTGTTCAGCCTGAGTTTAGTTTAAAGGACTAACGAAGCCGTCTCTTTCCTTGCAGATCCTCTTGCATTTGCTCTAAGAATCTCCCTCTTCTTTTAAGCTTTGTCCGTGACCCCAAGCATTTACACTCTCCTGTTTCTCCCTCCTCCTGCAAAAGCTGTTGCTGATTCTCTGATGCCTCATAGGGGCATGGGCACACTCTTCCCTCCATCTGCTGCCTGTTTTTATAAAACCCCCAGCACTGAGTTCTCCTGCAGCTTTTCCTGCTCCAAGCATGGTTGGAAGTGGCTGAGGAGCTCAAGTGAGAGGTCTCGTGTCTTTTCTCCCCGACCTTTTTGCAGATGTGGGGATGCACGTACTAACCAAAAGTCACCCTGTCTTATAAAATGCAATAAAACGGTGCTCGGACCTTCACTTTGAGCAGGCAGCCCTGCAGTGGTGCTGGGTCAGTGATGTTGGGGATGATGCTGGAGTGGGAAAACCAGAGCCCAGAAGGTTTCATACCTGGAAGGGAGGGCAGCTGTGGGGCCGAGGGAGCGTGGGCTGGGATTAAACCCGTTGGAACATGTGCGGGAGAACAGGACAGAGTCTCCTCTTGGGCAGAGAGGTTTTAAAATCTGCTTGAGGTTTCAAATTACTATTTTTTTTTTTCTTTAATTGCATGTGTGGTATGTGTAAGCAGGAGAGAGATGGCTTTGGTGTTTAATCTTTGAATACAACCTTGATACTGCAATGCCCGCTTAATTAGATAGAGTGAAACTCTTGAATTCTCCCAGGTGTTGGGTTTGGTTTTTTTTTTTTTAACTTCAGCAATCGAATGAAATCGGTACGATCTCACAGAATTTTCTGCTTGGCTGGACTTCTGTTTTCAACTTCTCTTGTAAGCTGTAGTGAGTGGCAGGCCAGGAAACGTCTCCTTTCCTGATAAACACGGGGCAGCAGCATCTGCTTACTTTGACCCAGCTCTTGCTCTCTCCTCCCAGCAAAGCCCCAGCAACGGCGGTGGGCTGACGTGGTGACCCTGCTGATGTGCAGGACGTGCGTGTCCCACAGGTACAGGGTGACATTTCTCAGCTCCCGAGAGGTGCTGGAGCAGTTGCAGGCATCTCGAGAGGCGTCACTCGGAGGGCAGGTTTCCTGTGGGGGTAGTGTGCATCGCCTGCCCTGCTTTCCTGGAAGTCGGTGGATGGCAACAAAGTGAGTTAAAATCTGCAGCTGCTGATATGACCACATCGTTGCTGTGGGCAGCGTTTCCTCTCATGTCAAAATGGCTCTGCCTCGAGGCACAGCTCCCTTCTCCCCATCCCATCTCTCCAAACAGGTCCAGTCCATCCTCTGTGCTGGCTGGTGTGACCGTTCCGACGCAGGTACCACAAGCTGAAGGCCTTTGCTTTGCGAGGGTATCTCTGCTCAAGGAAGACCGGGGCTGCTCAGGGACAAGTGTCCCACAGGACTTCTTAGTCTGGGGGGCTCCCAGGAGCACTTGGGGGGGGATCCACCAAAGAAGTACAGACAAAAGTACAGGGTTCTGGCCAGTTCTTTGGTTGCAAATGAGGCCAGCCGTCAGCCTTGCCCAAATAAGGCCTTTGCAGGAGGGCAGGCAGTGGCTGGGGAGGTTGCTTTGCTTTCTTTGTTCCCCTTTTTGAGAACCACCACTTTAAAAAAAAAAAAAAAAAAAAGCTCCAGACAGAGCAGCCTTTGCCTCTCTGCTCTTCACAACAGCAAAAACCAGACTTGCTTCCTCTGCAAAGCTGCAGCATCTCTTGCTTCCCATTTATTTCAAGCTCCCTCCAGAGCAGGGGTTGCTGCCCTGCAGGGAGGTTATTGCTCTGGAGTAGATTGCATAAAATAACTTAATGGCCTTAAAAGTTCGTGAGTGTGAAGCTCCCACTCCTGAGGCCAGCACCCAGGAGCGGTGTGCGCTGGAGGGTTCTGCATGAGCCGCGTCATCTTCATCCAGTGCTTCCTGGCCAGCAGCTGAGACCTCTGCTGAGACATCCCTTTGGTCTAGCACTGTGCCACCAGTCCCACCTCTGAAACGTATTGACATGACAGCAGCTGTCTCTCCTCAGGCAGCGGTTCTTCACACCATCGCCTTCCTGTTTATGAAACCCTGCTCCTTCCCTCCCCAATGCTGTTTCCAGTGCTCGGTGGGATGTAACTGCATCCTGGCAGGAGGCAAAGGCAGTCCCTGGTTATTCTGATTTAAATCTATAGGGCTAGCAAGTGTCCTGTTTTATGGAGCCAATGTTGGGACTTGCTGGAGCTCAGCCCTATGGTCTTGTCTGCTGACACAGAGTTGGATTACAGCATCTTGAAACTGCGCTGGGAACCATTTGTACCTGGCACTGCTGGATTTGGAGATCGTCTTTCCTAGAACTGGTGTGCCAACGACAGCAGGTTCACGCAGAGTTTACAGCCGGGTCTTGGCACTTCGGTACCAGCATCTGGCTGCCTGCCACTCAGCAGCATCTCATGTCTCCCAGCATCCGTGGGTATAGGAACAGAACGAACAGAACTGGCAAACCCACTTCTGTCACCAACTTTTCCCTCTTCAGAAAATATGGAATAAGGCCTAAGAGCAACTTAATTCTGCCCTAAGAGTGTCAAACTCACCCAGGATGTGTAAGGTCATTTGGAAGTGTGATGGAGGAAGGCTCTTGCCTCGGCTCAGCCCACGTGTCTCTTGCCCTTAGACCCACAACCTGCTTATTCGCATACAGCTGCCTGCACCGCAGCTTCCTTTGGTTTATGCTTCTTGCTTTAGATTGATCACATTATACTGGGATTGTTACCTGTTTGGTTGGTTCTGGTCCCTTCTCCTGGGAGCAGAGACAGCGAAGCAACGGAGGTTTGTGCTCTAGCAGCAGCTGGTCCCTCCATGGCTGTTAACTGCACCCAAAGCACAGAGCTAATGGTTTCTGCTTCTGACCAAGACTGGTTCATGGTTTCTAGGTTTAGCGGAGGGGCTTCAGGATGGGACTCTTCCTTGTGAAAAGCCTCAGGAATTCAAAGCGCTGTTTCTAGGTGAGAAAAGGGGCAGGCAAGGCAGGACAGGGTGCGGATGCAATTCTTTGTGTCCGTGTTGACACACAGGTCAGAAAACTGGTCAGAAGAGAGGCCAGGCCACGACCCAGGGTACGGCATCGTCCCATCTCACACTGAAGCAAGCCTGCCTTCTGCAGCTGCTTTGATTCCTTGCACAACCTGTACCTGCCCAAATGTAAGCTCCAACTTCTGTGTTTCTCTGCTGCAGAATTATTTTGAGATCTCTTGTGCCTCCTGCCACTGGGGAGGGAGCGATCTCCCCAGGAAAACCTGAACACAGCAGTCCAAGGCAGCACTAAGCAGCTAAAGAGCTGCAAAAATTGCATGGATGCGGAAAGAAGTTTGGCTTTAAGTTACAGAGTGGGGACAGCTAAAGGGATTCTGCAAAACAGCAAAGGACCTTGCAGTGACACTGGTGAGACAGCTGGGTAACTTTTGAAACCGTCTAGGGCATCTCTTTTGCATAGATGAAATGCAGATGGCCTCTTGATGGGAACTGGGAGTCAGCACATGGCTCACTCTTTTCCTTGCGAACGTAGAAATTGGGGGACGACTGATTGAGAGCCCCTCTTCCCTCTCTGCTCCCCGTGTCTGTGCTGCCCGACTTGGCCAGTTCCCGTCTCCTTCCCGCTCTGGCCCTGTTGGGGCATCCCTGGATGTGTACAAGTGGGGCGCAGAGCAGTGTCACGGTGCAGGACCCCTGAGCAAGCGAGCAGGATTGTGCAACCCTCCCATAAAAGATACCAGTGTGCAAACCTCACATGTGGCCTTGCAGCAGCATCCCAAAGACCTATGATACGTCAGATGACCAAGCGGCAACTCCGACACAGGGCAGGGACAAACCAGGAATGGCTGTGGGAGCTGCTGCCTCCTGTCTCCTTCCCTGGAGACCTGCGATTAAGCCGATCCCCCAGGGAGAGCTTTTGTGCTGCAGTCAGCATTTGTGCTGCTCGGAGCAGGGACAGCGTAACTTTGGGGAAGAAAACTACAAAGACTCTCAGTTGCTCGTTGCTGCCTCACGTAGGGGCTGAAATTGTTCTTTCTGTGCCTGTTTTCCTGTCTGTGACATGGGAGACTTTATACTCTCGAAAATCCTGCTGAGATTTGCTGATGGAAAGAGCCATGCCTGAGCACCCGTAAAGCCATCCAGTGTTTTCATCTGGCTGCTGGTGTTGTGCAGCCATCGCCACACAATGCAGTTTCCCCATACGAAACCACAGTTTCCTTTCAGCGAAAACTCCCAAAATACATCCCAGTGACGTAACTACTACACTCGGGGTTCTCGTGCTGGTCTGGGTGCTGCAGAGCACTCTTTAAGTTCAGAACCCAGCTTGCAAAGTATGGGAGAATAGCAGCCTAAAGCTTTGGAGATGCTGAGGCTCCTCTTTCGCAGCAAGCCAAGGATCCAGGAGGCAAGTGTCTAACTGGTAAAATACCTGCTCTGTGTGCAGTGCTGTGCTCTCTCTCTTCTGCAGGACACGAGACGTTGCTGACTCGCCTGACCTTAGAGAGCCAGACCTTATCCAGTTTTAATTAACGACTTCTCTTTTGGAAAAGGCATTTCGGATGGTAACACTGCTTTCTAAGAAGTGTCTTTCCTAGGTGCTGCCAGAATTTGGGAGTGTTTGGGGACCAGAGCATGTGTTGAAGAAACAGAAATTAAAACAGCTTCTGGTTAGTTGTTGATGAATAGGAAGTGAAATGCCAAAAGTGTAATCTGTTTCTAGCTCTTGCAGGGTTGGTTTTTTTTTTTCTTGCATTTAGATGTGACTGTCTCAACCAGCAAAGTGACAAAATGCGAGCAAAAACAAACCTGTCTCTTGGCTTCTGGCTTGTAAAATCCTTCCTCAAAAAAGGGGAAAGTAGGAAAGAGGACTTGTATTTTGAACTTGGTGTTGGAAAAAAAAAAAAAACCAACCAACCCGTATGTATGTCCCCAGCCCCTGGTCTAGGGTGACTAAGTCATCTGTGCAGTTCGACGGCGGCATTGGGAAGTTCAGAAGAAGTCGTCTCCTCCTCTGACTTGAGCGACCTCCTGGGCTCAGACATGGCCAGTGGCCAGGAGTAACCTTTTATTTTCTGGGAGCAGCAAATATCATTTCCCAGTGGTGCAGGAACCTGTGTAAAATGGCCTCCCCCGAGGCTGTGGGTGTCAGAAGATGGCTTGGTAGCTGGCGGGGGCAGTGTCTTGTAGGGTGGTCCTGCAGGGAGATCCATGCTTGTGGGAGAGAAATCAATCCCTCCCCATCCAAGGCAGCGTTTGGTGCCCGCTGGAGCAGGGAAGGAGACGTTTTCCTGGTGTGTGTAATCCCCGGGGAGGGACCGCTTAGGGTTTTGTGATCGCTTTTGGGCACTGGGGAAAGGATTTAGTTGTGGCTTCGGTAGATGTGTCAGCTGTCTGCCCTGGGCATCCGCTTCCCACAGCGGCAGCGGGACACCCACCTTCTCCCAGACCGAGAGAGATCTTTGCTGCTCCCACATCAAGGGCAGAGCAATGGAGGGGAGGAAGGGGAAGGGTGACTGCAGGGGCCCCCTTCGATCTGATTCAGTTCTTCCGGAGCTGAAAATCAGTTAATTCTTAACTCTAATCTCGCTGTTTTCACGCAGCTCCTCCCTTCCCTCAAGGCTTGCTTTTTCTTCTCTCGCCTCTCCCTAGCTCCTGTCCTACTTTCAGGTCGCTCTGCCTCACGTTGTGCCCACCCAGTTGACGTTGCTGGCGCCGAAGAGGCCTGCCAGCGCCGTGGGCTCCCTCGGTGCTGACAAACGGCTCAAAGAGTCACAGCTTGAGTCTCTCCTGGATCCCTTCTGTCTGCAGTCACATGAGTTTTCTCTCAGCCGCAGCCAAAGACTTGAACCTCTCAGTTAAAAATCTGATTTGATTTTTTGGGGGGGTGATTTTCCTAATCAAACTTAACTTGTTCTCTCAAAAACAGGTGAAGGAGCACCTAGATGTGATAACAGATCTGCGTATGTTCATTAAAATACAGCAGGCTTGGGGACTGACCTTGCAAAAACTTCCTTCTTCCCTTAAGTCTTGAGTTTTTGGGGGAGAAGGAGCCGTATCCTAGCTGAGAAGCAGTTCTTTTCTGAGCTCCTTTGAAATGCTTCTGCATCCCTCCCCATAAGGGTTGACAGAATTGCATCTGGCCCCAGAGGCAGCGTAAACTGACGTTTCTAAGGCTGCTCAGGGACCTGTCAGAGCAGCTGGGCTGGCCCTGCCCTGCCCTCCAGGGATGTGGTGAGTTTTGGTATTTGAATGTGTTCCTGCTGGCTGCTTTAGAAATGCCGCGCATGCCCCTGGAGAGAAGAGAAGCCCTCTCTTTGCCATGGGGGTGCCAAACTTCCCTGCAGACCCAGGTCACCACCACCAGAACAGATGCTTCTGGAGTTTGTCCCGGTGTAGCTGAGAGTAAAATCTGATCTAGACATTAATCAACCTGCCAGAAATTAATTCTCTCTCCTTGCTGCTGATGCTCTGGTTCTTGGGGAACATGTGTAACCAAGTGCCGGCACTGTGTCCTTTTCCACCACCCGTCAGAGTTCATCAAAGCCTTTAACAGGAGCTGGCTCCTACTGCTCTCCTGGAGCCACCAACACAGCTCAGAATCACGCCCTGAGGAGCGATGTGTGGTGGGACACCACCACTAACTACAAACAGCCTGGTCTTGCTGAACAAGTTTCTTGGGGAAACTTTAGCAGAGTATCACAACCCCTGTGTGCTGACGCTCGTTTATTGTCCCGCAGGCGAAATCGGACATCACTTGGATAGAGAAAGACCTCGTGGACTCAGCAGACAAGGTAAGAGCCCACTGCAGATGTGCACCTCGAGCAGATTCATGCATTTAATTTGCACTTTGTCCCATGGTGGGCCGTCCCACGTATGCGAGGGCGTAAGCAGAGCTCGCAAGGACCTCTCTGAAAACCAAACCCGTCCCTGCAGCACGCCCCTACCAGCCCGTCTCAGCTAGGTGGGACTGCTAACACAGAAAACAGCTATTACTCACTTGCTCACATGACATCCTGGACTTGACTTCATCATCCTCCTCCTCCTTCCTCCCCACACCAAACCCCTTTCCGTGCTGTCATTTATGTCTCCTGTGGCTTTCTGATCTTGTCAGCTTGCTGGGGCGGGTGCTCCAGCATTTTAGTAGCATTGGACGTACAGTGGGGGTTTTTTGATTGCTTTTCTGAAGCTCCTCTCCCCGTGCTGAGTGCCTGATAACACAACATGCAAAACTGTCTCAGTCAGGACAAGATTTATCAGATCTTGCTGGGCCCACACACAGCGAGGTGGCTGGCTGCAGCACCTGCACGGCTTCGCTGAGCAGCGTGAAGCCTCCTTGGAAGCGGTGATGCTCATCTTTGGACTGCACACCGCGGACACGGTTTCTGCTTCACTGGGACCATGGCAGAGTGAAGGAGGTGTCAGGACGAACCAAGTCTCCTGGAGGCTCGTGCTCAGCAGCTGCACGGGGCTGTTTCATGCTGGCACCGACTCCCAGCTCCCTTGCTTTGGACCTCACCGGCTACTGAGGTTCCCTCTCTGGAGCTAGGACCAGTTGCCTTGCTGGTATTAACTCATTTGCTTCTTTCGTTTTTGGTTCCAAAAGAGCTTGTTATGGGGGCGGAGGAGGCAAGACAGTCATAAGTAGTTTCTCTGGGTCCAAACCAAGATCCTCTTTTCATACTCTGCACTCTCTGGAGCAATTCAGAAATCAACGCTGACACTGGATTATTTCTAATTGCAAAGGTGTGTGGGTGTCTTTTACTCATTTCAAGGGGTTTCTTTCTTACCTGCACTCTCTGTGGGCTTGCTGCAGAAAACATCTGTCTGTCCTGACCCAATGGAAAGATCAAAGAGGAACAGGCTTGGAGGGGGAAGGAGGAAAACCACAGGATCTAAAAACCTCTCCTCTGTCCTGCCAGTAAATCCGAGCAGCAGTGGGTTCAGCAGCTGTCTGCATCAGAAATGCTCTTAAAAAAATACCTCGCGTGGAACTTCCCAGCGTGGCTTTTAGGTAATTCCAGCATCCACAGCAAGGACTCTTGTGCAGCGTAAAGCAAATGAAGCACTAGATGCAAATCCTAGTGATGCCAGAGGATTTGCTCATGAGATCGATGCACCCTGAATCCCATCATGGGTGACCCATTATCCCTGTGCCAGGGTGAGAGCAAAGAGATGTGCAGCTTTCCAAGGTGGTGTCAGACTTCTGTGTGGGGTTTCGTGAGTTTTTCTCTTCCTTTTTAAAGAGTAAGTGGCTTCTCAGAATATTCCCCTCTTATGGAAATACCCCCAAATTATCACAGCCTGACATGAGATTCACGTGGCACGAGATGGAAGTCACTTTAACTAGACCGTGTCTGTTTTCTGTCAGCGTCTTGTCTGAACCAAGGAACCCAAATGTGAACAAGCTGAGTTTGGTTGGTTGTTTTTTTTAAAAAGTAAAACCAGAAAAAAAAAAAAAGCCCCAACCACAAGTGCTGTTGCTGGGGAGTGGGAGCGTGAACCTGCCTCCGTGCGACTGAGTCGCTTGTCTCCATTGCGCATCTGCCAGCTGTGCTTTAACCACCTGTATCTCCTCCATCCGGCACCCTCGAGTGCAGGGCGTCCCTGCAGCGCCGCCGGAGCCTCCTGCATCCCTGGGAGCCGGCCCTGCTTCCCTGGGAACTCGCCGGGGTGGCGGTTACTGGGGCTGCGCGATGGTGATGGGGATGGGAGAATGGAGAGGGACCCTAAACTTCCTCGCATCCTCGCCTTCCTCACGCTCTGGCTGCAGAGGAAACACCGAGCCAAGCCCTGCAGCCTGCAGCTGCCTGCCCCCGGCCAGCTCGCCAGCCCGGTCAGTACTGCCACTATCTCGCTTTGCTTCGCTTGCTGTCCCTGGTTGCTCATCCTGATGCTTCAGATGGATATTTGGAGCAGTCTGGTTTGCTTTTCGTTTTCTGCTTGATAGTTTGCTTAATTGTAAGAAACTTAATCTCCATGCAAGCGAAGCCTGTTTGTGCTGCAGGTTGGTGGCACCCAGATGCTTTTGTGCTGGAGACTGGTGTGCTGCTAAACAGGCTGTAGGACCTGGTTTTCAAAGTCCGAACTGTTGAACTGCAAGTTATTGGATGAGTCCATGGGAGGAAACCTCCTTTGTGTGTCAGCAAGATGCCAAATGGCATCTCAAGGCTTTTCTCAGAAAGCCATCAGCAATGTCTCTGCTGATGCCACTTTTGGTCTAGTTGGCCTGTGTGTGTGTTTGCCGATGTGGTCTGGCTGGCAGGCGGCGTATGCAAATCCTGCCTGCCGCCTGCCTTGAGAGCCAGCTTGGGCTGCTGAAACCACTTGCAGTTAAACACACTGGGTCTTGCTACTGGCCAAGGCAGTGGGTTCCCACAGCTGTGAAATACGTCGCTCCGCAGCTCCTGAAGAGCTGTGGTAGGAGGATGGGTCAAGATGCCTTGGAGGTGGATACAGGAGTTTGTTTTCAGTGTTCCTCTCTGCTTAGGTGTGTGATGCTATAGGGCGAAATATGGACGGTTGTACAAGTGCTCGTGCTCTGTAGACCTGGTTTCTAGTGTTTTCATGAAGATGAGGGGGAGGGAAAGAGCCTACAACTTCCACTGGTCCCATCCCTGGGTCTCTCCCTCCCGTGGGGTCTCTCCCTGGGGAGCTGAACGACGTGGAAGGACTGGCAGGAGGAGACCACTTGTCTGACTGTCGCTCAGGCTCTTGGCCAGAAGTGGGAAGCTGTTCCACGCCAACAGCTGTCTGCCAAAGCCTCCGAATGAAACCAGAAGTGTGAGGTGGCTGCTTTAAGCTGGGAGATCATATGGAACACGGAAACTTGTTGTTACAGGGATTATAAGATCTTTCTTGTCTGTGATCACTGAGACCAGCAAAAGGCAGGATAACGCAGGGGGAGTTCCTGTCCCCTTGCCCTCTCAGGCTGTACGTGCTGTGAGCGTGGGTTTCTCTGCTAGCTCTTAGTGTCTGCTAGCTCTTAGTGTCTGAATATCCTGAATAATGCAGGAATTGGAGAGAGCAAAGCTACCAACGTGGAAACAAAGCCACTTCCTAATCTAGAGAAAAGCCAAACGTGAGAGCGGGAAGGGAAGGGTGCTGGGTGCAGGTAGGCAACCACATCCGCGGGCGCTTGCCAAGGCCACGCTCCCCGAGAAGGTGTGGGGAGGGTGGGGAGTGAGGCTGGGGCGCAGGGGAGAGGCAGAGCCCAAAACGTGGTTCCTGTTGTTTTCAAAAGCTGCTTTGATTAGGTGGGTTCCAGAACAAGTGTCTGAACAGTTCTAAAAAACCAAGCGTAACTTTTTTCCCCCCAAAACTCTGCAAAGGGAAATACTAAATAGCTTTCTGGCAGCCTCTGATGGCCACACCTGCCCTAGAGTCAGAAAGCAACCGAGTTTAATGCCCTTTGGAACATAATTGCCAGCCTTTGGGTCCAAATTCAGGTCCAAATAGCAACCAGACCATGTCTAACACTGGATAATGTGGGACCAAAGTGCTAAGAAACCTGGACTTGCCCTTCCAAGATGTAGAGCTACAAGGGATTTCTGGCCAGAGTAAGATTCATGTCTGTGGAAGTGGGACATTGAGTCCAGTCTCTGTGGTCTCTGCCCCTGGCCAGTTGGAAGAGGGGCTGGAACAGGTCAAGGTCAGAGGAAACCTAAGTACAGATAAACTGGCGAGGTATGATCAAGAGAAGTAGAAGGAAAGGCACAGCTAGAAGACTAGTAGGATAAAAAGTCTCTTTCAATTTGGGATACAAATAGAAAGCAGCACAAGGTGTTTCTGTTGAGCTGAACTCTGGGCTTTACGCACCGGCGGCACGGACAAGGTTTGCTGGGGAGAGGAGGTGTTTCAGCATGACCTCGGGGTCTGTGGCTGTTCTCATGTGCTTCATTGGTGAGTTTATTCTAGATACTACTGATTAAAGCTCTTTTTCTTCTTGATTTTTTTTTTAAATAAAAGAATGTGTTTTAAACAAAACATGTGCCAGAGACCTTGGCTTCCCCTCAATCTTCTTGAAGGCTTGAGTCTGTTAAAGCATCATCTGTATGTGCTGAAGATGCACTAAGACTTATGTTGCAGAGTTGCTCAGATTGCTGAGCAGATGGGCTCCAACATGTCTGATTTTTGCCAGCCCTGGCCGTGTTTTGACAACAGAGCCGTATTTTTGTGTTGTGGGATTTTTAGTGGCATAAACACTCCTGTTTTTGCCACCAGTGCCTTAAAAAAGAAGGTGCTTTTCACGCACTCTTCTGAAATGCAGTTCAAAGCAACGCAGCGCCTGCGGTGCGAGGACCGGAGCCTTTGGGGAGAGCGCTGGATATTTAAGACGGCTGCTTGGTGCAAGCCTACTGATCACTTACTTATTCCACACGTTGAAGCCAGGAGGTACCTGTGACAAACACCAACTTTTATAACTCTCTCAGATGTGGTTCCTGTCAGTCTGTAGCTGCAATCCTCGTTCCTTAATGCAATAAGGTTCGCTTTCCCTTGTGCAGGAGTATATTCCCAGTCAACCGTGTCCCCTCTTTTTCAGGGTGAAGGTGTTGTGAAAGAAATCAACATCACACACCATGTGAAGGAAGGCTCCGAGAAAGCCGATCCTTCGCAGTTTGAGCTCCTGAAGGTGCTGGGACAGGGCTCTTTTGGCAAGGTGAGTTCACTTCTTCCTATGTGTCGTGCCAGATAAATGGTTTTGATGACAAAAGGGACTGTCCCCAATGAAACCACTTCCCTGATTCCCATCAGATCATGAGAATCTCACTGATGAGCCCACTTAGCAAATGGTTGCTTCTAACTTGAAAGGCAACTTGTAGCGATGCCTTCTCCTAAGGGCCAGCCTGTATGTCCAAAGCTCCCCTATAATTCTTTTTTCAGACGGTCAGGAGGAAAGGATCCTGCTTGTGAATGCAGAGGGACCTCCTGCAGCTCTCGCTGGCTGCCAGGCTGTCAGGTGAATTGAGGACTCGGGCACGTTCCTCTCTTCTCAGAAACGATGCTGTGTGCATCTGGTTTTGGCCCCTGCTTACAGTCCAGTTTCCCTTCTGTGATGGGGGAAGGAAGTAGCCTGTAACTCTTATCTGTTTCAATGTGTAAATAATCCAGGTCTCTTACAGACCATCTGCTCACCCATTAAATCAACTTTGTGTCAATCAGTTACCAGCGCTAACAGCGGGGGCTTGTACAGGACTGTGTGCTGTTGCCTGGGCCAATGCAGCAGTGGCTTTGTGCATGAGAAAGGTGGCGCCTTTTTGAAGCTGCCTAAAACCAGGTAGTCTGGGACATCAGGGGAGCTGAGGAGGTAAAAATCCAGAGAGGATGCAGGACCTGAATGGTAAGGAGTTGATCTAGTTGTCAAACCGGCAAGTCACCAGGAGGCTTCATGGTGCATTGAAGCATCAGTGCTTCAAGTCACAGCTCCCAGGCATCAGGCACAGCCCCGCAGAGCTGCAGGAGTGAGCAAGAGGTGTGGGAGATGAGGAAAGTGAAAGATTATAAAAGCACAAGTACCACAATGGCTGGAGATAGGGGGTGAGAGGAGTCTCCACACAGCACTTTCCTGAAAACCTCATGGGGTTTCCCATGGGGAGCTTAAGGTACAACTTACCAGTCCCGTGGCCAGCTGCTTCTTCAGGTTACTGTGAGGTTTGCCACTTCTGGAGACAACCAGCTCCTACTGCAGTGTTCAGTGCTTGGCTAATGTGGTGTGCTTCTGCCTCAGGTTTTCTTGGTGAGAAAAATAACACCGCCAGACAGCAACCACCTCTATGCCATGAAAGTGCTCAAGAAGGCGACATTGAAAGGTAGGAGACTCTTACTGCGATGCTCTTATTCTCCGTGTCCTAAAAGAGCACTGGGGAAATGTCACAGCAGTCACTGCTGGCCCCAGGGTGGTCTGGGTGAAAGAGAAGTATCTTTATCTCAGCCAAACAACCTCCTTTTCTTTTCATCTATAAAAAACCCTTTTTGCAGTGATGGAGATGGGAAAAGATCTGGCTCGAGCTGCCTGGTACTAAGGAGCTTAAGGCTGGGGACAAGGCTGACGCCGGGGTACTGTGTGCCTTCTTCAGTGTCTGAGCTATTCCTTTCTCTTCCCACAGTGCGTGATCGAGTAAGGACAAAGATAGAGAGGGACATCCTGGCTGATGTAAACCATCCCTTTGTGGTGAAACTCCACTACGGTGAGTGTGGAGCTGTTGGGACACTGGGAGGGGGGCTGCAGGCTTAAACAGACACTGACTGCCTTAAAGCACAATAAGGAAAGATGCTACTGTAGGCATGCCTGCCATGAGCAGGTAGATGAGCTGCTTGGAGGATGCTGAGAGCCTCTCATGGTTCCTAACAGGCTTCTGGAGATACCTGAAATGGAGAAGGGGCCCGGATCAGTCTGTGTCCCTCGATGGCTGTGCTGCTCTGGAGCCTTCACAATCCCCTTAACACAAATCCTTTCCTGGAAAGGTCTTTGGTCCCATGCCCACTCTAGCTGTTGAATGCGGAACAGAGCATAGACTGGGAGAAGAGGTTTAAACATCAAATCCTTGGGATTAAAACATTAAATCAGGAGAAACTGAGAAAGCAGAGTTAACCAGTCAAGCCAGAGTTTGGCAGGATTAATGCTCTGACTGAGGAAGGCGAGGACAGCTTCTTTCCCTGTAAAGTGACCAGTGCGCCTCTCAGGAAAACAGCCCTTCCAGTAGGGCATCACTGGCTGAAAGGGAACCAACACACCATAAAATGAGGATTTTCTGTAGCGCCAGAGTGCTGCTGGTGAGCTCCCATTTCAACATCATGGACAGGCTATCTCATTTACCCCAGATAATTAGCCCTACCTGTGTTTAACCAAGTAACCACGCAGGACATCTCCGCAACTGGAGCCATTAGGATTTAAGTGATTAATGTAACACTGTGGAGCCTTCCCTCAGCAGAGGGGTCTGATTCCTACTCCGGCTTGTGTTTCAGCATTCCAGACGGAGGGGAAGCTGTATCTCATCTTGGATTTCCTCAGAGGAGGTGACCTTTTCACTCGGCTTTCCAAAGAGGTGGGTATGCTCTGGCATCTTGGTGGGTTGCTGAGGCTCTCGGTTTATCTGGGCTTAATTGCCTGGAGAAGCGATTGACCATTGCAAAGTCTTTGAGAGGGGTGGAAAAAACCTCCAACCTGCTGCTAGCCCAAAGCTGGCAACTGGAGAGGATGTTTCGGGAGCCCTGTCCTCTGGCAGAAAAGCAGCAGCATAGGAGGCAGGTCTCACCTCTGCTGAGCATCATGTCAAGAACAAAGACATGTGAGAACTGTGTTCTGCTCCGGTGTTGGCTGGTTGTGTCGCCTTGCTGGGACGGGGTGAGGGCAGGGAATGGGGAGGGGTAACGAGAAGTTGTGCCTGGTGAAGACATCCGGGAACATAACCTGGTGAACGTAAATGAAGAGTGTTTAAAAAACCTGTCTGCTGCTTAGCAACCCTGTTTGGTTTTTTGGTGTTGCTGCTTAATTGATACTTTAGGATGGTGGGTGAAGCCTGGGAAACTTGGGTATGAAAAGGCAGGAGGGAGCAACACGGATGTGAAAGGTCTTGCATGGCTGCAGCGGAGGTGGTCCCGCTGCCGGCGTAACCCCAGCACCTGTCCGCTTCTGCTCCCTTCCCACAGGTCATGTTCACCGAGGAGGACGTGAAGTTCTACCTGGCAGAGCTGGCTCTGGGGCTTGACCATTTGCACAGCCTGGGAATCATATACAGGGATCTCAAACCAGAGAAGTACGTGCGGCACAGCTGAGGCAGGGAACTGAGTCCTTCAGTCCCAAGCCTGTAGTCAGCAAACGGCGCAGCCTTCTTCCACCGAGGCAAAGCTGAGTGGTGCCCCGAGGCCAGCCAGATGGAAGGCAGCAGTGCCAATCGACAAGGCTCCTGCTCCTCGGATCAGCAGTGACAGCCAGGAGCACTGTGGAGGCAGCATGTGTGCACCACATGGCTGAGCAGTAATCCTTGGCTAGTCTCCGGGCTCCAGCTTTAAGCAGTTGAGAGCCTTCGGAGGGAAAAGGCACCGGGCTGGGCCTCTGCAGAGACACATACCAGCTGCATGAGTTGGGTATTCTTACCTGGGGGATGTGGGGGATCAGAGGTGGTGTCACCTGCGTGGGTCATTCGTTCAATGAGAAGTTGAGGGCGTAGAGAGAAGGGAACTGCTCTTTCTCCCACTCCTGTCTTGGTGATAGAGCTTAAAGCACTGGGGGAAGGGACACATAACTTTCTCCTCTGGATTCTGGGAGCATCTCAGACCAGCCTCTGCTGCATGTGCTTGTTCTCACCAGCCCTTATTGCAGACAGTAACAACTTGTTTTTTTCATTCATGCTGTAGCATCCTCCTGGATGAAGAAGGGCACATCAAACTCACAGGTAAGGGACTCCACAAAAGCCTCGTGCTCCAGCAAGCTCGGTTCTTGAAATGCAGAGCTGCTCTTAGGCCTCTCTGCTCTGTGTGATTGCTCAGAGCATGTGGGCGCATGCTGACTGGTTTTCTCTTATGTAGATTTTGGCTTGAGCAAGGAGGCTATAGACCACGAGAAGAAAGCCTATTCCTTCTGCGGGACAGTGGAGTATATGGCACCAGAAGTCGTGAATCGCCAGGGCCATTCCCACAGTGCTGACTGGTGGTCGTACGGGGTGTTAATGGTACATACCCAGACAGTGGGTTTGGGGACCCGGCTCAGCAGCTGCTCCAGCGGTAGCTCTGAAACACCTTGACGTGGTTCTGCATGTCTAGCAGATGTGCTGGCCTGGGGAAGTTCTCCAGGCCCAGAAGGGCTCTGTCACAGGCTGTCCAGGCATCCAGCCTGGTTTCTTGGGGGAGACAGAGCTCCTGAGGCTGTGGTCCCAGTGAGCATGGGGTGCGCAGCGTGGGATGTCCGACTTGGGGGTGTCCATGTCCACCCCAGCGCTGGGACGCTGGTGTCTGTGCAGATCTGGTGCCACCATCTGGTGGTTGCTGAATCCGAGGGCTCCCCCAGGAGCAGGCGCTGGCTTGAATATGTTCCCACTGCAAACCTCGTGAACCAAGCTCCTTCTGAGAAAACAGGATGTCTGCGATCTTTTTTAGAGCTAGGCTTTTCATCCCTTATAAGCTTGTCGCTAGCTTTGGCGAGCTCCCAGATGAAGGTGCAGTGGGATCTGCGCAACCCTCAGACTTGCTGAGACGTGACCTCCCCTTCTTCTCTTTCCCTCCCAGTTTGAAATGCTCACCGGCTCGCTGCCCTTCCAAGGGAAGGATCGCAAGGAGACGATGACCCTCATCCTCAAGTAAGAGGAATTTCTCTTTCATCTATGTACAGGAGGCAAACTTCTGCTCTTTTCTCTGAGCATGTTGCAATTTGGGGGTTCTCGCAACTTAATGGCATTATTTGGCAAGCGGTTTTGGATCAACAGTTAGTTTGAAGGGTGCAGTGTAAATGCCAACCAGATGATTGTACTTTCGGGGGTGGAGATGCTGCAGTTGGCTTGTGGGTTGACTTCTTTAAACCTGCAACGGATTGCTTAACTTCCTCTCCAGAGCAAAGCTGGGCATGCCGCAGTTCCTGAGCTCTGAAGCACAGAGCCTCCTGCGAGCCCTTTTCAAAAGGAATCCAGCCAACCGATTAGGTAAGACAATTATTTTTTTGTTGTTGTTGTTTCTGAGTACACCTGACGCTGTCTCGGGGCCTCTCACATCCTCGTGGGTCAGGAGCATGTTCACACTTGTGCGCAGTTAATGGGCTTGTTTCTTTACAGCCAGGTTCCCCGTAATACCTGGCTGTCTTGCGTATACACGGTGGTAGCCTTTGCTTTGTCGGTGGTCCTGATTTAATGCAATGCACTCCATGGGCGCATCTTTCAGGTTCTGGACCAGACGGGGCAGAAGAAATCAAGCGCCATCCTTTCTATTCCACCATTGACTGGAATGTGAGTATCAGAAATATAAAAGCAAACTTCTACCCCACTCAGCGCCAGTAACGCAGTTCTGCTGATTGCGGTAACAGCAGAGTCGTGATGCTTGACCAGCTATGGGAGAGCTACCAATCCAGGTTTCCATCTCTTCCAATAATCCTTCCTGAAACTAAAATTCTGTTTGTTCTGTGAATAACTGTTTCATACCTGAGTTGCCTATGATCTCACCTTGGTTCGAATTTACTCATCTTTCAGCAGTAAGGTGCAGGTTTTAATTGGGGTTTGGCACAACACGGATTGTCTTGCACAAAGCGGGAAGGACTCAGGGAAACATTTCTGGCAAGGAAATACTTTATTTTGTACAGAGAAGCAGGGTGATAACTCAACTGGCATTTCCCAATTGCTTCTGACCAACTCCCTACTTTACCACGTAATTTTGTCTCTTCCCTGTTTTCCCTTACTTGGTAAGGGATTTTGAGGATCAGCCTTTCAGAGCTTTCAAGGCACCCAGCAAGCTGCTAGACTGAACCTCTGGCAATGCTAGTAAAGCTTATTTCAAATTTTTGCTTCAAGAAGCAATTTAGAAAGGCTACTTGTGGGTGTGCCGGGATATGAATGTCCTCCTAGGGCATCTCCTCTGGCTGTCCCTGGGGGGATGTGTGTCAGCAAAGCCCTAATGGGAGTTAGGAGGAGGTGGAAGAGCCTGGTGAGGTAAATACTTTATGGATACTGCTTTTGGAGTGGGCCTAAGTTACATATAGAACACTTTTTTTTTTCTTGATTTATTATAAGGTAGAACTTGTAGAATTTCTCCGCAAACTGACTCAAAAGCACCCCACTGGCCAAGAAGCCTTCCCTCAGACTGCTGAGCTGCAGTGCTAAGCCACAGAGCTGTTTCTAGGTTCACAAAATCTTTTCTTGGCCTCTCATTCCTAGCAAGCCTTTGCGCCCTTCTGAGTGCGTACGGGAGCCGCTGACCTGTCAGAGCACTTTTGAACTGTCTTTGTTTTGCAGAAGCTGTACCGCCGGGAAATCAAACCACCCTTCAAGCCTGCAGTAGGGCAGCCAGATGACACCTTTTACTTTGACACAGAATTTACATCGCGCACACCAAAAGGTTTGTATGAATTCAGGCAGAGCCAAAGTTTCCTGTGTGAAATGACACTGTACGGCTTAAATAGTGGTTTGCCGGTGCCGGGAGGGCAACGTTTGCCTCCTGCTCCTGCTGCCAGCTCCAGATGCTTGCAGCGCTGAGGCCGTGACCCAGCCATAGATACATGGAGCATGATGTGTAAGCTCGGTGCTATGTGGTATGGCTTTTGTCCTGAATAACCTAAAGAGGAGCCACAGCTTCTGGGGAGCACAGGGAAGGTGCCTGGTTCTGCAGGGCTAGCCCTCTTCAAGTCATCTCTCAACTCCTGTTGCAGATTCCCCAGGCATCCCCCCAAGCGCGGGGGCCCATCAGCTCTTCCGAGGCTTCAGTTTTGTGGCGACCGGATTGATGGAGGATGGCAAGGTGAAACCCGCCCAGTCGCCTCTGCATTCAGTGGTACAGGTAAAAAGCTGGGACAGAGGAACAACTGTTCCAAGCTGCAGTAACACTCCAGCGTGGGTCTGCGGGACCATCTGGAGCAGAGCTCACGGGAAGCCTGAGGCAGCATCGTTCTGTTTTGAATTCTTGCTTCCTGTTGTTCTTTCATTTCGATTGACTGTCACGTGCAAAGGTCGGCAGGGCAACGCGAGTCTCTTTGCTTTCCTCTCCCCAGGTGGGCCCGTGCTGGCGGGAGGTCCGTGGGTTGATAGGTGCCACCAAAATGCACCATGCTGGATGCAGATGGTGTTAGCCCACTGACCTATATCTGCCTTGTTCTCTTCTCCTGCCTCTCCCCAGCCGGGAGGAGAAGCTGTGGGATGGAGCAGACAGCCGTCTGTCAGCTCCCTCTGTGTTGCTGTTATCACTCATCACGCTGCACAAACCCTTCCCTGAACCCTCCCAGCTCATCAACTCTCTGCTCTCCTCTTGCAGCAGCTGCATGGCAAGAATGTCCAGTTCAATGACGGCTACGTGGTGAAGGAGACAATCGGCGTCGGCTCCTACTCAGTGTGCAAACGCTGCATTCATAAAGCAACCAACATGGAATACGCAGTCAAGGTCTGAGATTTGCCATCTGAACTGAACTCCCCTGTTAGATTTCTGTTCATCCCCACAATGACCAAAATGGCATCCAGGAATGAAATCGCTTTCCCTGCTTGAGCAGGGCCTAAGTGGACAATTTCTGTGCTGCTGTGCATGTAACTGCGCAAGCTTTCTTAGCTGGGAATAGCAGGGAAGCAGCGGTCTCCTCTCAGAGGGAGGACAGTATCTCGCCTTTCTTTGCAAGGCTTGCTGTGGCTATGTCAGCTCTTAACAAATAAGCCAGACACAAAACATTGGGGTTTGGGGACACAGAACTGATGAAGCAACTAGGAGCTTATTGCTAAAGAGACCAGGGGACAGGGAATGGATACAGTGCAGGATCTCTGCAGGGCTCCAAACACTCACCTTTTTGTTTTGTCCTGGTCCCTCTTCCCTTTGCGGCTAATGCTTGTCCGTACTCTTGCAGGTTATTGACAAGAGTAAGCGAGACCCTTCTGAGGAAATAGAAATCCTCCTGCGATATGGGCAGCATCCAAACATCATCACCTTGAAAGATGTGAGTGTGACTGGAATGACTTCTCCTGTAGTTTGGTTTAGGAAGGGCAGACTGGTCTGTGGGGGGAGCAATACAGCTCCAGCACGAGCAACCCAGTGCCCCTGCTCCATGTGTCGCTCTGGGGTGGGGAAGCATCCCCGGCCCCGCCTTGGCATTGCTGATTTCTGCCCACTTCTTGGTGGTAGAAGTACAGAAGGGAAGCTCTGGAAGCACTTTCCAGTTAACCCCTCCATATTTGCTTTGGTAGGTGTACGATGATGGGAAGTACGTGTATCTGGTGACTGAGCTGATGAGGGGAGGGGAGCTGCTGGATAAAATCCTCAAACAGAAATTTTTCTCAGAGAGGGAAGCCAATTCAGTCCTGCACACGATCTGTAAAACAGTGGAGTATCTGCATTCCCAAGGGGTGAGTTTCCTGTTTTCCTGGGAAGCCGCCTGGCATTGCACTGTGCTCCCTCTCCTCCAGGGAGTAACTGTGCCTGTCAGGACTGTTATTTCTTGCTGGTGTTGCTGTCTTGGTGAGCCAGATGTGGGGCCAGAGCAGGGGTTGACTGTCCTGATGCAGCTTCGGACCTTTGTCTTCCAGGGGTATGAGAATGGCACTTTCTTTGCTCCACAGGTGGTTCACAGGGACTTGAAACCCAGCAACATTCTCTACGTGGATGAGTCAGGAAACCCCGAAAGCATTCGCATTTGTGACTTTGGCTTTGCCAAGCAGCTGAGGGCTGAGAACGGCCTTCTCATGACTCCCTGTTACACGGCAAACTTCGTGGCACCTGAGGTAAGCACCTCACTGACCTGAGGCCCTTCGGTAGTTCCTGCGTCCCTCCCCCAGCCTGTGCTCTCACTCGGCACAGGCAGGTCTGCCCCATTCCTGACTCCAGCCTGCTCTGGCATATTTGGTCCTGGAATAGTTAATTACAGAAATACC
This sequence comes from Fratercula arctica, assembly GCA_947846985.1. Lineage (NCBI taxonomy): Eukaryota > Metazoa > Chordata > Aves > Charadriiformes > Alcidae > Fratercula > Fratercula arctica. The sequence continues at coordinate 7,459,037 of CANTUZ010000018.1, forward strand.
ACTTGTAGGAATGAACGCACAGGGGATCTCACGTGCAGTTCTCCAACTTGTACTGCCCTGATGGGAGACTCTGCTTAGGGTACTGAGACTTTAAAATCCCAGTGATTTTCTAGGTTGCTTCTTTTCCTGATTAACAGACCTGATAAAAGAGATGGGATGATTTTCCATTCAGCTGTGTCGGTTTGTAAGAAAGAAAAAGAGCAGGCACACAGTGGAGCATACGTGCAGTGTCACCGCACTGGAACATGGCTCCTTTCTCACTTGTCGTTTTGATGTGCCTCAGGGGTTCCTCTGTTCCATGAAACCAAAATCTGATTTGAATCCTGATCTTTAGTCCAAGACTTTGCCGTCAGTAGGGCTCTAGGAGCTTCGCATACAGACTGCACGCTCTTCAAGAGCTGAAGAGAGCTCAATGACAAGAACCATTTATATTTTTTCCTTTGCTTATTCTGTTCAGGTACTAAAACGCCAAGGCTACGATGAGGGCTGCGACATCTGGAGCCTGGGAGTTCTCCTGTACACGATGCTCGCAGGGTAAGTGCCTCTGCCTCGCTGGAAGGCAGCAGCTGGGACTGTGACCACTGACCACCTTGCTCTCAGACACGCTCCGGGGTGGCAGTTGGACCTTTCCTCATCGGCTGCTGCTACCTGGAGGCGCTCCCTGGCTGGGTTACAGGACAGTAAATCAAACGCTCTCTCTTCTGTCCTCAGCTCCACTCCGTTTGCAAATGGTCCCAGTGACACTCCAGAAGAGATCCTGACCCGGATAGGCAGGGGGAAGTTCTCCATCAGTGGAGGCAACTGGGACACTATTTCTGACATGGCCAAGGTAGGGTTTGGTATTCATCTGTGTTACATTAAAGGGTTGAGGTCACGCACGGCCAGTTGCTGTGAGGCAAGTTTAAAGCAGGTTGGGGAGGGAGGGCAGAAGAGAGAGGAGAAAACCAGCAGTGTAGCTTCTACCCCATGCATGTCTCCTCCATAGCAGCTTTCTTCTCCACGCTTTGTTTTAGCTCTGGCTGTGAATATTTGTGTTTGCTGCTGTGTTACACCTCCCAGGCCTACTGAAAACATAGTTTGTACAAAAGGAGATTGATGTCTGAGGGCTTTAAACTTGGCCTCTGAATTTAAATCCTAATTTGGGGTGGTATTTTTGCATTTAAAGTATAAAATCTTCTAAAGTTTAACTTTCCAAACGATGCCCTTAGGATCTGGTATCAAAGATGCTTCACGTAGATCCTCACCAGCGTCTAACAGCCAAGCAGGTCCTGCAGCATCCGTGGATAACCCAGAAGGACAGCTTACCCCAGAGCCAGCTGAACCACCAGGACGTTCAGCTTGTAAAGGTACAAAGTCTGGGCTGGTTCCTCATGGACCTTGGGCTCTTTGGAAAGCAGCGGTCCAGGTGGGGTGACGGTGGTGTGGGCAAAGCAGGATGGAAGGTTGGAGATTGTGGGCCAGGGGAGGCGATACAAGACAAGCAATTTTTTTGGCAGGAAAACCTAGGGAGGTTCTTTAACCGCATGTCGGTGTGGGAGGGAGATTTAAAGAAAAAAGAAAGATGCTTCTGGCTTTGTTTGTGGGTCTGACTACCCTGGTCCCTCATCTTGAAAAGCCATGAGTCTGAGATCCTTCTATGTCTAAATGACTTTTCGTGCCTTCTCTCCAAGGGGGCGATGGCTGCCACATACTCTGCACTGAACAGCTCCAAGCCAAGCCCCCAGCTGAAGCCCATCGAATCCTCCATTCTGGCACAGAGGCGGGTGAAGAAACTTCCTTCCACCACACTGTGAAGCTGGGATGGTCTGCGGCCGCTCGGCGCGCTGCAGGCACACCAGACTTTGAACACCTACTGAAGACGGTGGGGGCAGGAGATGGGGCAGTCAATGCCTGCATAGGAGCTCCCTTGAGGACTTCTCAAAAGGCCAAGTGCCTTTCTGTTTCTGAAAGACTGGCTCCTCCTTGTGTGGACTGATCTTTGCCGAGAGAACTTCACTGTAAAACTTTTTTGAAGTGTAAATTGTCAATTTTTAAAGACATCCATCTGTGTATATGGGAACTAGAATGTATAACTGATGTCAAGTGGCACTAAAAAGCAGCTCTAATTCACCCTTTCCTGTGCAGGGCCAGGTATTTGTTGTAGCTACATCATTTCTTGGAACTGATCCTCTCCAACGCCATTGCAGCTGGAAGAGTTGGGTTTTAGGCTTTGGGGTTTTTCCTCCCTTGAACCTTTGGATGCTCTTCCCAAATGGGATGCTTTTCCCAAAGTCGACCCTGCAGACTCCTAGCCAGCAGCAGTCATGGTTGTAAAGGACTTCCCTCCCCTTCACTTTTTGTGCGTGTGTGTTCAGAGCGTAAGGTTGATTTTTCAGACTCCATTTCTTCCTCTCTCCTGCCCTCCCCCAGCCCAGACGACAGTTCTCTGAAGAAAATAAACCACGGGTTTTCCAAACGCCCCCAGTGATGCTCAGCTCTCCAGAATACCTGCTAGGATTGGCTCACTCCTTCCCTCTGCCCTCCCATCTTCATGTTCTCCCCATCACTCCCTGGGGAGTTCGTCACCCGCGCAGGTGGGGACGACAAAGGAACTTTCTCCTTGGCAAAGCTGGCTCTGGCTGCTGCTTTTACTATTTTTGGGTTTCCTTTGCTTCAGCAGGAACCTCTGAAACAAACCATCCTTTTTTTTTTTAATTTAACTTTGTTCTACAGCTGGTAACTCAGGGTTTCTTTCTGAATTGTACAATAAACGTGTCATTCAGTTGATGGGTTTTTTTACTCACTGACTTTTAGCTGCAGAATAAGCGACCCTGGTCATTCCCCCACATCGGACAGGGATAATGATTCTTGCCTGCCTTTTGGGAGATCTGCAAAGCTTCTTCCTCTGGCCCCGTGATGGGAAAACCAGCAGTACTGTACTAGGGCTGCATATTATGCCACCTTCTCTCAGGTGCAATACCTCACTCGGCAGTGGGAAGTAATAAGAACCAGTTCTGGAATAAGGCCGTCATCAACAGGAAAGGTGGCAGGATGCGGGCTGCGGAGGGGAACTTCTTACTCTCAGGACATTTTAGTGCTAATAGAAACCAACGCTTGGAGGCAAACTGTGCTAGAAATGAATTCCCGACCCATTCTGACTTGCAGGGAATTGCTGGAGCTCCCCAGTTCGGTGGTGGCTGTTTCTCGGGAGGAGCGGGAGAGCTACGGCGACTGCAAACGCTCATGAGCTCAAGGATGCGACTGAAGCCAGCAAAGGTTCTCATGTGAATTTCTGCTATTGTGGCTGATCATGTAACGAGAGGAGAAGCTTTCTTTTTTCGCTTTTTCCTTTTGCTTAGTCCCAGTTGACTCTAAAGTAGAGAATTCATAAAAGAACATTTCTCAGAGATGCACAGCTCTCTCCTCCTCTACCCTCATCCAGGCAGGTCCTGTTTTAATCCCTGAAGCAGCCAGTGAGAAGCTGAAACAGTCACAATTTTTTTCTATATTTATTCCAAGTACTGCCCTAGTGTCCCGTGCCGCTGAGAGGAGGCAGCCGGTGCCAGTGCACACGGGATCTTCTCACTGGTTGTGGCACCGCCCCGCAGCAGAGCTGGATGTAATGTTTTGCTGATAGCTGGGGAGGGGACACTCCACCACACAAAATGCCTTCTTTAAAAAGACTTGCTTTCTCCTCTGGCACGAGGTTTGCATTGGTGCCAGTGAACCTGCCTTATGTTTCCTACAACTGTGCAGAAACTCTCGTGCCGGTGAAAAGGCGTGTGAATTTTAGGTACCTGAAACAAATACAATAATTACAAACAGCTTCTTTCTGGAGGTGGAGTCAGTCCTGTTGGGATTGATGCAACACTTTGACAGTTTTTCAGAATATTTCCTCCGTTGTGCTTCAAGGGTGGGGTCTGAAACGGTGGATGGGGTTGGATGTGTTGGTGGTGATCACCACTCGCTGTGAGCCTCGCAACGGTACAGGATGGGTCTTAAACGTTCATCCTGCTTGGATGGCAGCTGGCTTGTTTGTACGGAATTGTAAATGTTCTCAAGTATCAGACAGGAAAAACATTACAACCTTTGCTTAATCCTCCCTGTAATGGTGCTGGTGTGAAGCCAACTAGCGACAACTCCAAGGTGCGCAGGACAACCAGGGGCAGAGCTCGGTGGGCACAGGGGGAGCAGCCCACGGTTGCTGCAGGCTCTGCCTGGCCGTGAGACGATACCCGGAGCGTCAAACCCCGATACCCAGAGCATCAAACCCCAATAGCCGGAGCATGAAACCCTCCCGCCTCACTGGGGTCTTCCATCAGAGGAACTTTGTGTTTGGTGCAGCTGTAGCTTCTGGGACCTCCGTGACTTTGGAGAACAGAGTGAACAAGAAGGGCTGCACCTTGCTTTCTGGGGTGCTTTTAACCAAGTTGTTTTGAGTGATCTTTCCGTAAGTAATAATAAGTCTTGATTTTTAGTTCCAGATCAACCAAGTGCTGTTACTTTTTTAATTCCAGTGCTCAATAAAAATGGACTTGTTCATCTTTCTGTGTACGAGAAGTGCAGGTGTTTGTAACGGGTCAGGTGGGTCCCCTCGTTCCCTTTCTGGTTTTGTCCCAACAGTATTAAACCTTTGCCAAAATACAGTTGGGACCAACTGCTGTCAAATTAACTGAAACTGCGTTTTTTGAGGTGAAACCTGTGGCTGGTTGGGTGTCTAATGCCGGTTGGGGGGAGCCACCGGGTGTCTTAGAGAAGACCAAAATGATCTGCTCTCACCAGAGTCTGAGGTCATTCAGCTTTAACTTGGGACAAAGAGGATATACAGCTTCCCTTTGTCTCGATTTGAAAAGGGACAAAAATGTATTTAATGTTCATACATAAGGAAATCCTTAAAAGGAAAACTGCTTGTGTTATTTCAGGTGTTTAATAGTCAACTTGACCTTTAAGGTTTTTGTCCTGTACGTCTATATGAAAGCTCAAGGGAGCAGAAAGCCCGGAATCCAGCCTCAAATAGCCGAGTCTACCTGGAATTAACCTGTGTGGAAATAGCGTGTTAATCCGTAGACAAGGAGCCTGAAAATAATATTGAACCGCTCTATATAATACCGCTCCTGTATAAGAAAGGTTAAACTTTCCTCTTTTGGGGCGTAAAGCAGCAACTTTTCTGTTGTAAAAGAGGTTGACCCCGCTGAGAGGCTGTTTTCCGTCTTCCCACTGGGTGAAGTAGTCGTGCCTTCCTCTTAATGATGTGGTACCGACCTCTGTCAAATTAACCGGAGCATAAATAAATGTATTTTGGCCTGGTAAATATTCCCATCATGATTATTTAGCCTGCCTTTAAAACCGAAGGCTGGTAACTTTCTCAACAATCATCTTTTTTTTTTTTTTTCCTTAGTGAAACTTCACCGAGCAACTGATCTGCAGTTTAACTCCCCGTCCAACTAATGCCAATGCCCTCTTCAAATCCCCACCCTCGAGTTAGGTCACGTTAATCCTTTTTCTGGCATCTTTAGGCATTTTTGGACAGTGAATTGTGCAGCCGGTGGCCTCCTGGGTGCCACCACCTCCTCGTGGCAGCCACCGCCGCCTTCCCAAGAACGGGGGAGGCTTCGGAAATACTCGGTGACCGCGAGCGTGCTCGACGGTATGCGGGGCGGCTGCTGCGCTTTCATGTAATATTCAACAATTTAATCCCTCTTTTAACGCAAAGAAAACATGTAAAATATTTCAAGGTCTTCTTTGGCAAGTACATAGGGGGCTCTGAATAAAACCTTCATTCATGCTATGAAAGCTGGAGGTCCGCTGCCACTCCATTTTCTTGCCTCTGGTTATTAAAACATCAAGCTGTCTTACTGCTTAAGCTGAGCTAACTTGCTGCCTTCCTCCCTTTGTGTTCCACTGGAACACCTGCCATTAATACTAATTCTGCTCTGGAGAGCAACTCCCTTTCAGATATGCTTGTCTGAAAATAAATTGACATGTAAAAGGTCCCTTTTGTCGAGAAGTGCGCGTAAAGCGCCGGGGTGAGAAGCCGATGGCTTACAAAAGGAGCCCCCGACTCTTCAAACGCTGCGTGTGTGGAGGGGGCTCTAAATGGGAAATACGGAGGGTGATGCTGAAAATGGGCTGCCGTGATGCGACTAGAGGAGGATTGCATAGCTGCATCCCCTCTTCGGTATTACACTCTTAAAATTTGGGGTCATTTTTGTCTAAACCTGCAGCAATAAAATCGCTGCATCGTCTCGGGGGGAACGGCTGGGCTCCACAGGGACCTGTTTGGAGAGAGTCCTTAGTCACAACCCGTTGTTATTAAGAATACCTCTTTGCTTTTTGACACGTGCAACAAAAACTAAAAGCAATTGGTGGCGAGTCCTTTGATGTAGGTGTGTAATGAACTCTGGGGCTCTTGTTGTTTTTTCCTGGGACAAAAATTTGAATCGCTTCCAATTAGGAAGCAGTAAAAGAATCCTTGGTTGGAGGATTTATTCTGTCATGCAGGCAGCAGCGTGCGACAGTAAAAGGTAAATATTTTTATTTTTAATGGAAAGAACAATTTTCTTTGAGTTCCTCGTACCCTGTGGAGGTTATGGCTCTCTCCTAAGAAAGTTTTAAACTTTTTTAGAAGTTTGGGGTTTTTTTTTTTGGGGGGGGGGGGGGTGCAGGCTTTGGATTGGAGTGACGCTGCTTTGAAATTTGCTTCAGTACTAAGAGGTTGGGGTCCTGTGACTGTGGACAAAGATTTAAGTTTTGTGGCGTGGCCCTGGCTTTCAGCTGCTGTCACTGGGTTTCCGGGTCTTCCAGCGAAGAAATAATTCACTTCATAATTAAGATCAAGTCGAAATATGTTCAGGGCTTGAAAGAACAGGAGTGAAATGTGCCAATTGCACAAACTTTCTAGATGAGCCGGTGTCACTTCTGGTTTATCAGACAAGTACGAGCGCTGGTGCGCTGCCTTGCTCAAATGCTGTCTTGTTTTTAAACAGCAGATGGTGTTAGAAACCTGTAGCAGGTGGAACCTCTTCAGTTTTATGTGAGAGATCAGAAGTAGCAGCAATTTCTTGTTTCCCTGGGGGCAGGTTCTTCACGAGATAAGCAGCAAGCTGGCCCTCTGCTTGGGTATTTATTACAGAGGGAAAAACTTTTGAATCACACATGTTCCCGCAAAAGAAAGCAATTCTGGGTTGACGTATTCTGGTTATAATAAAAGGAACCTGGTAACGTTCTCCATAATCCTCTGTGAGCAACTCTAAGAGAGAGCTGTAGCGGGAGAAATGAGCTGTGTTTGCTGCTGTGCCTCAAAATCCGGCTCCAATCTGCCATAGTCTGTTGGTTTCTTGTCTACGATAATAGCACTTCGCATGCTTAAAGTGTTTTATAAACATTTAATTACCGCAGCATTTGACTCGAAGCCAGGAATCTCTCATTCATCTGCATCTTGCAAGGTTTGTGCAAATGATATTCAAATTACAGAATTACGAGAAGGGCTGAGTTCAAACTCCATGTGAGGAAACCTCCGTCGGCCGGGATCTGCGGCCATCGCGTGTCCCCGCTCCCGCGTTCTCCCGAGTGAGTGACTCCTTCAGCAGCGGAAACGGTGACGAGGTTTTGAATCCCTCTAGATTTGAGGATTTGTCAGTCCCCCAGGACAGGGAGCTGCATTTTAATCATATTAGGGAAACGATATGCTAAATTCTCCTCAGCCCGTGCTGTAGGAACTTCTAAGGCAGGCGGGGACTGCAGCTCTGTCTAGACCAGAGCCGTGTTTGATCCCCAGTCCCCGCCACGTCCTCTGCAGGAAAAATCATTATTTTGTTAAAAGTCGCTTTTTTTCCCACTCGCCAAACTACTTGTAATTTTAACGTGTCTTCTCCACCCCGAATCCCAGCTCTGTTTTTTGAAAAAGGTAGAGAAATGCGGGCTTACAGCGTGGGTTTTGTGCTGTGCCATGCGCTCCTCGCTCAGCTCGGCGTCAGCCCGGGGGAAGCCCCCAGTTTCACTGGGGTTTGTGACACCAACTGGAAGCAGCAAGTAAAGGTAAAAAAGCTTGTATGGGATTAATAATTTCTATCCAACCGTCTGCCTCTTTCACCAGCTCCCTTTTCTGTACAGCAGGTTGGTAAATGCAGAGCGGGTGTGCAGTAATAGAAATCATTTACTTCCCGTGAAAAGAAAAAAATAAAAAAAGAGTTGTTTTGGTGGATGGATGCAAATGATCAATTCTGGTCAGGGCAGGAAACCCAGGTGAGAAGTTCTTCCTCTACGAGCCACGTATGATCCCGCTGGCTTGAGGAAGAGTTACCCTAAACGATGGAGGAAGAGTTACCCCAAACGATGGAGGAAGAGTTATCCTAAACGATGGAGGAAGAGTTATCCTAAACGATGGAGGAAGAGTTATCCTAAATGATGGAGGAAGAGTTACCCCAAACGATGGAGGAAGAGTTATCCTAAACGATGGAGGAAGAGTTACCCCAAACGATGGAGGAAGAGTTACCCCAAACGATCGAGGTCTGCAACTGCTAACATTTCCAGCCTTTACTGCAATTCTGAAGGCACCTTGTGAGCCCCCTTTAATAAATGCCATTGCTGACAATTAGAGCCTTTTTAACGAGACAGATCCCCAGTTTCAAGGCCCCAGATGAGTTGCTGCTACGCTCGCGCTCTGCTCGGCGAGTTGTGAGCTCGTGATGAGCAGCGAGTCACCCAGTAAAACTGGAGTCCCTTTTCCTGCGCTGTTTAAAGCAGGGGTAGGGAGCGCTTCTGATGTTCCATTAAAGCTGGCTTTTCTCCTTGTGGCAGAGCAGATTTAATCAGACCCGCCTCCTAGTTCCAGCTGCTGGGTTTGAAGGCTCTGATCTGTGCACTGGGTGCACGTCTAATTATGGAGGCAATTCCCATGGATACCAAGAAGAATTGTCTGTACTGGCAAAAAATGATCCCAGCTGGGAAAATGGTGAAGGGAAATGTGTTGAAGTATTTGGGAAGGGACTTCAAAAGTTTCTGGAAATGTAAGTGAAAAACATTTCTGGTGTTCTTGCACCTCAATGTGCAAACCTTCACTGTTTTAAAAATAAGATACAGGTTGTTTTCGTTCTGGTTTGCAAGAGCTAATGCAGAGTTGCTGCTTTTTGTGCCACCGGGGGATTTACCAGCACAGCACAACTGCTATTCCCCCGCCTTGCTGCCTGCATCCACTGCTTTTTCACCCTTGCTCTTGTACCCTACAGGGTTCCCTCCGCTCACCTGCACAGCACAAGGGTGTTTGGAGAAAACGGCCAAGAGTTTGTGCTTCCATAAAGGCACCACCCTGGGAGAGGCAGCTCGCTCTCCTGGGGAGGCGCCTGCCCAAGGGCTGGTAATTCTGGTTCCAGCTGCGGTGCCGGGGACTTCGGTAAGTTCCTCCCCTTTATGCTTCATTCTTCTGAAACGTATGAATTTAAATAACTTATTTCTGTGTAAATTAATATTTGAAGGGGCTGTTCGAGGAAAAAGCGCACTCCCTGGTTAAAAAGAGAGGGGGAAATACCTAGTCATGCGCTGCTCAGAAGTGGAAAATTAAACAAATGTGATTTTAAATTATTTTGTAATTGTTGAGCTGCGAGGCCTTATGTTCAAACTGCATGCGGAAAAAACAGATTTTTTTTTTTTTTAATTTATTTAACAACACAAATAAAAAAGTCATTTTGAGGGTTTGTTGGTTTGTGTGGTTTTTTTTTTTGCTTTGGGTTTGTTTGGAGGTTTTGGGGAACTTCCTAATCAACTCCATAATGGTTGTAACTTGTATTTATGTCTCTAATTTATGTCCAGCAGGAGCTCAGCCACTTTTCAAGATGTTGCTAGCTAATATAAACATACAGAAAAGAAAAGCTGCAGTACTATTAGGATGGATTTCCATCTCTTTTTCATCCAGGGCACCTGCTCCCCTTTCCCTCCCCCTCACCCCACTCTTCCCAGCTGTCTGTCTGTCTCGTTTCTGTCAATTAGAGATTCAGCGCTGCCTGATTTAATTGGCCTGACTTTCCCCTCTAACAGAAGCCCGAGTGAAGGCAGGGTGGGCAGCTCTCCCCGGGCTGCCTGGCTGGGGAAGGGCTCTGGCTCTCCCGTGGCTGGGAGGGCTGGGGCTTGTTTGCAGAGTGGAGCACAATAACCTGTTTGTTACCATGCACCACGGAGAGGCCGGTGACCTCCTAACGGGGATGGGACGCGGGCAATGATGTCATTTGAAAGCTTGGGGGTGTTTCCGAGCGGTTAAGGGATTTGGGCAACCAGTGGCTCACCTCGGATTGGCTTTTAGTGTGCTGTAGAGCTCGATATTTGCCGCCCGAGCTGGCAGTTCTCCCTGCCAGGAGGCTGAGTCCACGTAGCAGCGCTTAACCGTGAGCGAGGTTGACCAAGACCTGGGTTTCATGAGGTTTCCATGAGGGCCTGATCCTGTGTCCCCTTCGGGCAGCAGACCTGGAAGCAAACCAGCTCAGATGAGATCTTTGCCATTCCTCCGCTCCCCCCTCCGACAGCTGAGTCCCAGGAACCAGATCTGACCTACTTCTTCTCCCTGGCTCCTCGCTTGCGTCTCCCTGACAAATTACACGGCCCTTCTTCAGCTCTCAGCAGAAATGTGAGTTCCCCAAATAGCTGGCCCACAGAGGCGTCAATATTAAACAGCAACAGTACCATCTAGTGACTTGGACTTACAGAGAGCATCATTTAGAAGGGGAAGAGGAAATCTGTGTATGAGTGAGGCCAAGCGAGGTCCCACATTTGCAAATGAGATCCTATCTCTCGGTTCATTTGGATTTAGGAAACAAATCGTGCTGATGCCGCAACTGTCTGTCTTTGAGCGCGCTGTGCTGTGCCACTTCCTTGGGAGAGAGTCCCATTTTTAGCCTGCTGCCTCCCCGCTGAACCCAGCCCTGACCCACGCTCCCTCTGCTGGTAACCACCTAATTGATTTAATGCCTTCGCAACTTCTCGCACACCCACTCGCACGCACAACAGCAAATCCTTGCAAATGTACCAGACGAAATTTAGAGCTGTGGTGGTTTCCCAGTGCCAGTAAATTTTGCTCTGACGAGCCACCAGTGAAATCCTGAATTGGACGCGTGAAATAAATACGATACAATTCAATTTACTAAATCAAAAATAGGTCCAAAACTGAGCGTAAAGGGCCCGCTCCACGCAGATCTGAAATTACAGACTCTCCTTCACAGCTGAAGGGAGGAAATCAAATTAGAGCATTTATTTTTCCATCAAAGGACATTAGTCCTGATACAGGCTTGTTGCTCCTCGCCATCGCTTATCATGTGCAGGAGTTATCCCTGTAAGAATTTGGTTGACCGAGGCATCGTTTGGTGGTACCAGGTTAATGACGGGCTATGGCGTGTTCCACGCTTAAGGCGGGAACTTTCCACAGCTGTTTTTTGTAACACGCGTGTGTGTGTTACCCCTTTCCCAGTGAAAGAGGCTGTTATCGCAGGCACAAAATGCACCGGATCGAGGAGAGGTGATACAAAACCCTGTGCTGCAGAACTTCAGTGCTAAAGCACTTTCTTGAGCCTATTAAATACCATTGGTACCAGCAGAAGAAATCGCTTTGCTGGCTGATCAAACGCGTCCCCTCCTTGCTGCGCAGCGCTGCCCTGAGTCCACTCAGCCTTGCTCGTGGGCTGACGAGCGCCTGACAATTTTCTGGTTTCAAATTAAACAGAAAACTAAATTAGCAAATTAATTGTTTGCCATGTTTTTCCTTGGTCCCCATCAGCTGCCTCAGGACCTGCAGCCAATCCCCAGCCCCTCGCCGCAGTCCCGAGTAGAAGGTGGAGCCCTGCGCTAGGTCCCGCTATCTACCAAGTGTCAGTCATGTTAATTTTAAATTACTTTTGTACAGCTTGGTGTCAAAACGATTAAAGCATGAAAAGAAAAACTGAACTAGAGAGAGGGAAGGGGTGGGGGGAGAGCGAATGAATAATTTACCTTGCATTTACAGCAAGGACACTTAGATTTCTTTAACTCCTCAACTCTGAGGAGCCTGAAACTTTTATTTCTTTGACTGTAACCTGCTTGGGATTATGCCTGAGCAGGTGCTCTGTAGTCTACAGGGAGGCAATAACTGCTCGCAGCACAAAGCTGTGATTTTTATCTCAGTTTCTTCCCAGGCAAGACGTTTCTCCGCACTGCACTCGCCGACTGTTGCAATCACCAACACAGACAAACCCACCCACCCACATGCAGACCTTTTCTCCCCTTCCCGCTGCACCACTCCCGACTCGGTTTACTCCGTAACCCGCACGTACCGTGCTAGGTAATTACATACCCAGTAAATACAGAAATGCATAATCAGATACAGCCTGAAATCTGCAAGAATTGGAGTTGCAGGATTGCAGCGTAACATCCCTGCAGCTCTCTGTGTCTAGTTCACAAACCAGCCCGTGTGCCTTGTGAGAATTTGGGGGTTGGGGCACAGCCTGCTTTTATCTCTCCTCTTAACTGCATCCACGGCTTTTTTTCTCTTTCCAGTTACTGAATGGCGTAATCAGCGGTCTTTGAAATATCGTTCTGGATCTGTTGAGGCCAGAAGAACAGCAAAAAGATTTGTAAGGGGGCAACCTGACATCACCAGAAAATGTGAGAGAGTTAGCTGCTTCTGTTGATGTTTACTGTGTCTTCAGCTTATACATAGAATATACAATGAATCTTCCATTCATTACAAAAAGGGTATAAATATTTTGAGTTATTTTGTCTTGAGGGACTACAACTTGCAATGAGGTGCCTTTTGACAGATGATTGCTAGTAGGGTGACAGAGCAGTTTGGGAAATGAGAGAGGGTAGATACTCGCGTGTAATGTATCCTGCAGGATGTGTGTGGGCTTGAACTGATTTGTCAAATTTGAGCAAAGAAAACAATTCCACTAATGGGTGTTTTCTGAAAAATGAGCATGCTGTCTTGGCAATTTTTGTTCTGTCTTGTGCTGTCTTCTCACTACTTCTCCTCAGCAGCCACGGAGAGGAGACACCTCTACCTTCTACCTGCATTTTACTTCTTCGGCCTTAGGACTAACACAGCCTTGCCCGATCCCAAACAGGTCGTGCGACGGGTTGAAAAGCAAAACTTGAAACTTCCTCCTCCAAAAGGACTCGCCTGACTTCTCTAACGTGTTTGCTTTGCCTCGGTAATCTCCACCTCTCTTTGTCCTGGTGACTGTAGTTCCTGCGACCCGCAGCGCTGGCTCCGGTGCGAAGGTGAACACAGGTACCCCCGAGAGTCACTCATTGAACAAGCGGTGACTCCTCTCTCTGCTCCCCGCGTTTGTGCTGCCGGCGCTTGGAGCACGGAAACGGTGTGAGTTTGCCCGGTTTAGGGGCTGTGACTGGACCGCAGCGTGGCACAGGCTTTCACTGTAACATGCAGGCGTGAAAACATTTCTTTCATTAATAGTGGGATTCCCTTCACATGACAATGTTTCTTCAGCTGCTGATTCACAAATACATAATTTAGCTGACTTTTTGGTTTTCCCCCCCCCCCATTTGGGAGTCTCCTGTAAACTTCCCTCATCCTCCGCCAGAGGCCTAGCAAGAGGCTCGAAAGATGAAGAGCGGAATCTCTTGCAGTATATTTCAGTAACATCACTTCAGACGTACCATGTGGGAGTACCGAGTATCAAGTACTCCGGTCTGATAACCACAGCTTTCCCTCTTTAATATGCGCTTAGTGCTAGAACAGCAGCTAAATAAAACTAACACCTTTTTTTTTTTTTTACTATATTCTGCTAGTCCGGATTCAGAGTGATCGCTGCTCACTGGAGGAACTTCAAAAATAAAAAACGTCAGCTGGAACATTAAAAATACAGGTGTAAATACTACACCGGATTTGGTAATTATTTAAAAGAAAGCACAATTCTCAACCAGATTATCTTTTTTTTTCCCCTAAGCAAGCAGGAGTGCCCTTCTACCCGGCGCTGGGGAGCCACCGTAACAGCAGGAGAGGGATTTGCATTGGATCTATTATCAACAATACCGTTCAATCACTTCCAACTGCAAAATCTTTACCTATCAGTTATGAAACGGTTTCAAATTCTAAACTGTCTGCCGGCCAGGCAATTAGCATCATTAATTGAACAAAATTCAGCCAGAATAATTGATCTCTACTTAATTACAGAACCGGAAACTTTTCAAGGTGCATCTTTGCCAGTCGTGCTGAGGATCCCCGCGTCGGGCTGCGGGCGCGGGAGGCACATTATCACTCGCACAGCTCTCAGGAATCACTGAAAACGCTCAAGTGGTTAATATTAAAGTGGTCAATACTGGAGTGGTTGCCATAAAAACAAGAGGACAAACAATAACTTACTCAGACTGGAGCACACTAAAAGGACATTTAGGAATAAACCCCTTTTCCTCAATTAAGAGTTCATGAAATCAGGGAGCCGTGGGCTTTTTTTCTCTCCAACACTCGAATTTCCTGCAGTTGGACAAGAAGAATTTGAGTTCTTCGTTTTAATGTGTTGGGTTTGGGTTTTTTTTTTCAGGCTTTTGATAATCCTTCCATGATAATTTAAACTATCTACCAGGCAACATAAAGCTTTTCAGTCCGGACCATTGAATCAGCTCTTTGTTGGTAGACACTTTATCCCCTTGAAGTATCCAGGATGATTTATTCTTATGGGACTTGTAGACAAAGTGACATTTTCCTATCTCCTGCTATCTAAACACAAGATTGCAATTACTCCGAAACAACCAGCATCAGAATGTGGTGCACCATCGGCTTTTCAATAGCGGCTGTTTAGTTGGCTTTCCCTGGGACCTGCCTGTTTTATTGAAGGGGGAAAAAAAAAAAAAAAAGGATCTGGAAACAATCGATTCTCAGCCAAAGTTTTTTGAAGGCGTGGTTTTTAATTTGCTGACTTGCTCCAAAGAAAGCTGTCTGGGTGTAAATTCGCAGATCTGCTGATGAGTAATCAGGGAGCTTTTGTGTTTTAATATTTTGATGGTAGAAGGGAAGCAGCGCAAGACTGACAGAATAAATACATATATTTACAAGACGTTCTGTACTGATTGGAGTACAAAGACCAAAATAATAAAAGTGCAACAAAGAGAGGAACTAACTAAAAGATACTAAAAGGGAGCTGAGGCCTAACACAGAGCACAGATCGTCTTTAATTGACTGGTGCTGGAGGAGCGTAAAGCCGAGAGATGTTTCTCTCTTTGTCCTCAAGAGCTGGAGGCTGCACTTTCCAGTAGATCCTGAACTCCGTAATTTAGAGCTAAAACCAATGAAGGAGACAGCGACTTCAAAGAGATCAGGAGGTCGAGGACAACCTTCACCCTCAATTTACATTTGGATTTTAGGTTTGTAAATGAAGCCACGAACAGATTTAGGGAACAGTCTTAATGAGATGGAAGCGTATGAGCAGTGCCAGCCACCTAGGATGAGGAAATTTCTATGGAAATGCTTGGCCGCTAACAGGATTTACGAGTATCTACTTGCTATAATGGATCTTTCTCTTCCACATAATTTCATTACATGTTGCCTGCTTTTCCTGAGTGGTCCCAGCATTCACGAAACTCGTGGATTCAGTGGAGGAAGGGGGTTTTTTTTGTGTCAGAGTTCCATTGCAACACCGGAGAGGATCAACACCACCACGTTTAAAGGGTGACAAACTCTGGGACCTGAAAGAGCTGGAGAGAGCAGCTTGTAAAAGGCCACAAACGGGAGAAGGCAGAGGGAGCAAGTTCGACTGTTAGGCAGAATCACTAAAGCCCATATCTAATGAACCATACGCTATTTACTGATGCTGTGTGTCCTTGTTTGTGTATCACGGGCATTTATCAGCGGACTTGCTTTTCCCTCCTGTTTTTTTCCCCGCCACTTCATTTTTTCTTTTTATTTTTTGTGGCTTGCATACACTATGCGTTTTTGTCTCGTTAAATAAGTACTAACGTGTAGACCCCAAAGCCCTCCCAACTTGAGGATATCCTTTAGCTGAGTCTAACGAGTTTTAGCCCCGTAAGAAATCCTGTTGTTTGGAAGCGAGGAGAAGAGTGGTACATGAACACCCAGGAAAAAAGGATAACCGATCGTATTCAGAGCAAGAAAAGCAACACAGGTGCGAGAGCTGGCCCCATTTCCTCCATTTTTTCACCCAAAAAAAAAAGACAGGCGAGTTTTCTTTCAGCTCTCTGAAGCCAGGAGCCCTGCGCAGAAGGGCCCGGCTGCCTCGCCGAGCGCAGCGGCAGGCAGAGGGCAGCAAAGGGAGGCTTTTCACTTTTTTTTTTCTTTTTTTTTTCTTTTTTTTTTTTGTTCTCAGCCCTTTGCAGTTGGAGCTTTCCAGCCCGATTGTGCTAAATGCTTATGTACCAGTGTTTCCATTTACAAACTCGGGCCTCCCCTCCCCCGCCAGGCGCTCCCATTAACTCCCGGCCGCCGCAGCCCCGCTCCCACCGGGGCCCACGGGGGGGAGCCGGAGACACCCGGGGCGGGGAAACTCGGGGGGACAGGGAATCGCTTTGGAGGGTGCCTGCCCCATTACCCCCTCGAACCAGGCTGCTTCTCCCCGCGTCCCCTCCCTGCCAAGGCCGGGATGAAGAGCTCTTCATCCCCCGGCCACTCAGTCACCTTCTCCCGCTCCCCACCTGTCTCCTTCGGGTTATGAAGGGGGGAAAAAAAGAAGGGGAAAAAAAGGGGGCAAAAAAGGGGTGCCCGCACGCCACCGCCCACGACGGTTATGAGGGAGTTTATCCTTCACTTCCCCGTCCTCCAACTGCACAGGAAAGGGGGGTGGGGGAGGTCGGTTCGAGGGGTATCAGCGGGCTCAGGGGATGGCCGGGCTGCCCCTGCCCGTCCCCGGTGCGGCGGCAGGGAGGGGGATGTGCCGTTCCCCCCACCTTCCCGGCCTGGGACTCTTTCCCTCCCGCTCCCCCCCCCCCCTTCGCTCCTAAGCGGGAGTTTCCAGGAAGCGCTGAGGGGAGCCGCAGCACAGCGCAGCCTCTCACATAGCGAGCTCCTTCCGCCGAGGCCGTGGCAGGAGCGCCAAGTAGTCCCAACCGCCTCGCCTCTCTCAACCCGGAAAAAGGCTCCGTCCCTCAGCGGGTTACCGTTACAAGAACGGGGAGAGAAGGGTTTCTCTCCCCCCGCCCTCACCCCGCGGCCTTGGCCGGGATAAACCAGGAGGAAGCGGTGTGGGGAGGGGGAGGGGAGGTGAAAAAAACCAAGCGCCGGCTCCGGCGGAGGGGTCCGGAGGCGCGGAGGAGTGAGGAGGCACGGGGAGCTGTGCGCGAGGGCGGGGGGTGAGCGGGAAAACGCGGCGCGGAGCCGGGAACAGCGCTCCCTCCCCTGGCGGCGGGGGTGGCGCTGAGGGGGCGGCTGGGCCGGGTCGACAGACAACCCCCCCATCCCCCGCCGCTACCCTCAGCGGGGCGAACGGGCAAAGTTCGGGGAAACTTTTCCCCTTCAGGTTTAAAGGCGAGGGTCTGAGGGTCGCGCCTCGGCCTGTCCGCCTCAGGCGACGCTGTTTCCTTCTGGCAGGTGAGCGCCCTCGGAGCAGTTTCCACACGGGCCCCGCGGGGCTGCCCCTTCTCCCCCCAGCCCGTGGTCGGTGCTTCCCCCCCCCGCCCCGACCTCCATGAGGGCCCATGTTGCTGTCAGCACACCTGGGCCCTGCCGTCGGCCCCGGGGGGGGCCGGTCTCCCTGCGCCCCACAGATAAGGAGCTGAGCTCACCCCACCCTGCTGACGGCCACCGGCAACTTAGTGGCTCGTTTTTCTGGCCGAGCGGGCTTCAGAGTGGCCGAGAAGCAGCGCCACGTTTAGGGAAGTTTGTCCCTGGTTCCCCCCCTATGTGTGTCGTTCCCCCCGCCTCGGGTGTTTGATTTCACACAGGACCCCACAAACCCTAAAGCCGCCCCTAGACGAGAGTTCGCATCCTCCCGTTAACCCTGCAGGGAAAGCAGGCCAAGAAACGGTGATCTAAGGCCCTAAACCGCCCCCCCGCCCCCCTCCATTCCCTCCCCCTATCCCAGTTGCACGGGCTTCATGTCCTCCCATTAACCCTGTGGAGAGAGGACAAAAGCTAAACTATGATCCTGCTCTGTATCCCCCATCCCGTTCCCAGCTACATGAGCTTCACATCCTCCTGCTAACGCTGAAAGGAGAGGAGAACAAGAGCTGCTGATGATTGTAAGGCCTTGCTGTGCTTCTCCCCACCCCCTCTGCCAGCCCCATCCCCCACTGCAGCTCCCATAGACTTGTATCCCTCCCATTAACGCTGAAAGGGGCGGACAGGAGCTCTGATGGGTTTTTCTCAGGCTTACTCTGTTTTCTCTCTCTCTCTCTCTCTTTCTCTCCCCCCCCCCCCCCCCCCCCCCCATACCAGCTCCACGGCCCTACATAAGTGCAAAGCGTGCATCTGGCTCTGCTAGCACATCGACTGAATGCCCCCTTTCCTCTGAGCTCCACAGCCCTGCAAGGAAAAAAAAAACCTGATTCCCCTCGTTTTGCTTATTCATTATAAGGGGCTGGTAGTGTGCTTTTTTAAAACGTGTGATCTCTTGTTTTAGAAGCATCTGTGCTTTAAGGTTTTGTCTTCTATCTTGAATGTAGCTCTTCGTAATAATCTCTTGAAGTGCTCCGTTTTTGTCCTTAAAGTTCTATTTTATTACCTCTTCTGTATCAGTGAAGGTCGGTTTAACCCTTTATATGTGAAAATCAGCAGTCACTTTAGAATAGGGTTGCCTTTTTCTTTATTAATTCATGGTTATAATATTTTATTGAGTGAGGGTTTTTTTCCAGATCAGTCCTGATGCATGCTGGAAGAAGTGTGTGCTTCAGCACTGATTAAAGTCATGTATGAGTTAATGAGAAGCTTGCAGAGTATGTGAAGCAAGAGAAAATCTTTAACCAGCTCTGCTGTTCCTTCTACATACCACAAACTTGTAAGCTGTAACCAGAAGGTGGATTGAGTATGTGTGAAATGCTGCAGTAGGAGACTGTTGTAGTTGCATCATAGGTGGATGCTCACTCAATTAATATATTATAATTTTTAAAATACCTTGAAGTTGAGTAGGTTTGGGGGCTTTTTTAAAAGTATTTTGAGACTTCATATTTCCAAGTATGTTGAAATCCTTGGATGAAAGATGCTGGAAGCCTACAAAGTATTATTTTCTTGATTGCTTTTTTATTTTAAACAATCTCTCTTTTTTTTTTTTTTTTTTTTCTGTGCTAACTGCTTCCTGGATTAATAGATTGGTAACACATAAGAGACTCTCTGGTGCTGGAGGAACGTTCACGGTGGTGCCAACATTCTAGTTGTGGGACTTCTAATTTAAGAAACGTATTGTCATAAGGAACAAGATCAAGGCTGAATCCTGCTTGCATTTAGGTCCAAATATAAAATACACTTTGGAAGGAGTCCCCAGTGAACACTGAGAGTAATTAAGTAAAAATAAAACCTTTCACTTCAGCTCCCCCTTCCCCTTTTAACATAGACAAGTAAGTGCAACACTGTTTTCATTCCACCATTTTCATTATGTGTCTTGATATTTCTTAATTTTGTATTGCATCTTAAATCCTCAAGTGACTTATAATTTCTATGATTTGGGGGTATTTCTAGACCATACTTTTAAAGAAGTCATCTCACTGTGTCCCAAAAGGAGCTATTGAGCAGTTGTTCTCGTAAAAAGGACTGAACTTCTTACAGCTTTGCCTTTCCAAACATGTATGGGTTTTTTTGTAATTTTCATACTTAATTGTTGAATTCCTTTTTCCTTACATTAAGTAAATATTTATTAGTACCAGTTGGATTTTTTTCATCTTTTTAAAAGAACAGAGCCTTGTCACTGAGACAGTCACTTCATACAGTATTGAGGAGATGACATAAAAAAGGAGTGAAGGAGAGTTGTCTTGTGCTGGGAACGTCAGTGCCATTTTTGGAAAACAATACTATAGGAAATGGAAATGAAAAATACGTTTTATGCTGGTGGGAACTTGTAATGAGGCTAAGAGAGGATTTGATGTCTCAGAAAAGCAATCATTACAAGGGGAAAAGCGGGAGTTTATCATCCATTTGTAAAAGTTCTCTGGCTGAATATCCTTTTGGGGAACTGAAATTTGGCTCGAGTCTGTTTATGAACATCTGTTGAATGGAATTTAAAAAAGGCACAGATTATAATCTTAGTTTCTGTTGACTGTTTAAAATGATAAAATAAAACAAAATAAATGGATCTGCAAGTACAGTTGGGTTTGGGTTTTTTTTAATAATGAGCTGCATGAATGTTCAGTCATTTATACTACTGATACTGGTCCTATATGTGTTTTCCATACATTTTTCTCTTTAACGTATAAAATATAGCCTCTATCCCTTTCTGTAGCTGTTTAATTCCATTTGAATACTTTACTAGTAAGCTTTCAAGTTTTACTTTTTTGTAACAGGAGGCTCTTGGATTTTGGTGTGTCTCTGACATTTTTTTGCACCAAGAATACAGCGATATATGTGAGGGGAAATTTTGAGAACTGTTGGGTATTCCCAGAACTGTGGCCGTTTGCTTAGATTCACATCCTGCCCACCTGTCTTCTGCTAGGTTTCTGTAAATGCAATCGCTTTGTGTCCACTCTCTGGATAGTACTACTTCAGCATCTATTTCTGCAGCGTTTGTGACCTCCTGTTATTCAGGGAGGTCTTCACTGTAATTTTCCCTCCTATTATTTTGCCTCTTTTGCAGCCTGATGTTTTTGCTGTTGTTTTATATTCCAAGCAAGGATGCTGTGAATGCTTCAGCTCAAAATTTAGGTCATCTCCGATGGAGGAAGAAAGACCTACAAAGTGAAAATAAGATTTCAATGTGCCTTTAAAAGTGACAACTCTTTTGGAAAAAATCATCTGTATTTTGTGCCTGTATGGACTGGGGGGAATGGAGGGTACCTTTTTTGATTCCAGAATGAAAACTAAGTACCTTCATGTGAGTGTGGCTTCTTTCCCCTGTGCTTTCCCAGTCTTTTTCATTTTCACACCTGCTTTGAGCTTTAATCACTCAAATTATTCATAGACTTGCCCTGGAAAAAGGAGAGAGTGACCTCTTCCCATCTGGAGTAGATGGATTTACCATCAATAACTGTAAATGGACTTGGATGACTTAATAATGGGTTTTACGCTTAAAATTTTTAATTCTGTGATTTCATTGCGTCTTAAGAATTCTGCACATGGTCTTTTCCAAACTGATAAGCTGAAGTTATACGGTAGCGATTTATTCCTTGCAAATTATCTCTTAGCATTGGGTTCCCATCTAGAAAGTGCCCATGGTCCCCCATGTACTGCTGAGTCATCAAAGAGCACGCATCTTTCACAGGTCCAGGCCCGTAAGTTGCAGTCTTCTTTTTTTCTGTAATTCTATACAATGTCTTTCATGACAAAGAACCTCGAGACAATTTATGAAATCAACAGCCACAAAAGTAGTGCAGTGCCTGTTGGGGCTTATGTAGTCACATTGATTACAATTAGCAGTCCCTCAGCCTGAGGGCATCTAAGGGGACGTGGAGCCAACTGCTTTTCAATTCATGTGTGTTGCTATAAGCAGCAAGCTGCAGTTGATGGATATCTGTTGCTATTGCCAGCAACTCTTCTTTTTCTGTTACTTTAGAGGCTTAATTTAAATTATTAAGAAACTTGTGAATCAGATTTGTTTGTTTTCTGCTCTTCCTAGCAGCTATCTGCAGTTTTATATGTACTAAATGTGCTAAGCATCGTCTGGCCTATATGTATAATAAATACCTTCATAAATGTGGTTAATTCCAGTTTCCTCTATTAACTCAGAAGAGATTTTTTTCTTCTCTGAATCGTTCCTCCATTCAGAAGGAGAGAAGCTTTGCGTAGCCAGAGTTCACCTCATAAATCACCTAGACAAATTGAACTTGGGGCAGAAGAAGATATAAAATGAGAAGAGTTGTGATTCAGACTCAATGAGCTCTGTGGCATTCTGCTATGGGGATGTGCTTGGCATGAGACAAACAGAGAGAGCCACCTGTCACCAAATGCATCTTCATGATGGAGGGAGCACCACGAGGTGACTTCAGTGGGCTCGGAGTCATGTAGTGTATTTAGATAGTGGTCCCATAGTTCTTTGATGCTGTCGTTTGCATACAGTGCTGCCGTTTTCTCTCTGTTTTGCTTTTTTTGATGCTCAGAATACAATGATATTTTTCACTAGCTGCAGACAGGTTGTTGGGCAGTTTGGTGTCTTCTCGGCGCTGTCTCTCGCTTCATAGAACAAGGTATGTCATTTCCTGATGCCGACGCAGTGTTCTCTGCAGCTGCATGGAAGGGCCGCTTCAGAAATCAGCAGCTCTTCAGCTTGCCAGGTTTTATTAACTGAGTTTAACCTTTGGTGATTAGTAAGCAGAGACATTAAGAAAATCTGTGGCCCAGCCATTCCTCTTTGCAGTTCCTGAGACTTATCATACAAACTCTGTACCCTGGCCTGTCTGTATTTCAGTATCTCTCTCATCTTACTGCAGTTTCTGGTTTTTCTGTTGGAGATGGAGACATGTAAAGGCATCTTTAAGATGGCAGTATTTTTGGTTCAAACAAAGAAAGAAAATGCTCTTCAGCTTCTGAATGTAGGTTCTAGGTGCTTTTGTAACAACAGGTCACTAGTTTCGCCTTCCCCTGCCTCCCATATTTGGTAGAATATTCACTGGGATTAATTCTAACAAATTCATAAATTAGTGATGTATTTCACAGGCCTGTGACTGGCTAGAAAAAGTCCTGTAGCAAAAGAGGAAGCAACTGCTTTTTTTCCCTAGTTTCTAACAACTTTTTGAAATATAAATATTTAGGATAGTTACCATTTCCCAACTGTTCAACTGAATTATAGTTGTCAACTAAGCCCCATTTCTCAGGCGTGCCTCCCTTCACCCTTAAATATCCTCTACATTAAAGCAGTATTTAGTGGCTTCCATTTAACAGTATTGGGCTGTTACTGATAACTTTTTTATCCAAAGATTAGAAAGACCTTCCTGATCTTCACCCAGACTCTGCTATGATATGCAGATATGTCATCATCTACTCGCTAATTAGTCAGGATATATCGTAGAAGATAGGGCTACCAGACAGTGGTCTGTAGCCGCAATAATTCATGTGGAGTGCAGGTTCTGTACCGAGTGATGCCAACGTGCAGGCTACGTCTCTTCCTAACCCCTTAATAACGCTGTGGCTGCTTCTGATGATTAGAACTCTTCTGATTAGTTACCAAGCTGCTCTTCATTTGGTCTTCTGCCTAATTTAAACAATTCATCTTGTCTTTATTCAATACAAGGTTATTTTCTACTATTAGCTCTTTCATAATATCTTCGTTACTTATTGATTACAATTCTGAAATAGTTGGGGGCTGAGGGGGTCCTTTTTGATTCAAAGAGCGTTTGATGAATGTATTTGCTGGCACCTGCAAACTCCGTCCTTGTTTCCTCCACTCCTTCCATCTTTACTTTAAGGACCCTTCATGACAATCTCGACTCCCCTCGTTATGATGGATCTTTCCTTCTGCGAGATTAGAGCTTCCTGTCAGGGAAGTCTGATATCTTTCAGCTCAGTTGTTGCTTCATCTCCTCTGCTCTCCCAAGGGCCTTGCACGCGCTTTCGGTTCTGCCTTACGTTTTTGATTTCGTGAGCTTCCCTACTATTTACATTTCTTCACATATATCCTCTTCATACCATCTGCTACCTTATGTTTTGCTCATCTCTGAAATTTAGTAACCATATTTCATGCAACGTTGTTCTACATTATTTTCTTAAAATTTAATTAAAAGGTTCTGAAAGAACAAAGCAAATTAGAATTCACCCTTTCCATGTAGACACCTTAACTGATGAGGGAACAACTCAAAAAGACCTTCAAACGCGTTGACACAAATGAATTTGTAACCAAAATTTTGTACTTTGTTTATGCAAAAGGTGTATTATCAAATCAACTAGGAGAGTTTTATTACTTAAAAAAATTAAGGCTATTATTTAAGAATGCCATCTTCTCTATAAACTCTTTTTCTTTGGAATTCAGCAATTCTTCTACGTGGTATTTACTTTTGAGTGAGTGTGTGGCTGTGCCTTGTTAGATAAAAGCTGTAGTTCTAAAACTGTTTTACTGAACTTACCTCC
The DNA here is from genome assembly GCA_947846985.1 of Fratercula arctica. Classification (NCBI taxonomy): domain Eukaryota; kingdom Metazoa; phylum Chordata; class Aves; order Charadriiformes; family Alcidae; genus Fratercula; species Fratercula arctica. Next base: position 7,483,143 of record CANTUZ010000018.1, read on the forward strand.
TGACCTACCTTCGGAGGGCACGTCTACAAAGGGATGATACATCAATCTACTTTGTTTGATCTAATTACAGCTATTTAACTATACTGAGCACAAGTACACTCACCCCACTTTGTTATGCTGATTTAAGGTATTTTCACTGTTAATGGGGTGCATGGTTCTTTCTTGTATTAATTTACGTCTTGAAATATTCTGGACAGTTATCCCATGGAGTACTGTTCTGCTACTCAGCTGTATGGTTTTCTTTCACAGCACGCTGACAGGGAATTCTCAGGAATTTGTGAATTCTGTGGGTCAACCTGACAAATTACTCTTCCTTTTCTCTTGGCATGTGTTGATTTTTGCCTATGCCACTTCCTTTTCAAAGTGCTGCAAGGTTGCATGAAGAAGAAACTGGTAGATCCATTACAATGCGTATTCCTGTGAGGTTGCACAGGTGGAAGGGTTTAGTTCTTCATGGAGCTTTTGCTACTTTGGTAATGGAAGAAATGCACAAAGAGAAGCAGTAAGATGTAATCAACCTGTTACTTCTGTACAGGATTTATCTGGAGCAGTTTGCTCAATGGTGTGCTGTTTCTGGGTGTAGACAGCTAGCGGTGACTGATAGCGCAGGGTGCTGGTGCAGAACTGGGGTGGCCAGTAGCGGCAGCCAAACATCAGGATGACAAAATTGCATTCCTAGAAACCGGTGCAGATCGCCGCTGCAGAGGCAGAATACAAAACAAAGACTTTTCATAACATGTAGAAGCCCATTGCCATCTGTGGAAGGGCATAATTTCTGGTGACTTCCAACTGAAAACTAACCAGTTTTCCATCAGGAATATTGCCATGGGATTATTATTTTTTTTAATGTATATATCGGGAGAAGGTGCTGATCTTCTGTGTCTTCTAATTGAAATATTCCTTTCTCACCAGTATTTTTCTTCTTGTATTTGCTATAATAATAAATATAGCTGTCATAGGGGCATCAGGAGGTCCTTAGATCCCATCCCGACTCTGAGACGAGAGGTGCTTATCTGTATCCCATACAGATGTGGGTGTATCCTGTCCTTAAAAAATCTGAAATGCAGGGCATTCTACAATTTCCCAGGCTAGTGTTTTTGTTGTTTACACATCACTTTTTTTTACTTTACCAGATAATACTGTGTATTAACTCTATTTCCTATTCTGCCTTCAGTGGACATGAACATTTGATTGCTGACCTTTACTGTAACAGAATGGAATATTGGTGTTTTGTCCCCTCTCGGTTCTGACATGAGCGCTCTCCTTTTTCTTTTCTTTTCTTTTTTTTTTTTTTTTTTTTTTTTTTTTTTATTAAGCAAATCCACTATTTCAATTTGTTCTTGGGGGTTAGATTTCTTCAGCCTTCCAGCATTCTTGTTGCTCTCTTTGTGCTCTTTCCCGTTGGTTTGTATCTGGTTTTAATTTTTTTTTTATGTGGTACCTGAAAATGGATACAATATTCCAGCTGAGATTTCACCAATACTGACTTAAGCAAGATAATTGTCATGGGCGTCCTACGCAAAGCAGCCTTATTAAATATTTCTGTGATGTATTATCTTTATTGTGTTGACTCAAATGCGGTTTGTGATCCATTATAACCACTGTCATCGTTAGTGCAGTACTGCTGCCCAGCCAGTTACTCCCCTCCCCTCATGTCTGGATCCTTGGCTACAAAAAACTCTACTGAAAAGTGTCATGCCTGAAAATAAGGAGAAAAGAAATCTGAGGAGGTTTTTCTAATGTACTATTCTTGTGATCTCCAAGAGGGTCAGCCTGCCAATGGAAGAGGAATTGTGAGATAATCTTAATTTTCCGTATTGGATGGAAATTATAATATGTTTTGTCTTATTATTACTCAGAAAGTGTTAATTCTGTAAAAACTCTAGTATGAGGTGGAATAGGAATGATTGCTTGCAAATGGGGAAAAACATAATTATATTACATGACTCTCAGATTGTCATTTTCTTGCTAAGCTTTTTCACTTTTCCTGCTTCCTTCACAAGATGAGCAGAGTAACTTTGTTAATGTCCATCTTAAAAAATATAGACATAGTTGCTAGAGTTGCAACGAACTGACGCAACATTAAATCTGAAAGGCATTTGAAAAAAAGAGGAAAACAACAACAGAAAAGTTATGGAATTCTGGTTTTGTCCAAAACATTGATGATCTGAAGATACAGTTTATGGATGTGAGGTGTCTTCTTGGTCTTTCATGCAGTTATCTGGTCAAAACATTGAAAAAAAAAAAAAAAAAAAAAAAAAAAACCAAACAAAACCAGAACTGAAGATGCTTTTCGGCTCCATGACCCTGCCTATTCCTGTTTATAGAAACATGAAGAGGTGGCAGATAGAAGGAAGGAGTCTTTGACAGCATGGAACACTGTGCCTTTGAAATTATGGAAAACATCTCCAGTGGTCAAACAGTTAAGAACAGAAGATCCCAAGAAAGGCAGCCATGGTTTGTTTGCTAAAGAGAAGTACTGCTAAAGCAGGTATGTTTTGTCTGGAGAGACTGAGAGACCCTAAATGGAAAGAAATAGGTGATACTGGTGTTGTTAGTTGTAGTGGAAACAAAAAGCTGTTAGCAAAAACTAGAAATGCGGTGTGAACCTTTTATAGTCTTCTGGGGAGGTGCAATGCTCTGGCTTTTTGGAAGGCTTTGCCCTTAGAAAAGCTCGTTCTGCCAACAGTTCTCTGCAGAACTGGAGGATGGTGGCACTGCTGAGGTGACAGCGTGTGTGGAGGCTCCACTGCAACAAGGATCACTGCTTGGTTCTCTAAGCACTGTCTGACACGGAGAATTTGCTGAGCTTGTGCGTACTCCAGGGCCGGGTCAGCCTACATATTATTCACTCACTGTATTTCATGCCTCTTTACACTCCTGTGACCTGGATGAATTTAACAGGGAACTGAGCAGAGCGTTCAGTTTTCCTGTGTGCGGTTCTTACACTTTTGCCCGTCTTAATCCAGTTCTTTGCACTGTGATGCAGTCTGTAATTATAAATCAAATCATACAACCTGCCTCCTCAAACTCCTGTCTCATTCAGTGAATGTTTTTTTCAGATATTTCTTTTATCCTTGTTATTTGATGTTTGCTTACATATTTTATTTATTGCATATAATTCAAGTGCTGCGGTAAATACAGAATTACTAATTGTAATGGATTTTTGTTATGCTTTTCACTATAGTATCTGAATAGTTTTTAACCACCATAGATATACCTTCACGATATTGCAAAGAGATTTTCCACTCATTTCACTGATACAAAGTGAGGAAATTAATGGCAAAGCTAGCAAAGTTCTCCACTGTATGTTCCACAGTGACAACAAACAAGTTTCCAACTTGCCCTGGTAAACTAATTGTAAGTATCTTCTCCATTAATCATCCACCAGGCTGCAGGTGAGCTTTCAAAGGGGGCTGCAGGTACTGGTTAGCCTCTTTGGGGCACGAGGAGCCTCCCTTACCTGCCTTACGCTGGGCTTTTGGGGCTATCATATCTCATTTTGGCCCTACGAACATCAAGCTCCAGCATAAAAACAGTTAGTCCCTTTGAGTTTGGTAGCCCCACTTGAAGGATGTTTTTAAATCTAATTTTTCTAATAATAAGACATTCTATTCCAGCTATCATCTTGAATGTACTCAGGCCTTTATACGTATTTGGTGCCAACATGACCTGGTAGTTTATATACCTGTGTTCAAGCCATAATCCGTGTATACGAACTAACCCTATCCTATCTTATCTCAGCCTTTCTTTTGATGGAGTTAACTGAAATAAAACTTCAGTCTTTTCTCATGATAGATTCTTTGCTCTTATAACCACCTTGGGAAACCTTTTCTATCACTATTGTAGTTTTCACGTATCATTCTTGAATATAAACTATACCCCAAATTCTGCAACAGAGCTGTTGCCATAACATCTGGATTTGCCTTACTTGATCTTTAGATCACACTTGTCATCTTTGTTTTTGTGATGTTTCATCATTTCTCTGACTAAATAATGCTTCTGAGTCTTTATCCTTCTCTATTAACTGTGATGAATTCCCAGTTCACAAGAGTTTTGGCTGGTAGTCCCTGTGTGAACCGCCTTGTGCTTTGCATTAATCTTATTACTGCATTCCACCAGTCCATTCCTCAGGATTCCTGTGCTGTTCCAGAACCTCATCCAGTTCTTCATTTAGGATATTCCAGTCTTCTGTATTGATGCCTTTTAATTTTCTCAGTCACTAGCTATATTAACACTCTTTCAATTCCTTGCGCTAATGTCACTTAAAAACAATAAATAGCACCAGTTCTGAGACAAATGCTGCAGGAGCTTTTGAAGCACTCACTTTCTAACCCCAAAGTTCCCATTTTAACACAATTCAGCACAGGGTGTTTAGTCATTTTTTACCCACAAAACTTTTCTTGCGCTAATCTTCATATTTTCCAGTTGAACTTGTATTTTCATATGTGGCACCAGATCAAATGCTTTACTGAATTTTATGTGGGTGAGATCAACCGTGTTTTCCTTTACCAAGAAAAATCTGCTTTCTTATCAAAGAAAGAGATCAGATCTGTCTGGCATGATTGCCTTTGTTAAACCTATGTTGCATTTTATCTGTTTATTTTCCTCCACATCTTTTCTCTCTCCAAGGGACAAATAACTTAAGTTTTACATCTCACTGAGGTCAGGCTAATTAGCCTCTGGCTGTCTGGACATTACTTTCCAAGCCTTTGGCTTGATTTTGGGGTTCAGTTCTTTTTTTTTTTTTTCTTTCTCCCCATAGTAGGATGTAAATTCTAGATTATTTTGTACCCCTAGAGGTGGTAGAAAAAAAATTCATTCATTTGTATCACCACTTAACTTTAGTGCTTCATTTTTTGTTTGTTGGTGGTTTCTTTGGGTGTTTTTTTGTTTGTTTGGGGTTTTGGTTTGGTATTTTTTTTTTTTTTTCGTATTTTTAAAGTAAGATGCTATGTCATGGCTATTGATACAGGAAAAAGTAATGAATTTTGAAGTATTGCAAAGTCCTTTAAAAAAAACAGTAATGAGAAGCTTCTTAACTAATGATGGCTGAATGCAGGACTCCATAATTCTGTTGATAACTACCAGTGGATCATTATAGCCCTTGGCAACTTCTGTCACTGATACCTAAAAGTTCTGTTCCTTGTGCTGCTTTGGCGTTATTTATTGTTATCATTCCTGTGTTTAAACAGAAAGTGAAGTGTGCTGCCTACTCTGCACATATGTATAAGGTGGTCCTTAAGAAAATACAGTCTAAGAATAGACAAAATAAGTAAACCAATACAATAGGAAGGTCGTGCATCTGCAGGGTCAGGATTGCATGGGGAAGGCTACGGTGCTCTCAGCGATTGCGTGAACTTGGGCCACTGGAAAACCTAGGTCATTAACTATGTTTCCTGAAAGTAGGAAAAAATAATGTTTTTAAATACTTTGTTTCATGATGTGTGTAGTTACGCCCTTTACCAATACATACAATGAATACGAATCTTTCTGAGCACATTTCACTCAGGTACCTAATTATAAAGATAGGAATGTAAGCAACAACCATTAAATGTTTGGATTTGGAGGGAGTGTTTTTTGTTGTTGTTTTGGGGTTCTTTTGTCAGATATACTCACTCATAAGTATTTGAAAACTATGTCTTTTTGTGATTCTTCAGTATGTCTGGAGCTCAGGATTCTGTTTTACAGAGAAAGTGAACAGTTCTGACCAATGCCTTTGTTTTACTGAAAGTGCGTGTGATAGCATCAGCCTTTATACATAAGTAATATTGCTAAGGTGTGACTGTGGGCCTCTTTAAGGCCAGAGATAACTGTTAGATAAAAATGACCTTGTTTCACAGTTCCAGTACTGAATTCTAAAAGTTGCAGCGAAGCTGGTCTGAATGCACTTAAATTTTTGTTTCTAATGCAAGTAAATTTCACTGAGGCACATACTTTTTAAGAATCTTACTTTTACGCCATGGACATTTGAGCAAGATTACAGGATGGAGGCCTTAAAAGCAGAAAATTGGTCACATCCCTGCACGCAGACTTCTGCGTGCGTGTAAAGTCCTAAAGCTCCCCATGTGGGTTAGATTACAGAATTAAGATTTTAAAATACACATTTATGGGTGACTGTTGAAAGGTAGATAAGCAGAATTTCTGTCCAAGCCTTTCATGGTCAAATGTTTCAAAGCTGGTCAACACCTTGTTTATGGTTTATGTGGAATATTGCAATTGTTTCCTTTTGTTAAATTTTCTAGCAGTTATTTGTGCCTGTCTTTGTACATCTGAAATGAAGGGACATTACTAAGTGTTCTCCCCATAGCATGAATATTTAATAGTTTCTGTGTTCTTTCTCTGTATTGTGTATGTGCCTATATAATATCAAAAGAATCCCTTAAAATCAATTTTTGCAAGAGATTTTCAAAGCATGTCGTATGATTGAGTCACAGTGCTGAGTAAACTGAGCTATTGTAGAATTTCACCTAAAATACTAGAATGAATTTGCCAAATGGTGGTATTTTAGAAATAAGCATGGAGTCAGCTAACTTCCCCTAGAGATTTTATTTCAGTGCGGTCTGACTTCCCAGTTCTGATGAACCGGTGTCTTTTAGACTAAATCAAAAAATCCTTTGACCCTTTCCAAAAGAAGATTTTCTTTGTTTTATCAGAGGTACAGATACTCTTTTTTGTTTTTTTTTTTTTTTTTGAGGTAGGAGCTGGTATGAGTATTCTGGGTGGATCCTGCAAAGTGCTGAGTACATGGTTAACTATAAGGGAGTATATGCTTAAAATCACCGGGACTGCTGATGTTTAAAATTACGCATATACTTAAGTACTCTGATGGCCTGAGGCCAGTGGCTTTTGCATCTTCTAGGTCTGAGCCCTAAGGAGACTACCATGAACGGCTGCAGCTGAATTTTTGTTTCCCGTTTTAAATATGAGGTTTAAAGCACGACTCCTGACAGCTGTTTAAGTAAAAATACTTAATTTAGATGTGAGGAATGCGATACGCAGAGTCGATACGCCTGGTTTCTTTCTGTCTCTGCTGGCATCCGAGCTCGCTCCTCTCCAGCCTTAGTGCAGGGCTTGCAGTTTTCTGTGGTGCTCCGTTCCTGCTGTGTCCTCTTCCAGCTTTTCCATCTGCTTCCTTCTGTTTGGAAAATGGCAATGTAGAATGTGTTTGGTGTAACCTTAATCCTGAGCAGCATCTGGGCTCCGTTTTAAAAAAAAAAAAAAAAGAAAAAAAAAAAAGAAAAAAAAAGCAGCATCTACTGCAGGCAAGGTTTCTGTATATGTTTCCCTGCTTTAGTAAAACAAAGTTGGGGGGTGGAAGATAGAACAACCAAAAATAACCACAGCAAAATAATATTTATTTTATTTATTTTAATGGCCATGTTCATTAATATGTAGGTTTTAATGTGTTTTAATGTGTTTTCCTGCATACATGGGCAAACCGTGGTGTTTGTACTTTTCGCCTCACCTCTGTCCTGGTGGGTGTCGTGTCAGGGGTAAAACGGATTTGCACCATTGTACAAAAGGAGAGAAAGGAGGGAGAGGGGATTGTCTTTAAATCTTATTTTTAACAGCCATGCTATTAATTACTCACAAATATGTAAAAGTTAATGCCACCATAAAAAAAAAAATATGACGAACCGAAGGTCCTGTGCCGTGCTTTATGCCATTTCCCTATTAAACTTTTACAGGCCTTTTAGAGCTCCCCGATGGTGAGGCGATTTTATTAAATACTCCAGCAGAAAGTCATGAAGGTGCAATTGTGGCGACCCAGCCGTGACTACTGATGCTCCCTCCTCACCAGCCATCCCGCCCCGATGCCACCAGCCCGAAGCCGCCGGTCAGGTCGGTGAAGCCCGGTGGCGGGGGGGGTGGAGGGAGGGCGGGGGAGGATCCTCCTGCCAACCCCCGCCGGTCCTGGGATATTTTCAGAGCTTTTGGGCACCCGGGAGCCTTTGAAAATCTGGCGCTAGATGTCCCCAGCACCTGGGGACCGCGCAGATGACTCTCTAATTGCGCACCCCGCCGAGGATCATTGTGTTTGGCCACACGTTAAAACAGCCGCTTCAGAGCCAGTTCCGATCGCTGGGGTGTGACTCCTCATTACAAAGCCCAGAATAACGCTTTTCAGCCAATTGCGCTTCCCTGAGGGGTGTCCCGTCCCCCCCCCCTCCTCTTTTCCCTTCCCATTTATTATTTTTCTTGATGTTTGATTTTCCCGGAGCCGGCGGGACCCCGCCGCATCTCCCTGCTCGGGGCTGCTGAACTCCGCTCCCCGAGCAGCCACAGAGGTCGCTTCTGAGCAGCACGAAAAAGGTTTTATTTATTTATTTTATTATTTCCCCCACACACTCTCAGTCCCTCATGGCCGGAGTGGAAAAGCACGTTTAAATCCTACACTGGGATTTCCCACGTGGTGTCCCGTTGAGCTGCTGTCACAGCCACGCCGCTCACTCCCTTGGCAGAGGGCAAAGGCGCTTCCCTCCCGCCTCTCCTCAGCACCCAGAAGGTGATTAACATTTTTTTTTTTTTTAATCAAGTGGTATTTTCAGGACACCCAACTAAACCCCAAACTTGTGCGAAAAAGCTTGCTCTCATCACCAGCAGGCTCTTGCTTTTGGAATCCACCCCCAAGTATACAATTAAAGAGAGGATTAAAGTTCTACTCCACCTTCCGCGAATGACTGTTTTTAAGTGATTTTGACAGCGATTTGAGGGTTAATTCAGCCAGGTTTACAGCGTTTGGCGTTCTGGGTCTGTATACAGGCAAAGAGCATGTGTGGTTTTGGTGTGAAGAATTAGCAGTGTGTACTAGGAGGCAAAACCAATTGTTTATGTGAATATAGAATATATTGGATATGGGTATAAGCATTAAACCTGGGGGATGGAGGGCTTCTTTTTAGTTGTCTTCGCCTGAATCAGAGATCATGGTCATAATGCGCAGTGTTTCGATGCATTTTTTGAGAGAAAGGAAAACAGAGGGGAGTACCCAAAGTTGCATCTGGTCTTCAGACCTTGCTGTAATTTCGAAGGGAATCTGTCCCGTACCTTTAATTATTTAGTTTAAACAGCGCCAGAGCATGCCTCGTCTTTAAGGCCTTTTTCCCGATGACTCCAGGAGGCACCCTTCATCGAGCAAGGAGATAAAAATCTTGGCAAAAAGAGCACCGAAGGATGTGAACCCCTCGGAAAATTCCACTTCCTGCCCAGCAACGCCTGTCCTCGGGTCTCTCCCTCATTCCCATGCCCTTAACGAGGGAATTTCTGCCTGCGGCTCCCACACCAACTTCCTAAATAAATGAAATAAAGTCTGTGTTGCGGAGAACACCCGAGCTCGCAGCTTCGGCTGTTAATCTCAGCTCAGCATGCTCGCTCTCTCTCTCTCTCTCTCTCTCCTCTCTTCCTACTTCCCTCCATTTTATTCCTCCGCTGTTTGGGGTTTTTTGCCCCTCTCTTCGGCAGATTCCAACTCTCCCTCCTCTCCCCCTGAACTTGCCGGGAACAAAAGGCTCCGTTCCCGATCCAGCCCGCAGTTGCCGTGAGAAACTTCCCTGCGAGCGCTGCCCGTCGCTCCGCTCTCCTCCCTCCCTCCCTGCCTCCCTCCCTCCCTGCCTGGGGAAAATGGCAGTGCTGGATAAAAAAAAAAAAGGGGGGAAAAAAAACCTCCTTTTTCGACTCCTGCCTCTCCCGCAGCAACCCCCTCCCCGCTCCAGTCGTGACGCTTGAACTCAAACTTCTCTAAAGATACACTTTAGGAGGGCAGAATTTCACGGGAGGGCATGTTTTGTGGTGATTTCTTTTTTTTTTTTTTTAATACTCCACTGAAAAGAGCAGCCGAGGGTGGGAGAAAGGCAGGCACAGCTCGCTGGGAGCTGCTGGTTCCAGCTCCCCACACTGCCGCTTCCCAAGTACTTGAAACACAAGAATAGTTTTGTGGGAAAATCTTCAGTGGGAAAATCCAGACCCAGGGTTGAGGTCTTTCTCTTTTTGCAGCTTTAAAAGCCTTTTTCCCCCCCCTATTTTTTTAATTTTTTAACTCTTGCGAGTGGGGTTCGCAGTGTAACACAGTTACTCTTTAAGCCCACCCGACGGGTCCCAAATCTGGTGGGATTCAGTAGGAAATTAGACGGTTGGCTCCCGATCCAGTGCAGGGGTTTTTAGAAACTCCGGTCCGCGTTTTGTTTGATTTTTTTCGCCTTTTTTTTTTTTTTTAAGTAGATTTACTCTTCCTCCTCCGAGCGCTCAGCACCCAGAGCTGGTGTTTGAGGGCGGCCGGGAGCCCGGCGTGCACGCCCGCCTGTAGAAAATAAATGCGGTTTGCTCTTTCCCTGCACTTTATTCTTATTTTCCTCCCCGAGCCGCCCCCTTTTCCCAGCATCTCCCGGTTTTCTCTGGAATTATTAAATTCCAGCTCCAGCATTTTTTTTTTTCCCCTCGATGGGTGAGAGCTGCTCTCCTCGCTTAGCCCCGAATCCGCGCACATGTGCCCCAAAACTTCCTCCTTGTCCCACTCTGACCACGCTGGGGGTGGCAGCAGCCCCGAACCCCGCGGGGCAGGGGGGGGCGGCGCTCCCCATCCCTTCCCAACTCCGCTTCGCCTTTTACTCCTCCTAGCGAGGGCTGCTAAAATCATGCATTTCCTTGAGTCCCACTCTCCTCCCTGAATATGCATCCAAAGTTTTGCAGCTCAGATGCGACCGGCAGCCTGGAGCAGGGGCTCCCTCTCTTCCCGGGGTGGGTGACCTTTGGTGGGAAGCAGGAAAATCCCCTGCACAACCCGCTCCTGCCTTGGAGCTGTGCTGCTGCTGCTGCCTTCAGCCAAGGGACAGAGTTCCCTCCTGCTCAAACTCCAGCCCCTCTGCCATCGTGCCAGTGCTGGAGAGGCAGATTATACAATACCTTGACATTATTATTATTTTTTTTTTAAGAGGATAAACAAGCATTGTCTCGCACAATGCCCAGCATGTTAGCTGCTCGCAGCAAACAAATAGTTCAAATAATACTAATCTTAGCGGTTATGAAGCCGCAAGTACAGCGCTTAACTAGATATGACAGTGGCTAAAATGGGGCTGGGAAAATATAAACCTTTTTACAGGAAATGTAATTTTCTTTAGCAAAACTACTCTCAGATAAGTGGAGGCACAGGAGATAACCTTTCCTTACTCCATCCCATATTTTGCAGCGTGCTCCATGAATTATAATAGATGGGTCTCTTGTTCTTGGGTCCAGTCTGCATATCTCAGCATACCGTGCCTCTCAGTAAAATGGAAGAGCATCCTTCTTCACCCAACTATATTAATCGCTTCTCAGCTCGTTTCATTCCAGCTTAGTTGCACTAGTTAATACTTTATGGTAGAAATTCTACCCAATTCCCGCAGCAATAATCCAGTCCATGTTTGTAGCAAGTTGAAAGGCTGGGGATAATGATAACTTGTGTGCGTGCGGGAGCGCGGCTGACTTTAGTCCGGTTTCCATGTCAACGATTCAGTCCATATTTGCCATCACACAGTTGGCAGAGCCTTTTTTTTTTTTAATTTTCAGGGAGGGGGGGGACACACACGCTACTCCTGTTTCTAGTACTCTAATCTAGACCAGGTTTCCTAAACTGCCTGAGCGCTGGGTTAAATGGCATGGCCACCTTCATGAAGGAGACTTCCACTCAGGAGGAGCCAGCCTAGTGGTGGTGGCCTGCAGTGCCATGTGAGAGCTGGTCCCCCAGCCTATCTGAGCAGGCAGGGGCTGAGCCTGTGGTGGAGGAAAGCGTGCTCAGCACTTAGGGAGATGGGGCGGGGGGAAGAGAGGACGGCCACATGCGACTTATTGGGGATGGCTCGGGCTGAGAAACGTTGATGCACTGCAACGAAAAGTCTCCTCCAGTTCCGCGGAGCTGAAAAGATGGTCGTTATCACACGGGATGAGGTGACTGGCGGGAGGATTTTCAGCTATTAGATGGAAATGTTGTTAAGACCTGTACTGTCATCTGCTTCCCAAACCCCATCGCTGGAGTTTCGTTGGATGTCTTAGTATTTAGTAAAGTGCCAGGCCCTCATTGATGAGGCATATTCCAAAATCTGCTTCAGCTTTCACAAACATTTGGTAAAGTGAGTGTCTCCTTATTGCGTGGGTGGCTGGGGAATCCAGTCTGCTTTTCACATTACAGTCAACACCAGGTTTCATAGTCTGCCATAGCGCTCTTTGAAGAAGATTCCAAAAGACTGACACACATAGAGAGGTTGCGAGTGTGGAGTCTTTATCTGGATGCACCTGAGCATCGGGAACTGTAGTCGTTAAACTTTCGGTGGTGCTCAGTTGCATGGCGGGGCTTTGCTTCCTCAAGTAGACTTTAGCTTTGGAGTTGGGGAGATGGTTGCTCAAGACGGTTCTGGGATTAAATGGCAGAATTCTCTCCAGTTTGTTATTGGGGTTTTTTTGAGTTTAGTGTAAATGAAACAGATGAAGAAGAGTATTTTGGTGTTGTGGCACACTGTAGCCCACCACAGACATTAGTAAAGCCCCAGGGCCTCACTTGTGAGACTCTAGCCTGATGTCTTGAAGGAGTTTCTCCCTCTGCTGCTTTGTCTTTCTAGAACCCGGGGTTTGATCAAATAACAGAGGCTCCTCTGAAGAGAGCACGTAGAACAACTTTTTGTTCTAGCATGTTCCACAGTTTCCAGACTCTTCTGAAGAATATCTTGGCAGTTTTGCTGCTCTGTGGCCCACACAGATATCAGTAAAGCCACAGAGCCTCTGGTGTGAGAGTCTAGCACCGTACCGGGGCTCCAGCCTTCACGAAGGCCTTTGAGTACTATCACAATACCAATGTCATCATTTATTACCCTTTTCTTTCCAGTAGTTTATTTACAGCTGTGGAGGAAGACCGACTGACCAATTTGCTGAGATGGAATCTGCTCCGCGTTGCACAGTCAACTGTAAAGACTGTAAAATGGCAAAGCTGTCTTTGTTTGGGAGCCTGCAGGGCAGTTTATTGCTTCAGAATACATTTAAAATTTTGCTATTTATTGCCCTGTCTCGCTTCCCCTCCCACTTTCCAGCTTTGGAATAAACCCCTTTGTTCCGCCACCTGCATTCTAGATGATAAATACTTTATATTATAAGTTTTATAATGAGTGTGAGGGTTGAGTTGACAGCAGTAGACACCGAAATCCTCAATTCATCCATAACAGGCATGCAGCGCTGGCAGTGATTCAGGCCTTCTGCGCGTTGCCTTGCCTCTCGCACTGGACTCAAGTTTCCCCACTGTCATCAGTGTTGTTAAAATGGGATTTCTTGCGGTGTGTCCCGCTGATCGCCAGGCTCGGGCCGAGCCCTGGGCTTTGTTCACTGTACAGCTGGTAATTGGGGTTCCTTCTGCCCCATTCTAAAATGGCAACCTCAGACCTCAGAAACATCTTTTGAGCTGAAAACCCATTGCTTTCGGATGTTTTCTCTCTCCTTAAAGTTGCATTTACTTAAACTTCACTTTTCCAAATATTCCAGGGGAGGTCCCAGTACATGGGACCCAGATCTAAACCATACCGTGGTTGCCATTTTTAATAGGCAACTGTGTCCTAATTTCTGAGAGCTTGGGTTTTATAATCCGAATAACTCTTCTTTTTGTATCTTCCACCGTCTGCTGCAGACCCGTACCATATGAAGTGACATCCGCAGCTACAGAACCTGCTGGCACAAGACGGGCTGTGTCTGGGACGGAGTTCCAGGTACGTTTCTCTCCTCCCTTTTCCTGCTCTGGGAAAGGCCGTGGGGATGGAGGAGGTGGGAATGTCTGAACTGGTTGTGGAAGAGCATGGCCTAATTCCCCATTCACCTCTTGACAGTCCGGGGAGCTTCAGCACTGCGTTACCCTTTTGCGATTGCTGGAGCATCCCGTCCCGTTGCTCAACGTGTTGTGTCTAGACACGTCCAGGTGGTTTTGGTTCTCCCCATCCAGCCGCCCTGAGGGAGCTCCTGGTCCCGTGCCCACTGCCCTCGCCTTGGCAGGAGCGGGAACCGGACTTTCTTGGATGTCCCTGCGTGCGGCGATGGTCCTGGCGATCTGCCAAGGCCTTTTCCAGAGGGACACCACCGGCGGAGAGGAAATGACAACCGCTAAGAGTTTTTTGCACGGGCTAATTCTAAATGGAAT